>CM059599.1:668125-1336250 GCA_030412105.1 Cyclura pinguis | reverse complement strand
TCCATTGCTCGTGTTCCTGCAAACCTTGACCCTTGCCTTCTGTACAGCCTTTGCTAGTGGACTATCACTCTCAATTTACTACAGACTCAGACTGCAAAAACGACGACAAGTAACTGGCTAACAAACCGTGACAAACTTTGCTCATGGCTGCTGACAAAGACTCTGATTGGAGAGGTGCGATCTTTGGCTGGCTGCTGGTGCAGGACGAGAAGGAAACTGAGGAATTAGAACTGAGCAGTACCACAACATCTGTATTCCATAAAAGGCTGCTGTTCCGTTACTAGATGGCGGGGGCGGTGAAGTGACTGACGTACATTCGTCCCATTGTGCATCAGGACACCAGCTAGCGATTGCCTATGTGCACTGTGTCCTTTTGTGCATCTTACACAAAATTCACCAGCAGGGTTTCTTAGCACTTCTGCTAAGTAGCTAAGTATAGATAAAGTTATGTAACATACACCACAATAGAGGACTCTAGCTGATAAGGACAATGTGATAACAACGAAACTTCAATGTGACAATGTGATAACAATAACAACAGTAACCTGAGTGCTGAGGTGGCCTATCCACACTACACAATTATAGCATTATGATTCTACTTTAACTGCCATGGCTCTGTCCTGTGGAATCCTGGGATGAAAATTCAAACAACTTTAACAGTTTAGAGAGCTGGGCCAAAACTAACAAAATGAATTTCAACACAGAGAAGTGCAAGGTACTACACTTGGGCAAAAAAAATGATATAGGATGGGTGACACCTGGCTTGACCACAGTACATAGGAAAAGGATCTAGAAGTCTCAGTAGACCACAAGCTGAACATGAGTTAGCAGTGTGGTGGGGCAGCTAAAAAAGCAAACATGATTCTGGGCTGCATCAACAGGAGGACAGTGTCTAGGTCAAGGGAAATGATAGTCCACTCTATCCTGCTTTGATCAGAACCCACCTGGAATAATCCTGTGTCCAGTTCTGGGTACCACAATTCAAGAAGGATATCGACAAGCTGGAGGGTGTCCAGAGGAGAAGAACCAAAGTGGTAAAAGACCTGGAAACTATGAAGCCCTCTGAGGAAATGCTTAGACATGCATGTTATTCTCTGCACAGAAAGGACCCCCAAGGGCATCTGCTCCAACTCCTTCCCGCCATGCCAGAATCCACAGCGAAGGGCCTCCTGAGAGACGCCTGTTCAACTTCTATCAAAGAACGCTGAAGAAGGCAGCCCCTGCCTTCCACTCAAGTTGGAAGGGACCCCGGGGCCATCTAGTCCGACCCCATTCCGCCACGCAGGAACACACGGCTAAAGCACTCCTGAAAGACTCCCATCCAACCCGTGTTTAAAGATCTTTAAAGGAGAGACCACCAAGCTATGAGGGTGCCCATGTGCCATCCTCAAACAGCTGTCACAGTCAAGAAGTTCTTTCCAATATTTAGGTGGAATCTTTTTTCCTCTAATTTGAATCCACTGCCTCATGTTCCAGTTTCTGGAGAATCAGAAAACCAGCTGGCTTCATCTCCAAGTTAAAAGTACCCAGCTCTTTATGCTGTTTCTTCTAGACCTCTTGGTTCCCAGGCCTTTCACCCCCCCGGTCAACCTCCTCCAGACCCCTTCCAACTTGTTGATACCCTCCTTGGACTGTGGTGCCCAGAAGTGGACACAAGGGTCCTCCAGCGAGGCCTGACCAAAAGCAAAACCAAGTGGCTTGCTGCTTCCTTTGAGCTGGACCCTGTGGCCGTTCCCACAGTGCTCTTATTCCACTTTCAACATCCTGTGGAATCCTGGGATTTCCAGTTTAGGGAGAGGCCTTTGGCATTCTCAGCCAGATAAATTTTTGGCCTCAGTAAACTACAAACCCCAGAATTCCCCCAAGGATTTTGAAAGGGGAATCATAACACTGTAGCAGAGTGGGGTGGAAATGGCTTGCATTTAATATAATGCTTATTGCACCTTTCTAACAGGATGGGACCCAAGGCAACTACAGCTCCCAGAATCCTGCAGCCGGAGTGGCCAGCAGCCCAGGTGGTTACAGGATTCTGGGAGTTGTAGTCCAAAGTAGTTGTCCAGCCGAGGCTTGGGCCGCGGTTGGGAGAAGACCTTCTGGGACCCGTTGGCAAGAGCCTTTCTGCGACCTCCACCTAACAGGGATGGCAACTAAGAAATTTAAGATAAATTAATTAATATTATATAATTGTGAGAATAAATTCATTAATTGTTAAGTATAGATTCTAAAGTAATATAAAAGAAAGAATTGCTGCTTAACAACTAATTATCTATTTCACGATACTGACTGATTAATTCCTTGGTCAATTCCTCAGCTAGCCTTTCCAAGCAGCAAACTGGCGTATACAAATAACCCAGAGAAGCGGCAAGCGCGGGCCGCCCCTTCTTTGTTCTGCGCATGACCGACTGCATAGCCCCGCCCACTCATACAGCAGCAGCCATCCAATCGTCTTGGGAACGTATTGGCCAATTCGAGGCGAGGAGGGGCGGGAATTTCCCACCTCTCTACCTCGGCCGGTCAGAGGCCAAAGCCCCGCCCCCTTCCCTCACGGGCGCAGACATTTCGGGCGCGCGCATCGGAGAGGAAGAAAGAGAAAACGGGTGGAAAAGGAGGGGGAATGGGAGCCCCACCCTCCCTCCCCTCGGAGCCGCGCACGCAGACGTGCACTCCGCCCCGCCCCGCTTGCGTCACTTCTGCGCAACGGGATTGGAGTCGTCGCCGCGGCCGCGACGTAACGTGCTAGGCGCTCCTTGCGTGCGTGCGGTCTTGACCCGGCGCGCGCACGCTTCGAAAGGCGTCCGCCGAAGCCGCCGGCTTCCTCTGCGCAGGCGCACACGCTAACGTCAGCGAGAAGACGCTGAAAGGCCCACCCCTCTCCTTCTTTTTTCTTTTCCTCTGAGAGAGGAAGAGGGGGTGAGAAGGAAGGGAGCGGCTCTGCCAGCCAGCCAGCCAGCCAGCGTGCGCGTGCCCGCCCGTGCGTCGCCTGCGTGCGTGCGGCCTGCTCGCGCCGCCTCCTCCTCCTCCACCGCCGCGTGCGCGCGTGAGAGAGCGGCTGGGCTGGAGCGCCTGCCTGAGGGGAGCCGAGCGAGGCCGCCGCGCCTGACGAGAAGAGAAGAGCGGAGCGGGCCGTGGGCATGAGGCCGAGCGCCGCCCAGCCGTGAGGATCCGACCGAGGACAGCCGAGGCCGCCTCGCCTTCCCCCGCCGGCCGCCTCTCCCGCCGCCGCCGCCGCCCGGGCAGCCATTTTGTGTCTCCCTTCGTTCCCTCCCTCTCCCCTCCTCAGCGCCGTCGGCCCCCCGCCGTCTGCCCGCCTGCCTGCCGCCTTCGCGGCCCTCGGGTCCGCCGGTCTCCTCCGCACCGGGCTGCCCGCGCGCCTGCCTCCCTCCCGAGGGCAGGACAGAGGCGCCTGGTCGCCGGTGCCGGGTGCTGAGGCGGAGCCTGGCTGGGCGGCGGCGGCGGCGGCGGCGGCGGTCGGTCGAGGCCGCGGGCGAGCGTTGGCGGGGCGGCCCCCATGGCGAAGAAAACCTACGATCTCCTCTTCAAGCTCCTCCTGATCGGCGATTCGGGCGTCGGCAAGACCTGCGTCCTCTTCCGCTTCTCCGACGATGCCTTCAACACCACCTTCATCTCCACCATCGGTGAGGAAGCGGGACCCCCGGCCCACCCCTCGCCCGGCTTCCCCTGCCTCTCCCGCCCCCCGCCTTCCCTCCTTTTCCTGAGGGAAAAGGGTGTCTTCCGTCCCCGGCAGTGCCCCCCCGACCCGACCCTCCCCCGACCCCCCCGCCCAAGATGTTTCCCACCGGGGAGAAGGCTTGGCTTGGAGGGTCGCCTCCTCGTGCATCGCGCCCCGTCTCGAATCTCCCACGCCCCCCCCCGGCGCAACACACCCTCCTCCCGGCTTTCTTCTTCTTCGGGGTGACCCCCCACCCCCTCCCCCCACCCCGCTTCACGCCGTCCGTTTCGCCGCAGCAGCGCCTTTGTTTCCAGTCATAAACCGTCGCTGTTTGGATATAAGATTTCTTCTTCTCTCTCTCTCGTGGTGGTCGAGCGCTGCTGCCAGTCGCAGGGGTGTAACTGCAGCGCCAGGCGGATGCCTCTTAGCAAAAAGTAACAGGAGGGGGGCGGTGATGTACTACACACACACACACACACACACACGCTGCTGTCAAACCCTTTTTTGTTCTATTTTATGTCCTCTCTGTGCCCTGCAGTCCCTCCTCCTCCCCCCCCGCTCCGTGCCCAAACTATTCTGATTTAGCTTGCCTTCTGAATGCCTGGTGGCACTGAAGGGCGGAATTCTTCTCATGTGACCCCCCCCCCGCCCCGTTAATTGCTGTCCCTGGAACCAGGTCCTGTAGCACTCTTAGGTTTTTCTGCAGGCTCATCATTTCCCTTCAGGCTGTATTCCCCTTTTTCATGCTGCCTGCGTGTAAGGGCATCCCTATTAATGCCACCCCACTGAACTCCTTGGATTGACCTCTCTTGGCATCACCATCCAAGGCTTACCACACCCCCTAGTGTTAGCTGCTGCTCTCCTCTCTTTCTTACCTAAGCAGAGTCAGCCCTGGTTAGTACTTGGAAGGAGACCACCAGGGAATACCAGGTGTTGTAGGCTGAGGATTCCTTGCCTAAGAAAACCCAGCAAAATTCCCGGGGTTGCCATAAGGCAGCAGGCAGCTTGAGGGAACATATCGCTTCCTATTCTGTATACTCTGTCTTTTCTTTGTTCAGAGTTTATTGTCAGCCACTTTGACTCAGATGGATGAAGGACAGACCTGGCACCCAGTCAGTGGATGTTCACTGAGTTACCTGTTCCTGATCCCTCCAAAACCGCATGAAGTTTAGCACCAAAGGAGTTTGTGTTGACTTTGGGCTAGGGCAATATAAATGCAAGGAAAGGTGGTACAATAAGCTAGTGGTTCAGTTGGGGAAGGTTCAGCTCATGCAGGCGGTTGGGATTCCTGTTCTTGGCAGTGTCACGGGCTGTTAGGGCTCGGGATAGGACGATGGGTGTGGTGAACTTAGCAGAGACCAAGGAATGATTATCTGGAAGACAATTGCAGTCTGCACTTTGCTTTCTTTGACACTGTACTGAGTTAAAAAGGTGTGGCTTGGGCTAACATTTGTCTGGCTGTCTTCTCTGGGGCTGGTTCCAGGCTGTAGATGTTGTGTACGACATAACACTAGAAAGTCTTTTGCTGGAAGAGTTGGATACTGTGGACTGCCTAAACTACACAGATGTCTCTTTTGTAAGGCATAAACTTGTAACTTCAGTGGAAAGTAATGGTTAAACCCAGTTTTCACCCTTATCTACAGTAGATCCGTTGAAGCAGTGAGACTTGTTGAGAGGGTGTTATGCGTTTCACTGTTTAATTCAGTGAGTCTGTAGAGAAACTAAATTAAATGCTGAACCTGTAAATCAACAATTATGTATGTCTCATTGTTTCAGCAGATTTCTCTAGTCTGGAAGTCCTGAGCAGGGCACTTGGCAGTCTTTTGGCAGGATTTCTTGGCAGTCCCTTCTCCTTCTCCATAGGGGTTCTGCAAGTTAGAGCTCACTTGGCTGCATGTAACAACTCTAGTTGGGACTAGCAGTTGGATTTAGGTCTGAGATCATCAGTTTGCTAAACCTCCAACACTGTGCAGTTTCTGCACTGGCATGTATGGTTATGGAGGCACCTCTGCTCTTAAGGCAATGCACAGGTAAAGTGTTTGTCATAGACGAGGCATTTTAGTGGGTGAAAGGGATATTTCTTGTTTCTGTTTATACCCAGTTCTGAGTCTTTGTGAAGAAATCAAATTGAGCCAGCTTCTTCAAGTTCTCTGCGTTACTTATGATTCAAGCAAATTTCCTCCAAGATTTCAAGTTACAGACTGAGGTTTAGTACTATTTCCTGACTAGTGCAACAGTTTTTGGTGTGTTAGTAATGCGCTGGGAGCTCTTAGCTGCATCTGCTGGTTACAGAGTTGTGGTACTTCAGACTACATACTGTAGAGCACCTGGCTGCCATTTAGATTAAATTAAGCTCTGGTTGGTAGTGCTTTGTACTAAAAGCAGTTGCTGGGGAGTGCAATCAAGCACAACTCAAGAGTTCTCCTGACCCAAATTGTGGGAAGAGGAGGTGCTTCCTGCTTCTTTCTGTGTCCTTACCCAGGTCTCCCAAGGTACAAAGGTAAGGATTTACAGAAGAGAGCATGGGACAGAGAACAGCCTGAAGGATTTGTAACCTCCAGGTCATTCTTGAAGTGAATCCCCCCCCCCTCATACTTAACCAAAGGAAATTGTTTTGGTTGCATTCTATTATTCTGTAAACTGCCTTTTTTTAAAACAATGGTAGGTTGACTTATCAAAGTTTTGAGGGACAGCCATTTTAGAGTGTTCCAACTGCTCTGAACATGGAGCTTTAGCTAGTGGCATCTCAGTTTAGGGATCATCAGTAGGCAGATTTCTGATTCATGATACTCAGATCCTGGAGGCTTGTGGTAATAACTGCTGTTGCTAGCATTTTAAAAAAATACTTATTTTCTGTGAAAACATAGATGAATTTCCAGAAAAGGTGAGCAGTTGGAAGCATTACTCACTAAAAATTCTAGTGTGGCTTTCCTCTGTTTGTCTGCCAGTAGGTGAAGTCAGGACACTTTTCTTCTCTTGTACTTCAGGTTTTTCTCAGTGTTGTAGTCTTTGGACAAGTCTGAACATATCTGCTTATTTCCCGGTTGGATAGGATATCCAGAGGACCTGCCTGTCCCATGTAGCAGTGGCTGAGTTCATCAGCTTTCTGGCCTATTGATCTGGTGCAACAATCCGACGCACTTTACTTCAGAGGGTTATTGGATCTTCCAAATTAAGAGCATTGTGCTTCTTGCAGTTCTGGCGCACCTTTAGCTTGTGGGTGATTTAGAACACTTGGCTTATTTTTAGTTATGGTCCAACTCCTGCTTGGAAAGTAAATTATGGAGGGTAGGGCAGATGACTCCAGTACCCTGGCTAGGGTTGCTATAAATAACGCCCTGTGCTAAAGTCCCCAAGTCATCATAAGTTCCCTGAATAGAGCAGAGGGTTTGTCTTCAAAGGCAAGATATGACATTTAAATTAGTCCAGCATTCTGCATTACACTGCATGTTGAAAAAATGCTGTTGGTGGCTCTTTTGGATTTGCCAATTTTGGGATAGGCTTCTCAGAATCTTCTCTCCCCACCCCCCAGTTCCAGGCTTGGGTAGATCTACAATTGCTCAGACGTCCGGGTGGCGCTTGCATGGAGAGCTGTTAGTTTTCATGTGCCATGGAGCATACATGTGTTTTAGGTAAAGATCTGATTTCTGATGTGCTAGATGGTGACTTGCATGGCACAGACACCATATTGACCATGTAACATGCTAGGTTTATCAATTAACTAGCTTGCCATTCAAAATTATCTTAGGAAGTATATGATATCAATGTTTGAAGTTGGCTGGACTACTTGGAACGCCTGCCCTCTGCTATTATTTCCAGGTATGTCGCTGGCTCTTTCAGTGCACAAGTGACATCGAGTTGTGTCTTTGGTTTCATATCTAGATAATGCTTTGCAAGTATTAGATTGGCTACTGAGCACATTAAGCGCTTTGCAGCAGTTTTGAGAGAGACTGCTTGTCTTTGCCTATAAGGAAAACTGAGCTGACTGATAATGTGATGAAGTAGGATAGCACAGCCATGAAAGAGCCAAGTAAATATCTCAGTTCCCAGAACATGTGGCTGCAGAGGACTGTTCTGTAGTGGTCAAGACTGACTGACTGTTGGTCTGAGATTTTGGATATCAGTGAGAGCTGTACGTCTTGCGTTAGATGATGGTTTACACTCATTTAAGATGTCATGGTCAGACCCTTATGTTGAACTGGTGACATCACAACACTACAGAATCCAGATGTTCTGTTGACTTAGTGGTGAGGTTCAGAATATCACCTAAGTTGTCCTTTGGACCAGCTCCTAGGGATCAGGGAGGCACACTTTTGTCCCATTTCTGGTGTGAACATGTGTCACTGTAACCTCCATTGTTGTTGCTGGTGTAGTACTGAAAAGAAAGTGGTTTCCCTTTTGAATTGAGGTGCACCTCTTCCTTCACTGGAAAAACAGTGGGGATGGGGGAAGGTTTTGCTGCCGATGCAAAACCAGATTCAGCTGTGAATCTGTGATGAAGATCGTGCAGTGGTTCTCAACCTTCTGTCCTTCAAGGGTTTTTTTTTTTTTTTTGGACTTCAGTTCCCAGGATTCCTGACCATTGTCTCTGCTGGCTGGTGCTTCTGGGAGCTGAAGTCCAAAATGTCTGAAGGCCTGAAGGCTGAGTACCCCTGATCCAGAGAGAAATGGCAAAAATGGAGTGGGCAGGTACCTGTGATGTATAGGCCATATGTTACCCACCTCTGATTTAGCTTGACTGTTCTGCTTTCTGCCTTTTTTAGCTTATTTGGTTGGAACAAACTGTAACCCTCTAAGTTTGGCTTCCGCACAGAACTGTTTTAAAATGGTAGCACTTGTGTCCAGGTTATTTACAGGATCACCTTTTCCCACATAATCCTCCCCATAGTCTTGGTCCCCTGGAGACATCTACTTCAGTCAGCCAAAACTGAGGCTGATTTTACCTAGAAGACATTTTTCTTTGGCTGCTCCTAGACTGTGGAATGACCTGCCAGGAGAGATTCATCAGTTTGAGATGCTCTCTGAGTATAAATGAGCAGTAAAGACCGGTCTCTTCCAGCAAGCCTAACCAGACTATGTTTAAATTATGATTTTCAAAGTTTTTATTGGTAGGTTTTAGTAGGTTCTAGTGTTATATGATCTTTTAACTGATGTTATGTGCTTTGTTCTTTATTGTTGTTCCCTGCTTGATCCACAGGGAGAGGTGGATAAGAAATAATGATAAGAATGGTAACAATAATTCACTTTTCTCCTCTCTCATGAAAAGAAAGAACAGTGGGGGGGGGGTGTACAGTGGCTGTAGCTCAGTCTCAATTACTTGACCAGAGGTGATGCTGGCTTTCTGATTTGATTAGCCAGCCTGTTCACCAGTGACAATTTGGCCCTTGAACTCAGTCATTAACACAGTAGCCAAACCCCTACATGCAACAACAGAAATTCAGTGTTCTTCTTGCACTTCTTGCAGAGTGACCCTTTGCCTAATCCATACTTCAGGTGACTGTCTAAACTGGACCGCGTCTTTGATGGACACCATCCCAATATCAATATACTGCTTTCTTTTACTCCTTTATAGTTTGGGTTTGTCTTGGGGAATGTATGTGCCTCTTGGCATCCTTTTTACAGCACAGCATTCAGACTCTTGTATTGTATTTTTCTAGACACTGAGCGCTGCCCCCCGCCGCCCTGCATGGATATGAAACAAGGCAAGGCTTTACTTTTGATCTCACAGCCTAGGAAGGGGAAATGGCCTTGGACCCCAAAGATGTTCAGCCTCCTTGCAAGTGGCAAAACCTTTGTTCAGAACTTGTCCTTGTCTCTAATCATGGCCTGCATAACAAATCTTCTTGACATTGTTTTTCTCTGGTCTCCTGAAATAGCTATTCAGTGCCTTTACAGACATAGGAATGATAATAGGCAGAGTGCACACACACACACCCCTGCAAGGAGAGTAAAACTTCTCCAACTTAGTCAGAATCCCTTTGCACTGCAGTGGCTGTAACAAGGAATCCATCTTTTCTGTCTCAGAAGCTGGTGAACATCACCTTCTGACAAACAAGTCGAGTTCTCTTCTCCCCAAGAAAGAAAGCTTTTGACTGACAAATCAAAATGACTAAAAAGTCTTAAAACTTTGCAGCACAAGTTTTGTGAAATGTAAAAGAAAACTACATGAACTTCTTTGTGGCATTTTGATTGGTCATAATAAATGTCTTACCCACCAGTGGAGATATGTATTTTTTTCTTCCCAAACTGGTTGGCTGCCTGCCTGCCTAGCTATCCAGCCAGTTCATTTTTTTTAAGTTTTGACTTCTGAATTGGAAGGGTGCAGTTGTAGAAGGATCCTAACTATCTCAGTGAACAAAGAAACTAGAACAAATGAAAGTAGTTTCTGGACTTTGGTTTCTTCTGCTTTTGAAGCCTAGAATGGAAAATGAAAATAAAAGGTGAGGGTGAATATTTGAAGAGGTGGTTTATTGGGTTGTCAATAACCCTCTGAACTAGGCTTCTTGAGTAGGAGCCTTGACAAAAGGCAGTTGCAGTTGACCGAAGTCTGGTGGTGTCCCTTATGAGACCGAATGTTGCAGGAGTTCTTGGCTAGTCAGGTGCTGAGGGGCTTGCTTGCAGAATAGGAATAGCCACTCCCATTCGCTCTCGGGATGTGGTAGTTGCGGGTGTACTGCCTATGAATGTGCAGAGGTGCCTGTCACAATAGGTCTACCCTTCATGCATTTTATGAAAAGTCATTCCAGCTTTTTTGGCAACAGGTTGATCTAGTGTGTGAACCACATTTCTTGTGGGTGTGGAGAATTACTTCTCTTCTTGCAGCTGGAACACCCTTTACAGAGTTGTGTATCACGCCCAACCCTGAGTATCCCCATAAAGTAAAAAAGGCCCATCCTCTTCCTTTATGCATAGTATGTCTTAAGATTGGCCTCTGTATCAGAGGACTGGGAAGATACCAGAGCAGTGCCTATTTTTGCATTATTAAAGGTAAAATTATCAAGCATAGAGAAGGATAAGTCTGGATGAATAATAATGAGTTCTGGACAGTTGAGTCCTGTCTCTGTTAGCCTTTCCAGTTTTTTGAGAATGTCACTACTCTTATACATAAGGGACCCGGTACAGAAGGGTTGAGGAGGGGGCAGCTTCATGGTTGGGGAGAGTATGCCAGGGTTCGTTGTACGCCTCAGAGTTCAGCAAGATGGGTAGAACAGAAGAGTTGCGAAGGTGAAGAAGCGGTGGGACGCCAGGAGGGAGGAGAAACCCAGTGCAGTTTGATCGCCCAGTCAGGTGGTGGAGATCATGTGGTGGCAGTCAGGTGCCACGCCAGTGGATTTCAGAGGCTACATTTCTGTAAAGCAGAGAGTAGGAAGAAGTGGGGAATTTTTGCACTTGTGCAGGAATGTGAGCAGGGGGACCCCCCTGCCCGAGGGTGTGTGCCTTGAGTTTGGGGCATCTTAATGATCTAGATGAGCTTCAAGCCTAAGCAAAGGTTTAACCTGGCTCTCACTGGTCCTAGTCCAGGGCTTGACCTGTGGCACATTAGTCTTTGCCAGTGACCGGTTGTGTTCAGACTTGGAGGAGTCTGCTGTTGTGGTAGGTGTAGCCACTGGGGTGAGGTTTTGGTGGTGTTTTGTTGTAGGGCCCAGTGGGTAAGCTGCTCCAAATTTCCTTGGTCAGAGGATGCTGCCACTGGCTAACTGACTGGCATGCCAACTGTGCCAGAAGATCATGTCTGTGAATAGAGCCATCCAGATACTGCCAGGATGAGCCCCCACACATTTCTCGTTGTTCCTGATCTGTGAGGGTCCTGACAGGGAGGTCTCTGAGCGAACACCCGGTAGACTCTCCATCTCCTCTTCATTGTTGTTAACTGCTGTCAAGTTGACTTCGACTTATGGCAAGCAAACCCTGTGTGTGAGAGACCTTTAAGTCACCCTGTTATCAACAACCCTACTCTGGTCTTGCAGACTCAGGGCAGCCATGGCTTCCTTGACTGAGTCTTATCCATCTGTACTGCAGACTCCCTCTTTTCCTTCTGCCTGCCACTTTATCGAGCATTATTATCTTTTCTAGTGAGTCATGTCTTCTCATGATACAGCCGAAGTACGGCAGTCTCAGTTTACCTGTCTTGGCTTCTAGGGAGAGTGCAGGCGTGATTTGCTCTAGGACCCCATTTACTGTCTGTCGTTTTGCCTACTGTCTTGAGAAACAGAAAGGCTCTCTGACTTCCTTCCTAGTTAGAAATAAAGTCTGTCCCTGAAAACATTCCTATCATCTGAAGGACCAGCCCAACAAGTCTGACTTGAGTGTAGGGGCTCCCCACCCCGCAAAGCTAGAGGGGAGTCTCGTGGTGTGGGTTACTGCTCCCACTCGTGACAGCAATCCAGTCCATGTCAGTGAGACTTGTAGGAGTGTCCTTCTTTGCCTGAGAGCCCTGCCCAGCTTTCAGTCTCTCCTGGAGAGCATAGGATGTTAACAGAGTTCCTTTCATTGCCCCAAGCATCCCTGTTTCTTTTCTTAAACTCCTCCAGGATTTTTCTAGACCTTTCTCCTAATTTCTGTACCTTGCCCTGAGAATTGTGGTGCCCCTGAAAACAGACCTTGACAGCCATTTCAGAGGTCTGTTGTGTTGTCTGTTCTTTCTCTAGTGATGCTAATAATTTCTTACCTGCTTCTTCCCAAGGCTCGAGGCAGGGACAACATAGATTAAAATACAATGCATATTAAAGTGTAATATAGATGCCATTGGGGCGGTAAGCCTGTCTGCTTCCTTTTTTAAGCAACGCTTGAGGATGGCCAAGAAGCACAACCAAATTTGTAAGTGACCAGTCGGTCAGGCATTGCTAGAAGTTTTCATTCTGCTGAGGCTGCTCTCTAACCCATTTCTCCTGTGAATGCACTATGACTGTGCCTTTTCTGTTTGTAGTGTTTGTTCACTTTACCTGGCCAAGGGTGTGGCACCTGAAACTCGTTATTTCTCTTGCTAATGTCGAGAGGATTGCTGTATATAAAAACTTGCACGAATTTACAGCATCCCTGTACCTCTAGCCATTCCACTTGGCAGTTCAGAAGAGCATTGCTGTGGTGGATCCAGGCCCAACTGGTTCAGCTACTCAGGTGCTAACTGTTCAGGAGCTCACACACTTGTTAATCCAGCAAGAAACTTCCTTTTATTTTAAAGTGATCTGTGCTGAGCAACATCTAATGTTGGGGGAAAGTGGTTGTTCTTTTCTTTTGTGAACCTGTTCAGTGGCAATAGCATTTGGTTTTAATAGAAGAGTGGATAATCAGTGTCAGAGTTGATTGATCTAAATTTTAAATTAAGGCAGCTTAAACTGACAAGAAAAGGCTGAACTAAATAATGTTTTCCACTGATAGGTCTTGAATTCGCTCCCCAAAAAGGGTCAGTGCTCACCAAAGAATGTCAGCAAGGTATGATTAATACTCCTGAACAATGTTAATTTATAAGTTAGATAAGAATGTTTCTTAAAGCCAAAATGACCAAATGAGGACTGAGCATTACTAGTGGCCGCTTCTTACTAGAAGGGCGGTTCTTTTGGTCCTCCCCTTCAGTTTGCCCCTAAAAGTTATTTCTACTTCATTATACCTTGGATTTTTCTCCAGTCTGTTGATACTCCCTTCTGGTGAGTGTGTAGTGCCATTTTGTCTGGATGAGGGTCAGTGCTTACTACAGAACATCAGCAGTGGGGAAGCATGTGGGAGCTCCAACAGACAATTTCAATGTGTCCCTGCCATTGTGGCTGCGGTATTCTTTTCCCATTTCTTCAGTTGACACTCACCCTTGCGTAGCTTCTCATTATGGTTCAGTCCTCAATCTTCTACCTTTGTGTCTGTTCAGTGGGGGAGTGTTTTTTCTTTCAGTTTAGGCTTGAAAGGAGTTTTGATGTTCCCACGAAACTTAGGGTTCCCCCATCATTTCCCTCTTGTTTATCTATGGCTCTTTGGAGCATGTAGTTTTCTTGCACCCATCATCTGAGTTTAGTTTTAGAAAGAGTTATCATGATGTGTGTATTTTATGTCTAGGGTGACCTGACAGAACTAGGCCTATTTCTAGGTTAAGATGGGGATAGTTGAGGATGATTACAGTTGGCTCTGTAACCACAGGTTCTGCATCCCTGGATTCAATCAATCACAGCTGAAAAATCAGGAAAAAAAAATCCAAAAGGCAAACCTTGGTTTTACTGTGTGCTGAACACTGTACAGTAGGGGATGCCTACACGTCAACATTGTGCTCAGTGCATGGCAAAATCAGTTTGCTTTTTGGATTTTTTAAAAAATATTTTCAAGCGGCGATTGGTTAAATCTGTGGATGCAGAGCCCAGTGTTACAGAAAGCTGACTAACCGACTGCCGTTTCACGGATCCTCAGGCTCTCTCTGGCATTTGTTTGAATTGCTTGCAATTTTATTATATAAGGGATACCATTTTACTATAGCATTGTATATAATGGGACTTGAGCATCAATGGATTTTGGTATCTGTCTGAGTCCTGGAATCAAACCCCAGCAGGTCCTAAGAGCCCAGTATAATTTGTCTGTATTAAATTTGTCCGTAATTTGTCTGTTGTTTGTGTGCAATAGCCTGTACAATCCCCAGGCTCTTAAGCAGGCCTTTCCAGTTTCTCCTAGGTCTTCCCCAAATGCTTTTAGTCACTTAACTTACTATAAAAATTGGTTGGGAGTTGGAAGACGGTGCACAGGAGTGGACAGTTTTTTCTTTTTTGCAAGAAAGAATGTCATGGATTAAACCTGTGCAGCGAATTAGAAGGAAAACCTTGCCTTCCATTTCATCTTGTTAGTGTTGGCTCTACAGTCTGGGAGTCCTGCTGCTTAATGCAGTGACATTTTGAAGATGACAGAGCAAGACACAGATGGTTCTCCAAAGCATTGCTCTCAGTTCTTCCCTGATTACCAATTAAGCCACAAGGTGCTCAAAAGATTTAATAGGAAGCAAATTTAATTCTCGCTGCACCAGTGTGGAAAAACAGGTTCACCAGTATGCCACCTTGGCTTCATCTTCCTGCTTCCAATTTATTTATTAGTAGTATGTTTTATGTAAATATTTACATCCCACCCTATAGCTAAAGATCACAGGCCAGTTTACAGTAAAATTTAAAACAATAAATCTCAGTAATTTAAGAAGACTAAAGATATATTAAATTACATACCAGTTGAAAACCCGACAATTTCAAGCAAGTTAAAACAATTTAAAATGGTGCAGCCATATCAGATCCCCACTTGGCTATGGAAACCCAGTTGGTGGGCTTAGGTAAGTTGCACTCTCTCAGCTTCAGAGGAAGGCAAAGGCAAACCTCCTCTGAAGAAATCTTGCCAAGAATACCCTGTGATAGATTTGCCTTGGGGTTGCCGTAAGTTGGAAACAGAGGCACACAACAGCAACAACAACAAACAACCACAGCATGTGTGGAGCTTTGGATAAATTGATTAGGCATGAAAACTTTACTAAAAAAGCCAAGCTTTGACTTGGTACCAAAATAAAAGCAGCATTGGCACCAACTTGGTTTCCACAGAGAGGTGCCACCGCAGAGAAGATCTTGTCTTATCTCCTCGCACAATGTGTTTCCCCTGTTGGTGGGACATAGCAGAAGGGCCTTCAATAGATTCTCAGGAAGGCAAATATATGGGTCAGGAGAAGGCTGACTGTCTCAGGAAAGTACAGAATTAAAAAGCCCGTCTTGCTCCTGTGCTTAGTCAAAAGCCGCTCATGACTGCTTTCAGTAACATGTCGTTCCAGTGATCTGCTTTGGCTGTTCTTTCAAGCTTCAGTTGCATGCTTTTCAGGGTTTAGGACCTTTCTCAGGCTTCAGACCTTGGATATGGTCTTAAGGCTCTTGAGTGCTGTCCAGTTCCAGGTAGTGCTACTGCAGGTGCGTGAAGCAGGAGTCACTGCAGTTTCTGTGTGTCAGTGCAGGGTTAATGCTGGGTGATTTCTTAGCCATGTCGGCCTGGGTCCATCTGTAAGCCAGAGAAAGAGCTGTTGATCCAGTGCTTATTTTCATCTTTCCTTCCCATTCTTTCTCCCCCATCCACTTTGCATTGTTTCTGTGAGATGATGAACCTGTGGGCAGGTTGTTATCGTTCAACATATGCACAGCGCTTCTGATTTTAGTGCTCTGCATGAGTTAATAGAATGACTTAGGTTTGGGAGTGGGCTGCAGGATCACACGCTCCCTCTTTCCTCCCTGCCTTAAATCTCTTATACTGGCTGCAAATGCACTTAGCTGTTTCCCAGTGTAACCAGTGTTCCCGCTTAAATGAGAGTTTAAAGGAAACCTCCAGAAATGCTTTGCATGTCTGCTCCAGATCTCTTAACCAGGAGTGGCTAAGAGAGGGCCCACAGTGACATTTACACACTGCCTGAATGGCAGCCTCGGTACACAGTGACTCATACACTGAGAGTTTATTGAGTCAATGCAGCTCTGAAGCACTCTGTAGTTTCTCATTTGAGACAAAGTTTGTCTTGGCTTTGGGGAGCCCATAGAGGTGGCAGTTTGACTTTAGACTCAGTTCTTTGGGTATCTGTTGGTGTTAGGTGTATTGGTTGCAGTATACATGAAGAGACTCATCTCTTGTTTAAACAAGAAAAATACTCACATAGAAAGGATTCAGATGTGGTCATTTTGGTTCTGTATTTGTTTACATAGAATCATAGAAATGTAGAGTTGGAAGAGACCACACGGGCCATCCAGTCCAACCCCCTGCCATGCAGGAACACCCTCAAAGCACTCCCGACAGATGCCCGTCCAGCCTCTGCTTAAAAACCTCCAAGGAAGGAGACTCCACCACACTCCGAGGCAGCAGATTCCACTGCCGGACAGCCCTAACTGTCAGGAAGTTCTTCCTGAGGTTCAGATGGAATCTCCTTTCCTGCAGCTTGAATCCATTGCTCCTTGCCCTGGTCTCTGGAGCGGCAGAAAACAAGCCCTCTCCCTCCTCGACATGGCATCCCTTCAAATATTTAAACATAGCTATCATGTCCCCTCTTAACCTTCTCTTCTGCAGACTGAACATACCCAGCTCTCTAAGTCTGTCCTCATAGGGCTTGGCTTCCAGGCCCTTCACCATTTTGGTCGCCCTCCTCTGGACCTGCTCCAGCTTGACCATGTCCTTCTTGAATTGGGGTGCCCAGAACTGGACACAGGATTCAAGACGAGGTCTAACCAAAGCAGAGTAGAGTGGTACCAGTACCTCCCTCGATCTAGACACCATACTCCTATTGATGCAGCTGAGAATTGCGTTGGCTTTCTTGGCTGCCACATCACATTGCTGACTCATGTTCAGCTTGTGGTCTATTAAGACTCCTAGATCCCTTTCACACGTACTGCCATCCAGCCACGTGTCCCCCATTCTATATTTCTGCATTCCATTTTTTCTACCTAAGTGTAGGACCTTACACTTCTCTCTGTTGAATTTCATTTTGTTAGCTTTGGCCCAGCTCTCCAATCTGTCCAGGTCATTTTGAATTTTGATCCTGTCCCCTGGCGTATTAGCAACCCCTCCCAATTTGGTGTCATCTGCAAATTTGATGAGCATGCCCTCTATTCCTTCATCCAAGTCGTTGATGAAAATATTGAACAAGCACTGGGCCCAGGACAGAACCCTGTGGCACCCCGCTAGTCACTTCTCTCCAGAATGAAAAGCAGCCATTGGTGAGCACCCTTTGGGAACGGTCAGTCACCCAGTTACAGATCCACCTGACAGTAGCCCTGTCCAGCCCGCATTTTACTAGCTTCTTTGCAAGAATGTCATGGGGAACTTTGTCAAAGGCCTTACTGAAATCGAGATATGCTACATCCACAGCATTCCCTTCATCTATCAAGCTAGTAACTCTATCATAAAAAGAAATAAGATTAGTCTGGCATGACTTATTTTTGAGAAATCCATGTTGACTTCTCGTGATTACCGCATTGCTTTCTAAGTGATTAGAAACTGACTGCTTAATGATCTGCTCCAGGATCTTTCCGGGTACTGACGTCAGGCTGACTGGGTGATAATTATTTGGCTCCTCTTTTTTCCCCTTCTTGAAGATGGGGACAACATTTGCCCTCTTCCAGTCTGCTGGAACTTCTCCTGTCCTCCAAGATTTCTCAAAGATTATAGCAAGCGGTTCCGAAATGACCTCTGCCAGTTCTTTTAATATCCTAGGATGCAATTCATCTGGCCCTGGAGACTTGAATTCATCCAGTGTGGCCAGGTATTCTTGTAACACCTCCCTACCTATTATGTGCTGCATTTCCTCTGCTTCCTCACCTGCTCCCCAACCACCATTACATTGAATTTGAGGAGTTTCCAGGTTCTTTGCATGTATAATTGCATATTGGTCTCAATTAAAACATATAAAGTTGTATAATTCCTTCTAGAAGTTGTTCCCCAGTCACTAGATCTAGACTCTTCCCTCTTATTTACGGATGAGGAAGAAAGTGCTTGACCTCCTGAAGAGGCTCTTCCTTGGATCCAGAACTGCAACCCTGCCCAGTTATGAGGGTGCCCTCCCTGAACCAGGGGACTGAACTGTCATCACTCCTTGGTGAAGCAGGTTGCCTTGTCCTGTTCCAGTCCAGCTTCAAGCTTGGATTTGGTCCCAAAAAGCCTTGCTCACCCTGTTACCTGACCTTTACACAGGCACGGGCGCACATGCACGCAGAGTATACACAAAGTTCTATCCTATTGATTCAGCTCACTTCCTCAGTGACGTTCAGCAGCATTACCCATGGTATCCTTGTGGAGTGGCCTGTGAATGTGTGTATGGGGCCGGGTGGAGGGTGGGAATACCACTTTACGTTTCTCCCAGCCTTGTTTACAGAGTTGTTGCCAGGTATTGCCATGGGGTGGGCGGCTGCTCAGTCCCTTGGTGTCTGTGCAGTGTGGACCTTTGGCATTCCACTCAGCCTCCCATGCAGTTTTAGCTTGTGTATGTGTTTAACTGGGAATGGTGATCTGGAATCTTTGGGTTGCATCATCATCAGTATGTGAGCTTCTCCCTATGTGCCTGCCCTCCCTCCATGATCATCATCAACTTAATCATCATCATCATCATCATCATTCTGCTGATTGGATTAGAAGAGTTGTTATACCAGGGTTGGGAGTCAAGGTGGGCTGGATCCCAGCTGGATGGGCTGGTAGTTGTCAGATCCAGGAATGAGGGTATGGCCTGCTCTGGATAGAGGGCATGTGGTCTCCCCAGGGCTGTTTTTGTGGCCCTCCGGGGGCAGGATTTTTTGCCCTCAAAAGCCCTCTAGGGAGTATTTTTGCAATATTTTTGCCTCCCACCCAGCCAGCTTAGGCCCAAAAGAGGCCTTTTATTTTAAAACAAGAGGTGACTGCCACTCACTTCCTGATGTTAAATAGGGCATCTCTTTAGCCTATAGTGACCTGGTGAGCCCCTAAAAATATGGTAAAAATGTCCCTATGCCCCCCGGGGCAATGAGGGTCCAAAAATTTGTGGGGTGGGATGCAGGGGTGTGGCCCCTCAAGGCCTTTTGTTGGGGGAACTGCTGTGGCCCCCTAGGCTTCCATAGTCTCTCATCCTGTTCTCTTGCCATCCTGGTCAGACTGTTGCAGTGTACTGTTTGTAGGACTACTCACATAGGCCTTCCAGCAGCTGCAGTTGCTACGGAAGACTGTGGCTCAGTGGCTGGCGGGGACAGCAAGAGGGGACCATGTCACCCCAGTCCTGGAAGACCTTGCCTTGGCTGGCAGTTGGCTGCTGGGCCCAATCCCGGGCGTTGTTCCTGACCTCTCAAGGCTTGATCTGGTTGGGGCCCCAAGTGCCTTTGGAAGGACTTTCTCTGGCCGGTCCCTTAGGTCTTGCTCTTTGTTCCACTGACAGCAGAGAGTAAGAAAGGACAGGATGAGAGAGCATGAGAAAGAGAGAGTTCTTCCTTATGCAGCACTGCTGTCCTCGCTGCTCGGCATTAGGCTTGTTCAGAAAAAGGCTGGAGACATATTTTTAGCTCCAGTTTTTGGACCCTGAAGTGAGTGTATTTGGGGCAGTCCTGTTGCCTCTATTGCACTGCATTTTAGGTTCTGTCATTGTAAGGATGTTCATGTTTTTCTTTTAGGGTTGTTATTTTTTGGTATGAGGACTCTGGTTTCCAGTGCTAGAGAAGGCTGTAATGTGAGAATGCTTAATAAACGTGCCTTGACAAACTGAACTCTTCCAATAAAGAAGGCCCCAGGATAATTTTTCAAAGTGGAATCTTTATTTTTCCCTTGGAGAGCCAGCTTGGTGTAATGTTGGACTCCAGTGCTGGAAACTAGGGTTCAATTCCCCTTTGCTCAGCTGGGTCACACACTCTCAGCCCCAGAATTCCCCTTGATAGCTTTGCCTTAGGATATCGTAAGTCAGAAATGACTTGAAGGCATACAACAACAAAAAATCTTTATTTCTTCCTTTCAGCAACCACTCTGTTGTTCATTGCATTTCCTCCTCCTCCTCCTAAAATATCTAAAATCCTGTATCAGTTCAATTCACAAAGACTTCACAAAACCTTGTCTGTTTCTTATTCATGGTTGTTGCTAAGCTAATCTGAGTGTAATTTTCACATTTGTTCATAGCGTCATCAGACCTTGTGAAGGCTCATGTGTTCCTATTTGTCTGTGGATATTTTGGAGAGGGAAATATATTTATTTATTGCATTAATACCACACCTTTCTCTTGGCATGGGATCCAAAGTGGCTTATGAGAGTTTTAGAATATATTAAAAGTCTAAAAAGTTAAATTAAAAGCTAAAAAAAGGAATTCAATAACAATATTATTAGAAAACTGTTAAAATAGTTAAAAACATATTTGAAACCCAATTCTTGATAAAAGGTTAAAAAGATAATATATAGCCCACTACCTGACACATTCTGCTACTGCCTAATTTAAATCTCAAAGGCCTGCTTGAGTCAAAAGATCTTTACCTGCCAGTAGAAGGGGAACAGGGAGGAGGCCAGCTGGACTTTCCATGGAATTCTGCAAACAGGGGACTTGGAGGTTGGATGGGATGTGTGCGTTTAGATCTGTGGATAAATCTTATGTAGCTTCAAAAATACTTTGGTTTCATTTCTGACAATTTTAATGGTAGGTTCGGGGAAAGTACTGGAGGAAAGTTGAAGTGAGCAAAACTGGAATACTCATGACTCAGACTGATGACTCATAACTTGACACGCGGGAGTGGGGGTGTCTTGCAAAAACACCAGAGGCCGAGGCTCGAGGGAGGGCTGGCTGAGATGGACGCAGCAACAGTATTCCACTCTGTCTGCTGGAAAAGCACAGCCTCTTATGTTCCTTAAATGCATTCAAGCACTTAATTGGATGCCTTGCAACTCAGGCTGGACTGTACTAAAACTAGTACTAGATCCAAATCTGAGTTTAGTCAGTGAACATGGTGCTGTGTTTTGTAGAGACAGATCAGTTGAGAACTTCTATTTTCTGTTACTTGATAGTCAGTTTTTTTGGGTGCAAGTGGTGATGAAACTTGTGGCTGATAAAACCAGAGGGATGGTTTTAAAAGAGAAAAGACTTGGGATATTCTGCAGCTTGATTGATAATTGCCTTCAGTCTGAAATAATAAACTGAAATGATAAAAACCAGGTCTAAAATTTGTGCCCAGTGAGCCTCCATCTCACCTTTTATTCTGAAAAACCTATAGAGAAACTTATAGTCAATCGATATATACTGACACAGTATAAAACAGCACAGCAAGTAGTGGTAGCAATCCTCCAGGAAGAATAAAGAGCAGGCGTACATTATTTAAAAAAAAATCCGGAAAAATTTGTCTAGCACCTGAAAGGCCACTTTGGTACTCTGTTTTCAGTCTTTGGCAGGTCTTGGTGGTTAAGACCCATGCTTTGCGTTTGGAAGATCCTAGGTCCCGGGCAGGTGGGGGTGGGCAAGGAGAGCCATTACCAGTCAGTTCAGACAGTACAAGAGAGAGGTTGAGAGAATCTGCCTTATCCAGAGTTGCGGGCCCTTGGTGGACCACCTTGCCAAGGGTTGCCAGTCTGACCAGCAGCAGTGGCTTGCCAAGGTTTCCAACGTGGCTGTTTCCCCTTCCTGCCTGGAGACGTGGTCAGGGATTGAACTGCCAGCCTTCTGCATGGAGACACAGGTGCTGCCCGATACAGGTTGAGCATCCATAATCCAGAAATCTGGAAAACCTCCAAAAGCCACAATTGTTTGCCGCTAGCCACCCGCTTCTGCCTTTGAGGCGGTGGCACTCCTGTCATTCATCTCTCAGATCCTCAGTTTCTCTCCAGCCTCATGTCTCATTTTTCGCTACTTGATTGTGTATGTGATGTGAGGCTGGAGAGTCAGTATCTGAGAGGCTGAGGATATAAGGGACCCGATACCTGTATTTGGGGGGAAAAAACAGTACTGTGCAGGAGATCTCCAAGGAGCCCACCAGGTGCCCTCTTTTGCCTTCAAGGCAGCAGTGTTGGCGTTCCTGCTCATTCGTTCGTGGGCTTCCTGGAGATCTGCTGTACAGTACGGCATTTTATATACAGTGGGCCCTCCATATATGCAGGGGTTCTGTTCGAGGAACCCCCATATAAAAGAAAAATCTTGAATGCGTGGGTCCCATAGTACCTAACGGTGATTTGTACCTGGACACTTCAGTGTGTCCACATGCACATCACTACCATCTTTAGGATATGATATAGTTGCTTTCACTTAAAATTGCATATCTGGAGATGGCAGGTAAGGAGTATGTGCAAGTACAGGTATTCCAAAGTCCAAAAAAATCTAAAATCTGAAGCGCTTCTGTTCCCTGGCATTTCAGGTAAGGGACACTCAGACTGTACTGAGTCTGGGCATTTGGTCAGCTTATCATTTTTCCAGCTCCAATTGACAGCAAGTGCATTCTGGGGTTTCCTCCTCACCTTTAGCTGTGTGCTCTTCTGGGGCTTTTAGGAACCTGGGAGACAGCTTATACTGAGTCAGAGCAGTGCTCCGTCCAGCCAAGTAGTGTCAACTCTGATGAGCAGCTGTGGGTCTCCAGGCAGGTTTCAGATGAGATTCCTTGCCTTGCTGTGCCTGCAGATCCCCAGTGTTCCCTCCTGGTGGCCCCCCTTCCAAGGACTGACCAGGCCAGAGCCTGAGCTTCTCACGTTATTTAAGGTCAGGTGTGTTGAGAGTGATAAGACAGAATGATGCTTTGGTTTGCTCTAAGACAGCTTCTTACCTTCCTACAAAACTAGGATTTCAATAGAAGTGTATGTAGGATTTAATCTGAGATGCACTGAACTATCCTGATATTAATGGTGTGTGTATGGGGGAGTCATCTTATCAGGTATGAAAAATAGTGTAGGAATTGGCTTGGTTGTGAAGTGAATAGGTGAGCCGTAGATTGGATGACCTCATTCAGTGGCTTCAGCCAGCAGAATGGAGACCTGAGACATACACTAATAAAACTGAGTAATGCAAGAGTCTCCCAGAAATGCCCACTCGAGCAGGAACTGAGCTGCTGGGAAATGACACTCCAGTTCCCGTCACAGAAAGGGTGATGTGGAAGGATGGTATCAACATTTTTCAGAAGGCACAAGACCGTCAGCTGGGTTGCATCACTCTGGTCTTCTTTTGGCATCAGTTGCCCGTTGCGGTGGGAAAGTGTTTCATTGCTGAAAAGGAGGGGGAGTGCTGGTGTCATACAGAAGTCCAGAGTTCTAGTGGGCAGAGTTACTGACTTCAGTGTGCTTGGGTCCCTTTTTGGACAGTGCTTCGTGATCCCCTGCTTCTGTGGAGCAGAATTATTGGTTATTTTAATATCATTACCGTCTTCTTTGCACTGTCCTTTACGTCTTTTGTTACGTGCCCGTAATTTTTACCCTTGACTTATCCACGGGACATAGCAAATTCCATAACTTGCAGTAGAGTATATGCAGTGTGTCTCTCCTTCCTTCTTCCCCCATGTATGCATACACACACATGCACACTCATGCTCCCTCTCTATTATTGCTTCATAGCTCTTGAAACCTTGCACTTTGGGGAGTTTTACCTTCATGGTTTTTGATGCTCTAGCATCAGAGTTGCGTACTGTTGTTTGCTGGTATAAAGTTGTGAGGGTTTAGCACTTGAGCTTGCAGAGTCAGCTTTGGAGGTGTTGGCTGGGGCTTTTGGAATGTTTGCAGACAGATTATCAGTTTTTGCCATATTGTATGTGTATGGGGGGTGTTCTAGGTTTGTTGGAAAAGTGCTTCTCAAGATGTTTGATTTTGTGTCTCAATTTGTTTAATTTCCCAGGCATAGACTTCAAGATCAAAACTGTTGAATTGCAAGGAAAGAAGATAAAGCTACAGATATGGTAAGTGAAAACTTTGTAATGCATTATATGCTGGCTGGCTCAAAAGAGTGGTGTGCACTTTTACAGACACTATGGGGAGGGCCTTTGTAGTGACTGTATTGAAAGCTGGTGAAAATGTCTGTCTAGGTAAATACTGGACATACGTGTAGATTAACAGCAAGAGCACAGAAGGACAAAAAAAGAACCAAGAATTAAGAATGCAGGAAGAAAGAAAGAGGACAAGAAGTCCAGTGTCTGATGTGATATAAATGTATTTGTTTAAAAAAAAATGCTGACATGTTTTGGAGACCCATTCTTCCCCTTCACAAGCTACGATAAGTATAAAAGCAAATCTCAACACAATTAAAATGTGACATGCAGACACAGGAACTATTAAAACCAATAGTTTGAACAGCCCTCACCTAGTGAAATATGTCAGTAAACCATCTACTGAAAAATAGAAATGAATATATAAGATCTCATAAAGTGTCTGTCATACTAATTAAACTGTAGGGAAATGCAGAGAAGTCAAAATAGTCGGTATCTGAAACTCAGTATGAAGCCCAAAGGTAGGTGTATATACGTAGGCAGATATGGCTCTGCCCTCACGTCAAATGACCCTTTGGTGTTTGTGCCGGCTTAAGCCCTGGGTTGGGTCTTCCAGAAAGCCTCAGGCCAGTAACATCTGTCTTCCTCTTGCAAAGAAAGGCTCTGTGCTGCTGTCCTTCTTCGCTCAGACAGTTAAGCTTTCCGTGCGATTAAGTATTAGTGGAGACTGGAAGGAGGTGTGGTCATGGGAGATGGCAGTGAGAAAAGGATGACTGTTCCCACAATTATGACTTTGTCCTCCAAGAAATACTCCTGCCTCCATTTGGCCTGAGCATCAAAATGAGCGGACACTCGGCGGTGTTCTGTATTTTTCGTAAGTGAAACTAAACAGTTTGGGTCTCCTTTATTTGTTTAGAGTATGTGTACCCCTCTCTTTGGTTGGAAGGGCTCGCAGCTTACAGCAGCTTACAAACAGTTCAGTTGGGCATTTTCCTGCCCTCAGGCTTACTGTCTAAAAGGCGAGGGAAAGGAGATGGTAGTGGGGAGGGAGTTGAGTCCAGGAGATACTGCCTCTCCCTCTAAGGCCACAGCGGTGTAGGTGGGGATGGAGGGGGGGCCTTCCAGAGCATGGTGGTGTTGTACCTGCTTCTTTTTCTCTCCCTCCACAGGCCACAGAAGTGGCGGTTGGAATACGGAGGGAGGGGGATTTTCCTTGACTTCTGGGCCGGGGACAAGGGTGTTGTGCTTGCCTGTTCTTCTCTTCCTCAGGGGCCACGGCAGTGTCAGTTGGGATATGGAGCGCAGGAGAAACTTTCGTGCCTTTCTTGGCTGAAGCACGAGTCCAGGCTGTCAGAGGGACACTGGGCTCCTCCAAGCGAGCCTGCCTGGGCTTTTGGATTTTGGGCAGGGGCCATTCTCTCAGTCAGTCCTGCCACTGTCAGAGAAACGTTGGTGGGAATGCAGGAGAAAGCAGGCTGCTCTCTGGCTCTGGAACTCCCTCCTCGCGAAGGCTAGGCTGGCTCCCTCTTGTTGTTCTCCATGGGAGCGAAGACTCCCTTATTCCTTTTGGGAATAAGGTTTTTGGGAACTGGCTGTTTCTTCTTTGGGGTCTCTGACACTCTCCGTGTTTAGACTTTTCCTTATGCAGAGCTACATGCTGTTTTATTATTGCTGTTCTAATGAATGTATTTGAAATTGTTCTTAATTCTCTACGTGTTCTGATTAGATTTTAACCATCAGTTTTTGTATGTTTGCATACTTTTATAAACTGCCTTGAGTCCTAGTTTTGGGCAAAGGGCAGGATATAAATAAAGACATATTTTTAAAAGAAACTCATTAGGTTTAAACTAACTAAAATGGGTTTGTATGTTCATGTGTAGATTGTTGTTGTTCTAAGGTTTATGCACTTGTATGAAAGGTGACTGTAGGTCAGAGACCTGGTGTGCAGTCTTAGTGCCATGCGCTCTAGGAAGGTGACGCTGCTGTAGCTGCATAAACAAGAGTTTTAAGTTGCTTTCATGGAATAGATATAATAGCCAGCAGTGTTACGAGGGTGGTGTTAAATTAGCCTGTGACAGTTGTGGGGCGTATCTGTGTCTGTCCTCTGAAGCAAATAGCATTTGAAGTTCTTTGTAACTTAATTTACATCTCAGTCTGACTAGTGCCATACATTTCCACTTTCAGGGCTGCTAGCAGAACAATTCAACACTATATGAATGGTTTGCTGAGTGGTACGCCCTATGAATCACAAGCAGATTTCTAGTAGGTCACCCTGACCTACCTGACATGGTTGTTCTGAGGATGAAAGTAGGCCTAAGGTTCGTTATTAGTAATAGACTCAGCTGAAGTTGTCTTGGTGCAAAAGCTCAGGAGTTCATCTCCCACACTATAAAGCCTCTCTTTTGTGCATGCGGGGCCAACATCCACAGCTGCCGCTGTCTGCTTTGTCATACAAGCAGTTCTCTTTGTGCCACATTATTCCGCGTACCTGAAAGGAAAGTTTTAACTCGTGTTCCGTGCGCCAGGTAATGCTCATTCCTGTAACTTGACGGTTTCTGCAGTTAGTGACTTAGTTGTTGTGGATTGTGAAGCTCAGTCTTAGTGGCCTCGCTAAATGTAATCCTGCCTGGGCTGCTGCAAACAACTGCAGAGACCCTCCAGCAGAATGTCACTGGACCACTCCTCTCCTGCCTGACTCCTCAGACTGGAGGGGTGGGGTCTTGTGGTGGTTCTGGATGGTGCCTGTGAATTTCTTTCTCTGTTCCTGCCACAATCCTGATAATTATCATACACACACTCATGTTGTTTGTTAACTGTTGCATTTTGTTTGGCTCTCAGCTTGTGTGATGACCAGATCGACATGTCTGAATGAGTTATGGCTTTTCAAAGGAAAACAATGAAAACTATTTTTTAGAGTCCTGAGGCCCATTCACATTACACAACTACAGCACTGTGAGTCCACTTAAACTGCCATGGTAACATACTGTGGAACATTGCAGGTTGTACTTTACAAGAGGTAGTAGAGGAACTCTCTGGCTGAGAATTCTACCCCCCCCCCAACCTAAGATTCCATAAGATGCTGCCGCAGCCAAAGTGGTATCGTAGTGCTATAACTGTAGTATGGCCAGGTATCCGTTCTTTGAATGAGGCATTTGCAGCTGTATTCACTGAATGGAATTGTGGCTGTTTGGACTTGGGCTGTGCTTTCTCATTGTTTCCAGCATCAGGCCCTGAATTTCAAACTGAACATGTCTGCAGGTGTGTATGAGGGGTCTGAGGCAACTTTATGCTGCTTTATCTGTGGTCGTGCCCAAAGTCACGGAGACAAGAAATCCACCTGCTCTTTTGAGGAGCCCAGGTGAAAGGCTTCCTCTCTTCCACCAGGCATTCTTTAAACTGAGGATGCCAGGAGATTGGCTTGGGACCTTCTGTTTGCCAAGCATGTGCGCTAGCCTTGTGCTGCATCTTCACCTGGCTTGAGGCTTGACCTAGTCCTGTTTGTTTATTACTGTGCAACTCCTGTCACCTCAAGTGTATTATTCATTGAGCCTTCAAGGGAATTTGAGTGCCGTGCAATTTCGACTCTGGAGGAGGTTGAAGCTGATGCAGCAAGCGTTCCCGTTGCTTTGCAGAGAGAGAAGGCAGCCTTTATGCAAAGAAGGTCGACCAGGGGACGAATGACAGGATGGGAATACAGGAGGGAAAGTGTGGCAGTGGCTCTTTCTAGAGAAGGCTGAAATTATTGAGGGCTGGCAGCATGGATGTTCTGCAGAATCTAAGAATCTGCTGTGTTTTGTGGAGGGCAACAGAAGAGCTCCTTGACTGAGTCTGATTTCCGCCTTCCTCCCCTTGATGCTGCCTCTCTTCCTTCACTTGTGGTATTATTTGCATGCACCTGTGCTTCATTCCCTATGTCTCATCCACCCCACTAAGCAGCCGGTGTTTCCCTTCCCCGCTTTCTCCCTCTTGAACTCTCTGTGTCTTCACCTTTCTGGCTGGGTTTGTGGTTTGCTGCTGTTCACACATTGCTCTTCTTGCCCTCTGTCTTGCTTGTTTTATGACCTCAGCTCCAGGTTGGGCATTGCCTGCTTATTCAGACTCCCTGCCCTAATTCTGGGTCTCCTCTCCTGACCTGCCAGTCTCCGTTTTGCACTCTGTTTTGCTCACAGTGTGGCTGGACTCCTGTTAAGTTGTCTTGGTCTTTCTTGGGGAAGATAGATGTAAGAACTCTTGCAGATGAACTGGCAGGAATGAGGACCAGGAAACAAAAGCTTGGCCTTGTCTGATTATCAGCTCTGCCGCCTCTGAGCTTTCTGCCCTTGGGAGAACTTAGCACAGAATCCTAGAGTTGGAAGAGACTCCAAGGGCCGTCCAGTCCAACCCCCTTCTGCCATGCAGGAGGGCAGCAAAGCCCTCCCTCTAATGAATGACCATCCAGCCTCTCCATAAAAACCTCCAAAGAAGGAGGAGACTCCACCACACTCCACAGAGGCAGCAGCAGATTCCACTATCAAACTGCTCTTACCATCAGGAAGTTCTTCCTAAGGTTTAGGTGGAATATAAACAGTTGAGGCCCAATGTGGCTGCTTTGAGGCCCAGTGTTGGGCAAAAGACAGGATATGAATAAAGATGATCTTTTTTTTCTGTAGTTTCCTTTCGACCACTCATTTTTAACTGCTGTCAAATTGACTTCAACTTATGGTGACCCTGTGAACGAGAGAGCTCCAAGTCACCTTGCAGAATGCTAGAGCTGGAAGAAACCCCCAGGGCCACCCAGTTCAACCCCCTTCTGCCAGACAAGAAGACACAATCCAAGCCCTCCCTCTGTCCAGCCTCTCCTTAAAAACCTTCAAATAAAGAGACTCCACCACACTCCCAAGACAGCAGCATGTTCCACCGTGAAACAGCTCTTACCGTCAGGAAGTTCTTCCTAATGTTATGTGGAACATTTTTTCTTGAAGTTTGAAGTCATTGCTCCATGTCCTGGTGTCTGGAGCAGCGGAAAAAAAGCTTGCCCCGTTCTCTTATGACAACTTTTCAAAAGTTTGAACATGGCTATCAGGTCACCTCTTAACGTTCTCTTCTCCAGGCTAAACATCCCCAGCTCCCTAAACTGCTTCTCGTAGGGTAGGATTTCCAGGCAAAGCATCTTGCTGTACCAGATCCCAGATGCCTCCTGCCAGATACCCTGACAAGCCTGACCACTCCCCTCCCGTGCCCAGTTAAATATTGACCAAAGGAGTGAATATATATTTGCTGAGGATGACAATTAAATATGCAATTGCGCTATGCAAGTGGGATTGATTGTGTTCCTTTTGTTTAGTAATTTTGCAGGAGACTTACACATGTGCAAGTCCTTTTGTGAAGGTGGTTCGATGTTCATCTCCCATGCAGAACATCCGTGTTCAGCTCAAGTTGCGGAAATGGAGGTGCTCTTACAGCGCCACTCCATGGGGCTGCATATTGCTGTGGAGGAGCATGAGTGTTTCTGCATGCATGCAGCTGCACATTTGGTGTCTTGGTTCAGTCGTGCAGTGTTGCTGTTCAGCAGAAGAGATGCATAGGGCAATTAACGTATACCTCTGCGCACCTCTGCGGCAGCATCTTGGGTATTGTTCTAAGAGGCTAAACTTGGCTACCTGGTTGGTTTCACTTATCGCTGCAAGCTTTTGGAGGCAGCATGCAGACGGGCACTCTTGTAGGATCAGGACTCGCTCCCAGGTACTTTGGAAGTCAAAGAGAAGGAATCTTTCTTTGCTCAACTTGCTGTGCACGTTGAAGAAGGCAGAAAAGCAAACCAGTGAGCAGTGAAATCGGGTCTGAGATACTTAATTGGCTAGAGAGACCAAGCTTATGGGAATGTCATCACATTGCAGAAAGGAGTGTGATAAAGACTTAGTTGAGTGAGAATGGAGAAAGCTTTCACTGCTGGAGACAGCAATTCCTTTCCGTGCCACGGGGACTACTTAGCATTTGAGAGGGTGGCGATGCATTATAGCTGTTACATGATTCCCCTGCTATTAATACTGAAGCGTTAAGATTACAGAATGCTTCCCTTCTAAAAGCATTATTCTCCAGGGTAGGTGCTGTGCTTCCATCAAATTTCCAGTTTAAACTGCTTGCTGTTTCAGTATTACTGCCTATTTGCCTGTCTTTAACATGAGTTGTATTATTCATAAAGCTCCAACCTGTCACAGTTGTGGTATGACCTGGTTGGTTATCTTGATGCGAGACACTGTGGGGCATATCCAGCCCGGCTGTTCACAGTACGGCAGGCGTCTTAATGTTTGTCTGTGCGGTGTACCAGCTGCCTTCCCCCTCCCTTTTTTTACCGCCCTGCCAGAAGCCAGATGTCTCGTGGTAGAGAATGGCTCCCCAGGTATCTGCTGGTCAGTTGGAAACTGCTGCTTTACCCACTTCTCCCCAGAGAAGCTATTGGGCAGAAGATGTCAACAACAGCAGAGACCTATGTGGCACCTTAAAGACCTCTGTGAGACATATTAGGCTTTCATGGGCTTGCGTCTACTTCCACTGGTACATTGTGTGTGTTCCGTTGCTGGGAATGAGATATGCTGAGGTTAAGGATCAAGGAAAGGTACAGTTTGACAGCTCTGTCCAGTCGTTGCAAACTGCATTTTGCGTTTATCTTTCAGTGGATACCTTGCCCCTTCCACATACCCCTGTAGACGTTTGCCTACTGAGAAGAGCATGCCATTCATCTGAGGAAGGATGCTCTGGTCCATAAAAGCCTTTAGCAAAAGTTGCCTGTTAGTCTTTATGAAGTGCCATGGGAGTTGTAGTCAGCAGCAACTGCAGCAGCAAAAAACATCAAGCATAGCCTTCCCTCTTCAGGGTGGACTGAAGCTGAGGAGGTAGAGAGAGAGGGGGGTTGAAGCAGTGCCATTTGTGAAGGGTGCAGATTAAGAATGACGGATGGGAATTACAGAATCCTAGAGCTGGCAGAGGCCTCAAGAGCCATTGAGTGCAGCCCCTTCTGCCGTGCAGGAAGACACCATCAAAGCATTCCTGACGATGGCCGAAGAAGAGATGGGAAGAAGAGACGGAACCTGGGCTTTTGTTTCCAGTGCTTCGCAAGCAGAATCTAGCGTGATCTCTTCTGTGATCAGTGTGTGGGATGGGGTGGGGGGTGTGGATTGGGGGGCGTTCCTCACCCCAAATGTTCTGTTTTTCCTTTTGAGGCCTTACAGTGTCTCTGGTTGATGTTCCTTAGCAACAGTGGATAGAGGCAGCTTGTTACTGCTGCTGAAGTAAGCAATTCAGATGCTTGGCTATAGACTTTTGGGGGCCCACCCCCAATGATCCAGAGGACAGGATCAAAATTCAAAATGACCTGGTTAGATTGGAGAGCTGGGCCAAGGCTAACCAAATGAAATTCAACAGAGAGAAGTGTAAGGTCCTACACTTAGGTAGAAAAAATGGAATGCAGAAATATAGAATGGGGGACACGTGGCTGGATGGCAGTACGTGTGAAAGGGATCTAGGAGTCTTAATAGACCACAAGCTGAACATGAGTCAGCAGTGTGATGCGGCAGCCAAGAAAGCCAACACAATTCTCGGCTGCATCAATAGGAGTATGGTGTCTAGATCGAGGGAGGTACTGGTACCACTCTATCCTGCATTGGTTACACCTCATCTTGAATCCTGTGTCCAGTTTTGGGCACCCCAATTCAAGAAGGACATGGTCAAGCTGGAGCAGGTCCAGAGGAGGGCAACCAAAATAGTAAAGGGCCTGGAAGCCAAGCCCTATGAGGACAGACTTAGAGAGCTGGGTATGTTTAGTCTGCAGAAGAGAAGGTTAAGAGGGGACACAATAGCCATATTTAAATATTTGAAGGGATGCCATGTAGAGGAGGGAGAGGGCTTGTTTTCTGCCACTCCAGAGACCAGGACAAGGAGCAATGGATTCAAGCTGCAGGAAAGGAGATTCCGCCTGAACCTCAAGAAGAACTTCCTGACGGTCAGGGCTGTCCGGCAGTGGAATCTGCTGCCTCGGAGTGTGGTGGAGTCTCCTTCCTTGGAGGTTTTTAAGCAGAGGCTGGACGGGCATCTGTCGGGAGTGCTTTGAGGGTGTTCCTGCATGGCAGGGGGTTGGACTGGATGGCCCGTGTGGTCTCTTCCAACTCTACATTTCTATGATTCTATGATGATGAGCATGGTCTTATCTTGGGGTGAGGTGGGATGAGAAGCCAGTGAAAAACTGTAAGACCCTGCTTACTTATCTGAGGAAGCGTCAACCACTGTGGTTCAGTGTAATTAAGTCAAAAGGATCCGTACGGGGACCGAGAATCCCAGTTTCATGTGTACATCCTTGGGATCTGGGCTGGTAGTGACTGGCCAGGAGAGGCAGTCTTGGACTTGGGTGGACAGGTGTGTGAAAAAGTCAGTCTGCTGTGCAGCTGCTGCAGAAAGGGCATGGCCAGTGTCATACAGCTGTTTTGAGTGCACTCGAAATACTGTGGGTACTTCAGAAAGGATACTTTACAGGCAGAAGAGGTGTAGAAGCAGGAGGAGCTCTTGCCGCTGCCCTCTTGCTTGCTGTGGAAAGTGCTTGTCAGCTGCTGCTACTGACTCTTCCCACTGTGCATGCGGGGGGGGGGGGCTGTCCATGAAAAAAATTTCCCCAGAGAGGCTGCTCACTTGGATGCAGCTGCCGCTTCTCAGTCAGGAGGTGACAGAGAGCAGCAAGGAGAGTTTGCCCTTTTCCTGAGCCCAGGAGACGCCAGTGTGGCTGACGGCTGCCCTGAACCGCAGGCTCCCGTAGACATCAGCAAGGCTGAGGGACTGCTCTGCTCACTAGGGGGTCACATCCTTCTACTCTCCGCAGCATCCAGCTCGAGTGGAGGGCGGGGGCCCACTCTGGGCTGTGACAGTTGTCCTTCCACCTCTGTGGGTTTGATTTTCATGGATTTGAGTATTTGCGAGTTTCTCCGACCCCTGGTGCCCACCTCAGGCGCTTCTTTTCTGCGGGAACCTTCCCTTTCGGTGGCTCCAGTCAGGCCATGCAACCCTTTAAAAACCCGCCTCTGGTCCTCCTCCTCTTCCTGTTCCACCCACCGCTGCCTCACCGGCTCAGGACAAATCACAGCCCGATTTCTCAGCACACAAACCCTCTCCCGATGCCCCCGCTCCACCCAAGGAAGAGGTGGGCAAGAGAGAGGAAGTATGTGGCCACTGTGCCGACCCACCCCTTTCTCTCTCCTTTCCCTGACCTGGTTTTGACCCTGGGTGTCCGTCCACCCCACCGTGCCGTGGCCCCTGTCACACACACACACATTTTGCTAATTGCACGTTTTCCACTTCTGCGAGGTTCCTGCATTTGTCCCTAGTGAATGTTGGAGGGTCAGCTGTATATTGTGCTGTGGTGTGAGTGTGGATTCACAACGAACGATACCCCTCCAGTCCCTGTAGTGGTGGAGGTGGCAAGGTGCTAACAGTCAAATGTTGGATGGGTATCAAGACCAACTTCATCACATTCTTTTGTTGCATCACAAAGAGAACTAAGCCCAGGGCTGGGAAGATGGGGGACTGGTGTGGCTGTCTTTGAGTGAGGTTGAGGCTTATAGCACCAAATAGCCAGGGGGGCAATCTAGGACAATTAAGGAACACAGTAACAGAGTTTTCGGCAGTTTAGTTGTTTTTCAGATAGCATGCATACACAGACATACATGCATGTTGTGATAGATGAGGGATCAGAGGTCGAGGAGGAATTTATCTTGCCAGAAACGGAGACCATACGGCCAATACCTGTGATGGAGCAATCTATCTTGCCTGGGCCTCCACCTTCTGAAAGGCAAGCTGAGACAGAGACTTTACAGGCAGAGGGAGAAGGGGTCAGGGATGATATAGGGGAATTGGATTCACTTTTGCCCCCCAGCCTGCAGTCGCAGTCATGGAGGAGGCAAAAGAGGGCGGCTCAGAAGGAAGCTGTTTTGCTGAGATTAAAAGGATAGGGTGCTAATTAAGAACATTTGTTCTCCCTATTATTTAAGTCTGTGTGTTTTTTTTTATTTTTTATTTTTTTTTTTGCTTGTGGCAAATTGCTACTCAAGCTCCCATGGCCCTTGTATTCCGGCATTCTTGACTTCTTGGACAGACCTTCAGTATTCTTGGCTTTCTTGGACTAACCTTGACTTTGGCTTCCGGTTCAGTTACTATTAGTTTGTTAGCTCTGGACACTCCCTGCTACCTCCTCCTCCTCAGCAGGTACTATCGCTTTCTTTCCCTTCCTGGCTAATAAGCAGGGGCTGGGAGTTAAACCCTGACACATATACACCAGCGTGCACATTACTAATGTTTTGGCACATTTTCAGTCTATACTTTAATAACAACTTGTAAGCTAACTTGAGTCCCATTATTGGGGAAATGGTGAGATATAAATGAGTAAAACAACAACGATGATCTTGTGTCTTCTGCCCTGCCCATCAAGAGTAGAATTTGCCAGGCTGGATCAGTGCAAAGATGCATTAGGAAGAGTGCTCCAAGACAGTTAATGTCACTGGGTAACTTACCTTGAACTCCAGGTTATTCTTACAAGCATGCATGCACTACCTCCAAACACACGCTTGTTGGAGTGGCTGACATTGGCAAGTGTGGGAATAACATCTGAGTAGTAGTGCCAGCCTGTCAGACAGTGCTTGAGATGGCTTCACTCTGGCATTTGTGCACAACTTGCTTGAAGTGTTGTGTTTTGAAAGTCTCTCTCTCTCTCTCTCTCTCTCTCTCTCTCTCTCTCTCTCTCTCTCTCTCTCTCTGTGCCTATTGTGTACCTATTGGTTGTGAGTATTAAGTGCACCACTGTGTTGTGCAGCCAGCCATTTTGTCCTGGCTCCCTCTCATCCACAGCATGCTGGCAAGGGATAATTGCACCGCTCAGAGCACATATTTCTGGTGTTTTCTCCATGGGAAACAAATGCTTTTAGTGCACCTTCTCATGAAGGTAACTGTTTCTTTCCTCACCTGATGCTTTTCTCCTTTTCTTGCAAGAACCTTTTCCTGCAAAGACATCTCCTGTGCCCTCTTCTGCTTAACCCCATGGCTAGTGTGACTGGACCTCTTAGGGTGGCAGAGGTACCACAGGTTGCAGTACTGATGAAGATAATCAGATTTCTCAAGTGAATTACGGTGTTGATGTTGAGATCCGTCCTTTATGCAGTGTTAACTCAGGGGATCTTCACAACCACTGCTGACAAAAGCACTGCAGCTCTCACCATTCCAGACCACTGGCCCCTGTGGTTGTGGCTTATGGGCATTGTCATCCTGAGAACCTGGAGGGCCCTTTGTCGCCTTCCCCTTTTTGAAATGAACAGATGTGAAGCATGTGTTGTGCACTGTATAAATTCAGAAGCTTTTTCATGGTGTGTATTCTTAGTTTTGTATCTGAGCATTCACATACTCAGTTACCGGCTAGAAATGAGGACACATGGTTAGCTGTGATCTGGCACCCGCGAGAAAAAATTCAGGGAGCCCAAGAAGTGGGCTGAATGTTCAACAAAAGTCTTAATGCAAGGAGGGAGGTAACCAGCAGAAGTTCTTCTTTGTGGTCTCTGTGGCTCTTACGGATGGTCATCCAGTATTCAGATGTTTGTGGCGAGCATGTTTGGAACATTCGGTAGCCAGCGAGAGGCTTTCAGTAGCCGCCCTGCTCTGTCCACTCTGCCTATCTGCTCTGCTCCCTTCCCTCTTCCTTTCTGTCTGACTCTAAAGAGAGCTACCTTTTAGGAACACACACAGACCCTTTTTTTTTCTTTTGCCTTTGGCAGTGTTGCCCAACCTGCCAAGGGGATATTTATGGCCAACAAGTATTTATTTAGAAAATATTTGAAGGGCCTGGCAAAATATATCCAATTCAAAATGCTACCTTTGTTTTTGAAAACATTACAACATGGCTGTGTGTAGTCATTGTTTAGGCTTTACTCCATGGGGGGGGGGGTAGCAAGATTGTGCGCGCAACTTTGGTCTTTGAGCAAAATCAAGAGACAAGTACCTTTACTGTCTCTTCCCAACACAATTTGTCTAGACTCTGCTACAGTCAAAGCTTGATCTGGCATGGTAGTGAAAATTTCCATCCATAAGGCAGAATATATACTCAGCCATTGCTGGAACGGTTCTCACTGTCAGCTTCAACGAGTACCAAAATATCTTTTAACTTTCGTACTCTCTGTGCTGGTGAAGGATATTGCCAAGTCAGTTCTGGGGACGGAGGTGGGGGCAGAGAAGCATCATGGGCATCACTGGTCCCTATTAGTTTGTGACCTTCCTGGAGCTGAAGACCTTAAAATACCACCAGTGGATTGTCTGTGATGGTTTCTGAGGAGCCAAAAGAGAAGTGCAAGGAAAAGAAGTTGTTGGTAGGCAAGGCCACAGAAGCACCTGTGACTTCCCTGGTTTCCCAGTTCAGGCAGTATTCCTAGTCCCAGTTGAAGCCATGGTTGGTACCAGCCCTACTACAAATCCAAGTCTAGGAATGATTTTTGGAAAGCTCATGTTATTCTGCTTGGGGAAGAGAAGATTAAGAGGAGACATGATACCAGTGTTTAAATATGTGGCAGGATGTCATACAGTTCTGCCTTTCCGAGGTGGTGAGGAGAGAGGCTGTGGTGATGGCAGCAGTGTTGCTGGGGGGAGGTTTCTCAGGTCAGACCAGCTTTTGCCAAGGAGCCAGACTAAATGTGCCAGGCAGCCAGTGGGTAGCAGCAGTAGCGTGTGAGGGATGACACTGGCAGAGGATCTCTCAGAGACAACAGTAGTGGCACCACAGCTAACACTTGTTAGTACTGTGCAGGATCTTCTGAACATCTTTTACCACAAAACTCCTATGATGAGACAGTCTAAAATGGAACAAGAGACGGTACCAGAAGATGAGACTCCCAGGTCAGACGGCGCTGTACAAGCTCCTGGGAAAGCGCAGAGGACAGTTACAAGTAGCACTGTGGCTAATGACGCAACTGGACTCAAGCGAAAAGGATGTTCAGCTGTGGTCATGCTCAGAGGTGAAAGAAAAGCCTGAAGCTGCACAACACATATTATAGGAACATGGAATGTAAGAAGCATGAATTGGGGGGTAGCTAGACTTAGTAAAACAAGAAATGGAATGTATAAACATAGCAATAGATGTAGTAGGTGAGCTAAAGTGAACAGATAATTGTACACAGTTTTATTCCGGAAATTAAAATCTAAAAAGAAATGGGCCAGCATTAATAGTGAAGAGAGATGTAGTAAAAGCAGTAGAAGGAAATAATGCAAAGTCTGACCAAGACTTCAGGAGAAAACCAACACATATAACCATAATTGAATTTTATGCTCCGACTACAGAGGTAGAAGAAGATTCTGTGCAGAAGTCTAGGAAGAAATAGGGGACATACCAAAAAAGGACTTCTTGTTGAGCATAGGTGATTGGAATGCAAAAGCAGAAAACAGAACATAATCAAAATTTGTAGGAATTAGGATCAAGAGGATCAAGAAATGAAGTAGGAGGGCAGCTAACTAAATTTTGCAAGGCCAACAATTTGTTCATTGCAAACATTTTCTTCAAGAAGCAGCTGCATGCGTGGGCATCACTGTGGGCCAATATAAGAAATCAAATAGTCTGCATAATCAGAAGCAGAAGATGGAGAAATCTAATTCTGTGTGCAAAAACAAGACAAGGTGCAGATTGGTTCTTGTGGGTTTTTTGGGCTTTGAGACCGTGTTCTGGTTGTATTTTCTCCTGACGTTTTGCCTGCATCTGTGGCTGGCATCTTCAGAGGTGCAGATTGTGACGGAGACTGTGAATTGCTAAAGTCAAAAATGAGAGTAAAGCTAAAGAAAAACCACTAAATAAACTGTCATGCCAAAATGCAATCTGAAGAACATCCCCGTAGAATTTAAAGGTACTGTAAAAATAGATTTGCACTATTAAACCTAATTGACCAGGAGTCAGAAGAACTCTGGACTGAAACAAAGGACATCATCAGAGAGGAATGCAAAAAGACACCATCTGTAGCCAAAAGGAAGGAGATCTCAATGGATAACAGTTAAGGACAGGCAAGAAGCAAAAGGGAAAGGTGACAGAAATAGAGTTAGAACCCTAAATGTAGCTGTTGAGCGAATTGTGTGCCGGGGCAAGGAGAACTTTCTTTAATCTTTCTGTAATCAATGTAGAGAAATAGAAGTTGACAACAAAAAAGGAAGAACAAGAGAACTCTTGTACAGGATCGTAGAAATCAATGAGAAATTTAGACCAAGAGTGGGGATGCTCTGTGACCAGCAGGGGAACACATTACATGGTCAAGTGGAAAGGAAAACATGATGGAAACAATACACAGAAGGAGATGAAAGGTTGGTCGGTTCATTCAAGCAAGAACCATATGAAGACTAACTGCCAATTTTAAAAAGTGAAGTGAAAACTGCACTCAGAGCACTTGGGGGAAATAGATCACCAAGAACAGGTGCCGTACCAATAGAGCTGCTTCAGTCTATGGAGACAGAATCTATTCTAGTTCTAACTAAAATCTATCAACAAATATGTAAAACAAAAGAATGACCCACAGATTGGAGCAACGCTAAGGATACATTCCAGTTCCACATGATTGTTGCGTTAACTTCACATGCAAGCAGAGCCATGGTCAAAATCCTACAGCAGAGAGTTCTTTCATATATGGAGCAAGAAATGCCAGGTGTCCAAGCTGGGTTCAGGAAAAGAAGAGGCCCTAGGGATCATGTTGCAAACATATGTTGGATAATAGAGTGCCATCAAGAATGTCAAAAGAAAATCAGCCTGTGCTTCATAAATGATAGCAAAACCTTTGATTGTGTAGATCATGAGAAACTATGGATTGCTTTCAAAAAATGGGTGTGCCACAACATTTGATTGTCCTGATGCCTAACCCATATGCAGGACAAGAGGCTCTGTTAGGACAGAATGCAGAGAAACATATTGATTTCCAATTGTCAAGAGTGTCAGGCAAGGCTGCATTGTGTCTGTCTGTTTAACTTGAATTCTGAACATATACATAAAGCAGAGGTAGACTCAGAGGAAGGAGGCTGAAAATTGAAGGAAGGAACATCAGCAATTTAAGATGTGCAGATGACACCATCGTACTAGCAAAAAAGAGTGTAGACTTGGAGTGATTATTGAAGAAAGTCAAGGCAGAAAGTGCAAAGGCAGGTTACTGCTGAACTTTAAGGAAACAAAAATAATGACAATTTATATCACCTTAAAACCAATAATGGAGACACTAAAATAGTTGAAGACTTTTTGTGCCTTGGCTCAGTCATTATTCAGTATGGAGACTCCAGTCAGAAAATCAGACGAAGGCTAGGATTTGGAAGGGCAGCTATGAAGGAACTAGGAAAGACCCTCAGGTGTCCAGATATATCACTGAATACTAAAAGTTAGGATGGTCCATGCCATGGTATTTACCATTTCTATGCATGGTCGTGAAAGTTGAACACTGGAGGAAGAAAATCAACTCTGTTGGAAATGTGCTGGAGGAGAGTTCTATGGAAACCCTGGACTGTCAAAAAGACCAGTGCATGGGTCCCAGAGTAAACCAAGCCTGAACTCTCTCTAGAAGTCAAGATGACTAAACGGAGGGTGTCGTACTTTGGACATATCATGAGAAGACAGGACTCACTAGGAAAGAGAATGATGCTTGGGAAGGCAGAAGGCAGAAGGAGGAGAGGAGGACCACAGTACAGATGGATGGACTCAGCCAAGGAAGCCATGGCTGCCCTGAGTCTGCAAGACCTGAGCTGGATGGTTGATAACCGAGTGACATGGCACTCTCTCATCCACAGGGTTGCCATAAGTTGAGGTCTACTTGACAGCAGTTAACAACAACATATGGAAAATAAAGCAAACTTGTTCTCTGCTGTTCCAGAGACTAGGACATAGAGCAGTGGCTTCAAACTACAGGAAAAAAAAGAATTATCATTTTTATAATCTTTATTTGTATCCTGCTTTTTGCCCAACATTGAACCTCAAAGCAGCTACATTGGGCCTCCGTTATTTAGATTCCACCTAAGCATTAGCAAGAACTTCCTGATAATAAGAGCAAGTTGACAATGGAATGCCTTGGAGTGTGGTGGGGTCTTGTTCCTTGGAGGATTTTAAGCAGAGGCTGGGTGGACATCTGTCAGTTGTGCTTTGATTGTGACTTCCTGTAGGGCACAGTGGGATTGGATGGGATGACCCTTGAAGTCTCTATTCCAGCTCTAAGATTCTGTGAATGTGTGATTCCTGTGTTTCCCCTTGGAAACAGACTGCCTGGGAACTTTATTGTAGAGTTTCTAACGGGGGCTGGTATTCAAGGTCCCCTTACTTTCCTTGGGAGGGGTAATCCCTTGATCGGAGATCTTAGCACAGACAAATGTCAGTGGCTGATCTCTCCTGGTCCAAAAGAAGAGCTGCTACAGTGATCACCAAAGTGACGGAGATGCTCCCAGTACCAGCCTTGTACTAATGTCAAGGCCACATCTACTATTGCTGAACTGGTTGAGATTGAATATACTCCTTCCTCCATTGGTACATCAGCAACAAGTTGTTAGACCGCTATTTTCTGCTGTCCTCCTTTAGCTGCAATCACAGTCTACTCCGCTCCTTCCCTTCCGATCTGCTGTCCTCTCTGTTGTCACAGTAGCTTCTGTTGTCAACCATGGAGCTCAGTACCAAGTGTGATCCTGATACCACTGACTATTCACCTGGCAAAAGATAGTATTATGACAGATAAAGATTCCTCTGAGAGCATAGGGTGTTGGTCTCAGTCATGTGCTCACCACAGTTCTGATGCTTACAGCTGTGGCTGTTCCTCCTCCATCATGCCTCTGGATGAGTAGACATCTTCGCCTGATGCACTGGTTACTGATAGTTGGCCCAATTCTCTGTTGAATGAGAACGTGAAGTCCTTTGCAGACTAACGGGGATGGCAGGCTGTGGCATTGGAGTTAGAGACATGGAAGCCTAAAGAGATTCTCCTCTTGTCACAAGAATACTTCAGAAACCAACAAGACAACATCCAGCACAGTGCCCTTGATGATGGCACTGAGGCCGTGGCTGGCCCTTCTTGTGTTGGTATTGGGCATTTGTCAGGGGCTCCAGAGCTGGCTGGGCCGACGGTTGATGCAGGCCAGTGGGAAAATAAGGCACTTGGAGTCCCAGAGACTGGCTGCGTGGAAGATAAATCCGCCTCATGCAAGAAGTACTGACCATGTTGGAGCCTGCCTTGTATGTTTAAGTCTTGTGATGCCAAGTGGAAAATATTCCATAAATTTCTGGAATCAGCTTTCATTTCAGTGGCTGACTTCACCATTACTCATGCCTTTAGTCTTTTACTACATCTTGGGGAAAAGGTCTTTCTAATGCTTTCCTCTGAATATATTTACTGGCTCTCTTTCCCGTCTCTGTCTCTAGCGATGCTTCCTTTTCATTTATTCATCCCCAGGTGAAGACATTTCTGAAAGCCTTGAGGAATGTGCGCTCACCGTTCATCCTCCAGTTCCTTCATAGAGTTCAGGCACAGCACATGGTTAGGGTGGGCGCTTGAGTGTTTATACCAAGATCTGTCTTCCTTCTTACTGTAACATCAGCCAGGCAAGCTCATGAGCCCAACACCTGAAAGACCTGATCCTCTGCTCATTTGTTTCCGTAAAGGTAAAGCAATGCTTGGCCTGGATTTCTGTCTAAAATACGGCCAGCTCTTCACCTGCCACAAGGCATCATCTTATCCAACATTCTCTCCTCAAATGTCCCCCTTTCATGTCTTAAGATCGTGCGTGCTGTGTGTGAAGGTGGGGCCTGTTCTGTAGACCACAAAGCATCATTTTGACAAAATTCTGCCACACTTTTTATGTTACAGGAAAGCAAAGAGGGGCAAGCTGGTTTTCTTTCAGCAATTGACAAAGTGGTTTGTTGGGACACTGAATGTAGCCACTGCTATGTAACAAGGAAAAGTCATTTCTTTTGAGCAGGGCGCAGGATTTGGGTGGCCTCAAGTCTAGCAGAGTTGCTGGTCCTAGCATCACCCACCATTGGTTGAACTGGCTAGGACAACAGGGTGTTGCAATCCAGCAACATCTGGGAGGGCCACAGAATTTGTACCCTTGCATGAGAGCAGCTGCCATGTCTCTGAGTTCTCTTTGTAGCAGATCTCAACCATCTCTCAGCCCTGATGAGTGCTTGGGTAGGAGACCACCAAGAAATACCAGGTTCTGTGTAGGCTCTGTTGCAGAGGAAGGAACTGGCAGAGCCACCTCTGAGGATTCCTTGCCTAAGAAAAACCCTATGAGAGTCAACAGGTGACTTGAAGACGCGCACACACGCACACTTTGATCTGATGCCTGCCTGACTTCCATGCAGGTGTGTTCCTCTTCCGTCTCTTGTACATGTGTGAGTCACAGAGGCCATGAAGAAATAACAGGCTCCTTACTGGTAACTGTGGCTCTGTTAAGAGCTTATGAACTCACACCGCCCTGAAAGGATTGCCAGTGTCTGTGCTTCTGTAATCTTTGTTTGACGATGGACAGTAAAAAGGGGACAAGTGCCTCAAGACATTTGCTCAGCTCTGGACCTTCTGGGGTGGGCACAGGAAGGGACCCATATCTGTGAGTGCACCAGTGGCTACTCAGAAAACCAGAGTGACCAGGAAGTAATATACTTTTGTTTGCCAGGTTATCTTAGCAGGTTCTTGAAGGAACCGTCCTGCTGGGAGGTGGGCATTTGCCAAAGTGAGCAAGGGCATGTCTTCTTATTGGGCATTGTATGCCTGGGGCATACCCTGTAGTAGACAGAGAAGTCCAGTGACAAAGAAGAAGGCAGCAAAAGATGCTTCTGTGAAGGAACCACCAGTGGGGAGGGGGTGTCTTTGGGGTGGGGGAGCTAACGTCAATGGTAGGCACCTCCAGGGCTCATTCTGGTTGTGTCCGCTCTTTCCTACCAGGCAGCAGTTTTACATGAAGCCTTGCTGGGACATTGACAGTTTCTTCTCTTTTCTTCTTTGCAGGGACACAGCAGGGCAGGAACGATTTCACACCATCACTACTTCCTACTACCGAGGAGCCATGGGCATCATGCTAGTGTATGACATAACTAATGCCAAAAGCTTCGAAAACATCAGCAAGTGGCTCAGAAACATAGATGAGGTGAGCTGTGGGTGGGAGGGGACCCTCCTGCTGCATGGAGAAGAATGGATAATTTGGGAGAGAGCGGCATGTGTTTGCTTTGAGGGAAAGGACTGTGGCTTATTTGTATACTTTGGCAGGGACCTCCTTGTATCGAAAACCCCAGTGGCTCTAGAAAGCTTCCTGACCAGGCTCCCCTTCCAAATGTCCCTGGAAGACATTTCTTCAGTTTCCCTGGGAAGCTAGTTGCATTGTTAAGCTGCTAAAATGCTTGCAAATTTTTTGGTTGGTATTTCTATTAACCTAGTCTGTGTCATAGCAGAAGGGGCCTCATCAACCCCCGACATCATCATGTCGAGGAGGGAGTGGGCTTGTTTTCTGCTGCTCCAGAGACTAGGACAAGGAGCAATGGATTCAAGCTGCAAGAAAGGAGATTCCATCTGAACCTCAGGAATAACTTCCTGACAGTCACAGCTGTCTGGCAGTGGAATATGCTACCTCAGAGTGTGGTTGAGTCTCCTTCTTTGGAGGTTTTTCAGCAGAGGCTGGATGGCCATCTGTTGGGAATGCTTTGATGTGTGTTCCTGCATAGCAGGGGATTGAACTGGATGGCCCTTGTGGTCTCTTCCAACTCTGTGATTCTATGATCTTCCCAGTGCCTTAACTCATCATGGTATCAGTATGCCATCTGACCCTGATCTCTTGTTGACCCTGAGGGATCTGGCAGCATATGTTTTACCATAAGCTTTCTGTGGATTCCGGTCCACCCCATCAGGTACAGATGCATGAAGTGGACTGGAGTCCACTAAAATGCATGCCGAGATATGTCAGCCTCAAAGATGTTGCTGGATACCTTCCCCAAACCTTTCCTCCTCGTGCTAAAGCAAACTCACGTGGCTATCTCTTCCACGTAATTTACCCCAGTACTGGCCCATCCCTCTCTTGCAATTTGCTAGCAACCTTCCTCAGCTTGAGACCACATTAGTTATTCTGAAGAATGATATGATCACAGCGTACAGCCTGCAGTGTTAGCAGTCCCCTGACCCCTGGCACTGCTTCCCAAGGTGGCAGAGCACTTTGTTGCCTGCGGGAAGTTCTGAGAAAGATCAGAGGAGGCACAGAGGTATATGTAAAGGTCCCAGAGTAATGAAGTGGAAGAAGCTGACCCATACAGTTACTGGAAATGACTTGCCCTAATTAATGCAGCCCTGCTTCAGTTGACAGGGAGTTCTTTTAACATGCTGGCCATTAAGTCCTGGCTCTTTCCTTCTTTTGATGGCACTTTTTAAAGCCTAGATGTGTGATCCCTCCTTGCTTGGGAATGTTGATGGGAAGGTCTTGGCATCACGTTTTGCCCCAAGAGGAAGACTTGTTCCCCCCTGAAAAACCGAGCATGATGGAGAACGTTTCTGCAGCTGCGTTGCTGCAGAATCCATGCACAGGAGAACAGTTACTCATGTCATGTATTTGTCTGCTGCTCTTTGTGTGAAGTCCCCTAGAGTGGTGGGAAGAAATGGGCACACTGGCTTGGCAGCCCATAGAAGAGAGGGGAAGAGGAGGCTCTGGTAGGCAGATGTGGAAGGAGAGCAGAGCTTTGTGGTGGCTGCTCACGGTTCTCGGTTCTGCAGGAGAACCTCTCGTCTGTCAGGGGGTGGGGCCAGCCTCCTCTCAGCCAGCCTTGTCCTCTGCACGCCTGACTCACACCCAGCCTTGCCTTTGGCAGGTGCAGGACTGTAGGCAGACTTGCTGGCCAGGGCTTGAGCAAGCTGTCTGCTGAAGCCAGGTGTGGGATGGAGAGGGGATGGAGGGGAGGACTTAGGCCTGATGCTCACTGGGAGCTGTCCATTGAGGAATGGGGCGGGGGGGGTGTGAAGACGGGCTTCGTTCGGCAGACTGGAACTTAAGCCCACCCGTCACCAACGTGGCAGAGGCAGCAAATAGTGCAGGGTTGAGGAAAGGGTGACCCATGAGCAACATGCTGCCCCCAGAGCCCTTTTTAAAACCAAAAAGGATCCCTTGCACCCCAGGAATTACGGAGGAGCAGGTTTGCTATATCATAGAGATGGAAGAGACCCCAAGGGCTATTCAGTCCAACCCCATTCTACTGTTCAGGAAGACACAGTCAAAGCATTCCCTTGGACAGATGGCCATGCAGCCTCTCTTTAAAAACCTCCAATGAAGGAAGAGACTCCACCGCACTCCACTGAGGCAGCAGCAGATTGCACGGTCAGACTGCTCTTACCATTAGGAAGTTTAGATGGAATCTCTTTTCCTGATGCTTGAATCCACTGTTCCATGTCCTAGTCTCTGGAGCAGCAGAAGACAAGCTTGCTCCATCTTCCAGGTGACATCCTTTGAAATATTTAAACATGACTAGCAAGTCACCTGTACATCTTCTCTTCTCCAGGCTAAACATACACCAGTCCCTGAGCCACTCCTCACAGGGCTTTGTGGTTTCCAGGCCTTATATTTGGAGCAGGGCTGTTTGGGCCCAGGAGGGACTGTTTTGGGCTTCTCGTTTATCTTTTCTTTGGAGAGAGGCCTCTCCTGTACTTAAAATAGCCTGGGAGGGTCCAAAGACACTCTCTGTGACGCTTGCCTCACAGGCAGAGTGGGGGGCTGCAGCCCTCCGGAGTCCCACACGGGGGCAGTGCAGCTCTGCAGTATCCCCTCCCGGTTGCTGGAGCATGAGGCAGAAGTGCCTGCACACCCCCTCCGCTTGCGGCAGACGGCGAGCGTGACCGCCTAAATAGCTTTGCTTGTCTTGGTCTTTTCACTGTCATTCAAGCATCGGTCAGTTAGGTTGGTGTGTAAACACGTTCTGTCTCTTCATATTTGTACTTATTGATTACTCGCAACAGCAGCTATTATCCTGCTCTTCTGTTGTTTACGCAGTGGTCGGAATAGCTAACAAGAGAGCAAAGCCACAATAGAATACCACGGAATTACAAAACGTAATAAAAAGCAAGTGGATTAGTACAAATAAAGCATTGCATCTGACCTGCGGAGCACATGCCTGCCTGAACAGGAAAGGGCTACCTGAGGGGATGCCGACTCAGGACTTAGCCTTAGTGTCTGCCAGAGTGAGGGGTGGTCGCCCCTTTTAACTAAAGGTCAGCTGAAGAGAATCCTTTTCTTCACATAACCCCCCAAGTCAATTCGGTCAGTTCAGTCAGTTGCAGCATAAAGCCAGCGTGATTTTTATTCCACCCCGCCGCCTTTGCTGTACCCTCGAATCTTGGTGGCAGCAGCCAAGTGAGCTGGGTTTTGCTCCTCAGAAACAGAGATGTTCCCCTTCACTGAATAACTGGGCACATCAAAGCCTTGCTTGGCTCCCTGCTAACATCTCTGGTGGCAGTAGCCGCCCGTCTTCCTTCTGTGTGTAGCAAACCTGTGGGAGCTGTGCTCTGGCAGGTAAATGCCTCACCCTGTGGTAGATTATTGACGTGGAACTGGTTTTGCAGGCTGTCTCTGCCCATATGCCTCTGGTAGCTCAGCTGAGGGGCTGAGTCAGTGTTTGAACAACTACTATGGTGATCCGGAAGAGCCCCCAACTAGGGGCTGACCAAAACGGTTTGGCAGTCATGGTTTGCAAAGCTGAGTTCTGAAGCCAGAAAATGTGTGTATAGGGAGACAGGAATTGGACCGAAGTGACTCACTTTACTCAAGTGACTGAAAATTCTAAGGCATGGAGAGTTTTTCAGCAGAGTGTTCTGGTTCACTTGGACAAGAATCAGGAAGTAGAATCAGGAAATCTTGGCCTCCTGTGTGTTACCTACCTGGATTCAGGATATCTCTCTTCCTAAACACTACATTGTAGATCCCACTGAAAGGGAGGATTCCACGGCCAGGGTTCAGATCCTCGCTTGTGCATGGAAACCCACTGGATGTCTGTGGGCAAGTCACATTCTCTCAGCCTCAGAAGGAGACAAAGGCAAGCCCTCTCTGAGCAGATCTTACCAAGAAAATTCCAGGATGGATTTGCCTCAAGGTTGCCATAAGTTGGAAATGACTTGAAGGCACAGCACAACAAGAACAATGCTGTATCTGTTGGATGGATGGGTTTCATTACAGTACTGAGCAGAAACTTAACGCAGTGTTCTTTGTTCTCCCTCCAGCATGCCAATGAAGATGTGGAGAGGATGCTTCTAGGAAACAAGTGCGACATGGATGACAAGAGGGTGGTATCCAAAACTAAAGGCGAGCAGGTGAGTGGCATCTCTGTGGGAAGTTTGCTGGTGGTGGGAAAGTCTGCAAAGGAGGCCCCTGGCTTCCCTCTGGGAGGTCTTGGGCTCGGCTTCAGCCACCAGGAGGAACTCTTGAGGGCAGCTTTCTCCTCAGGTGGTCTCCCTTGGGTGTACGGGGGTCTAACAGCTGGAAGGCTCCCTGTGATAAATTTCTGCAGACCCAGCCACTGTCCAGCTGAGCCCATTGCATGTGCTTCATAGAAGTCTCCTTTTGTTACCCACTAGTATGGCAGGAAGTTTGCCTGGCCGTTGAGACATCTTAATATAAGACTTACATGCAGAACCAGTGGAAATGACTTTCAGTTCAGCTACTTCCAGTATCACAACGTAATGTTGGGCATCAATGAGTGCTGGAAAATCTGCCACTACCACACACACAGCCTCTCTGCCTTTCAAGGGGAGGCCATAGGTGCCAGCAGGTGGGCCATCTTTCAGGCTGATGCCAAAAGTCATCTCAGGAGGCAAAGATGACTCAGTCTGGCTGTAATTTAAACAAGTGTCTGCTGATAATATGCTGCTTTGCTGAATTTTGTGCCTTGCTAAATAAGTTCAGTATTCAGGGTTAGTAAATCCCTTCATTTTAAGAGGGCTGCTTGTAATCTTGTAGCAGATTAAAACACAGACTCCCTGTCAATTTCTTGTGAGGGCTGTCAGTTTCTCCATAGTTTGAGGCTGGCTGGTCCTTGCCATCTGCTTAGCATCCAGTGGCTGACCAAAGCCAGCCATATGGAGAGGCAGCCACATGGTTCTAAGGCTTGGGGAGGCCAGGTAAGGGGAAGGTGCTTCCGCTCCCCCTCAAGCTCCATACCAGGCCTTTGTCTTGGATGAGAAGTCCATCTTGGCTCTTGTCGTGAGACTTGGCTGATGGAAGTGACAGACCTCTTTGGGTGGAAGTCCTTGCGGCTGGATGCTTAAGGTTAGGATGGCCAGGGGTAGGGTGGGGATTTTACCATCATCTGTTAAAAAAAGTAATTCTTGCTGACCTGGTGCCCCATCTCTAGCAAATGGTTGAGTATTTATACCTAGTGGTATTTGCCAGGCACAGTGGGTTGGAATTCTTTACATTTGGCTGCCTGGTCTAATGGCAGGCAGAGGTTAGAGGAAGATCTCCTGGCAGATTTCTGAGTGATCTGTATTAGATCAGAAGTGAGCAACTGTGGAAGGCAAGGGGACCACATCAGCCCTCCTGGAGAACTTGAGGGGAGTTGTACCCCCAGTGCACCTGCTCCTAAAAACACCGCTATTTTTTTGCCCCCAAATGCCCTCTAGAGAATGTGAGGTCATTTTCACCATGTTTTTGGTCCTTTCTGGTCCCGTAGGGGGTATTTGGGGACAAATAAGTCTGTTTTGATTTCCGGGGGGTTAGGGTGAGGACTTCAAATCTGGTGGAAGTGTCTTCTGTGTTTTCCTTGTTGTGGTTTTAGAGCAATTTTTTTTTACCCCCTCGAGTCCACAAAAATGACTGGAGGGGAGGCTGCATGCAGCCTGTTGGACTCTCTTTGCCCATCTCCCAGTTCCTAGTTCTTTAATAGCCACCTTGTTTCTTTAAAACATCCAGCCAAACTAGGCTGCGGAAAGGAAGAAACCTTTGGGTCAGTGGGAGCAGACTCTTGTCTGAAAGAAAAGAGAGTTCTGAGCTGGTACTGAAAACAAATTCCTCCATTTAAAAGGTGCCTAGAGGCAGCACCCTGCTTTTAGTCTCCATTTTTTGCACCTGGCTCAGGTCAGTGGCATTACAGTTTGGGGGGGGGGGGGGCAAAGTAAATCTAACAACCCTCAAGTCTGCGTGATCTAACAGATTCCTAGACTGTTCTCACAGAAGTGGGGGGTCATGTATTTGAAACGCCAAGACTTCCTAACTCAAGTGTGTTGTGGGCTCTCTTGGCCACTGGGACAACTGTGGGGCTGCCCTTCCCCACACGTGGGCAGGATAAATGGAGGCCAAGGCTCACTCACTTAACATTGGGCAGACCATGAGCTGGTGAGCTGTGGAGCCACACTGAGACGAATTAACCCCTGTGGATGTGGGGAGGGGTGTTACCTGTAGGGGTCCTTGCAGCCTCACCGCCCTTGACCTGCCGCAAGGGGTTCTTCCACTCACACCGTCCTGGAAACCGCTCTTGGGTTGCTGGACGTCACCCTGGCTCGTATCTTAGCGCCTCCTCCATCCAAAGCCCTTGGGCAAAGGAGAGAGGGCTAGCTTGTGGCTCCTTCCTCCTGTTCTCACGCTCCCCAGCACCCTCTCTCACCCCCTTCCCCAGAGAGGAGAGGAACCTGGGTGTGCTGAGCAGCCAAAAGCACTCTGAGGCTTCGCAAGAGAGTTTAAGAAAGTTTTGTTCTAAATAAGAAGGATTTACATCAGGTTTCTGGGTATCAGGAGCATCCTTCTCCAGGGAATGGCTTCTCAGACTTTCCCCTGGCTCAGGAAACAGGGACCAGATCCTTCGGGAGCCAGCCTCTGTCAGCCTGCCCCGTACCAACGGCCGGCACCCCACTGGGAGCAGGAGAGGGCCTGGAAGAACAGACAGAGCCAGGACAGAGGCAGGAGAACTTTCCTACGCTGACCCTCAAAGGTTGCAGATGTTTTAGCGCCTCTGCAGCCCACACAAAGCTCGACTGGCAAGGGGTCTTCCCCTGGATCTTCTGTAACCTCCTGCCACCTTTTGTGGTAAATTAACCCCTTGCCATCTGGGGGGGTACCTTGGTTCGCAGCCACCAAATAATGCATGAGGGGCATTGTCACAGCGTGGTTGAGCATTATTTGCAGATGGGGCTTCACATCTGGTAGAGGACTTGACCTTGAAGAGCAGCTCAGAAAAGTTAAACTGGCACTGTGTGCCCATTCACTCATGAAGAGATACAGTTTGGCAGGGCGGTTCGGCGCTGGGATGGTGCCCCGTGTTTGCGGCTGTTGTGCCTCTGAGTCCTGCCCCCCGTGAGCGTTCTGATCTCTGCTGCTCTGCCCCAGCTTTCCCCAACCAGGTGGTCTCCAAGTCTGTTGAAACTGCAGCTCCCGTAGTGTGTTGTTGGGGGTGATGGGGGTAGCGCACCAGCCCCAACACCAGAGTGGGGAAGGCTGTTCTGTGCAGCCTGGGCACCGACTCTCTATCAAAAGCTCATCCTTCCACAAGGGCCCCCTCTGTATTGTCAGAGCACAAAATGCAGGGTCAAATTCTTCTGGGTAATTTCGGAAGAGCAGAAGAAACTTCTAGGTTTCTGGGCTTTATCTGGAAGTGTCATTATTTGTGTTTTCAACTGTGCTCTGCAGTTGTGTGTGTTAAAATGATGTAAAACTTGGCGGAAATGAACCGGCCGCCCCGGCTGATGCTGATGCGTAACAACTGCAGGAAGTGTTTTCTGGCCTAACCGACTGACTTTCTCCTTTTGACCTAGATTGCAAGGGAGCACGGTATTAGGTTTTTCGAAACTAGTGCAAAAGCAAATATAAACATTGAGAAGGCATTCCTCACGTTAGCAGAAGACATTCTTCGAAAGGTAACTGGAGAACTGCTTGCTTTAACGGAAGGGGAGGCGGGGGAGGCAGCTGTGTGTTGTGGGGGGTGGGGTTAATTTTTGACCCAGCAACCCCACCCACCCTGGTGGGCCTTATTGGTGGGCCTGGTCTACCAGAAGTCACGTGACCTCATTTTTATCTGTGGCCATTTATAGTAGGAACTCAGATTTTGGGGGCAGCTGCAGGCATTTGAGGAGAGTGGCTTGGCATGGCTCAGGGCAGAAAACTGCCTAAAAATTGTGCTGGATTTTAAGGGAAAAAATTGTGCACTGGGGGCTTCTGAGGGCCTTCCGCAGACCTTCAGGGGCTCCTTGCAGCCTGCAGGCCTCACATTCCCTACCCCAGAGTAGCAGAACGTGGGGTGGCAGAGAGCAGGGCCATTGAGAGTTATTCCGTGGCTCTGTGTGGTGTTGTACGCCTTTCAAGTTATTTCTGACTTGCAGCAACCTTAAAGCAAATCTGTCACAGGGTTTTCTTGGCAAGATTTTTGGGGGGGGGGGGAGTTGCCATTGCCTTCCTCTGAGGCTGAGATAGTGTGACTTGTCCAAGGTCATAGCATCCTAGAGTTGGAAGAGACCCTGAGGGCCATCCAGTCCAACCCCAGTCTGCTGTTCAGGGATACGTAATCCGAGCACCTCCTTTGACAGATGACCATCCCGCCTCTCTTTAAAAACCTTCAAAGAAGGAGGAGACTCCGCCATGCTCCGTCATGGCTGAGTGGGAATTTGAACCCAGGTCTTTCAGGATCTAGTCCAGCACTCAGAGAACTGCACCACGCTGGCTCTATGCTTAGTGACTCAAGGTGGGCAAAACTTTGTGCCCCCAGTTTGCCACAGATGTCTGTGGAATGGAGGAGTGGGGGTGGACTGATCTTCCTCCTCCTCCTCCTCCTGCTTTGGAGAGCGGCATCTCTCGGGAGGTTGGAGCTCCGTATTGCTGGGAGGCAGGGGGTTGGACTGGAGGGTCTTTGCCCTCCCTTCCAGCTCCGTCGGTTCTGCCGTGTCACCCACCAGCTCACAAGAAAAACAGCCTGCCTTGGAAGGTGGTTGCGGGGGTGCACGCAGCGGGCAGAGCCGTGCAGCGTGCTGAAGCCACAAAGACACGGGCTCAGGGCTTTGCTAAGAATTCCTACCCGCTGCGTTTAGCTTAAGAGGAAGGCAGGGGCTCTGGCTGCCTTCCTCTAACAAACCGCCATGGTTTGTGAGTGTGGATTCATGACAAATGAGACCTTCCCCCTGTCCCCGTGGTGGGAGCAGATGCTGGCTGGGTATCCAGGCCAACTTCGTTACGTTCTTCTGTTGGATTGCAAGGGGAACTGAAGATGAGAGGATGGGGGCCTGGCAGGACTCTCTGTGAGTGAGGTTGAGGTTTGTAGCACAGGATAGCTAGGACGGCAATCTAGGACAGTTAACGAATAACGTGGTTTTACAGGCATCCCCCACTTATGGGGCGTGTTAGGGGCCAGAGCACTCCCAGAAAGTGGAATTGATTGAAAAGTGGAGCCCAGTCTTTTTCCTGTAGTGAACAGAATAAAATCGTGGAGGCTTGCTTGGGACTTGCTGCGCATAAGTATGCTGCTTGCAAAGTCTGTCATTTGGCTTGGTACCCTCCCTCCCCCATCAGCTTGCTGCGTACCACGCCATGGTAAGCGGGGAAAAGGCCCCAAACCAACTGACAGACTTTGCAAGCGGCACACACGTAAGCAGTCTCAAGCGAGCCTCGGGAGGCAAGAAAAACTGACGAAAGAGATCGAATTAATGGAACGTGTCTGTGATTTACGAGTGTCAAAAGAATGGAGTGTTGAAAAATTGAGTCAACAAAAGAGCAGGGGACAGCTCTAACTGTATCAACGGATTGTTTTTTTATAATATTACTGATGTTTGTGTATGTTTTTAACCAGCCCTGGTTGCAGTAATTTGCAGCCTGCCTTGAATCCCCGTACTGAAGGAGAGGAGGGATGTAAATTCTGGCCCTCCGGATCTTCCTGCCGACCGAGCAGCTTCCTCTATCTTGTCACCAGAAGGGTGGAGGGATCTCTTGTTGTGCCTGTTTGCTGAGCAGCCAAGAAATGCCTTTGGAGTCTTGGCTTAACTCCCCTGTGTTGCTTTTCTCCTTTTTGTTCCTTCTCTTCTTCTTTTCGCAGACCCCTGTAAAAGAACCCAACAGTGAAAACGTAGATATCAGCAGTGGAGGCGGCGTGACCGGCTGGAAGACCAAGTGCTGCTGAACAGGCTCCCCTTGCCAAGCACTCTCCGTCGCCCTTCCTCCTCCTCCTCCTCCTCTTGCTGCGGATTAAACCACTTTGCCCATTTTTAACCTTAGATATATTTTTTTTGTCGTTGTTGTTCCTCATCTTAACATGGCTCCTCCTTTCCTTTGTTCTTCTGTTAGGGAGAGCTCACTGACTATAATCTTCTCGAAACAAAACTGTATCGAAATCATGTCTGACTTTATTTTTAATGTACCAGCTCAAATCGAGACCTTGTTCTGGTTGTATTATAGCCCAGTCTTAACATTAAAATTTAGAGCGATCATTTCAGCTCCGGTTCTGCAAAATCGTACAAGAATAAAAAAGAAATACGTAGCGTTAACAGTTTTATTTTGTACAACTGTGGGGATTTGTTACGGATACTGTGCTTTAAGTCACCATATTTGCATCTGCAGAAAAGGAAGGGAAAAGAACTCATTCGCCTTGAGTATGTAAATGGGGTTTATTTTGTCCTGTGCCTTACGTGGAAAGGAACTTTGGTTCTCCCCCCTCCCCTTCTTCTGCTTCTGCTTCTCCTTTTCTGTTCTGGCAAACACAAGGCCGGGCCCTGTTGTCCTGGGGCAGCTTCCCTGCCGTTGACGTAGTGAATCGAGGACAACCGGGGTGAAAGCAAGATGCCGCAGCCTGCTGGGCTCTGCTCTCCCGGGGAGGGGTGCTGAAACGCTCCCCGGTTCCTGCTGCCACTTTTTTTCTCTCTGGCACTCCCCTTCCCCTCCCCGTTTTGCCTGCATGCTGGTTTTGATTTTTTTCTTAATGGTGTGATGTGTTAAGAGATGGCAATACGCTGTGTTTGCCAAATTTAATTCGAAGCACTGATCACGGATCTAGCTTTCTGAGATGAAACGTGAAGTATCTACTAACCTTTTTGTCTAGCGAACATTGGGCCAATTACTATGCCCCCCTCCCCTCCCCCCTCCTCCCTCCCACATAGTTATTGGGGCTTATGATATGGAAGAGTTAATTGCATGCACACTAGTTTTCTATGGAGGATGATGTGGCTGTTGTCTTATCTTTGTGTACGACTATGCCATGGCAGGTCCCAAATCCGCAGCCGTCGATACGAATTTGGTTTTCTTTGCTGCTCTAAGCAGGTGACTCAGTAGCCTAGGAAATATTTAATATGGGGGACAGGCGTGGGGTGAGGGGGAGAAAGAGGGCAGGTGAGTTGGATGGTCGTACCCCTAGAGTGCGCTCCTTCTGTGTTAAGTTCTTCACAATAAAAAAAAAATCCCTTGTTTACAACTTTGGGCAATTGTAACTTCTTTCGACAGCTGGCGAGCAAAAGGCAGCAATGCAAAATATATGTCTGCGCGAGCACCTGGGTGCACTCTGCTTTTGGGGCGGGCGGCCCTTGGGGATGGGTGGCTTGCTTTCCCAGTTTTCTGCCCGGCCTCTCGTTCTGGCTCGGCCGGAACGGCCGAGGAGACGGCGACGTCGGAACGCCAGGAGGGGGGTGCGTGTGAGACAGAGAATGAGGCAGAGAGAGAGGGAGAGAGCTCCTTCTGGGAGACCCGAGGTGAGAGGCCAGGGGTCGGTATCTCTGCGGCCCCTGTCCCCGCTCGCCAAATTTGGGTGCCTTGCCAGATAGTCATCCACTTTTGGGCCCACGTGTAAATGCTGCAGGGCCAGAGGATACCAGCATCGAAAGGATTTCCTGTGAGCCCCTCTTCTTCCTCTCTCTTTCTCCCCACCCCCATTGTATTCTGAGAGATGGGCTTGAGGGTGGCCATTCTGCCTTTTCTTTAGGAAATTTCTTCCCTGGATCCATCAGCTCACGGCACTGACTGTAATTCTAATGAATTCTATGAAGGCGTTTGGAACTTGAGCCTCGTTGGCCAGGCGTCCTCTGCGTGGTCGTGGTCGTGTCCCCCCCCCCCGTGTTTGGCTGTCTTCTGTCTCTCTTCCCTTGCGCTCGTTCATCTTTCCCAGCTGAGTGGCTGTTGAAGCAAAGGCAGAAAGGCCGGGGACTGGAAGGGAGGAAGCGGCACTGTGTTTGTTCCTCACATTTTGATGTACTGATTAGTGTTGTAAATAGAAATGGCTACCTTGTCCAATCTGCACTTTCTAACATTATCACAGGAAAAAAAAAAGGGAATATGGAGTATGCATCATCTTTTCTTTTCTTTTTTTAAATAACCTTTGTTTAAAACATGCGCTTTTGATTTGCTTCCTGGGCCTTGCCCCTCCTGTACAAGTCTCTCTAAAAATTCTTTGTAAAAGCTGTCTTCATTAAGCACCGAGCAGTTAAAAGCAAAACAGTCCACTCTCTGGTACTACTAGCTAAAAATTCATATTCTACTTAACAAGGTAAATAAACTTAAATATTTCTAGCCTGTCTATTTCTGTTCATCTTGAAGATGCGATCTGGGTTTTCTTGACTTTCAGAGTCCCCTCTTCTACCTGCACAAGGTGAACAGGCCAGTGTGGGGGCCCCAGGTGTCTCTCCATCATCAGAGAGTGAATCTGCTGGGGGGGGGGGCAGCAAAAACGAGCCCTGCAAGGTGGGGGGACATTTTTAACTCGCACACCGTGGCTCACAGCACAACACTGAGATGGAAACAGGTTTCCCATTTTGGCTGTACAGATAGGAACAAAGCTTGGGAAAGTCTCTAATTATTCCTAGACTCTCTTAGGCAACAGGAGGATGAGAATTTCTGGCAACGATCGTCCCTAAAAGTAACTTTTCCAAGCTCTGGGCAAGAAGAGTTGGCCTGCCGTCCTGCCATTTGTCCATATTTTTAAAAAACGCAGTTTTTTCCCCTGGCACCAAAAAACCAAGTGGCTGATGCTGTAATTCTGCTTGCTGCTGTCTTTAAGCAAGTCTGTGCCCCCCGTGCCCTTCTTCCTTCCTTTGCTTGCAGCGCCCTGCCTTTGCCGCAGAGAGACCTGCGTTGTGCACCGGTTGGAGCGTTGAACTGGCACCGCGGGGAACCCGAGGTCAACTCCCTCCGCCGCCGCAGAAACCCACCTTCTCGGCTTCAGAGGAAGGCAGTGGTGGGAAGCCTCCCCTGCGGGACTCTTTCCCGGGGTGGGGCACTGTGAGTCAGAGCGGCTTGGAAGGCCGAGGCGGGCCTCCCGCCGGGGCTGGAGTGCCGTGCCAGGGCTCAAACCCCCACTAAAGCCCGAGGGCCCCCTGGTTGACTCGGGAGGGGGGGAGGCGCACGCTATTAGACTCAGAGGCAGGTGAGGGGAGAACCTGTGATTAAGCCTCACCAAAAAATTAAAACCCTGGGGCAGGGTCACTGTCCGTCAGAGTGGAGGAAGGAGACGGGCTTTCTTTTCTTTCTTTGCCTTCAGGCGGTGCTTCACCAGAGTCAAAGCGAAGGTGGGGTGTGCTGCATCTGGTTGGAGCCTTTGCCTGGGTGTGGAGGGGTCACCCTTAGAGTCCCGGGGGCTTTCCCCTTCCTTTCATTGCAAGAACTGACCCCAGACCAGAGCCAGTGCCAGTATCTGGAGGTGAGGGCTTAGCGTTACTGGGAGGCCCCTTGCCTACCGATCGGCTGGTGGCGTCTTGGGGGGGAGGGGGAGGGTAAGAACCCTCTCGGAGTGAGCCGTGCTGGCGAGAGGGGTGCTCGTCATTATGGCCTCTCCGGGACAAATCCCCGCGTGTGGAGCTTCCCACGCTGCCAGCTCTACCAACCCTTCCGTTCCTGGTCTGCGACGGATTTCACAGCCAGCCTGGTCGGAGCTGCCTCCGCTCCCACCCCACCACCCACCACCCGGCCCCCTGAAACAAGTACCAACCACGGTGGTCAATGGCTGGCCTGTGAATGGGGCCCCTCTGTTCCTCAAGCACAGGGTGCCTCAGCAAAGGGGAGTTTTACCCCAGAAGCCCTTGTGCCGTGCCAAGGAGAGCACCGCCTGGTATGCCTTAGAGCAGGCTGCGTTCCTCGCTCCTTTTTAAGAGCAGAACATTTACAAATTTATCAGTGAAAATCATTTTGCAGATCATCACTTTCAGAGGCAGAGTAAGTTATTACACAGTGCTTCAGTTTCCCACCCTAAAAGCAAACTGCACGGATCCGTGCATCAAGAGACCTTGGTAAGGGGTCGGAATTGCAAATCAAGATTGATAAAGAGCTAGTCAGGAATCAGCTAGTTAACCTGAACAAGTTCAGATCTGCAGGGCTACATGAACTGCCTCCAAGAGAGCTTGCTGGGTTACTCTGTGAACCCCTTGCCATCGTTTTGTAGAAATCTTGGAGAACAGGCGAGGTGCCAGAGCACTCAAGCAAACATTGCCCCTTTCTCCAAACATGGTCCAGAAGAAGAAACTACAGGGAACTACGACCAGTCATCCTGACCTCAGTACCAGGAAAAATACTACAATGGGTTATAAAGGAATCTGCAAGTATCTGCATGACAGTGCAGTGCAGTGATAGAGCCAGAGCCAGCGTGAGTCAGGCAAGAACAGATCCTGCTAATCTTTTTTGGATCAGGTCACTAGTTTAGTAGATGGTGGAAATGCTGTAGATGTCACATACCTGCTTTTCAGCAAAGTATTTGAGAAGGTCCGCCATAATATTTTGATTAGCAAACTGATTAAATATTGAATAGGTGGGAATATTTCAAATGGGCCCATAATTAGTTGGAAACTGTTCAAAGAGTCATCGTCCATGGCTGTGCTTCAAACAGGAAGGTGGACTTGGGCGGAATAATGCAGGGGTTGATGCTTTTCAATATTTTTATCAATGATTCAGATGATGGACTGACTGGAGGGAATCCTTATCAATTTTGCAGATGATACAAAACTGGGAGCTGTGGCTAACCAACTGGAAGACAGGAAAAGAATACAAAAGGCCGTAGGGCCTAGAAAAAGCAGAAAACCGGGCTCAGTAGTTTTAAATTACTGCCCAGTCAGCCTGACTTCAATACCAGGAGGGGTCCTAGAGCAGATCATTAAACAGGCAGTCTGTATGCACTTAGAAAGGAATGCCGCGATCGCTCAAAGTCAACATGGGTTTCTCAAAAACTAGCCTTGCCAGATTAATCTTACCTCTCTTTCTTTCTTTTGATAGCGTTGCTAGCTTGGTAGATGAAGGGAATACTGTGGACATGGCATATCTTGACTTCAGTAAGGCCTTTGACAAGGACCCCAAACAAGCCAGTGAAATCTGCGATAGACGATGCTACAGTTTGATGGATTTGTAACTGGTAGCCCATCCAAACCCAAAGGACCAAAGGCTGGTCACCAATGGCTGCTTTTCATCCTGGAGAGAAGTGACTAGTGGGGTGCCACGGTTCTGTCCTGGGCCCAGGGCTATTCAAGATCTTCATCAGTGACTTGGATGAAGGAGAGGAGGACACGCTGGTCAAATCTGGAGATGACACCAAATTGGGAGGGGTTGCTAATACCCCAGAGGACAGGATCAAATTTCAAAATGACCTTGACAGGTTGGAGAGCTGGGCCAAAGCTAGCAAAATGAATTTCAACAGAGAGAAATGTAAGGTCCTGCACTTCGGCAGAAAAAATGGAATGCACAAATATAGGATGGGGGACATGTGGCTGGGTAGCAGTACGTGTGAAAGGGATCTAGGAGTCTTGGTGGACCACAAGCTGAACTCGAGCCAGCAGCTAAAAAAATGAATGCTGCATCAATAGGAGTATAGGAGCTAGGTCAAGGGAAGGAATCAAAGGAGGAATCCTGTGTCCAGTTCTGGGCACCACAGTTCAGAAAGGATATTGATGAGCTGGAACGTGTCCAAAGGGAGAGCAACCAAAATGGCAGAAGGCCTGAAAACCGTGAAGCCCCATGAAGAGAGGCTGAGGGAGCTGGGTTGGTTTAGCCTGGAGAAGAGAAGCAGAAGAGGTGAAATGACAACCATGTTTAAATATTTGGAGTGACGTCATATGGAGGATGGAGCAAACCTGTTTTCTGCTGCTCCAGAGACTAGGACATGGAGTGATGGTTTCAAACTTCGGGAAAACAAGATTCTATCTAAACATTAGGAAGAACTCCCTGATAGTAAGAGCAGTTCAACAGTGGAGTCTGCTGCTCCCTCCATGGAGTGTGGTGGAGTCTCCTTCTTTGGAAGCTTTTAAACAGAGGCTGGATGGCCATCTGTAGGGATTGCTTTGATTGTGTCTTCCTGCCTGGCAGAATGGGATTGGACAGGATGGCCCTTGGGGTCTCGTTCATGTCTATATTTCTATGATTGTAAATGCAAAATTCTACATTTAGGCCACAAAAAACGAATGCACATTTATAGGACAGGACTATTTGGGTTAGCATCAGTCCATGTGAAAAGGACGTTGGGATTATTGTTGATTGTAATTAGAACACGACGCAGCAATGTGATGCTGCACCAAAGAAGTCAGGTAATAGATCTATAGACAGCCAGTGGTTTGACTATCGGACTACGACTCTGGAAACCAGGGCTCGATTCCCTACTTGGCCATGGAAACCCACTGGGTAACACACTCTCAGGCCCAGAAAACTTTGTGATAGGTCTGCCTTAGGGTTGCCAAAAGTCAGAAAACAATCTGAAGGCACACAACAATGAAGTTTCCAAGACAGGGGAGGTTGTTAGTCCTGCGTCATTCTGCCTGCTAGTCAGGTGACAAGGATGAACAGAGAGGTGGGGAACAAAACCCTTGAGGAGAGTTGACGGAGCCGGGCGCGTTCAGCTTGGTGGAGAGAAGACTGAGGAGGGCGGCAGTGACAGGGTTGCACACTTTAAATACCTCCAGGGCTGTCCCAGAGAGGAGAGAGCAGAACTTTCCTCTGCTGCGCCAGAGGGTAGGACCAGGTCTAAGTTAACAAGAGGGCAGATTTCAATGCAGCATCAGAAGGACAGTGAGAGCAGCTTAACAATGGAACCATTGCCTAGAGAGGTGGGGTTGAGGCTCCTTCTCTGGACGTCTTGCAAAAGAATTTGGACGCCTACCGGCTGCTGGCGATGCTCTGGCTGGAGACCCTGCACTGAGCAGAGGGCTGGACTCAGTGGTCTGTGAAATGCCTTCCAACTCAAGGCTTCTATAACTATTGTATAAAATATATTGAATGCACAGTGGAATTTTAATATATACATATGCATATATGTATGTATGTATGTATATACGTATGTACCATAGAATCATAGAAATGTAGAGTTGGAAGAGACCACACGGGCCATCCAGTCCAACCCCCTGCCATGCAGGAACACCCTCAAAGCACTCCCTTTGACAGATGGCCATCCAGCCTCTGCTTAAAAGCCTCCAAAGAAGGAGGCTCCACCACACTCCGAGGCAGCCTATTCCACTGCCAGACAGCCCTGACCGTCAGGAAGTTCTTCCTGAGGTTCAGGTGGAATCTCCTTTCCTGCAGCTTGAATCCATTGCTCCTTGTCCTGGTCTCTGGAGCGGCAGAAAACAAGCCCTCTCCCTCCTCTACATGGCATCCCTTCAAATATTTAAACATGGCTATCACGTCCCCTCTTAACCTTCTCTTCTGCAGACTGAACATACCCAGCTCTCTAAGTCTATCCTCATAGGGCTTGGCTTCCAGGCCCCTCACCATTTTGGTCGCCCTCCTCTGGACCTGCTCCAGCTTGACCATGTCCTTCTTGAATTGGGGTGCCCAGCTCCTATTGATGCAGCCGGGAATTGCGTTGGCTTTCTTGGCTGCCGCATCACACTGCTGACTCATGTTCAGCTTGTGGTCTATTAAGACTCCTAGATCCCTTTCACACGTACTGCTATCCAGCCACGTGTCCCCCATCCTATATTTCAGTATTCCATTTTTTCTACCTAAGTGTAGGACCTTACATTTCTCTCTGTTGAATTTCATTTTGTTAGCCTTGGCCCAGCTCTCCAATCTATCCAGGTCATTTTGAATTTTGATCCTGTCCTCTGGCGTATTAGCAACCCCTCCCAATTTGGTGTCATCTGCAGATTTGATGAGCATGCCCTCTATTCCTTCATCCAAGTCGTTGATGAAGATATTGAACAAGCACTGGGCCCAGGACAGAACCCAGTGGCCCCCCGCTAGTCACTTCTCTCCAGGATGAAAAGCAGCCATTGGTGGGGAGCACCCTCTGGGAACGGTCAGTCACCCAGTTACAGATCCACCTGTCAGCAGCCCCGTCCAGCCCGCATTTTACTAGCTTCTTTGCAAGAATGTCATGGGGAACTTTGTCACCAGTGTTTAGACTTCACCTACTTCCTGGAAATATTAAGCAGCTGTCTGATAAATGTAAACTGCTTTCTTGGCCCATTTTGTTAGTTAGCCCAGTGGTGGGAATCTTGGAGCCCTCCAGATGTTGTTGGACTGTAGCTCCCATCAATCCTAGCCAGCATCATTAATGGTGAGGAACAATGTGAGATATAGTCCAAGACGGCCACCGTTTCCCCTCCTGTGCTTCAGAATTACATTGTAATGTCCTCTATGCACAGTACGTACAATCCTAAAGCTGGAAGGAACTTCAAAGGTGATCTAGTCCAGCCTCAGTCAGTGGAGAAAGTCCACTGAGCACGTACCTGGGGGGTGGCCTCCAATCTCTGTTTGAAAACCCTCAAGGAAGGGGCTCTGCCACCTTCCATGGGAGCCCATTCCACTATCAGACAGTTCTTCAAGCAAAGAAGATCTTCCTAATGTTTAGGCAGAAACTCTTCCAGTTCGAACTGCAGAAAACAAACTCACTCCACCTTCTCTGGGTTGTCGCTCACTGATGCTTCCCTCCCTCCCTCTTGACACCGGTCCACGGTTGTTGCATGTGATGCAGCTCCAGCGCTCACTAGGGGTGTTCACGTCTGCACTGTGGCACCCTCTCCCTCCGTCTTAGCAGGTCATTTGCAGATGGAAGCTGAGGCCCCTTTGCCGAGGACGGAGAACTTGGAGCGCTTGGATTCCTACCAAAACATCAAAACTTCAGCAGCCTGTGGTTTACGGAGCAGCCATTTCTCGCCTGGGCACCCACAGCTTGGCTTCGGCCATCCCGTCTCCCGTCCTCCCCCGGGCCACACTCCAGGCAAGGGGGAGACGGGCCGCTTCTACAGAATTTTTGGAAGCAACTCTAGTGGGCGATGCGTACTTGAGACTCACCAGCACGCGCTGAGTTCTGTGCAACGGGCTAAAAAGGATCAGGGGCCTGGGAGGCGGGGACGCGTGCGTGCGTGTGTTGAGGCAAAGCCAGCTTCACGATCCCACGAACAGGGCCAGGAAAGGCGAGTCCGTCGGTTGAAGTCCGGCTGCAGTTACCGTCCCTGAGCGCATTCGCCGGCAGAGGGCTAAGGCGAAGGGCACGAGGAGCAAAACGTGGCCGCTCCCAATGCCAGCTGGCCGTCCCGGACAAAGTCGGAGAAGAAAAAGGAGATGCGTCTGAAGATGCTGAAAGGATGGCCTTTTGCAGTCTAAGAAGCCTGACACGTTAATTACATTCTAACAATACTTTTTGCACCTTTTAACTGATAGGTTGTTTCCCTTGAGTTCCTGTTCTAGGGGAAAGGTGGGATATAATGAAGAAGATTTTGATAAATCATAGAGTTCAAAGACATAGCTGTGTGAGTCTGGATGAGTCCACAAAGGGGCCTCGTAGCACCTCGGAGACTCACTGAGCGAAACAAGTTGGTAGCGTAAGCGTCTGTAGATCCAAATCTCCTCCATCAGATGCACAGAGCGAAAGGCCCAGGAGCGGACCTTTGGAGCGGCGAATGAGCAGCCTGCGTGTATGAACAGCGACAGAGACGCAAAGCTTGCGGGTGTGCTCATGAGGTTACGGTTCCATTTTAATGGGAAGTTGGAGGGGGTTCTTGAAATGTGGCCTCGCGAGGGCTCTCTTGCCCAGTTCATCGCGTCTCCTTGCTGGTTCCCAGCCAACATCCCAGTACGTTCCAAGAACTCCGTCCACCTTCCTTACGGTTATCTACTCGCTTTGGCTTTGGGTGGGATCTTTCCTCCTGCTGTCATCCTTGAAGCTGAACTTTTAACTTGAAACAACTCAAAGGCAAACAACACAATTGTTTTTTTCTGTGAGCAAAAAGTTCAGCCTGACAGCAGAGGGCACTGCTCTTCCGCTCATGAGGAGGCAGAATTCTGGTTTTTTGTGTTTTGTTTTGTTCTTTGTGCTAGGAACCCCTACTGTCAGTCACTAGTGCCAGATCAGTTGTGAGTGGTGTGGCTGTGTGCATCCTCTGTGATGCTGGAACGGGAAACCTTTGAATGGGGTCAAGGGGAGAAACCCAGTTCGCATCGCAGCAACATTCTGGGCCCCAGTGCATTAAGGTCTGAAAAATTTGCATGCACACTTTTGAATCACACAGAGCTCTTCCTCAGGTTTAGAACCAAGCAATGAGGGAACTGGAAGCATCAATAAATCACATTTATGGGATAAGAGGGCAGGTGCCCTCTTGTCGTTCCGTCCTAATTCAGCCGCAGCCTTGCTCCAAAGGTCCTTCTTTTGCCGACCCGGGCAGCTTCCCCATGTCTTTTGCACTTGGAAAGGGCTTGTTGGGGGTAAATAGTTTTCCAAGGATTTGGTGTTTTCTTTCCGATTTCCTAAGCAATTCTAAAGAAGCCATTCTGTCTTCTTGCAAGAACTGTGTCAGAAATCAACAAGATAACTCACTGAGAGCATGCATTTGTTTACAGATAAATGTTAGAACAATCTGTTCTCTGTGCGTGTAATAAGCAACTTGTGCGTGTTTTCTCTCCCTTTGGAAGCGCTATAAAAATCCTGATGTTTGAATAAAGCTTCGTCCATCTGATCAGACTACTGTTGCAGCCAAGCTGACAGCAGAGGCTGAGAAGATGTTCCCTCTTGGCCAAGAGTAATTGTCTGTGTCTGAACACGGGGGGTGACTCCTTCCCAACCTGATTCAGGGCCCAATCTCAGCTCCGTGTTTGTACACCTGGGAAACAAGGGTGGACTGGTATGTCAGTCAAATGCAACAGGCGGAGCAGGTCAGCCTGGAGAGAAAAGTGGGAAAAGGGGGGTGAAGAAGAAGGGAAGGGCTGTTACTCCCAATCCTCCCACTTTAAGTGGGAGACTTTCAGCTTGTTGGCTTTGTGCAGATATGAAATCTGACCTCTTGCTCATGGCTTTGTTGCTAAATCATAGAATCACAGAGTTGGGAAAGACCCCAAGTCCAGCCTCATTTTACCATGCAGGAAGACACTCCCTCTGACAGACAGCTGACCATCCTTTGCTTAAAAGTTCTATTTTCCAACTGCTCTTACCCTCTGGAAATTCTTCCTAATGTTTAGGTGTAATCTCTTTTCCTGTAGTTTCAAGCTGTTGCTCCGTGTCCTCGTCTCTGCAGCAGCAGAAAATAGGCTTGCCCTATCCTCCATGTGACAACCCTTCAAATATTTAAAGATGGCTCTCATATCCCCTCTTCACCTTCTCTCCTCCAGGCTAAACATCCCCAGCTCCCTAAGCCTCTCCTCATAAGGTTTCATAGTTTCCAGGCCTTTGACCATTTTGGTCGTCCTCCTCTGGACATCTTCCAGCTTGCCAATGCCCTTCCTGAACTGCGGTGCCCAGAACTGGACACAGGATTCCAGACGGGATCTGACCAAACCGGAATAGAGTGACCTAGACATCATACTCCTACTGATGCAGCCTGGAATCACATTGGCTTTTTTATCTGCTGCATCACACTGCTGACTCATGTTCAGCATGTGGTCTACTAGGAGTCCCGATCCTGTTCACTTGGGCCACAGTCAAGCCAGGTGTCACCCACCCTATAATTGTGCATTTCAGTCTTTCTGCCCAGGTGTAGCACGTTATGCTTCTCCCTGCTGAGATGCCTTTGGTTAGTTTTGGCCCAGCTCTCCAATCTGTCACGTCCCTGATGAAAGCGGCCTGGCGGCAGGCAGGTACAGGTGCCGAAACTATGACTCTGGAAACCAGGGCTTGAATCCCTGCTCAGCCATGGTGCCCCACTGGGTGACCTCAGGCAAGTCATATTCTCTCAGCCTCAGAGAAGGGCAAAGGCAGCAAATCTTGCAATAAAAATCCCCATGATATGGTGGCGTTAGGGTCAGGAACCGAATTCACACACACAAATGTAACAGTGCAAATATGCTATTTATTAGGAGTGTGATACATAGTACAGGACTTCAGTGAGCGAGCTGGAGGCAATTAGCAAAATTCAAAACATAAAAGGCAAAGAGTTTCTCATCCCGCCCGGAAGAGACCTTGGAGTTCTGGTTTCAGCCTGGTTTCAGTGCTTATCACTACACTCCTAGCTCTGTTTATCTAATGGTCTCTGGTTCTCATACCTTGTTACGAGCAAGCTGCTAATTAACTCCGACCACATGTCCCATAACTGAAATATGGAGGGCTACCCGACAGTCAGGGTCACCGCAAGTCAATTTTCAACGGAGAGAGACAGGACGGCTAGAAGGAACCTCCACCTGTCAGCGGCACTTTGTTGCCGCGTGCCTTCCAGTCACATCTGACTTACGGCATCCCTAGGGTGAATCTATCGCAGAGGTCGTTTTGGCAAGATGTGTTCCGAGGGAGTTTGCCTTTGCCTTCCTTTGAGGCTGAGAAAATGTGACCTGACCAAGGTCACCCAGTGTCTGAGCAGGGATATGAATCCTACTCTCCAGAAGCCATAAATAAATAAATCTCTGAATATTTAAATAAATCTTTGAATATTTAATTATAAATTTAAATATTTACCTCTTGAGTTAAGTCTGGCAACAAATTACATATACGCGGGGGGTGGGCCGGTAGCGAAAAGTTAAGAGCCATTGCTTTATACCGTCAGAAAGCCTTCACGCACCCTCTGATGGGGCCACACCTGGGATATTGCATCCAGGATGATGGCAGGGAGAACTCAGAAAGGGGCCTTAAAGGGCAGCAGAAATGGCGGGGAGGGGGAGGTGCAGGAGGAGACTCCCCACCCAAAAAGGCAGCTAAAGTGGAAGAACACTGCAGCGCGTGTGGACGCAAAGTAATCCTTCTCTTTCATAAGTGTGAAGATGTTGCGGAGGATTTCGTTCAACGGGGAGGACAAGGCACTCTGCACGTGCCCAGAGGTCTCTCACACACCTTCTTTTAAAAGGATTGACAGAACCACAGCACTGGAAGGCATCCTCAGGGGCCGGCTAGTCCATCCCCTTCCGTCGGGGCAGGGAATCCAGAGCAAAAGCTCCCGCGGCACCGATGAGCCTTCCAACCCCCGCCGCGAAACCTCCGGGGAAGGGGACGCGCTCAGAGGCCGGCCCGAAATCCCACCGAGGAGGGCAGGAGCCCACCAGCCTCAACGCAAACCGATCCCAAAAGAATCCAGCAAAACCGACTCCCAGAAAAAGCATTTCCTGCAAGTGAGGGGACATCTTACCTGTCGGATGTGGTGCCCACCTGTAAAACTGAACCGTTAAAGAAGTAAAAAGCTTCTTCCTTTTTTTTTTTTTAATGACTCTTTCTGGAAGCTGCCTGGAGTGGGTCCCACTCTGGGAGAAAAGCAGCACACAAATTAAATAAATAAACGGCCGGGGTGGGGTAGTTGTGGAGGAAGCGAGTTGATGGAGGAGTAGTTGAGAGGTAACGCTAGCAGGGGACTTAATCGTGCATCGCTTTTTTCAGTGTGGGTGTTAATAACCGCGTTCCTGGGCACGTACAGAGTGCTTTCCCACCGCCACGGAGCGGCGCTACCCGAGCTCCGGAACGGGAACAGGCCGGCAGCCTCGGGGGGGGAGGCGGGGGGGAGGCTTAGCTTCGCCTGGGGGCAGCCGGGAGCCCCTCGGGCCCATCCTGGGGGCTCCGGGGTGAAAAGCTCAAGGCCGGATTCTGGGGCCCAGCCCTGAGGACGGGGGGGGGCATCCCTTCCGCAGCGATCCCTTCTCCCAAAAAGGGGCCCAAAGAAGCCTGTAACGTCACTTAGAGCAAAACAGCCAAAGCAGCGTGCAGCGCAAAAGCCTTCACCAGGGGGTGGGACGAGCAATCCGCCCAGAACGCTGATTTCCAGCGATTAGGGAGGAGGGACGCTGGCAGCCCCCAGCGGGAGAGGCGGGAGCGCTTTGCAACGGAGGCTGGACCCCCGCCCGGCCCCCCGCCCGCGAAACGCCACGGCTCGGTGGCGGCCGGGCCCCGGGTCCCGCAGGCTCGGCCCCCCCCCGCCCGCCGCCCCGCGTCCCCGCTGCCGGCCTCTGCGCCCGGCCGACGGCGGGACTTGTCCCCGGGCCCCTTCTCCCCGAGAGGGCAGCGGGGCGCCGGCGGCAGCTTCGGGCTCCCGCGGGCCGTCCGAAGGGGGGGCGCCGGCCCGGGAGGCGCCCCTCCCCGCCCCGGCTCCCGCAGTGCCGCCGCCGCCGCCGCCCCCTCGGGGGCTCTGGGCCGGGCCCCCGTCGGCGAGGCGAGGGGAAGCCGGAGGGGCGCCGGCGCGCCGGGCCCTCGAGGCGGAGGCTGCCCGCGCCCCCCTGGGAGAGTGCCTGCCCGGGGCTCGGACTCGAGGGGAGGCGAGAGGGGCAGCGGGGGGGGGGCGGTCACGAGGGCGGGGGGCGCGGCCGAGGGGGCGGGTCCCTCTCTGGCCAGCCCCCAGCCGGTCCGCCCGCCGAGCCGAGGGAGGGAGGCGGGCGGGCAGGGAGGGATGGTGGCGGCGGCGGGGGCTGGAGGGAGCGCCGCCTGGCCCTTCGCGCACCGGGGGCGCGCCGCCGCCGCCGCCGCCGCCGCCGAGGCCCCGAGGAGCCGCCGGAGGGGAGGGGGGCGCCGCCGGGGGGCGCGCCTGCCCCCGGGGGCGGCGTCGGGGGCGGTGTCTAGGCTGCCGGGGGCCGGGCCGAGAGGCGCCGGGGGCGCTGGCCGGCCGCCGCTCGGGGGGCGATGCCGCCGGGGCGCCGGGGCCGTCGCGGATGGAGCGGGTGGCGTCGGCGCTGGCCCGCCTGCCCTGGAGCCCCGGCCCGCCGCTCCCGCTGGACCTCATCGTGGCCAACTGCCGCCTGCCCGCCCTCGTCCGCCCGGCCCCCGGTGCGTCCCCCTCCCCCGGACCGTCCGCGGGGGGGTCTCTCCCTCCCCGTGTCTCCCCTGGCGGGAGGGGGTCCCTGGGGGTCACGTCTCTGCGCGGCCGCCCTTCTCGGCCAGGCGCGGGAGGCCGTCGGGGCTGCGGGGGACGGAGTCGGGGGCGCCGTGGACTCCGGGCACCAGTAAGCGGGCGGGGGGGGGGTGTGCGTCGCGCCGCTTTCCCCGTCCCCCCCGCCGGTGTTTGGGGCAGGGGGGCCGGTGGGGAGAAGTCCGTGGGACGTGGGGGGCCGTCGGTGCGGGAGGGGGTCCCGGAGCCCTCCCGCCGGCCCTTTTTCTCGAGGGGGGCGGCTGCGCACAAACGGCGGGGATGCGCTGGGGGCCTCGGCTGCCCCCTCCCCTCTCGCCCCCCCCCCCGGTGGCGGGCGGCCCGGCGCGGGGCTCGTCCCTCCTCCTGCCCGGGGAGAAGGAGCGAGCGAAATAGGGCGACGGGAAGGGACGCCGAGCGCCGCGCCTGGCATGCTAATATGGGGGGAGGGGGAGGGAAGCTTCGTCCCCCCTCCTCCGTCCGCCCCCCCCTCTGCCGCGGGCGGGAGAGGAGTTGGGGAGGGGGCGAAGGGGAGCCCCCGGCCCCTCCGTGCCAGACAGGTGCCACTTCGCCGCCGGGGAGGGGGCGTGAATTTCGGGGCGCCACCGGGCCGGGCGTTGGTGGGCGCGTGCCTTTGGGGGCTTCGAGGGGGAGACCTCGCCCTCCCTCTGCGCCCCCTCCCCCCCGGCACCCTCCCTTTCGGGCCGGGCGCTGCCCTCGCGGCGTCCTTGGGGCCCCGGCGGGCGGGGGTCGTTGGCTTTGCCGGGCCTCCCTCCCGCTTCCCGTCCGGGGCCCCGGCGCCACGGGCGGGGGGCGGGGATTCGCCCAACTTCTGCTGCTGCCCCCCAACTGCACCCGTCGGGGCCGTCCTGGGGGCGGGGGTCCGCCCCCCCCGCGCCTCTCCGGGTCCTGCTCGGGGGAGGGCGGTGGTCCCCGCGGAGTCCCCCGGGCGTGTGGGGCCCCCTCCCGGGCGCCGGGGTGCTGCCGTGCCCCAGGCCCCCTGGCTGCTGGGCGGGGAGGGTCCCCCTTCCGGAGGCGTGGAGGCAGGGGTCCCCCGGCGGTGGCGTTTCCTTCGGGCCCCGATCCCGGGGCTGGCCCCGGCTCCGGAAGAGCCCTTGAATGGGTTGGGAGGCGGCTTCGCTTCGGTCTCGACTCCCCCCTCGATGAGAGGCGGGCCGCGCGTGGGGGAAGGGACCGGCCGCTCTCTCCAGCCCGTGGGTCTCCTCGGGGAGGGAGCGACCCCCGGGGTCCCAGCCCACGGACACGGGCGGTCTTCCGGACGACGCGGATCCCTTCGTCAGTGCCTCCGGGGATTCCCGTCCGGCGGGACTGGCGCCTTGGTGCGGCCGCCCCCCCCCCGGCCTAGGGAGCGGGGAGACCTTGGCTGGCGCTCGGCCCGCGGGGACCCCCTGCGGGGGGATTCGCACCTTGCGGGGTCTCCGCCGGGGCCTCGGAGGGGCCGGCGGGTGGGGCCTGGCCGTCGCCCTCGCAGAGCTGGGGGGCCCTGGAGTTTCAGACTTGCGGAGGAGGGACGCTGGACCCGCCGCGAGATGACCCGGCGAGCCTCCGGCCTGCGGACCGTGGCGGCGGAGCCCCGGCGGAGCGGGCCGGGCGCCCGGGGGTCTGTGAACGGGGCGGCTTCCGTCCCCGCCCGCCTTCTGCGTCGGGAGCGCGGAGGCGGCCGGGCGGGAGGGTTGCCCGTCTCTCCGGAGAGGCCCGTCGGCTCCCACTCCGGCGGCCGCGGCGCCCCCGGCTGCCAGGGTCCCCCTGCCCTGCGGCCGAGCGGCGGCGAGGAGGGGCGCCCGGGCCTTTTGCGCGAGGGGCCCGAGCCGCCCCCCTCCCCGCCCCCTTTCCTCGCTCGGCTCCGGGCTGCGGAATGCAAGGGGGCCGCAAGAGCGGAGCCCTTGGGGGCGGGGGAGGCGTCGCCGCCCGGGAGAAGGCGACTTCGGAACGGTGCTTTACGCTTCTAGACCGACTCGATCGTTTTCCAGCCTTCGGCTACGGCATGAGCGAAAGCGACGTACGATAGAAACGCTGGAAAGGAACTGAATGAGTCCTCGGGTCAGAAACGCCGTCGTAAAGCCCGCGAAGGGCCCGCGCGGCCCGCGAGAGACCCGCCCGCGCCGGCTGCCCGTCAGCCAGAGCCCCGTCCAGGCGGCGGAAGGGCTGCCCGCCGGCGGGAAGGGAGCGGGGGGGGGGGCCGGCCGGGCCTCCCGCGGGAGCGGCCCCCGGGAAGGCCCCGTCCCGCGTCCTGGGAGGGGGGCGGGACCTCTCCCCAGGATCCTGAAACTCGAGTCAGCCCCCCCGGCCGGCAACCTCCGCGGGCACGAAGCGGGGGGCCCCGGGGCTTTGGTACTTCGGCGAGGGGCGGCCAGCCTGTGTGTGTTTTCGTCCGGTCTTAGCTTTTTGGCTGCTCGGCCCCATTTTAACTTTCCTATCTTGTGGATTTTTAATAACGCGTGCTTTAGTTTGCCGTAAGCCGCCTTGAGTCCAGGACTGGGGGGAAGGGGGCGTACGAACCCCACCATCGTGGCCGTCCTCGGGAGGGTCGCGTGGGATGACCCTGCTGGAACGCGCTCGTGGGCGGCCGAAGCTGTCGCGGCTCTCGGGGCGCCGGGAATGGGGGCTCGAGCCGTCCGCCGGGCCCCGCGGGCTTTCCTAGGCGAAGGGGGGGCTCGCGTGCCTCCGTTCTGGAGTGAAAGCGCCCGCGGGGCTTTGAATCCGGACCGGCGGGGCAGGGGCCGGGCGGGGTCTGCCGCTCGCCTCCTTTCTTCGGGGCCGGGAACCAGGGCCGTTTCCGAGGGGCCGCGGGGGCATTTCAGGCCCGCGCAAGGGGGCTGCCGGGACGGGGGCGGCGGGAGGGGGGTCCGGGGCGAAGGAGCCTGGCGGGAAGGCCGCGCCCCCGCGGGCAGCCGCACCCGCGCCGGGGCAGCCCGGGCGTTTCCAGCGGGGGAGGGGAGTTCTCCCGAAACTCCCCTGCGGGCGGGCGGGCGGGCGCGTGGGGCGGGTTTGGACCGCGGCCGGAGCGGTTCTGGATGGTCCGCAGCGGGCCGGCGCGCGCGGACTCGTGCGACGCGGCCGCTGTGGAAGGAGGGCGCCTGGCTCGCGGCGGCACGCCGAGGACGGCGCGTTTCCGGCGGGGAAGGCGCCTCGTCTCAGACCCGCCGAGCATCCCTTCGGGGGGGGGGGGGCTTTCCAAAAGCGTGGGCCCGGGGCGGGGGGTTCAAAGCGGCTGGAATCCGCGGGCGGAGACCCCGGCGGAGCAGACCCCGGGCTCGGTGGCTGGAAGCGCGGAGCGAGTCCCGCCGAGTCAGTGGTGCCACCCTCGTCGGCACGAACAGTGATCCAGGCCGTTATTTTTCAAGCAGTAATTCAATTATTACATCAAACTATTAATTTAACCAATAACAATTGCTATCTAATTTGGACCTTAATTTTTATTTAATAATTAAATTGCTGTTTTTTCATTAAGTTATTAAATCAAATCATTCATTCAACTTATTTTTTTAAAAAAAGTATCAGTGAATAACAATATGTGAAACCTCTATTCCAGGTTTATCCCACAACCTCAAAAAATAGCCCAAATACTCCGAAGCGTGTGGGGGGGGGGCTGCACCTCCCAGCATGCCGCAGGCAACAAAACCCGTGGGGATTGTGAGAGTTGCAGTCCAATCTTCCTTAGCCACTGGAGTCTTTTGACCCCCGGAGCAGGGTTCCCGGCTGCCCCTTAATTTCTCTTCGTGTGCTGGGGGAAAGTTATTGGCCGTCCCTTTCAGCTGTGGGTTTCCTGGGGAGAAGAGAGAAAAGGAGGCAGAGGATTTGGGTGGGGGCCTACCTGAGGTGGGGGAGGCATTTTGCCGTGTGAGCGGTGGCCTGCCTCGCCCAAACAGCGCCTAGGACGAGAGCGAAAGTTGCGCCCTTACCTTCCTCCTCCTACCGCCACCCCTGCGAGCACGGCATTTTGCACCCCCCGGCCATCGGCGCCCAGGGCACGTGTCCCGCTCGCCCCACCCTGGGGACGCCTCCGAGTGGCCGCCCTCTCAGCGCCCCAGCCGGGTCCGGAGGGTCCGGAGGGAAGGCCGGCCTCGGGGAGGATGGGGTGGCCGCCTCTCGAGAGCTCTCCGGCCGTGCGATTCCTGCCCGGCAAGGGGCCGGACTGGATGCTCTGGAGGCACCTTCCGAGTCTGTGGTTCTGGGACTGGGAAGAACCTCCTGGGCGCAAGGGATGCTCGAGAGGGGAGCAGACCGCCCCGGGGAAGGGTTGGGTCTCAGGGACTGCGGGGCGACCTCTCGGGAGAGCCATGCCTGTGAGTTTCTGCCTGGCGGGGCTTTGGACTCGATGGCCGGGTTGGGGGGCTTGCCAGATGGAAAGCTTCAGGGAGCTGCTCTGCTCTGAAAGATTGGGCAGAAGAGGGAATGTCAACCAGCGTTGTTTGTTGGGCAACCAGAGAGGGAGGCGCCCCTCCTAAAATTCCGTCTTCTTCGACAGACTGGTTCAAGAGCCCTCTCCGGTTTCCGTCCTGGCCGTGGCCGTGGGACGCCGGGCCCTTTGCCCGCCGGACCGGCCTCCCCTCGCCTGCCCAGCCCGACAGGCCCAGATTTGGCCTCAATAGAGCTGCTCTTCCAGACAAGCCTTTTGGGGCCTGCGGCCCTGGCCACTGAGCACGAACAAAGGGCCGTTTCCAGGGCAACCCCTCTCTCTCTTGGCAGCCAGCAGGAGGAAGGGGAGGAGGAGGAGGAGGGAAGCTGGCTGGCTGGCCTGCTGCTCCGTTGGGCTTGGCGGGGAGGATGGGCTACTCTCTTGTTGGAGAAGCCTCTTTGGGGAAGGGAGATGGGTGAGAGAGGCTCCCCTGCCCCTTCCAGCTGCTTGCCCACGATCTTTCCGCTCTCCTCAGAGGAAGAAACCCCCGTGGCCACCCAGCCCACTCCCTTTCTGCCATGCAGGAAGACACAATCGAAGCATCTGGCCTCTCTTTAAAAAAACCTAAGAAGGAAGAGGCTCCACCACGCTCCGTGGAAGCAGCAGCCTGAATCCATTGCTCTGTATCCTGGTCTCTGGAGCAGCAGGAAGCGAGCTTGCTCCATCCTCCATCTGACATCCTTCCAAATTTTGAACCATGGCTATCGTGTCACCTCCTGACCTTCTCTTCTCCAAGCTAAACGTATTGCTAAGCTCCCTCAGCTGTTTCTCATAGGGCTTCATGGTTTCAGACCCTTCATCATCTTGGTTGCCCTCCTCTGTACACTTTCCAGCTTGTCAACATCCTTCCTGAACTGTGGTGCCCGGAACTGGACGCAGGATTGTTCCAGATGGGGTCTGACCAAAGCAGAATAGAATGGGACTGTCCTTTTCCCTCACCTAGACACTTTTCTCCTATTGATGCAGCCTAGAATCACATTGGCCTTTTTAGCGGCTGCATCACGCTGTTCCCATATTGACGTTGGGCTTTCCTGCATGTGTCGGCAGAAGTGGTGGATTGGGGCCTTCAGTTGTCATAAAGGAGAAAGGAGGGAAGGAGTTTAAGTGGCTTTAAGGTGATAAAGCGGAGGAAAAGGGAGACGTTTTCTAACCTGTCGCCCCAAGCTACGGTAAAATTAAAATGCACAAAAAGTGAGCAATTAAAATGGGATTAAACTATCAGTAACATTTAAAACGATTTGAAACATAAAAACAGTAAGAAGCGGTTGAAGGCTAACAAATTTATCGTGGTGTGAGCTCCTGTGGATTTCGGGCCTGTTGTTCGGATGTGCTGTCAGGGCATGTCTGAATAAGCCACCGTTGCTTGAGCATTGCTGTGCAGTGTAAGGTGACAGAGTGTGAGCCCAGGGGCCCTTTCTTTGGGCCCCGTGAGCACATCTGAAGGAGGAGACTGAAGCCCCTGCAAACTCAGCCTTTCAGCTTCTGCCGAATCCTCTTAGCACTCCTTTCGTTTTTTACGCTGAACCAGACGGACGTGGCTTTCGCTTCGGAAGCCCAGTTTGCTTAGGTGGCTGGCGGGATGTCTGGTCGGCCTCAAGGCTGCTGGTGAAATTCCAGAGTTATCCAAGGAACAGGGTCACTCGCCCCCGCAATTCCTTGGATAATATCTGTGGTAATTCTGGAGGTCATATGTGCCAGAGAACTCCCGACTCCCAGGGACGTGTGCGTTTATCAAAATCACTTCTGGAAATCCCGACAAGACCCTGTTGTCTCCTGGCTTCCATGTCCGTTGGGGCATCGGATCAGGTTTAGAGTGCGGTAAACTTATTCCGGGCTAGGGTTCAGCAACTTAGATTGCTCCTTTAAAATTTCGACCTGGGGCAGATATTTCAACCCCATTGGTACCCAGCACTGGAAACGTTGGAGTGTCTTTTGCCACTTCCGCACTAGCCTGTTCTAGCGCTATGATTCCACTTGCAACCTCCTATGGAATCCTGGGGTTTGCAGTTTCGGGAGGGGCCGGCCGGCCCCTCCCGAAACTGCAAACCCCAGGATTCCATAGGAGGTTGCAAGTGGAATCATAGCGCTAGAACAGGCTAGTGCGGAAGTGGCCTTAGACTGGGGGGAAAAACCAGCATCAGGGGAAAATAATCGAATCATGGGACCAGGTGACCGATGTGTCTGCAGCTCCATCCGTGGTCCAGATTCTGCTAGCTGTGGATGATGGGCGGCTTCAAGGCCGGTGCTGCTCTTTTTTCTTTCCCTTTTAGTGGGATTACTTGGCTGGACCCCACTTCTTTCTGAATGGGGTTGAATGGCTGTTCTCCACTCTGTTACCACCTGGAAGGCCCTGGTGTCTGCCTGTCTCTGTGTGGGTGTGCGCGCTTCTGTGATTGAGGGAGAGAGACAGAGAAAGAGAGCCCCTTGGGTTTCACCTTTATTTTTCCAAGCCACCCAGCTAAAATCCTGAGGGCAGCTTCCAGAACCCTTAAGGTGGCTGCTCCCTTCTCCCTGCTCCTGAGGGGCGCAGGGCTGGGGAGATATTTGGGGGAGTGGGATGTCCCCCGGGGGCTACGCTTGGCTCTCACACCCTCCTCTCCTTCTGGTCATCGCAGGCGAGTACGTGGAAGGGATTGGCGACCAGGACATCCTCCTCATCCACTCCTGCCGCCAGTGGACCACAGTGACCGCTCACAGCCTGGAAGAGGGACACTACGTCATTGGGCCAAAGATTGACATCCCCCTCCAATATCCAGGTAAGGAGGGGGCAGAGAGATTCGGGAGGGGGCAGGCAGGGGGCAGGAGCGGGATCATAGCTACCGTGGCACTGCCAGGGATGGGGTTTGGGGTTCCATATCCTGGAGTCCTTGCAGATGGCTCCGAGGATGGCCAAGGATGCTCACGTGCCTGTCCTTAGACTTCCTTCCTTCCTTCCATCCATCCATCCGTCCACTCGGATTGTATCGGCAGCAGTGCGTCTCCTCTGCAGCCCTTCATTTCAATGAACATATGCATCCCCTTCGATGGGGGACAAATTAGAGGTCTTTGCCTAAAGGTGCAGGTGCCGGGCGTGAGTTGAGAGATGCAAGGGGGCAGAGAGAACGGGACAGGGAAGCAGCCGGGAGGCAGCGGTGGGTTCGCGGCCGCAGTGCCGCCGCGTCTTGCCGATGGCGCAAACTCTTTGAGCTGCGTCGTTCTGGATTCTGGCTCCTTGCAGATGAATCCGTAAACTCCCTGCTCCTTGTTTGTTGATCAAGTCCTAAGGGGGACGAGCAGAGGGGGAGCAACGGCCTGGAGGACAGGAGGGGGGAACTATTCCTATTCTTTGAAGAGTTCCTTTTTTGCAGTGCATCTCCTTGAACCCCACGGCTGGTGTGGGGAACTGGCTGGCTGGAGGACTCTGAAGGTCCAAAAGTGGAGAAAGGGGCAGAGAGACCACCACCCCCCCAGGAACCCTGGTGGACAGCTAGGCCCATCCAGAGGCTTCAGATGGCTTGATGGGTAGAGGTGGGGCAGGAGCAATCGCTCAACCTTGTGGAGTCAGCCCAAACCTCTGGCATGGGGGCTGTCCCCAAGCAATCAGCTGCCTGAGGCAGAGCTTTTCCTGCATGTGGGTGAATAAATACAGGGCATGAAGTGTTGGAGAGGGAAGCCAAGGCACCACTCTTCCAAATACACCGCCTGTGGTGTGTGTCTCATTCTGCCTTTTAGAGAGAGCCGGCCCTGTTCCCCCCGCCCTGCCCCGGCCGCAGCTCTCTCCAGGCTGTTTCCAAAGAAGAAACAGCTCACAAGCCTTCCTGCCACGTCGGAGTAGAAGGACTGGGTGCAGCTTGGAAGGAAGGTGGAAGGAGGGCCCAGATCAATGGCCTCAAGGATCCCCCAGGCCAGGTGCGTTACGCAAAACAAGAGAGAGCAACAAGAATTGGGGTCAATGTGTTGAAATCCCCCCCCCCCAAAAATCAGCCGTGCACGAATCCTAGAGTTGGAGGGGAGCACGTAGAGCCATCCAGTCCACCCCCTTTCTGCCGTGCAAGGAAAACACAACCAAAGCACTCCCTTTGTCAGACAGCCCTCCAGCCTCTGCTTAAAAATCTCTAAAGGAGGAGAAGACGCCACCACACTCCATTCAGGCAGCAGCAGATCCCACTGTCCAGCTGCTCTTACTGTCAGAGCGTTCTTCCTATTTTCCTGTAGTTCGAAGCCATTGCTCCATGTCCTAGTCTCTGGAGCAGCAGAAAAGAAGTTTGCTCCATCTTTTCAAATATTTAAACGTAGCTGTCATGTCACCTCTTCACCTTCTGTTCTCCAGGCTAAAAGTCCCCAGCTCCCTAAGCTGTTCCTCAGAAGGCTTCTTGGTTTCCATGGTTTTCACTGTAAAACACAATGGTAATTGATGTTCTTGATGTTGGTGTGGCTTCTGTGGCTAGAATTAAACGGGTGCCATCCAGCGTTCCAGGCTGTGCCGCCACTGCTACCCGCTGGTGCTTTCTCCCTGGGGGAGAGGGTGGGCAAGGGACTGTTTCTTCTTGGCTGGGGCATTCAGCTTTTCTAGGTCACCTTCGTAAGCCTGGCCTTGCCGCCTGTCTTTTTTCCCCGTTTCTTTCCCGTGGTTTGTTTGACTGGCCAAGGTGGGTCAAGCCCTTGGTTTCAGAGGCTTCTTTCAGTTCCCGGAGGCCTCCCGGGGGGTGCTGATGTTCTGCCAATGCAGAGGAAGAATACCGCTGTTCCGCCTTGCAGGACTGTTGTGAAGGAGAGGGCCGGATTGGGAACTCCTGCGGCCCCTCCTGGCCGGTGCTTGCGAGATGCTTGGTGGCGCAGAGGGGCAGAAGAGGGCTGGGGAAGAGGAAGGGGCTTCTCGGCGCCGCCGCCCCTGTGCTGGGAGGCAGTGGGATCCGCTGGACAGATGGTGTGGGGGCTGGGGGGGCCTGGGAATTAACAGGGAGGGCTGAGATCATTCCTGGCCTTTAATGAGTCTGCTAAGTGCTTCCCATCTTTGGTAATGATGTGCAAGAATGAATAAATAATGGGAGAAGGGCAGCGGGGAGGCCAATTGCTGCTCCTGGGGGAGACAGACGGGTGGGAGGAGGGGAGGGAAGCGTGTTAACCACCGGATGGCCCAGCCCTGGGATTTTTTGGGGGGGGGGATGGCTGGTGGCAGCCTCGGCTGGACCGAGAAGAGACGGAAGGAGAGGGAGGCTCCTCTTTGCTCTGCTCTCTGGGCTGCAACACGGGCACTGACCACCCGTGGAACTCCCTGCCACAAGATGCAGTGATGGATGCTGATTAGGACAACCCTTTAATTGTGGGTAGTGACTGGGTGGGTCCGTGGAGGAAGATGGGGGCCGTCCATTGTTGTTGGACAAGATGGCCACCTATCCCCTCAAGGACCAAAGGCTATTGTTGTTGCTGTTGTTTTGTGCCTTCTAGACAACTCTGACTTACGGGGACCGTCTGCCAAGGGTTGCAGGGCTCAGATTTGTTATTCCGAGGAGGTTTGCTACCGCTTTCCTCTGGGGCGGCAGTCAGAGTGATTTACCTCTGCAGGGCTCGAATACTCTCCTTCGGCCACGGAAACCCACGGGCAACCTTGGGTAGGTCATTTCCAGAGTCCTGGGCCAACACTCAAACCCCCTACAGCACACTCGTGCTGCCTTTGTTGGCACAGTTTCTGCAGAGAAGGTTGGCCGTCACCATTCCCGCGGCCCGAGAGAGTGCCGCCGACCCAAAATTGCTCAATTGGCTTCCATGGCCGAGCGGGGATTTGCACCCTGGTCTCTCAGAGGAGAGTCCTAGTCCAGTATTCTAACTGTGACGCCAGGGTGACACTCAAGATTTCTTTAGATAAGGTCTGCCACCATTGCCTTCCTCTGAGGCTGAGAGAGTATGGCATGGCCAGGTCCCCCAGTGGGTTTCCACAGCTGAGAAGAGTCCTACAGGGTTGTCTGTCTCTCAGAACGCTGGCAGAGATTGGGATTCCTTTGCTCTGATCCAGACATGCAAAATTTCCAGAAATTTCAAACCTGAGGGTATAGAATGCTTCCCTTTGTGTGTGTGTGTGTGTGTGTGTTTTCAGAAAAAAAAATTGGAAACTTTTGGGCAGAATGAAAATATACAATGTTATCCCCTTTAGTAACTGAAAGTCACTTTGTTAGTTTTAGGAACATAAAATGTGTCGTGTATGATTTGGTTCAGCATTAATGTCTGATATATTAAAAATGTATTTTTCTAGAAGATAACTGCAAATTGAATTTACTTTTTTTTAATATTCAAATTTTGCTACAAGTCCTGAACTGTAAGGAACCTCTTCAGTTTCTCGGTTTGTGAAGAGCTGGCAAAAACAAAACACAAAAAGGCCGTTGCAATAAAATCGGGAGAGTCCATCAGCAGCAGTGTGAGAAACAAAATGATTTTGTCTCCTCCCTCCAAGGAGCCAGCCAAACACAGAGCCCCCGTTCCCATGAAGAGAACTGGAGAAAAGGAAACTAAGACCCAGAAATTACAGCGATGTGGGATGTTACACAGAGTCTTACCAGAAGTTTACCTGCCGCCTAGCTTTTAGAAATGACGTGGGAAGAGAAAGTGTACGAATGCTTTGCTTTAAATAATATTCTTTGTGCTAAAAGAGTCTATTCCATAACCGCCCTTATTTTTGTGGGAAGAAGCGCTTTGGAAAAAAATAATAAGCAAAACCCCACAGCTCTTCTTGCGTTTGTCTGGCGGCCGACAATGCCCTTCAGTGCACCAGGAACGCAGACCTTGTGAGGCGGCAGCTGGTCCGGGCTCGGGGGCCGCTGGGTCTCCAGGATCCGGCTGGGACCGAAAGAGGGGGAGGGGAGGAGGGGGTACCATGGCTACCCGCGTCTTGTTACGGCCCCTTTGTCCTTCCCTCCCAAATTGGCACACGGGCGCCTCCCCCCCCCCAACACGCCCTTGCAATTCCCGCCGCCTCTTCCCACCTCTCCTCTTCTCTGGGGAAAACCAAAGAGGTGCCCCAGCTGCTCCCAGGATCACAGACAAATTCGGGTGCCCGCCTGCGCGGGGGGGGGGGGGCAGGCTCGGCACTTTCTCAGACCCCTCCTCCCTCCGTCATCTTGTCCGCTCTCGTTTTTTTGGCTTCGCCGTCTCCCTTTCTCTCTTTGTCCGGTCTCTGTTTGGCCTCCTTGTTTGCCGAAGACGAAGGTGTCGCTCAGCAAAAGAGGGGCAGCTCCGGGGAGGGCGCCGTTTGCGGAAGGGGGCCGCGGCAGCCGGCCGGGGCGGGGGGAAGGACCGGCAGTGGAGGGAGGGAAGGAAGGAGGGCCCCCGGGGTCTCTTGGAACGGGGAGCCAAGGCCGCCTGCCGGGGGTCTGATTCGATACCCAGATCCAGGCTCCACCTGCAAGTGTGTGCAGGAGACCCAAAGTAAGGGAGCTGTTGGTAGAAATCTTCCTTTTGCTCGTGCAAGGTCGCTCGCTTAGAATAAAGGCCTTTCTTTACGGATCTCTTCTTTCCGTGCGCTCTTCACCTGCCTTTGCTTGGTGCGTGCATGCTTATGCGCACAGGATTTTCATCTTCCGTGGGTGGAGGGCAGATAGCAGAGAAGAGAGCGGGTCGAACCACTCGCTAACTCCCCACTAAGTTACTGGGTCATACGGAGTAAATCAGTGGGTGGTGCCAGCTGGATAGACTTCATAGAATCATAGAAATGTAGAGTTGGAAGAGACCCCAGGGGCCATCCAGTCCAACCCCCTGCCCTGCAGGAACACCCTCAAAGCCCTCCCGACAGGTGGCCATCCAGCCTCTGCTTAAAAACCTCCAGGGAAGGAGACTCCACCACACTCCGAGGCAGCAGATTCCACTGCCGGACAGCCCTGACCGTCAGGAAGTTCTTCCTGAGGTTCAGGTGGAATCTCCTTTCCTTTGGGAAAGGAATTTGGGGGTCCCATCTCCTACCTAAGAGCAGGGGACGGGGCTGGAGGGTCTGCTGTGTGGTTTAGTTCAAACATTAAGATGCTGACCCAGTGCTCAGCCCGTTTGGATCCTTCTTTGAAGTTCGGACTGAAATACAGGGACTAAGCTTTCCGACAGGCCCTCCCTGCAAGGCAGCGTTGTGCCTCCTGAGACTCCCTCCACGCATGGACAGCTGCCGGGCGGGGGGCTTCCGGGGGCGGCTGGCTCAGGAGGCCATTAAGCAGCAGCCACGTCCGCCCTTCCATCTGCCCCCCTCCCTCTTTCTCTGCGACGGTCAGCAGCCAGGCCTTGGAGCCAGGCCGGATCGATGAGGCAGCCGTTGACCCCTCTGCTGGCTTTCTCCTCTCCGGGGGGCTTCCTCCTGTCTGGGGTGGGAGGTCCCTGTGTGTCTCTCTTTCTCTGTCTGCCTTCAGGGACCCTGATGGCTGGCAGGGGAGGGAAGGGGACAGGGAGGCCAGGCAGGATCCCCCGCAACCGATGCTGCTGAAGCGATGCTACCACTGCACGCAGAACGTCCTCCCCTGGGCTGCAGGGAGCCTCCGTGGAGGAAAGAGATGAGCGGTTGTGTAATGGTCAGAAAGTGAAACGTGGAGGTTGTCTTTGGTGGGATCTTGTCTGCGGTGCCCAGAGTGCCACAGAGCATGTACAGAGGGACTCTTCCCCCGGGTCCCAGTCCTTTTTTCCCATGCCTACAACATGCCTCTGCATTTGGTTTTGCCTGGCACCTTCCTTATTCTCAGATATGGAATTGTCAAGCGTGCCTCTGAGCATGTATAAAGTGTCTTTTCCTTTCCATGGCCGAAAGACAACCAGGCCATGCTCGCCTGAGCTGGGGCTGGGCTGCCCAAGTGCGTTTAAACTGCCACACTGTCTCATGGCCCAAAGGCCTTGGAGGATTTTGGGAGTTGCAGTCAAGTATCATTGTCTTTTCTAGGGAGTCTGGTCTTCTCATGATATGCCCAAAGTACAACAGCCTCAGTTTAGTGGGAGAAGCCTGATTTGCTCTGGGACCCCTTCATTTGTCTTTTGGGCAGTCCAGGGTCTCCACAGAGCTCCTCTCCGGCAACACATTTTGAACGAACTGATTTTCTTCCTATCAGCTTCCTGCACAGTCCAGCTTTCACAATCATACCTAGAAATTGGAGATGGCACGGCCAATAATACTTTTAGTATCCGATGACGTATCTAGACGCTTGCGTGTCTTGCCTGGTTCCTTCGTAGCCGCCCTTCCAAGTCCTAGCCGTCTTCCGATTTTCTCGATTGCAGCCTCCGTTCTGATTCATGACTGAGCCAAGGCACGGAAATTCTTTAACTGTTTCAGTGTCTCCATCATAGGCTTTAAGGTGATGTAAATCATCTCTGGTCATCATTATTTTTTTTTTTTATTGATGTTGAGCTGTAAGCCTTTGTTTGTGCTTTCTTCTTTGACTTTCCCCAATAGCCTTTTCAAGCCTTTGCTGTTTTCTGCTGTTTCAAGTGAGCTGGTCTTTTAGTCTGGTGTGTTGTGTGTTGTAATCCTGCAGGGAAATTTAAGCTGCTGGACCAAGACAGGGATGTCCGGGAGCCCGTCCAGTACTTCAACAGCGTGGAGGAGGTGGCCAGCATCTTCCCCGACCGGGTCTTTGTCATGGAAGCCATCACCTTCAGCGTCAAGGTCGGTGGGTCGCTTGGATCGGGGGGAGCAGATTGGGGGGGGTAAGAAGTGAGAGGGGGATACAGAGGGAGAGTGTCTCACTTCAGGTGGGAACCTTTAGGCCGGGTGTCCCTCTCCAGATGTGAAATCAGACCTCTTGGCAGGCGTTTGATTGCTGCTGACTCATGAATGAAGCTGTGGCTGCAGGCCTGAGTTTGCAAGACTGGAACAGGGGTGTGAATGACTAAGGGGGGGGGGGTCTCTAGGAGGTCTCTGATGCAAAGGGGTGCTGCCATAAGTCAAACACGCTTAATGGCACAGAATCGTAGAATCACAGATCTGGAAGAGACCGCAAGGGCCATCCGGTCCATCCCCTCTGCCACGCAGGGACACACCATCAAAGGCCTTCCCTTGACAGGTGGCCGTCCAAGCCTCTCTTCGTAAGCCTCCAAAGAAAGAGGAGACTCCACCGCGCTCCACTGAGGCAGCGGCAGGTTCCGCAGTCAGACTGTTCTTACCATCAGGACAGTTTGCCTAATGTTTAGGTGGAAGCTCTTTTGTGGTTTGGATCCATTGCTCCTAGTCTCTGGAGCAGCGGAAAACAAGCCCGCTCCCTCCTCGACGTGACATCCTTTCGAATGTTTAAACAAGGCCGTCGTGTCCCCTCTTAACCTTCTCTTCTCCAGGCTAAACATCCCCAGCTCCTTAAGCCGCTCCTCACCGGGCTTAATGGTTTCCAGCCTTCAGCCGTTTTGGTGGCCTTTCCCTGGGCACATGCCAGTGTGTTTGTAGCCGTCTTGAATTGTGGTGCCCAGAACTGACCACGGCAGAATAGAGTGATACCATCACTTCACGTGGGCCATTTCCGCACTAGACTGTTATAGCGCTATGATTCCGCTTTCAACATCCTATGGAGCCGGGCCTTTCCGAAACTGCAAACCCTAGGATTCCGTAGGATGTTGAAAGTGGAATCATAGCGCTATAACAGTCTAGTGCGGAAATGGCTTCAATCTAGACGCTATACTCCTGTTGATGCAGCTGAAAATCACCTTGGCTTTTTTAGCTGCTGCATCACACTGCTGACTCATGTTCAGCTGGTGGTCTACTGAGACTCCTAGATGAACAGCCACAAAAATGAGCTGGTGGGTGAAAAGGGTCATTTTGCATTGCTAATTAAAATGATCCTTGCAAGACCTGAGTGGCTAAATTAAAGCAGATCCTCTGCTAAAAGGAAATCATGGATTTCAGTGCAATGACCTGCTTGATTGTAGAAACGGGGGCCTTGTAACTAGACCAAGATGAAAAGGATGCTGTTGTGCTGTCCAAAATAAACTTTGTTAAACTGAGCAACCAGACAGCTCTGGTCTAAGGCCTTGAGAGCAGAATTTCATGTTTACCAGGATCTCGTCCTGCCCTTAAAGCTGGGAAGGTGCCTTTGCTTTGGAGTTTTCCCAGAAGTTTCTGCCTGAGAAAGAAAGAGGTGGAGAGAGGGAGTTGGGGGGCATCCTTGGGCTGGGCCGGAAGGACGTCCTTGGTCCCGTCCTGCCCCACGCTGTTTCTGCGCCCGAATGGCTTAGCTCTTGCCCTGTCCGGAGCAATCTGCTAAGAATAAACACAAACATTTGCGTATCTACCTTGGCTTTATTGATTCCATTTCAAGCCTGGGGTAGAGACAGGACTTGAAAGGCAGGCAGGGGCAGGGGACCCATTTTGCAGCTTGTACGGCTCTTATTTTCCTGGAGCCCCTTATGCCAGCTGGGGGGGAGGCTGCTCTGGCAGTCCTCCTCCTCCCACCCCACTGAAGAGGGGAGCTGAAATAAACGTAAGCCTCTTTTTCCCATTCCTGGGTCTTAACAGAGCTTTGGAAAAGTGGCTTTCTTGGACTACAGCACCCAGAATCCCCCAGCCACTGCCATGCAGGTTGGGGAATTCAAGATAAAGTCTAAAAAGTAACTTTAGAACCTGTGGAAGCAGTACACGTTGCGTCTTGTAACTTTTTAAGAGCCAGATAAGCCCTAAGATTGAATGAAATGTTAAGATTTCCCAGGGGCCAGATACGAAGACTGTGGGCAGCGACTGGCAGCGAGATGCCAAAGAGCTGAGATTTTATAGGTTGTTGTGGGTTTTCCAGGCCTAGCATTTTCTCCTGACGTTTTGCCTGCATCTGGGGCTGGCACCTCCAGAGGATCTGGTGGCACGGAAGTGAGACAGAGTATATGTACTCGTGTGGTCCCCGGGTGGGAGGGGGCAATTTGCGTGTGTTACAGTTGGCCTGTGGGATGGGCTGTTGTTAAATGGGATACCCCCCAGGGCTGTGTTGCTAGTCAGGGGATATGCACAACAGTGCGTTAAGCACATGGGCAACCCATCGTACTGCTCCCTGTAGAGGGACCTCCAGAGTCTGGGTGGGGTTCATTGGCATATCTTTGCGTCTTGATTTTGGTGTTCTTCAGTACTGGCAGCCGAATCTTGTTTACTTTCCGAGTTTCTTCTTTCCTGTTGAAATTGTCCAGGTGTCCATAAATTTCAGTGGCCTCTCTGTGCAGTCTGACATAGTAGTTGTCAAAACGGTCCAGAATTTCTGTGCTTTCAAAAAGCCTTCTGTGGCCAGGTTGGTTTATAACACGTTCTGCTGCTGCTGATTTTTCTGGCTGGATCAGTCTGGAGTGTCTTTTGTGATCTTTGATTCGTGTTGGGACGCTGCATTTTGTAGTCCCTGTGTAAACCTGCCCACAGCTGCAAGGTGTGCGGTAAACTCCAGCAGAAGTTACCACTGCGCCCCTCTTGTCCTTTGCTGAGTGCAGCATTTGTTGAATTTTCTTGGTCGCTCTGTAGATGGTTTGGAGGTTATGTTTCCTCATCAGTTTCCCTATGTGGTCAGTGGCCCCTTTGATGTATAGTAAAAACACATTCCCTTTGGTTGGCTGCTTATCTTCACTGCTGTGGTTTTTTCCGGGCCTTGAGGCTCTTCTGATGCCAAAATATGCCAATGGACACCACCCAGAATCCAGAGGTCCCTCTACAGGGAACAATACAATGGGTTGCCCATGTGCTTAATGCACTGTTACGCATATCCCCTGACTAACAACCCAACCCCGGGGGATATCCCATTTAACAACAGGCCATCCCGCAGGCCAAGGGTAACACATGTAAATTGCTCCCTCCCACCCGGGGACTACCCAAGTTATATCTACTCTATCTCACTTCTTTGCCACCAGATCCTTTCAAGATGCCAGCCACAGATACAGGTGAAACATCAGGAGAAAATAAGAACATGGCCTCAAAGCCCGGAAAACCCGCATCAACCTATGGATTCCGGCCCTGAAAGCCTTTGACTTTACAGCTGAGGTTTTTTTTTTATTAATAAATTGATACTAAGGGACAGCGGAGTTGCTGCTCTGTCAGGTCAGCTGGCAAGACCAATTTGTGAGCATCCTCTGTCCTCTTGCACCAGCAGCAGCTTTGATCTCGAACCCAGTTCACTCATCTGATTTATGAAAATCACAAATGTGCCTTTTGAGCAACTTAGATTTGGTAATTTTCTGGGATTTGACATTCCCCTCCCCACTCAAAAAACCCTGACAAATTCCTCAGCGGGCCCCCTGCCAGGCAGGAATACACAACTCACGACAAAGTTGGCCGTTAGTTGCGTATTCCCGCGTAGCAGGGAGTCGGTCTTTGTGGTCCCTTCCAGCACCTAAGATTCTGTGACTCCATAACGGCCGATCGATGACGGCCATTCCACTTATTTGCCATTTTGAGAAGCCCACGGGCCTCATGGTCGGCTGAATCCGCCGGACACAGAAAGATGGGGGCAGTGTGGCGCGTGTCCTCCCCCCCCGCCCCTTCGACATCGTTTTTGGAGCCCGGTGTGCGCGTGGGTCGTGTCTTGCGGGACCGGGCTGTGAAGCAAGACCGGGTGCCGAGAGCAGGGAAGCTCCTGCAGCCCGACCGGGTTTGAATTCGGGTTCAGGGTTGCGCTTGGGGGCGGTGCCTTCTCGTGGCGGGTGGGGCCGCAGGTGAGAAGGGCGGGGCCAAAACCACCGGCCAGTTTGGGCTTAAAGCTCTCCCTGGCGTAGGGACGCCAAGGAGGGCCGTCTTGTCTTTCTGCAACGAGGGACAGGAAGTCCGTGCGGGACCTGGAGAGCCACCCGGTGACGCTGCCTGGGGGAACCCCGGAGGGCCGGATGTGGTCTCCCAGGGGCCACGTTCGTCCTGAGGTTGCCCTGCCTCAGTTTCTCTCCTCCGGAGAGTCTCAGGCTCTGTGAGTGACTGCAGGCGCCGGCAGTTGGAGCCTTCTGTTGTCAGTGTCGCCTCTGAATCCGCTCCGGAGTTCGGACGAAACTTTAAAGGGGCTGAAGTCTCTCCTCCAAATAGCTCGGCAGCTTGGAGTCCTGCTCCTTTGCTCTCTGGAATGAACCCCAGAGTGGGTTCACTGCGCCCCTGACAAGAATCTCTGCCGCGTGACACAGTTACGGTGCTTTGGTGGCACTGTAACGGCCGAAACCTTGGAATTTGTTGTTTGGGGAAGCCCCGGCCCTATCTGGCGGAGAATTCTAAATACGCTATGAAACTTCAAGTCCTGTGCTTCCGTAGGATGGTCGGTCATTAAAATGGCCTCGAGGGGCACCAGAGGGGTGCAGTGCAGATTCGCATCGAGAACAAAATTCTCCCCTGGAAAGCTTCTCCAGGGCTGTGAACCCCAGGGAGTGAACTAGGGCTCTCTAGCAAACTACAAATCCCAGGATTCCATAGGACTAGAGACACAGCCATTTGAGGGAGGTCTCTGAGTGCCTTAACTGGGCACAGTAAAAGAGACCCTGGAAGCCTCTGGCTGTCCCCTTCCACTCGTGGCCGGACCCCTTCCTTCGCCCTCTCCATTCCGAAGCTGTTGGGAATTAGAGTTTCCCAGGGTGTTAGCCCTGCTGGGAGATTGTATGGAAGCTAAAACTGTAAGGAAGCTAAAGTCAGGATTCACAGTCAGGAGTCAGACTGCCAGCCTCCTTTTAGCAGAGTAGCAGAGGAAGCATGCCCAAATTTGTATGTGATCTGATCTGAAACTGACTAAGACTACAAAACAAACGCAAGCAGTTTCAGGTTACAAACTTAGAAAATTTGACTAATGGCTTCTACATTTACATATGTATTGGGGAACCTACATCCTAACTAACTAATGAATAGTAGTAGCTTCGTTCTTAACTCACCATCTTCTGATGGAGATGCGAAGCGTGGTCGGAGAGGAGGAAGAGGAAGCAGAAATGGAGGAGAAGAGAGAGAGGTGTGGAGAGAGACCTGAGAAGGGGTCTCTTTCTTTTATAAGACCGAGGACCCACGCAACGATCCTGGGTCACGTGATCTGATCACCCGAACACCAAAGGTATTTCTGATCATGCAATTAAATGACAGCAAAGCCAATGGTGGAGCTTTGGCAGGCAAAAGAGAAAGGAAGCCCTGTGCTGGCTGTGCCCACTTGCTCAAAGAACAGGATGGCGGGGGGAGAGGATGCTGGAATTTTTCCAACAGAAGCCCACCCAGGGTCTCTCTCTCCTCACTGACCCCCTTTTCCTCCCTGCCTCCAGGTGGTCTCAGGCGAGTTCAGCGAGGACAGCGAGGTCTACGACTTCACCCTCCACGCGGGGGACGAGCTGACCCTGATGGGCCAGGCGGAGATCCTGTGCGCGAAGACCCCCAAGGAGAAGTCCCGCTTCAACACTTTGCTCCGCAAGCTGGGCAAGGCGGGGGTGCCCGGCACGGGCGCCGGGGGCTGCACCGGCGGCACCGGCGGCGGAGGGGGCACGGTCAGCAGCGGCAAGGCCCTGAAGGGCAAGATGCCCTGCCTGATCTGCGTGAACCACCGGACGAACGAGAGCCTCAGCCTGCCCTTCCAGTGCAAGGGGCGCTTCAGCACCCGCTCCCCGCTGGAGCTGCAGATGCAGGAGGGCGAGCACACCGTCCGCAGCATCATCGAGAAGGTGCGCCTGCCCGTCAGCGTGACGGTGCCCAGCCGGCCGCCCCGCAACCCCTACGACCTGCACGCCATCCGGGAGGGCCACCGCTACAAGCTGGTCAGCATCATCTCCAAGACGGTGGTGCTCGGCTGCGCCCTGCGGAAGGGCGAGGTGGCCCCCTTCCACCTCCTCCTGCTCACCGACATGCCCCGCTTCCTCCTGCCCGAGGGTATGATGCGCCCGGGGGCGGCTGGCGCCGGCGGACTCGGGGCGGTGGACCCCCAGCTGGAGAAGCTGCTGCGGGAGAGCACGGCCCTGTGCCGGGAGCGCTTCGACCCCGACGAGTACTCCAAGGCCGTGCGGGAGGCCAAGCCGGACTTCTCCGAGGAGTGCGCCAGCCCCCGGAGGGTCCAGCTTTGCCTCCAGGGCTGCTACGCCCGCGACGAGCTGGCCCACTCCTTCCAGCGCCTCTCCCTCTGCCTCTACGGCGCCGGCGCCGCCACCGCCGCCTCTTCCTCCTCCTCTTCTGCAGACAGCACCGGCCAGGACTCGGGGGCCCCCGGAGGAGCCGCAAGGGCCCCCCACCGGCGGTTGATTCTTCCCCCGCAAAGCCGGGAGCAGGCTACCTTTTTCTCTGAGGACTCCGAGCGGGAGTACGTGACGCCCGACTGGGCCGAGCCCACCTTCCGGACCCCGGAGCGCCCTTACGAGGAGCTGTGGGCCAGCCAGAACTATGCAGAGAACTACGCGGAGCCCAGCGGGCGGCCGCTGCGGCCGGAGAGCGCCCACCCCAAGGGCCCCCGCGACCTCATCTCCTTCACCGGCCTGGCCTCCCCGCTGGGGTCTCCGCGCCGCCGTGGGCTGCTGAGGGAGGAGCTCCTGGGAGAGGCCCCGCCCCCGGTCCCGCCCAAGTCGGAAGCAGTAAGCGGCCCGCCTCGCAGGGTGCTGGGTTGGAAGGGGAGGCGTACGCATGCGTGGGAGTCCAGGGGGCCTCTTGGGACAAGAAACAGAGGGAAGAAGCTCATTCGTTGGCTGTGGTTATTGCACTGAAGCAGCAGGCAGTCTTTCTCCATCCTCCATGGGACATCCTTTTAAATATTGAAACATAGCCAGCATGTCCCTTCTTAGGCATCTCTTCTCCAGGCTGGACATCTCCAGCTCCCTAAGCCACTTCTCATGGGGTTTTGTGGCTTTTTACCATTTTGGTCACCCTCCTCTGGACACGTTCCAAGCTTATCAATATCCTTCCTGAACTGTGGTGCCCAGAACTGGACGCAGGATTCTAGATGGAGTCTGACCAAAGCAGAATAGAGCAATACTGTTAACTTCTTTTGACCTAGACACTATCCTGTTATTGGTGCAGCCAAGAATTGCATTGGCTTTTTTAGGTGCTGCCTCACACTGCTGACTCGTGTTCAGTTTGTGGTCTGCTCAGACTCCGAGATCCTTTTCACGTGTACTGTGGTCACGCCAGGTGTCACCGATCTTATATCTGTGTATTTCATTCTTTCTGCCCGGGCGTAATACGTTACATTTCTCCCTGTTGAAATTCGTTTTGTTAGTTTTGGCCCGGCGCTCTAACCCGATTCTGGTACAAGAGATGCCTCCCCGTGTCCTCTTCTGTCTCTTCTAGGTGAGAGAGGAATGCCGCCTCCTCGTTGCCCCGCCGGTGCCACCACGGGGGGCCCACGGGCCTGCCGCCGCCAGCCCTCCGGTGCGCTTCCCCACGCTCCAGGCGGCCACTTCGCTCGGCTCCAGCCTCTCGTACTACTCGTCTGGACTCCACGACCCGTGAGTGAGGGGGTGGTCTCGCTTGCCAAAGAATTGGGGAGGGGACTCGGGAGGGAAGGCCTGCTTCGCAGCTCCTTGGGTGGAATGGAGAGGAATTCTGCACATGCTCAGTGGCGCTCTGGTCCTCCTCCTCGCTTTATCTATTCTGAAGCAGAACTTTCTTTCTTAAGTGAAATGCTTGTATCCCACCCTAAAGTTCTTTGGGTAGGGTACAATAAAATCCACTTTAAAGAATTAAATAATGGGAACGAGAATAAGACTAATATTATAACTATTATTATGATAAAGTTTATTTATATTCTTTATATATATGTATGATTCTTTATATATAATATTGTCTTTCTTTATATCCTGCCTTTTTGCTAAAAATTGGGATTTAAGGCTCCTTAATTTAATGCAGCTAAAAGCATACAAAAAGTGAATATTAAAATGAATTAAGCATTTCACAATATTTAAACAATTTAAACCTTCACTTTAAAAACTAAACAATGCATTTTTAAATATAAAAAGCAATTAAAGCGGTTTAGTTTAAAACAGCACAGTATCCTCAGGCCGTTCTTTAAAAACTTGGTTTTAAATGCCTGCCAGAATTAAAAGGCCTTTGCCGGGGAGAGCGCCATTCCACTCTCCCTTTGTGGAGGTGGCGTTCGGGCGTTCCGGGGCTACCACCGAAAAGGCCCTTCCTCGCATCCTCACTGCCGTGCTTGGGATGGTGGTGGGACTGAGAGAAGGGCCCCTCCTGAGGATCTCAGAGCCTGGGCCGGCTCATGCGGAGAGTATTTAAACAGCAAGTAATAATTTACAGTCTCAGAATTTATTAAGCTAGTTATCAAATTAGAACAAGTTGCTTGGAACCATTTGCTTTTGGGGAGTCAATTCACATATTAAGCAGAGCTTATTGAAATATTTACCTGTTTCATTGAATCATTTATATGCTATGATTCCAGGGTGGAAGTCAGTAAAATCAATTTGAAGCCGTTTAAAATGCAAAAGATAATTGAGAATCTCAAAGCACCGGGTGAGCCAGCATGATGTGGCGGTTGAGGTTGGGCTACAACTCTGGAGATCAGGGTCTGATTTGCGCTCAGCCGTGGAAACCCAACAGGTGACCTTGGGCAGGTCACACTCTCTCAGCCTCAGAGGAAGGCCAGGGTGGCCAACCCCCTCCGAACAAATCTGGCTGAAAAACACCCCCACCACGATAGGTGTGCCTTAGGGTCTTGGCAAGACAGAAACGGTGTGAAGGAACACAACAATGAGTGTATTAAGCTGTCTGAGAAGTTAAAACAAGTTTTGGGAGACACTTTTTTAGAATGCCAACCCCCTGGCCAGCAAGTCTGTGGAGCAGGAGGCCCCAGGGAGGAATGGAGGCTTGGAGCTGGATTCAAGCCTCTCCCCTTCATGCTGGGCTGGCTACAAGGGGCAAGTGTGCCTCTTTTATGGGGGAATTTGGGGCCTTGGGGGCATTCTGGGGAACCCCGTTCCTCAGGGAGAGTCTGGATTGCAGGCTGGGAGGGGAGGGTGTCCTGAAGACAACCCTCCCCGGGGCTAGGGTGGGCCTCCTTCCGAAACCGCTAGAGCTCATCTTTGTACAAATGGAACCCAAGTGGCAAGAGGGAGGAACGGCGACTCCACGGCGTCCCCGGTAATTCCAGGGTGCAGCACCCTGAATCTTGGCCTCTGGTTACTGGCAGCTGCTCGGCTGAAAAGGACATGAAACGAATCCTCCTCTTAGGCCAAAGTGTCCCCGTGCTTGTATTGTTTTGAGTGTTGTATTTTATTGTCTTTTATTTCTTTTTAATTGTGAGCAGCTTTGAGTCCAATTTTTGGGAAAAACAGGATATTATCATTATTACTATTACCACTACTACTACCACCACTGCTCCTGCTACTACTATATTAAATGCTGCCCTTGAAGCTCCCCCTGAAGACCACCAAAGCTTCCAGATCCTCCACCCAAAACTTAAAGTGAAATATGGCCAATTTTCCCCGCACCACCCCAAAGCAAGTTTGGCGCAGCTGCAAAGCGCTGCGGCCTCATCGTGCCTCAGCCCCTTAATGCAAAATAACAAAAGGAGACCCAAAACCAAAGTGCTGCAAGGTCACTTCTGGTCACATTGGACGCACCAGCGTGGGCATCCAGGGGACTGAAATTGGCTCCTCTGTAGATGCCAGGACTCCCTTAGACTCGTCGTGTCAGGAACCGAGATCACACACACAAATGTACCAATGCTAACACACGATTTATTTAGAGTGTGATGCGTGTACAAGACTTCAGTGATCGAACTGGAGGCAATTTGCAGAGACCAAACATTATAAGCAAAAGAATCTGTTCCCACAGTAATCAGACAGCAAAAAGACCTTGGAGGAACTAACTCAGGCTGGTATTTCTCATCAGTGCTGAATTCCTGGTGCTGTTTACCTAACGGTCTCTGGTTCACATTCTTGGTTACAAGCAAGCAGCTAAATACTACTACTACATATCCCATACTAAATACTATCCCATACTAGATAAGGAGGGCTACCCGACATAGAATGGAGTTGGAATAGAATCATAGAATCATCATGGAGTTGGAAGAGACCCCCAGGGCCCTCCAGGCCAACCCCCTTCTGCCATCTGGGAAGACACCGTCGAAGCCCTCCCTTGGACAGATGGCCATAGGGCCTACAGGTCCTTGAATGATTAGAATTCTAGCGTTGGAAGAGACCCCAGGGGCCCTCCACCCCAACCCTCTTCTGCCATGCAGGAGCACCTCATCAAAGCATTCCCAACAAATGGGCATCCAGCCTCTCTTTAAAAACCTCCAAAGGAGGAGGAGACTCCACCACACTCCATAGAGACAGAAGCAGACTCCACTGCGGAACTCTTCTTACTCTCAGGAAGCTCTTCCTAACGTGGAGATGGAATCTCTTTACCTGAAATCTGAAGCTGTTGCTGCATAGTGTCCTGGTCTCTGGAGCAGCAGAAAACAAGCCCGCTCCCTCCTCGACATGGCATCCCTTCAGATATTTAAACATGGCTCTCATGTCCCCTCTTCACCTTCTCTTCTGCAGACTAAACCTCCCCAGCTCCCTCAGCCGCTCCTCATAGGGCTTCGTGGCTTCCAGACCCTCCATCCTTTTGGTCGCCCTCCTCTGGACACCTTCCAGCTTGTCATTATTTTTCCTGAATTGTGGTGCCCGCACAGATGTTGTCTTCCTTCATGGCAGAATGGGGTTGAACTGGGCGGCCCTTGGGGTGGCTTCCAACTCAACCCGTGACCTCACTGACATTGGAATGACCGCTCATTTCTGACATAGACCTTTGGGCACTTGTCCCCCATGTACGTGATCCTGGCACTGCCCCCCGCCATTGATTTGGGGGCAGAGGGATTGACTTGGGTGGACCCCAACCCAAGGGGTGCCTCAGGGAAACTGCAGGTAAAGAGGCCAAGCCCACTGGACAAGGCAGCCCCCTCCCCATGCCTTGCCAGCTGGATGCCCACCGAGACACACTTTGCCTGAGCGTCCAGTCCCCTCCCTTCCATGCCAGGGGAGGAGGGAGGGTGGCACTGCCAGCAGCCTTCCCTCTGGATGGGACACTCCGCCTGGAATGTGTCTTGGGGGCAACACCCTGGGGCAGGTGGAGGAGAGGGAAAAGTTTATGTGGAAAAGGTTTGCAATGCGGCCAGAGGCTCAGAGCTCGGAAAAGTTCTATTGAGAGATGACCGCCTTCCTGGACCCCACACCGCCCATGGCCGGCCGGCCAGCCAGCCAGCTGTGGGGGTTGCAGTCCATACTTGGGACCCTTTTGGCTGCCCCTGGGGTGGGCGCCTCATCTGACGTCCTGGGCACGGTGGTTGCAAGTGGCAGGCGAGGGATGGCAGCAGCAAGGAAGCTGGTCCCCCTCCATTCCTCCAAGATGCTCACAGCAGAAAGAGCGAGGGAGCCTGCCTGTGCAGGTTGAAGGATTCTGGGAATTGCAGTCCAAAAAAAAGGAACATTCCCAGCAAACACATGGTGAAACTTGGGTTTTGAAGTACAAATTTTGGGGGAAATGGGGGCGTCCCAGCCTCCCTTTCTAATATCAGGCGAGGAAGATGATTGGGGGCATCTCCCCCTGCTGTGGAGCAGCGTGGAACTTATCGATAGTTCAATTCCATTCCAACATGGATCATCTGCGTGCTTTAACAAGGGGTGGCACCCTCTGACTTGGGCCATTTCCGCACGAGTCTGTTACAGCGCGATGATTCCACTTTCAACCTCCTATGGAATCCTGGGGTCTGCAGTTTTGGAAGGGGCTGGCCGGCCCCTCCCAAAACTGCAAACCCCAGGATTCCATAGGAGGTTGAAAGTGGAATCATCGCGCTATAACAGTCTTGTGCGGAAACGGCCTTGGTCCCAGCTCTAGAGTAGACCCACTGCATCAAGAGTTGAACAGTGAGTCAACACAGAGGTAAATACCATTGACCCAGTGGCTCTCCTCTATTCAGGACTTAACTCTGGGATACAGGATTATATTGCCTTTGGTTTCATTTGTAAGCTATGTTGAGCCCTGTTAGGGGAAAAAGGCCGAGAGAGGATGATGGCAGTGGTGGAGATGATGATGATGGTGACTGAATCTTAGAGTTGGAAGGGAGTGCAAGGGCCATCGAGTCCAACCTACTTTTCTGCCATGCTGGAAGACACAGGTAAGGCACTCCTGAGAGATGCCCATCCAACCTCTGTTTAAAGATCTCCAAATAAAATAAAAACAATAATTTGTTACCTGCCTCTCCCCAAGGCTCGAGGTAGCGTACAACATAAATTAACATACAATTAAAAATGCGTCGTAAGTTAAAATACACTAAAAAGACATAAAACCGTTTAAAATACAAATACATCCTAATTAACATACGTCATTATTAAAATACATCATAATTAAAAACGGATTGGGTGGGCTTGCTGGAAGAGACAGGTCTTGAGTATTTTTTTTTGCCTGTTTTGCTGTCGCATCCCTTCCAACAGGGCATTCCACAGTCTAGGGTGGCTGACGAGAAGCTCCTCTGGATGACCATTGCCAGGCTGGTCCTGACCGGTTTTTAGGTAAAAGTCCCCCAGAGGACCTGAGTGTACGGGGTGGATTGTGTGTGTGGGGGCTGAAGATCCTGCAGGAGACCCCCCCCGCCTCACCTCCTAGTGGTGAGAGATGACCTGGGAGCCATTCCAAATAACTCAGAAAACATCTGAGTGAAACGGTCATTAGCGGGATTTGGAAACTTGGCACGTGCTCCAGTCGTACCTCACCATTGTCTTCTTCCTCAGAGGTTTTTAAGCAGAGGCTGGGTGGCCATTTGGTGGTGTCTGCCCGCATGGCAGAAGGGGGTTGGACTCAGTGGCCCTTGGGGTCTCTTCCAGCTCTAAATTTCTCTGATCCCCACTTTCTTGGGCAAAATCATGGATGGTCCACCGGGTAACGTCATCAGGGAGACTGTGAAACCCAGGATGACAACTATTATCTCTGCCGCATGCATGTGCTACTGGCTCCTCCATGTGCCAGACCACCTGCTTTATTTCATGGGGATTTGAAACTCCCCTTCTTTGTGCCCCCAGTTCCTCCCTCTTGATCCTGGCACTGACCCTTACCTCTCCCTCCACCCCCAGGTCGGCGCCACGGAGCGGGAGCTGCTCCCCGTCACCGGACTCCTACTCCCTCTACTGCTACCCCTGCACGTGGGGCGACTGCAAAGTCGGGGAGACCTCGGGCCACCAACTGGTCTCCAGCCCCCCGGCTCAGCCCCGGTCCCCTCCCCCAGTGCCCCCGCCAGTGACGGCGTCAGCATCGGCAGCGGCTCAAAGGTCTTCCTGGTCGGATCCGTGGACCTACAGTGACCCGGGCGTGGCGACGGGGAGATCCACCCCGTTGCTGGGGGTTGGCGAAGGCGGGGGCGAGGCCATCAAGAGCTACCACAGCTGCCCCCGCCTCAAGGCACCCCCTCCTCAGAAGCGCTTTGCTCCCTTTGGGGCCCTCAACCCCTTCTCCAACCCGGCCTACTCGTCCAGCCCGGCCTCTTCCGGCTCCTCCGACTGGCTGGAGTCCCTGGAGTGGCAGAAGCCACTGGGTGCCTCCTCCCCCTCCCCAGAGCCCTTCGAGGGGACGCCTTCCTCCGAGGGGGACCTGCGCTTCCGGCCCTCCCCTCCGCCTCATGCCGCAAAAGCCTTCGAGCTGCCCGAGACCGTGTCTGTCCGGACGCCGGGGCCCCCGCTGTCTCCGCCCGCCATTGTCCACGGGGCCGAGGGGGCCATCGCCCGCCTGTATCTGGCCCAGGGGGTGATCGAGGTGCCCCCGGCTGCCCGACACAACGGGGACGGGTCCCCCTGGCAGCCCCCCGGGGACCTGTCGTCCCTCTCGCTGGAGGAGGTCTCCCAGTGCCTGCGCTTCATCGGCCTCTCGGAGGACGGGATCAGCTTCTTTGCCCGGGAGCGCATCGACGGCAGCATCTTCGTCCAGCTGACGGAGGAGATCCTCTCCGAAGACTTCCGCCTCCCCAAGCTCCAGGTGAAAAAGATCATGCAGTTCATCAAGGGCTGGCGGCCCAAAATTTAGCCCACCCTGGAGTAGGAGGAGGAGGAGGAGGAGAGAGGCAGTCCCAGAACAGGGGGGAAGGGGAGCGCTTGCTCTCTGGAAATCCCCAAGAAGAAGAGATGCTGTTTGGAGGGCAGACCGACGGATGGTTGCAGAAGTGCCAGTGGGAGACCGTGCCTGGTGGGGCTCCCCTTTGGATGGGTCCGGTGGACCGAGAGCCAGGGAGGCTGCCCTGTGCCCATAAAGAGTTGGGGAAAGGGCTGCAGAGGGGTTTCCCTCCTCTCCAGCACTTGGCTGGGGATGCTCGGGGTTGTCGTCATTAAAAAAAGAAGCAACATCCCTCCAAAAATCTGGGAGAGAGAGAAATTGCATCGTCTGTGAGTTGTGAGGCTGCTTCTGCCCCCCCATAGCTGCAGCAGTGGGGGTGCTGGTTTGCACAGGGCCCAGGGAAGGGGAAAATAACAGGCTGGCAATGTTGCCACCCAAAGGCAGCCAGCAGGAGTGGCACCTGCCCCCTACCCTCTTCTCAACTGGTCATGGACAGGTTTGGAGTTGGATGGGGAACTTTATACATGAACAAAAATGGTTGGAGGGACCCACCACTGGAAATCCTGCCCCTTAACCCTAATTGTGTGCTGGGATGCCCAACTTGCACTTGGTGCTTTGGCACAAGTGGGCAAGGCTGGTGCTCCCGTGAGCACTCCCCTTGCAGAAAGGCATTTTGCTAAAAAACAGAAAAAGGTGGTCCTTCTGAGATAGCCCTGAGCTGTTTCTGTGGGCAGAGACCCCTTTCTGGGTGTTGTAGACTGGAAAAGTTGAATTCTCCCTGATTCTTCCAAAACACACACACACACACACACACACACACACACACACACACACACACACACACACACACACGGGTTTGAGAGACAGTCTATGGTGTGACCCGGAACATCAGTTCTGCCTCTCTCCTGTTCTATGGTATTTCCAAACTTCACCAGAGACTATTCCCGTGCTTTTGGAAGCCCCTCTGCACTGCCAATGAGGGCTAGAGCCTTAAACAAGCAAATGGCAAGATCACGATGACCCCAGATGGCACCGCTGTAGCACCGAGTATTGCCATGCTCTCCAGTTACACCATGCCACGTTGGCCGTGGATGGTGATGGAGAGCAGGTACGGGGAGGCTGCGTAGAATTCACCATCGCCCTTGTTTATCCCGAGAGATCCCGGGACCCTTTCCAGCAGTTCCAACCCATGTGTTCTCCCTGCGGGTAGCCAGAGGCCGGAGTGGGGGTGAGGGCCTTAGCAGTTACTCTTTTAACTGCGCTGTTTACACAGCTCTGCGCAGACCACGCGTCGTCTGCTTTCCATGCCCACCTTGCAACTCTCTCAGCATTTTACTAACCTCTCCTCCCAGCCTCTGCTGGGACAGCGTAGCTCTGACGATGAGCGACTTGTCTCCCCCTCTCACTCAGCAGTTGTCTCTTGATTCCTAGCAGAACCACAGGTTACTTTCTTAGTATCTCTCTTTCTTTTTTTCCGGCACAGGATGGGGGGGCGGTTGCCTGGTTGAGGCCTAGAGGACTGTAAAATATTTGCCTTTGTTTTTACCTTAATCACTGCCATAGTCAAATAAACCAGTTTATTTAAAAGAAAATAAATCCGTGCCTTGAAAGTTGGGAGATTTGTTAAAGAGGGGCGTGAAGAGGCCCGATGTACCCCGAGTCTATGTCCCGCAGCCGGCCAGCTGCCCCGCTTGGACTGCGCCCACCAGCGGGACGCAGAACCCTACGGAGTTGGAGGGGGCATTGCTCCCCGCAGAGCCCTGGGCCATTTTTGCCATACACAGTTGTAGTGCTATTATTCCACTTCCAACCTCCTGTGGAATTCTGGGTTTGTAGTTTCCTGAGGCCCAAGAGCTCTCGGCTGAGATTTCTAAAGACCCCTCCCTAAACTGCAAACCCCAGGAGTCCGTAGGAGGTTGAAAGTGGAATAATAGCACTAGAACGGCATAGGGTGGAAATGGCCCAAGTCTCTGGAGCAGCAGAAGGGAAGCTCCCTCTGTCTTCTGCATGGCATCCCTCCAGATATTTAAAGACGGCTGTCCTGTTACCTCTTCGTCTTCCCTTCTCCAAGCTAAACATGTCCACATCCCCAAGTCGTTCCCTATAAGGCCAGGTGGTTTTCAGACCCTTGAGCATCTCAAGAAAGGGAGTCACGTTTCACAGAATCATAGAGCGGGGAAGGGACTACGAAGGCCATCTTGTTCAATCTCATTCTGCCATGCAGGAATACGCAATGAAAGCACTCCTGACAAATGGTCACCGAACCTATTTATGGACCTCCAAAGAAGGAAAGCCCCCACCCTACAAGGCAGGCTACTCCACTGTTGATCAGCTTTTACAGTCAAAAGATTACACTTAGTGTTGACTTTCTTGGCATTTCTGGTCTCTGGAGCAGCAGAAAACAAGCTGGCAACCTTCTCTTCTCCAGGCTGAACATCCCCGGCTCCTGCAGAGCTTCGTGGTTTCCAGCCCTTCTGCCATTTTGGTCACCCTCCTTTGGACACGTTCCAGCTTAATCCTTCCTGAACCGTGGTGCCCAGAACTGGACACAGGATCGTTCCAGCTGGGGTCTGACCAAATCAGAGCGGTACTATCCCTTCCCTTGACCTAGACTCCTATTGATGCAGCCAAGTTGAATCATATCAGCCTTTTTAGTTGCCGCATCACACTGCTGACTCATGTACAGCTTTTGGTCCACAAAGATTCCTAGGCCCCTTGTAGATGTATTGTAGTCGAGCCAGGAGAATGGGCACGCGGGCGGCAGGACAGACAAAAATGTAGAGGAGTCAGAAAGGTGCGCAGGCGGGGGTGGGGGTTGATGGGACTGTGATGGACCCTTAGAGGTGGGACCAACGCACAGTCTCCCTCGCTCTCCACCCTGGCCTCACTTGCAAGTGGGCGGGCGTGTACTCTGCTCTCCCCACAATGCCCTGGGCTGTGGGAGGCCCCATTTACCATTTTAAAACCACAAGCAAGGCAAACCACTCAGTGCAACCTTGAAATCACACAACGCATGTTACAACAGAGGGGGAATCTGCCCCCCAACCCGGCTGCCCCCCACCCACGCAAAATCCCCTTTGAATTCTGCTCCCGGCAAAAATTAGGCAGCAACCTGAGTCATGAATAAAGGAGACAAGATCACCCACAGAACAAGAGACGGGGGTTTATTTTCAGGAATTCTCTTTGGGTATTTTCAGTGGCAGGCTGGACCTGTGCTGGGCCCCAGAAATAGGGGTTCCCTCAACTGCACCGCTGTCGGCACCAGAACTGTAAGGGGTCACGGGGGACAAAAGAGAACATCCCCCCACAATTCCTTCCCCTGGTAGGCAACCTTCAGCTGGCCAAGGGGAGCGGGCCTGGGAGAGGGGTGCCTGAGTGGCTAAGGCACTTAGAAAGGAAAAGACCGGTGGCCCCCAGGCAACAGAATCTATGGCATGCCTCCCCCCCCCATCTCTTTGGGGGTCAGGTGTGCGTCAGCAGACGGAGGGGTTCAGACAAGTTCACTTGTGGAATTTCTTGCTGGAGTCCTTGGCATGGTCAAGCAGCAGCTGGCATGGGGTGAAGGGGGTCCCGTAGACCTCCTCGTACTTCCTCATCCGGTCCACCAGCCGCCGGGCACTGTAGTAGTCTGCATACCGGAAGGGACCTGTCCCGCCCCCAAGGGAAGAAGAGGAAAAGGTGAGAGACCTTCCTTTCACAGAGGAGAGCAAGGCCGCAAAAGCTTCAGAGGGGCCTGGCCTGAACAGATGGCCGCTGTCTGTGCGCTTTTGCATACAGTCTGGCAGAAGAGGGAAACACAGACCGACCGACCGACCAACCAAGAGAATACAGGAAGCGGTACGGGATCCTCCAGAACTGAAGCAGAGCATCCCTCTTTCACGGTCAGTGGGCTGGAGTCCCCTCCACTGGACAGGACTGCCTGCCTCAGCCAACGCTTTCATCTTCCCAGAACACAGCAGAGTCAGGGACTTTGGAAGCAAACTGTCTAGGGTCTTGGTTTGAACCCCGCAAGGCACCAGGCAGCCCTGCAGGGAAACCCTTTCCAGCAACAGAGAACTTTACAAGCCCCTTCTAGCCACCGATCTGAGGGGTTGCCCGCAGTTTGGACGAACCGCTTCTGGAGGGAGAAAGGAGATTGAACTCCGGAATTAAGAACCCGAAGGCAACCCACTTACCCCCCAGGCATGGTGGGAAGCCCAGCCCAAACACGGCCCCAATGTCCCCCTCCACGGGGTTGCTGAGGATCCCCTCCTGCAGAGTCAGGACGGCTTCATTCACGAACCGGGAGACCAGGCGCATCTGGATGTCTTCCTCTGTGGAGCTGCAAGGGGAAGGAGAAAGAGAGAGGGTCAGCGGGCCAAAGACAGCTGCAGACGGGACAAAGGTCCACCTGGCCAGCCCCACAGAGCGCCCACCGCCCGTCAAGGAGGAGGCGCCAATGATCACCAGCAGATCATCCGCTGGGCGCACAGGAAGGCCTGGCCTCAGGGGCAGCAGCATTTCCACCTCTGCCATGGACCCTGCAGGCAGCAAGCAATGATGGGAAAGGTCTCTGTCTTTCTGCCCAAGATCTCAGAAAATGTCCTCCTGCTGCTGCTACTGGTTGGAGTGAAAGGGACATGCAGAGAGTGTGCCCTGGGACCACCCAGTGGTAGACCTCTGGGGGGCCTGCAGTGTTAGCTGCCTCCCTGTCTGTCTTTTGTCACCTCCAAAGGCCCCACTCCCCTCCCTCCTCTGGTTAGAGGTCAATGAAATGGTGGGACCCTGGCGGGAAATTCAAAAATGGATTTATACCTGAGAAGGACTGTTCACTCTGTTTTGGTACCGCAGACCTGCTCTTGGAACTCTGGCCGGCCGGCCCCTCCCGAAACTGCAAACCCCAGGATTCCACAGGAGGTTGAAAGCAGAATCATCGCGCTATAACAGCCTAGCGCGGAAATGGCCTCTGTCCCTTAAGACTTTGTTTTGCATGCAGGCTTCTTGTGGTCAGGCACACTGGCAGGAGCCCTCATGTCCAGAGAGACCCAGACTCTGACCCCTGGGGCCCTCTGTCTCCCCAGGAAACCCACCTCTTCCCACCACGAGACTTACACCTCTGGCTTGGCCTCCACTTTGAACCTCTCCAAGATTTCATCCATGCCGCTGTTGACGCTCCGGTTCTTCACCCCTTCCTGGTAAATGTAAAAGCCCTTCCCAGCTTTGCGTCCTGTCAAAGAAAGGTGAGGGGAGCAAGTGAGGGGAGAGTGTGTTTGTGTGTCGCCGCTGGGACCACACACTGCCTGAGTGAAAGGGGAGGAAGCAAGCAAGGCTGACGAGACAGGGAACCTGAGAAAGCACAAAAGCTCCAGAACGTCGCTGGGAAATTCATGGGCTGAAACTGCAAGGAGGACAGGAGCTTTCCTTCACACAGTTCCCCTCTGGAAGGCAAGGCCATGTGTCACAATGGTCATGGGCATTTAAGCTTTCCACAACATGGCACCCTTGGACAGACCGACCAGTGGCTTTTTGCCCCAACTGTTCAAATCACGCCACCTGCTATCAGACGCTGGGAAGAGGTGTCTCTCCTTTTGCTTTGCTGTGCTATCCCCCCTGCCCTCCCCCAAATAGGCAACACTGCCAAGCATTAAGCTCACAGCCAGAGAGAACTGGAGACTCCACGCATCCAAGGGCCAGCATCTCAGGATAAAAAACTTGTTAGCAGGGGCTTGTAAGAGGCTTCCCTGCAGCCTGTCCATCCCCACGTTGATGTCCAGACTCATGAAGACACCAGGGTCACCATCATGGACCTGGCAGTGGTGCTGGGCAGGCAGAGGAGGGATGGACGGAGCCCAGTCCACCAGAAGGGGTCTCGCCTGGCTGGCATCTGTTCTTACTGCAGAGGAAGGGCATCTTGTAGCCAGGAGCTCGCTGCTCCACCCCCAACCCACGCCAGCATGAGCTTCAAGGGACTTTTGCAAGCAACTGAAGGAGCAGCACCTGTCCCCCCGAAGGGCAGCTTCGATGAAGAGGCCGCCTGGAGAACTTCTTTGGCATTCCGGCTACGTGAGCAGAGACCACGCGGAGACGATGGCTCATGGGGAGCGAGCTCACTCTCTCAGGAGACCTCTCCTTCCGCTGGACGGCTTTAACTCTCCTTTTGTTAGCCGCTCCCACATATCCTCAAGCATCCCAGCAGGGCAACAAATGCAGCCCTTTGTAACCCATGAGGAATGCCGGAAAGCCGTCTGCTACCTATGAAAATGCTGGACGCATCTCAGAGGCTCACGCCATGCAAAGATGGAGCCCCTGTGGCTGGCCAAATCTTCCCAGCTTGACCTTGCCACAGATCCCCATTTTTCAACCCAAGTGTGCCCTGATCCAGGTTTGTATCAGACTGCTGGCTGTATGATGGAGACCCTATACAGAAATCTGTCCCAATTCCTTGAACATTTTTTCACAGTATTTGGGCACACACATTTTTAAAGGCATTCTCTCACACACTAAAATGAGCCCATGCACATTTTTCAAATATACATTCTCCTTCCCACGTGCATTTTCCCAGCATGGTTTTGTTGGGAGAATGACGGGCAGAGGGCAGAAACCGGGCTTCCAAGCACAAATGACGTTTGGGTCCAACAAATGTGAATAGGGTCCAGTGGCCCCAGAACTGCAAACCCCAATGAATTCCTCACTCACCCATAGTACAGTGGGACCCACTGTATCCACAAGCTCAGGATCTGCTAATTTAACTTACCATGAATCCAAATGTACACAGTACTGTACAGCTGAATCCCCAGTGGGGAACACGCTAGCCAGCCACTTCTGCCTTTGAGGCAGTGGGATACCTTGGCAGAGCAGCAGCAGGCGTCCTTTTTAAGAGGGGCTTATACTATATAAGCCTCACCTTACAAGGCTTGCAGAGAGACTATGAACCTGAGATAAGGCTTGTTAAGGCCGTATAAAAAATGGGGCAGGACCACAGCAGAAAGCCCCAGCTGGGACTTTCTGCTGTGGTCCTACCCCATTTTTTATACAGACTTACAAGCCTTGCCTCAGGTTCACAGTCTCTCTGCAAGCCACATAAGGCTGCCTTGAGCATGTACAATTTTTGGGTTCCTGGAATAAATCCCTCTTGGATACCGAGGAACCCCTTAGACAGGCCTGAATGCTATTCCCTCCATGCCATTCACCCTGGGGAGAGTTTGGAAAACAGGGAAACTAAAGGGAGAAATGCAGGTTTCCTCCACACTGCTGATGTGGGAATCATAGAATCCTAGGGCTGGAAGAGACCCCAAGAGCCATCCAGTCCAGCTCCCTTCTGCCATGCAGGGAGACACAGTCAAAGCCCACCTTTTGACAGATGGCCGTCCAGACTCTCTTTAAAAGCCTCCAAAAAAGGAAGGAGATTCCACCACACTCCACTGAGGCAGCAATGTATTCCACTGTCAAACTGTTCACGGAGCTCCAGAAACCCAAGATTTATTGGCCCGGCTGCCCAGAGTCCTGGCTCCACCACTTACCCAGAAAACCCTTGTTCACCATGGCTTTTAACATCTCCACGTTCCCTCCTTTGAACCGTTCCCCAAAAGCTTTGCCCAAATCCTCGGCCACATGTGTGGCGACGTCGACACCCACTTCATCGATCAAGGTGGCAGCTCCAACAGGGAAGCCAAAGCCGGTGGAGAGGGAGTCCACTTTCTTGGGATCAATGCCTTCCTGTGAGGGGAAACGATGGAGAGCAGATTACAGAGAGAATGAGACTTTGGGAGAACCATGCCCATGCTCCTGTTTCTGTAGGTGTCTTCACCTTCCATAGAATCATAGAAATGTAGAGTTGGAAGAGACCACACGGGCCATCCAGTCCAACCCCCTACCATGCAGGAACACCCTCAAAGCCCTCCCTTTGACAGATGGCCATCCAGCCTCTGCTTAAAAACCTCCAAGGAAGGAGACTCCACCACACTCCGAGGCAGCAGATTCCACTGCCGGACAGCCCTGACTGTCAGGAAGGTCTTCCTGAGGTTCAGGTGGACTCTCCTTTCCTGCAGCTTGAATCCATTGCTCCTTGTCCTGGTCTCTGGAGCAGCAGAAAACAAGCCCACTCCCTCCTCTACATGGCATCCCTTCAAATATTTAAACATGGCTATCATGTCCCCTCTTAGCCTTCTCTTCTGCAGATTAAACATCCCCAGCTCTCTAAGGCCATTTTCGCACTAGCCTGTTATAGCACTATGATTCCACTTGCAACATCCTATGGAATCCTGGGGTTTGCAGTTTCGGGAGGGGCCGGCCAGCGCCTCCCGAAACGGCAAACCCCAGGATTCCATAGGATGTTGCAAGTGGAATCATAGCGCTGTAACAGGCTAGTGCGGAAACAGCCTAAGTCCATCCTCATAGGGCATGGCTTCCAGGCCCCTTACCATTTTGGTTGCCCTCCTCTGGACCTGCTCCAGCTTGACCATGTCCTTCTTGAATTGGGGTGCCCAGAACTGGACACAGGATTCAAGATGAGGTCTAACCAAAGCACAGCAGAGTGGTACCAGTACCTCTCTCGATCTAGACACCATACTCCTATTGATGCAGCCGAGAATTGCATTGGCTTTCCTGGCTGCTGCATCACACTGCTGGCTCATGTTCAGCTTGTAGTCCACCAAGACTCCTAGATCTCTTTCATATGTACTGTTATCCAGCCACGTGTCCCCCATCGTATATTTGTGCATTCCATTTTTTCTACCTAAGTATAGGACCTTACACTTCTCTCTGTTGAATTTCATTTTGTTAGCCTTGGCCCAGCTCTCCAATCTGTCTAGGTCATTTTGAATTTTGATCCTGGCCTCTGGCGTATTAGCAACCCCTCCCAATTTGGTGTCATCTGCAAATTTGATGAGCATGCCCTCTATTCCTTCATCCAAGTCGTTGATGAAGATATTGAACGGCACTGGGCCCAGGACAGAACCCCGTGGCACCCCGCTAGTCACTCCTCTCCAGGATGAAAGGCAGCCATTGGTGAGGAGCACCCTTTGGGAACGGTCAGTCAACCAGTTACAGATCCACCTGACAGTAGCCCTGTCCAGCCCACATTTTACTAGCTTCTTTGCAAATATGTCATGGGGAACAATGCTTAATCAGTGCTTAATCATGGCATCCTAAAGTTGGAAAAGACCCCAAGGGCCATCCAGTCCAACCCCCTTCTGCCATACAGTAAGACACAATCCAAGCCCTCCCTCCGACAGACGGTCCTCCAGCCTCTGTTGAAAAACCTCCAAAGAAGGAGGAGACTCCACTGCACTCCATTCAGGCAGCAGCAGATTCCACTGTCGCTGCTCTCACTGTCAGGAAGTTCTTCCTCATGTTTAGGTGGAATCTCTCTTCCTGCAGCCTGAAGCCATTGCTTCAAGTTCTAGTCTCTGGAGTGGCAGAAAACAAGCTTGTTCCATCTTCTATGTGACAGCCTTTGATATATTTAAACACAGCCATCATGTCCCCTCTTCACCTTCTTCTCCTCAGGCGAAACACACCCTGCCCCCTGTGCTGCTCCTCATAGGGCTTTATACTTTCCAGGCCTTTGACCATTTTGGTCACCCTCCCACGGACACAGTCCAGCATGTCAATATCCTTCTTGAATTGCGGTGCCCAGGACTGGACACAGTATTCCAGAATAAATTGGTACTGTTACTTCCCTCAGCCTAGATACTATACTCCTGTTGATGTAACCCAAAATGGCATTGGCCTTTTTAGCTGCTGTATCACACTGTTGACTCAGGAATGGCAAGAGCTTAAACTGACTCTAGAACTCACAGCGAGGCAATAAAAAAGCCTCAAGGAAGGCAGCCAGAGCCATGATGGCAGAAACAGATGCATTTTCCACAGGTTCCTACATCAACTGCAGGGTTAAGGGAAAGGCATATCCTGAGAACCAAACTACTGTGACCCTCAAAGCACAGTCCACAGGCATGGGGGTTTTCCACAGAGAGGAGCTGTGCTCTGGATTTCAGGGAAGTTCCTGTCTAAAAAATATCGACAAGCTGGAGCGTGTCCAAAGGAGGTCGACCAAAATGGTGAAGGGTCTGGAAGCCATTAAGCCCTATGAGGTGTGTTTAGTCTGCAGAAGAGAAGTTAAGAGAAGGGGACATGATAGCCATGTTTAAATATCTGAAGGGATGTCATGTCGAGGAGGGACGGGGTTTGTTTTCCACTGCTCCAGAGACTAGGACAAGGAGCAATGGCTTCAAGCTGCAGGAAAGGAGATTCCACCTGAACCTCAGGAAGAACTTCCTGACGATCAGAGCTGTCTGGCAGGGAATCAGCTGCTGTCTCCATGGAATTTGGGTGGAGTCTCCTCCTTCTCTGGAGGTTTTTAAGCAGAGGCTGGATGGCCATCTGTTGGGAATGCTTTGATGGGTGTTCCTGCATAGCAGGAGGTTGGACTGGATGGCCCCTGGGGTCTCTTCCAACTCTACAATTCTATGATTCTATGAAAATCCAGAGCTTATCCATGGCCTTGACGCTAGAGACAGAAGCAGTGCAGACCTAAGAAACTTTAACACAAGAAACACAGGTGAGCCTCAAAACAAGCAAAACATCAACTAAGAAACAGTAGGAGAGAGGGGAGAAATTTCAAACAAACAAAAAAGCAGATATAATATATAATATTATGAAATTAGACAGAACACAGAATAACCAAAGGCAATTAAATGTGACTAATAACCAACCATGTGGTACAATACAAAGTGATATAAATAATACCAAACACTATGGCTAAGCACTGTAATTGTCTTTACGTGCAGGACAACTTAACCCCCAAAGAAGGTAGACCGACGAAGGCTCACAGGCAAGGAAATATAACTTATCCCATGCAATATGGCAAGGACAGCTGCGCAGTAATCAACAGCTGAACCTTAAACATAGAAGTAGTCCATGATAAAAAAAAAGAGTCATGAACACATTACAGTCCATTTTGTGCATATTTAATTGCCCTTGGTTATTCTGTGTTCTTTTTATATTTTTCCATAACATTTCCACTTTTCTGTTTGACTTGAGAAACACATTAGCAGCAGGCGGTCACAGGGCAGGCTGTGCTGAACCCCCTCGGAAGCCAGCCTCGAATTATGCAAGTGCTGAGGTGCCGTTTGACCTCTTCTGTGCTCCAGAGCCCTTCCCCTGCACCTTCTGCAACCAGCACCAACCTGGAGAACTCGAACTATTTCAGCCAACATGGGGGAGAGGCACCTCGTCGTGTAGAAACCGGGGCCATCCTGCAGAGGAAGAAAAGGAACAAACGTGAAAATGGGCCTGGCGAGGGGCGAGGCGCTCTCTGCCAACACAGAAATGCCCGCTCACCAGGGGAGGTCTGAGCTACTAATAGTGACACCTCAGCGAGCACCCCCAGTGCCTCCTACTATAAAGCTCTGTGCCAAAAATCTCCCCTTTGGCAGGTGGGGCTTGCCTGGAGCTGGGCTAGGAGTCCGAGGTCACCTCAGTGTCTCTCACTGAGGTCAGGCTCTGGGTGGGGACATTTCCCCTCGGCCAGGGGGCTCTGTCGGGCATGGCAGGGGTCTGACCATGCTCACTCACTGTTAATATTTTTTATTAAGAATTTTCAAACACTCTAAAAATCACACATGTACAAGTGAATATAGAAAGATCTGTGAAAAAACAAAAAAAAAGCTTTAGGTTCAAATACGTAACTTCAATACAGAAGATTTTGAAACTGAATATTCAATTAAAACTGGAATTTCTTCTTTTGGGATTAATGGAGGAACAATTGGAAAGGAAACATGGAAGATTATATGACTCCTGCAGCTAGATTTGTTACACACACAAAGATGGAAGACTTTCACAATACTAACAGAAGTAGACTGGCTGTTAAAATTGAACAATTTAGCAGAGATACATTATTTATCTGCTCTTATTGAAGAAAAAACATTAGAGTCATTTTTCAAAAATTGAGAACCCAATTGCCCTTCTGCAGAACAAAGACAATGACATGTTAATTGTAGGTTTGGTGAGTAAGTAGGATTGGGAAGCTAGAAGAAATGTATGAAATATTTAATTAGAAAAGTAAGTATCCAGTAGTATCAGTAGTATCCAGACTTATAGCCACCAAAAGGAAAGTAGGAAGTCACAGTTTTTCATTTTTGTGTGTGTGTGTTCAATTGTCTGTCTGTCTGTCTTTCTTTCTTTTTTTCTTTCTATATTTATTTGTACATATGCTGTTTTTAGTGTGTGTGTGTGTGCACGCGCACACGCACTTGGGGCAGGTGAACAGCAGATGCCATCGGTGGTGGCTCAAGCCTGGCTGTAGCCTCAGAGGTGGGGCAAAGGTTGGGCAAACAGGGCATGTGCCCTGGGTGCTAATGCCAGGGGGATGCAAAGACACCAGGCTGAGAGATTTAGTGGTGACGGAAGAAAAGGAGAACGCAGCCCCAGAAGCAGGAGCGCAACTTCCACGCTTGCCCTAGGCACTGTTTACGCTAGATACGCCTCTGTGCAGCCTCCCCTGAAGGAGGAAGCCGGCCCCTGTGGCCTCCCAAGGCCCCTTCTTCCCCTCTCCCCAGCTTGGCTGTGCAGCCATTCAGAGCAAAGCCAGGCCCTTGCTGCTCCTGCTCAAAGAAGGCAACAGCTCCACCCAAAAGCCATTTTTAAAAACAGCCGCTGCCGCCACAATGCCTCACCTTCACCACGATGATGACCTTCCCTTGCTTGAGGCCCACGGCAACCGCGGCGGCCGCCGTGTCCTGGGAGGTCTTGTCGGTGGTAATGATCTCCAGCAGCTGCATCTTGTCCACGGGAGAGAAGTAGTGCATCCCAATCACCTGGAACACAAAGGTGGGTGTAAGGCGAGGGGGGCTGGAGCAGCAGGGGTTCTCTCTGTGCCATGAAGGAAAACAGAGCAGACCAAGCCTCTACCCTAGGGGCATTTGATGCCCAGTTAAGGCCAAGGTTGCCCTCCCAACGAATGCAGAACTCCAAGCACATGACAGGACTGCGGCTATGTGCATGCTAGTCTTTAGCTTTTCGCGACTGGTGTTCCCCACATGCCTCAGGAATGCAACAGTCATTGGTCCTAATCAGCACAAACGATAGCTCCACACTGGCTGGAGGGATGATGGAAGATGTAGCCCAGCCCACCAGAAGGTTGGGGAAGACTGGTATTGTGAGCCGTCTCCCCCAGACTTTGTTTGCTGCCAGAAACGGACACACCATGGCTGCAAGGGTTTTCTTCCCCTTCTGTCAATGACCTTCAGCCAGCGGAGTCCAATACAGGTTGAGCCTCTCTTATCTGGAAATCTAAAAACCTCTGAAAACCAGAACTCTTGCCACTAGCTGCCCGCTTCCACCTTTGAGGTGGAGATTGCAGTGCTCCTGCTCTGTTTCTCAGATACCCCCACCTTGAAGGCGGAAGGGGTGGCTGGCAGTACAAAGAGTGAGACTGAGGATCTGTGAAATGGCAGGAGGCATGGATTTGCAAGGAGCACTGTGCTCAGATTCCTGCCATTCCACAGATCCTCAGTCTCTCTCTAGCCTCTCGTCTCAGGGACAAGACAAGTAGTGAATGAACAAGATGTGAGGCTGTTCTTACTGTATTCCAAAATCCAAAACAATCTGAAATATGGAGCATTTCTGGTCCCAAGCAATTTGGATAAGGGAATCTCAGCCTGTACTCTCTTGCAGCCAGTGGTCAAACTGGGTAGCTGCACAACCTGGGTCATCCCAGGATTGGCATGCCAGATCCTTGTGGACGGACGAAAGGTCCCCTGGGGGACTGGGGTGGCTTCCCCCAAGGAATGAGGCAAAGGGATGATGGTTCCCTAGAGGGATTACGTAATGCAGAAGCAAACAAAGGAAGCTGAACTGTGCAGGAATGACCCATCTCCCCATCTTACAGCTATGAGGCCAGTACACGTGCGTCACTAAAGGAACAGGGACTTCCCTAATCCATTTCCAGCCTTCAGCTGGCAGGCAAAAGCATAAACAAGAAACAACTCTTCCTAGTGCCAGAGGGCAGCTGTTCACACCAAAGAATCCAGAATCCCTCTGCCTGGTGGCAGAGGCCATGCTTGCTACAGCTGGTCTTGCCAAACGGCCTTTCAGTTCAAGTTCTGCTCAGCTGAAGATGGCAGAAACTATGAGGTTGTTGTGTGGCAGAGGCCACCGAAGAAGAGTTCTCGCCTCAAAGTGCCACATTTGATCAAAGGAGGAGGACTGGCTCTCCCTCGGGACCCATTTCGTGCTCCTCCTTCCTAGAGTGGCTGGCAGAAGGCATCAGCCTGGCCCCTGGGACTCACCTTCTCCGGCCTCTTGCTGGCCGCTGCGATCTGATGGATGGGGAGGGCGGAGGTGTTGCTGGCAAAGATGCAGTGAGGAGGGACCACCTGGGGAGAGAAAGCAGGTGTCAGAGACTGGAAGGCCTCCCTGCAGTTGCTGCCCTGAGTGGCAAGATCTGAGCAGGGATGTTAGTAACAGGGCCTCATCCAGAGGGGTGCCAGAAGTCAGAGTCAATGTGACAGCATGTACCATCATCATCCTCAACAATAACAATGAATTTTACAGTCAGCCCTCCACATTTGCGGATGTAACTTTCATGGATTTGGTTAGTTGTTTCTCCAACTGTGCCCGCCCCCCACACTTCAGGAGCGTCTATTCTGGGGGAACCTTCCCTCTTGGCAGCTCCAGTCAGGCCGCACAGCTCTTTAAAAACCCACCTCTAGTCTTCCTTCTCCCCACCACCAGCCGCTGCCTGGCCAGCTCAGGACAGCTCCCTGTCCAATTTCCTGGCACCGCAAACCTCCTGATGCTCCCCACACCCCCAAGGAAGGAAAATGGGCGAGAGAGAGGAAGTGTAGGTCCACCGTGCCGATCTACCTCCTTTCCCTTTCCTTGCTGTGACCTGCTTTGGACCGCACATGCCCGTTCTCTCCACCACACCACAGACGTACACACATTTGGATATTTGTGATTCTTCCCCTTTTGCAGCAGTCCTGCTCCCCTAATCCTAACAAATGTGGAGGGCTGACCATAGTGGGGGTTCTCCTCCTTATCAAGCACCTACCAATTAGATTTAACCGATTTCACAAAAAACCTCTCTCTTTAGACCAGAAATGCTTTTCCACCGAGAATCTTAATACAGCCATAATTGCCTTTCAGTTTGGCAGATGACCTGACTTGCAGAAGGCAGAAATATCCAAGAGGTGTGCCGTGGAGTTTGTATCGCCACAGCAAAGCTTGACAGCTCTCTATGTCTGAGATTTACAAGCATGGAGTGGGGGGAAGAGAAGCACTGGTTCCCAAGGGGTGAGCAGGTTAGTTTGCATAAGCACAGCAAAGCTGTGTAGCTTTCACAGCGCCCAGTCCCCAGCTGCAGCCCCCACTGGCAGGTTGAGCAGATGAGGATTCATACAGGCCATGCCTGAATGGGTGGGGGCATCCCTGGTGAGGATCTGTGTGCCCAATGAGCACACCAAAACCAGTCTGACTACAAGCATCTCAGAGACATCAAGCTTTATCTGGGAAGAGAGCAGTCCAAGAAGCAATCCTTCCCTTTGAAGAGGGAGTAGAGAACCCGGAGGCATCCCAAAGGTAACCCCTCTTCTCATGATCCCAATCCCCCACTCACCGCCTCCACCTCCTTCAGCACTTTGTGCTTGATGTTGATGTCCTCAAAGACGGCTTCAATCACCATGTCAGCCTTCCCAAAGTCTTTGTAGTCCAGCTGCGCCGTCAGGTTGCTGAGGATCGTGTCCCTCTCGAACGAGGTCAGGTTCTTCTTCTTCACTTTGTCGTTCAAACTAGAGAGGAACAAATGTGTGTGTTTGTGTGTGGGACTCAGATCAGGCTGTGGGAACTGGAAGGGACAAATTATCTACTTTGATCACAGAAAAATCACTGGTGACATTTCTGAAAGACTTGGAACCTTTGGTTGCTTCTTTGCAAAAAAAAAAAGAGAGAATAACATAATAACTGTAGTTTAAGAAAATTAACAGGTTTTAATTAAAGGAAAAAGTGTTTGAAATATCCATTACTTAGTTGGAGAAGTAAGATTTTATATACTAAGACTTATCAATCTGTAAAGAAAGTTGGAAATCACTGTATTATTTCTTTCTATCTTTAGCTCTTCCTTTCTCGTTTTTTTTTTTGCTTTTTACTTCTTGTTTTTATTTTCTTTCTTTTTTGTATATTTTTTAAGTGTAGATGAGAACTTCTAATGAATTAAAAAATCAGGCTGTGGGGCCGGCCAGGCACAGAAAAAGTCCTCAATGTCCACAAACCTCTTCACAAGGAAGGAGACCTGCCTGGTGCTGACTCTCACATTTCACTGTCAGGCAAAGTTCCTTCTGTTTCTGCAGCTCTTTAACCTCCTGTCCTTTATGTCTGGTTTAGGGTTTTTTTAAAATGTAATTGTTTTATTACAATTTTGAAGCCAATTTGGAAATACACGTTCAGTATCCCTTATCCAGAATGTGTGAGATCAGAGGTGTTTCAGATTTTGGATTATTTGCCCCAGATCCTCGATATATCCACGGATCATAGCAAATTTCATAATTTTGGATCCAAAACCTGCCTTCAGCGTATTGGCAAAATAGCATATATACTTGACTATAAGTCCAAGATCAAAGGCCCCTGGGGGGATGAACTGTAAAAATGAGCCTACCCCTTGTAGACCTGCTGCTGTCCTCTGTTTAAGCCCTCCAAAGCTGTGTCCTTCATGATGGTGGTCAGCCCCTTGTCCACGGAGACCTGGGCAATGCCTGCCCCCATCAGGCCTGCCCCCAGGATAGCAAGGTTCCTGCAAAGAGAGGGGATTGAGAGAGGCAGATGGATGGATGAACAAACGAACAGACACACAGAAAAATACAACAGGGAAAGCAACACCCCGGTCAGTTTTGTTTTTGTAGGAAAATAGAGGAAGCAAAGGGCAAAAAAAGGAACTTGGCAGCACCTTTTAGACTAATCTGTTTATTAATTTTGGTACAGCCTTTTATGGATTAAAATCTACTTCCTCAGATACACCAATGGAGTAAAAGATTCAGCCTCAGGTACAAATGCAGCTGGAGTAGGGAGGGATGACACCGAAGCCCAAATGTTGCACAGAAACCCCTTTATGTCAGCCTCAGCCAGCTGATGTGGAGGGTGCCTATGCTTCTGTGCTGCTACTAGTCTCCAGAGTATGAAAAGAAATGTGCAGTCTGATTCCAAAATGTTAATTTTCTTGGAAGCAGAGTCTTTGCCAGAGCACACACAGGGGAAAACCTGCACTTGCTGATCACAGAAAGGAAATTTCAATATCGTAAGCTGCTCAACCCTCCACTTCCAGATCTCAAGACTCTGAAAGCAAATAGGCTCTGGAAAGCCTTACAGTATACAAGTTGAGCCTCCCTTATCTGGAAATCTGAAATCCTCCAAAAATCCACAACTTTATGCTGCCAGCCACCCGCTTTCACCTTCGAGGCAGAAGCGGGTGGCCAGCTGCACAAAGAGAGAGACTGAGGATCTGCAAAATGGTGGGAGGTGAAGATTTGCCTCAAGCACTATGCTTGGATTTCTGCCATTTCACAGACCCTCAGTCCCTCTCCAGCCTAACACCTTATCTACAACACAAGTAATGAATGAAACAGAGGCAAACCTATTTTGAAAAAGGTACTGTATTCCAAAATATGAAAAAATTCGAAATATAAAACACGTCTGGTTCCAAGCATTTTGGATAAGGGAGACTCAACCTGCATAACATACAGTGTCCATTGATGCTCCTAAGGATATATAACTCTGGCAAAGGGTCCGGCTGCTCAGTACTGGCCAGAAAAGCCTTAAGAAAAGCACCGCTGGATGAGCCCCTAGGTCTCTCTTGGCCAGACCACCCTCCATGTCCAACTGGGGACCCCACCAGAAGGCCAGAAGAACTGCATTCCCTCCCTGCTCTTGTTCCCCAGTTAGAAATGGTGTTCCCCACAGGTAGCCTATGGGTCTTGTGGTTAAGAGCCACTGACATTTTCTCCAAACCAGTCAATGGTGGCCACCCCCACGTCTCATGGTAGCAAAGCAGGAGGTTGCTGACCAAAGCACCACACAGAAATCGCCCACCACTGATTTTAAAAGACTGGCACTGCCTGCCAATACACTTCTGGTCTCAGGATGTTGGTGATGACATTCAAGGCTGTAAATGCCTTGGGACTTTGACACTTGAAGGTGCACCTCTTCATATACACTTCCACCAAGGACTCAGGTCTGTTGGGTGTGTGTGCCCCCAGTCAGGGCAAAAAATTCTGGAAGGACCTGAGAGCAGAGCCTTCTCTGTTGGGGCACCCTGGTTGTGAGATGCCCTCCCCTTAGAAGCCTTACTGGCCCCAACACTGCTGTCATTCCAGCTCCCAATACAATCATGGCTTTCTACTAAAGCCCTTGGGGACCGCTTGTTTCTACACAAATCCACACAGGTGCTCAATTTTAAATTTGTGTAAACTGTTTTAAGTCATTTTAAACTGTCTTCTTTGAGTGTGATAAACAGTTTAAAATGTTTCAGTCTGCTTAAATTATTAAATTACAGTGGGCCCTCAATATCCACTCTGGTGAATGCTCAAGCCCCGTTATGTGCAATGGTGTAGCAAAATGCCATCCCTTATATACAAATGGCAAGATCAAAGTTTGCTTTTTGGATTTTTTTTAAAGTAGTTTCAAGCCGTGGGTGGTTGAATCCGTGGATACAGAATCTGCAGATACGGAGGGTCGACTGTACTGCTTTAAACTGGTTGTGTTGATTTCACGGTCTGGTGTCCTGAGATCTTCAGATATAGGGGTATGGGGCAGCCAGACTGACTGTGGTTCCATAGCTTGGTGTCTAGACTGGCTTGCCAGTGACCCTCTACAGACAAGCAGAAGCCACAGTTTTAGCCGATCTGCAGTTGGACTTACTTGATCGGTTGCTTCGGCTGCCCGAATTTGTTCTTCTTGCACTGCACCTGCCCGTGGTACAGTCCTATCAGGGCCCTGCATTCAGGGGTCATCCCAAGTTCCCCAAATTTCTGCAAGTAGACACAGAGAGAGAGAGAATGGAGGAAGAAGGCATGGTCACAGGTTTTGGCCAAAGGAGCACAGGGCTGCCCCTGTGATGTGACTCTGAGGGGAGAAAAAGAATGATGCTGGAGAGCTACAGACCTGGGCACACAACAAGAACTTACTACGGAGGCATGAATGTTACTATCTATGACATTTGACTCCTCCAAACAGTACAGATCCATCTTCTTGCTGCTCAAACGCAACCTGTGGGCACTTCTTCCCCTCTACAGTGGCCACTCTGCTCTTTTAACTTGGATTGGGGCCATGTCCAGACTAGGACAGTGGGATGCACAAGCCAGAGGCAAGCACAGACCCTGCCTTCTGGTCCAGGTTTGCTTCCAAGCAGAAAGAAAGCAGGCCTTGTGCCTTTGGGAAGGCCCAGCAGGTCTGCCTGTCAAAATGGTCTCAAGGAGGAAGCAGGACCTGGAACAGAGATTCTCTTCTGGGGACACCCTCATCTAGAGACAGGACCTTTGCTCACTGCCAAACTGTCTGGAAGATTTGAAGACAAATGTAATAAAGGAAAATTTTGCAAAAGTACTTGATATGCACAACTTACAGGAAGTCAAAATCATAGAATCATAGAATCAAAGAAATGTAGAGTTGGAAGAGACCACACAGGCCATCCAGTCCAACCCCCTGCCATGCAGGAACACCCTCAAAGCACTCCTGACAGATGGCCATCTAGCCTCTGCTTAAAAACCTCCAAAGAAGGAGACTCCACCACACTCCGAGGCAGCAGATTCCACTGCCGGACAGCCCTGACCGTCAGGAAGTTCTTCCTGCGGTTCAGGTGGAATCTCCTTTCCTGCAGCTTGAATCCGTTGCTCCTTGTCCTGGTCTCTGGAGCAGCAGAAAACAAGCCCTCTCCTTCCTCTACATGGCATCCCTTCAAATATTTAAACATGGCTATCATGTCCCCTCTTAACCTTCTCTTCTGCAGACTAAACATACCCAGTTCTCTAAGTCTATCCTCACAGGGCATGTCTTCCAGGCCTCTCACCATTTTGGTCACCCTCCTCTGGACCTGCTCCAGCCTGACCATGTCCTTCTTGAATTGGGGTGCCCAGAACTGGACACAGTATTCAAGACGAGGTCTAGCCAAAGCAGAGTAGAGTGGTACCAGTACCTCCCTCGATCTAGACACCATACTCCTATTGACGCAGCCGAGAATTGCGTTGGCTTTCTTGGCTGCCGCATCACACTGCTGACTCATGTTCAGCTTGTGATCTACCAAGACTCCTAGATCCCTTTCACACGTACTGCTATCCAGCCACGTGTCCCCCATCCTATAATTCTGTATTCCATTTTTTCTACCTAAGTGTAGGACCTTACACTGCTCTGTAAAGAAAAATCTGTAAAGGAAGAGATTTGTGTGCCCTGTTACTATTTTCACACCCCCAAGCCCCACCTCCATGAAGGGGTAATGAACTGACAAGATGTAAGAGTGAAGAAATCAAATGTTCTGGGTCCAACTCTAGAGCTAAGAAGAAAAGGAAAACCGGAAATTAGAGTAGGGAGCCAATGAACACTGGGAAAGCTGGGGCTCCAGCTAGTGATGCTGTTCAGTGAGAATACAGTCTGGGAAGTGACAAGCACAGAGCGACCTGCAGAGGGTTTCAGGATGGGAGGTCCTGGACACATGGACCACCAGGCAAGGCATGGTTGGACAAAAGTGACACTGAGGAGAGACACAGCAAAGGATGCTCGGCAGGAAAGGGCATGGGAGCAGATTTCTCCCATATAAAACGTTACCTGTCCACAGGTGAAACTGGCTGAGCGTACCCTTCTGTCCAGCACAAGGCATGATCAAAGAAGGCCAATGAGAGGGTGCCCGAAGGGAAAAAAAATACATCAAACTGGAGGGAGGCAGTTGGCCAGGAGCAGGCCACTGGGGGCAGTGCAAAGGCCAATTTCAGCCCCAGGCTCCTCCCCAAAAGTGAAACCAGATATAACATCCAGTTTCCATTTTTGACCATTTTTAGCCAATTTTTCACTTCGGGGGACTTGCTGGGTTGGAGAGTCTTGTAGAGGTACTCTCTACTTCTCCAGGAGTACGGCTTTCCCAACTGGGGGGCAATTATCATCCCACAAAACAGAAGGCTGGGGGGAGTGGCAAAGAAGTCTCTGTGCCAGACCAAGGCAGGGCCACTGGTGGCCTGTGGCTAAATGTACAAAGCAGGGTCAGCCAAATTCTCTGTTATTTTTGGCTGATGGGCTTCCAAAGGCAGGACCTCCGGGAAAACTGGCCAATGGCATCAGCACACTAGCCAAGAAGTCCAACCCAGGTGTCACTGAGGATGATGGGTCTTCCCATTTGCTCCTTTGCAGCCACAGCAGCCTCTCTCAGCCACCTACCATATATACTAGACTCATGGATAAGTCGAGGGCAGGTTTGGGGCCCAAAATTAGGGAATTTGCTATGATCTATGGATAATCTGATCACCTCCCTCAGCAGCACGGTGTCCCTGGAGGTCCCTGCAAACCCACGCAGACCCTGGGGAAACTCGTGCTACTAGGGGTCAAGGGAGCAGATTATCACAATCTCTTCCCAGCGTGAGGAGGGCTAGGGCTCTAGGGCTTTTTCGCTTCTCCCTCGAGCTGGGTGGCTGGCTGGCCTCTGTGTGCCTTAAGCCAGGAGGAGTTTGTGATGATCTGCTCCCTCAACTTCCACAAGCAGCATGGGCTCCCTGGAAGTCTGGATGGTTTTGCAGGGACTTCCTAAAACTCCTTTTTCAGCAAGTTCAACTCCTATGGATCAGCAGTGACTTTTCAATGAGCTGAGTCAAGTTTTTTAAATTTGATTTTTTACTATAATTTTTCAACTTATAGCCAAGTATGTATGGGCCTTCCCCACAGCTTCCTTGCAGCCTGAGGAACCAGGATCCTGCCCCCTTCCCATGCTGGCAGCCTTCTGCCCACTCTTGCTTTTACGTCCACCATCAAGCCCTGCCTTGGACCGTGTTCTGCCCAGTCCCCTGCCTGATCTTTCCCACCTTCAGCTCCCTTCGTTTGGTGCTGCCAGCCCATCCATTCTGCGGTTGTCTCATTGGCTCAGCCCTCTCCTTCTTACTGTACAATCCTTCCAAGTAAACACACACAGCCGTGCCACCCTCCCTTCCAGGAGGCAGCAGTGAGGGACTTAACAGGATGCCTGGAGGCTGACCGGCAAACCTGTTCAGTCCAGAGCAGGGGCTCAGGCACACTGGGGCCAATGCAAATCTTGCTGTGATCTGAACAATGTCCCTCCAGATACGAGGCTCTCAGTGTTATGAAGGTGGCTTGCCTGGAGAAAGAAGGCAGAGACTGGCAAGGAGCACATCCCAGGCTCAGACCCCCAAGTGGGAAAATCTGGCTGGGCCAGTCCAGTTCAGTGAGCAGTTTCAGTCTCTGTGGTTTAAGTGAACTGGGGGTGGGGTGGGGTGGGAATCTTCACTTCCCCCTCTGCACTATTCTTTGGAGCCAGGTTCTTCTCCTAAGAACCACCCCCCAGGCTTTTTCTCTCTGTGAGGGGAGAAATCTAAAGATCCTTTACCTGGGACTCTGCAAGGTATCCGGCTTCATTCCCTTTTTCCAGCCCAGTCTTCACAACCTGACAAAGAGGCACAAAGTCAGTTATTCTTCCCCAAAACATTTCTACACCACTCCTCAGTGTAAACTTGCCCGTTCATTTTGCATTAGCTGATAAAAACAGAAATGTAAAAAGCTGTATCAAAAACAATTCCAGCAGGAGGGGAAAAGGCTGTGTCGCCCAGTTTCCTACAGGCTTCCAAGCTTGAGAGAAGAGCCTGCCTGCCCATTCTTCTGGCTAGGAACTGGGCACCTAGAGCCCAACCCACTAGCATTGTTGCAGAATAGGGACCCCATCACGGAATAGCCAGAGAGACTCTTGTGGAGACCCCATCCGGCCTTGTACCAGCACCGACAATGTGCCTCAGGACCTTCAGACTATTTAGGCTGGAAAGTTCATACAGCAGACATCAAATCTCCAGGACGGTCCTCCCAACCTGACGCCCTCCGGATGTGTTAGATTATACCTCCTATCTTCCTGAGCTAGCAACCCAATGGCTGGGAATTATGGGAGTTGTGGCTCAACATTACATCCCCCAAAGCTGGGAAGGATTGCTCCAGGCCATCAGTTTTTACATACTTAAGCACAACGATTCTGTGGGTATAAGCTGACCTGGTTAAGCTATTTTGAAATGGAGAATAAAAAGAAGAAAACAAGAGTAGGGCAGCAGTTAAACATGAAGAAAGCACATCAACATCTTTCTCCAGAAATGAAGACAGACTCATGTTTAGCACAGATTTGAGAGCATTCATGAAACGGGGCACTCCAGTTATGCAAGGTGAACAGGAAAGAAGAGTCCAGTTTGGGAGGGAAGAAGACAACAAAACTCGTAGGTTTCCGGAAGCAGAGGTCCCTGTCTAGCTGTGCAGATTTCTTAGTTCTCACAGGAATCCAAATGAGTGGGTAAGATGAGCTCAGCTTGGAATCAAGAGGAACTATAACTGTGCTGTCACAGAATCAAAGCTAAGTGGGCCTCAAGCCCCCTTAGACAATCCCTGTCCAAAGGCAGCCCAATGTCTCAGTCTAAGAGATGGCTCAGCAACAATTCTATATGATTCATCCTCATAATTACAATTTAAATGCTCTGGAACTCTTTTAAATTAGTACTAGTTAAAATTAGTACTGGTTTAAATTAGTACTGGTTTCTGAATGCTGGTCTACAACTCTGAGAGACCAGGGTTTGAATCTCAGTCAGCCATGAACACACAGTGAGTGACCTAGGGCCAGTCACGGTCTCTCAGATTTAGAGGAAGGCAATGGTGGTGAACCACCTCTGAACAAATCTGGCCAGGAAAACCCCTTTGTAGGGTTGCTGTAAGTTGTAAAAGACTCAAAGGCACACAAAGGCAAGATCAATTTTTTTTTAAAAAAAACTTGCTTTAGCTGTGCTTGTTTTAACCTCTGATGTGAGCCACCTCTGGGCCAACAGCAGGAGAAAGGCAGGACAGAAATTAAATGAATAAAGTAAAATAAAATAAAATAAATGTGAGGTTAAAAATCAACGAATCCTGCCTCCCACTGCCTGTCCCTGCACAATTAGCCACACCAAGGGGGCTGTCCCTCACCGCCCCACACCCTACCTCAGGCAGATGACGGGTCCCTGGGAACACTTACTGAAATGATGTTCACAGGTGCCGGGTAGAGCCCTTTCGTCTGCTTCTGGACCCGTCCCTCCACGGTTCGGTAGATCTGTTGGCGCACAAAGGGAATGGCCATGGCGTAGTCTGTCAGCCCTGCAAGGCAAAGCAGCGTCAAGCAGTAGGACAGGCCTTCAGGGCATGGTGGTGGCCCAGCACCACAGGAGGGCACGGAGCAGGGCAAGCCAAGGCCCCTTGCTCAGGAAGGGAGGAAAGGAGGCCAGTGGATCTACCAGGACTGGGACCACTCACTCTGGACCAGCCCCTTGTCCTTCTTCCGAGAAACCGTCTTGTTGGCCAGGCCTCTGGCGAATGTGATGGCCACCTCCTCTAGGTACTCCAGCGTCCGCTCTTCAGGGCTCTTGATACCTGGACCTGCAGAGGCAAAGTTGTTCAAGGCATCCACAAGAGTCTGGGATTAACAGGATAGATCTTAACGTGTTACCACTAATTCACTCCATTCACAGAAAAAATGGCAAAACACTGTAGCAATTACAATGATGGCAATTTTTCATCACTGTGTGTGGGGTACAGGCTCAACCTGTACTCAACACACACACAGAGAACCTCTTTTATCACTTAACAATTTGTCCACCACAAGCTGAACAAAACTGCTTCTCCCGTGTTCAAGGAGATGCTGGCCACAACCCCCTATTGACTAAATGCTGCGGGGGGCACCCTGTGGGGCTGCCCCCTTGACCACCCATTCCACAAACCACCAGGTTTCCTGAGAGGAAGGTCATTCCAAGTCCTGCCCAAATGCAGCCCTGCAGACAAGGCAACAAACTCATGCAGGGGCTAAGAGAGGTAGGTGTGTGTGTGTGTGTGTGTGTGTGTGTGGTGTGTGTGGAGAAAGGGTCTTCTCAGTCTAACCTAGAGGGTTCACCAGCTGGTCCACCAGCCCCATTTTTTTTGCTCTGTCGGCCCGAATGTTGCGTCCGGTCAGCATCATGTCAAAGGCAGCAGGAAGCCCCACCTGCAATGCAGAAAAAGGAGCTTCATACCATGGGAAGGCAGAACCCAGCCCCATACCCCTCCATCAGACCCAGCTGGAGGTCAGTCCAGGGCCCCACGGAAGAGCTGTTCCACTCACCATCTTGGGCAGCCTCTGTGTGCCCCCGGCTCCTGGCAGCAGCCCCAGCAGGACCTCGGGCGTGCCCAGGACTGTCTTTTTGTCTTTGGTGGCTATTCTGTACTGGCAGGCGATGGCAACCTGGAGAGGGAAGATTCAGGGAGCTCCATCACAGAACCGCCGCCACTCATTCTTTGCCGACTCTTTTGCTCAGAGAAGCTCCCCACTTCCTTCTCTTCCTCCTCCTCCTCTCTCACTCACTCTTCTGATTCAGGGCTTCTCTCACCTGAGGCAATCCCGTGAAGGGCTGCCCATAGGACTCCTGAGGCTGTTCCTAGCATTCCCCTAACTGGATGCTGCGTAACGTTATCACTGCAGCCTTTTAGGGCAGCAGCTGTTGTTATTGTTATCATGAATTGATTTATATAGTGCCATCACTCTACAAGTAAAAGAACAACAAAACCCAGTTTCCTGCCCCCTCCCCACCCTCCAGCTGACAATCTAATTAAGACATGACACAAAAGGAAAATGGGGTGGCAGTGGGGGCGGGCAAATCTGCAACACCCTCCAGAGTTTGTTGGATCAGGACTCCCATCAACCCCAGAGTGCCCAGCCAATGGTGAAGTATAATGGGATTCACTGTCCAAAAGCACCGCGAGGGTCAAAGCACGTTCCCCACCCAGTGACAGGGACTGGCAGGTGGATCTTCTGGCATGAGCATGGGAGTAATATGCTCACAGATGGGAAGTCCTCCTTTTGGGTGAGATAGTCACCTGTTACTCCTGAGACTGTGGGAAAAGCATGAACCGTATATCCTGACTACAAATACTGGGTGACCCTTTTTGGGGCAAAGAAAATGGAGTCCCACTTCAAAAGGAATGCTAACGAGGGGGAATGGCCTCGCCTGCTCTGGGATGAGAGCCCTACGGCCCTCCAATGTGGCTGGACTGCAAATCCCAGATTCCCCATCACTGATATGCTGGATAGTGGCTGATGGGAGCTGCAGTCCAACAGCACCTGGAGGGCTGCATGATTCCCACCCATGGTGTTATTTTTTAAGTTATTTTGAAAGAGCGTGTGGATTGTGTTAAGCATTCTGACAATCCATGGTGCTGGAGGTTTTAAGAAAAGCACACGTTTCAGGGTAGGGGGAAGAAATGCAGCTGATTGGGGCAAAATATAATGGCATAAGGTGCTAGGCACCACGCTTTAGGAAAGCCTTCCTAAACCAGGCAATGCTGTACTACAACCTCAGCACCCAGAGCCAGCTGGGGGATTGCGGGATTTCTATGCACCTACAAAGAGTCAGGAGGGCAATTTAAGACTACTCCCCCCGCCGCAGCCAAAGAGTTCTTTGGAAAGAAGTAGTAACAAAATGTGCCACTCAAAGGTATTACATGTCATTTCCTCCCTCAATTTCATGCTTCCTAACGAGGATTTTAAACTGATTAACATGACAGCAAATTAATCCATTATCTTTTCTCTCATCCAATTTTAACATCAGTGGATAAATGGAGTACATTAACAGTTAACAAAAAGTATTAAACTTTATCAACTGACTGCGACTTAACTGTTCTTCAGTTAAGTCAGCTGTGCTTTGAACCCTACACCCAACCCACTGCTGCCCCTGTGTTCTCCCCGCAATGCACTTCCCAGAAGCCCCCTGCCCACCTCCAGCCCTCCGCCAAGGCAGGAACCACTGATGGCGGCCACAATGGGTTTGGGGGACTTCTCAAGCTTATCCATCATCTTCTGCCCCTCTTGGGAGAGCTGAATGACTTCTTGGCCAGATTTGCAGGCCTCAATCATGCTACAAGTGGATAAAAGGAACAAAAGTTATTTTGTGGCTGTACAAAGAGGTGGGGGGCACAGATCTCCTTTCCTGCAAGGGAAGTAATAGTCCCATTCACTTCTGCTTTGGTCAGACCCCACCTGGAATACAGTTCTGGACACCACAATTCAAGGAGGATATTGACAAGCTGGGATGTGTCCAGAGCAGGACAACCAAAATGATAGAAGGCCTGGAAAACAAGAAGCCCTGCGAGGAGCAGCTTAGGGAGCTGGGGATGTTTAGAGAAGGTTGATAAGTGACATGATAGCCATGTTTGAATATTTGAAATGATGTCATCACATGCTGGATGGGGCAACCTTTTTTTTCCTGCTGCTCCAAACACTAGAGCACTGGCTTCAAACAACAGGAAAAGAGATTCCACCTAAACGTTAGGAAGAACTTCCTGACGGTGAGAACAGTTGGACAGTGGAATCCGCTGCTGCCTCAGTGGAGTGTGGTGGAGTCTCCTCCTTCCTTGGAGATTTTCAAACAGAGGCTGGATGGCCATGTGTCATGAGTGCTTTGATGGTGTCTTCCTGCATGGCAGAAGGGAGCTGGACTAGGGGTCTCTTTCAGGTCAATGATTCTATGGAAGTAGTCAAACTTTTACCCCTTCAGAGAAGTAAATTAAATTGCCCGCAAGGGTAAAGGGACCCACCTTGCAAGGTGGTGGAATCTCCTCCTTCACTGCAGGTTTGGAAAGAGAGTTGGATGGCCACCTCTCAGGAGGCTTTGAGCTGTGGATTCCTACATAGTTTGTTTCCTTCACTTATATCTCACCTGCCTCCCTACAAGCAGAGAGACCCAATGCAGCTTAAAAAAAAAACACCAAAAGGACAAACTCTCAAAACAAACAACACCCCCAACTGATAGAGGTTGAATACTCTTTTTTCAGAAATCTGAAATCCAAAATGCTGCATAATCCAAAGCTTTTGAGGAGCAAACCTCAATCTTCTTCCTGCAGGGAACATGAGGGAGTTATGGAAGCTTGCTTGGGATAAACATGCAGCCTGTAAAGTCTCTCAGTTGGCTTGGCAACTTCTTCTCCCCCTCTCAGCTCACCTGGGACTGTGCACATGCTAAAAGAAGTAAGGAACTTACGAAAGAGCAGAGCCTGTCTCAAAAGAATGGCATATAAACTCATTATGTATATGCAAATATTCCAAAATCTGAAAACAAAATCCAAAACACTTCTGGTCCCAAGCATTTCAGATAAAGGATACTTAATCTGTACTACCTGTTTAAAAAAGTCAATTAGCTATCAGTTAAAAATACCTATTACTGGCAAGGGTTGATCTAGATGACCCTTGGAGCCCCTTCCAACTCTGTGATTCTATCACTCACTCACTCACAAGCACACAGACACTGCGCACAGAAAAGGGGGCACCTCATCAGGCCCCATTCCATGGTCCTAGACAGCTCACTTGCTGAGAGCCACCATTCACTCACGTGGGATCCCCCCAGTCTCATCTGCAAAAGAGAAAGGAATTTTCTTGTCCCCAAGAAGTTAACTGGGAGGCCTTTCTATTTTATGAAGGCCAAATATCAATATTCTGATCAGCACACATACATCTGAGAAACAGTACTAAACTTAAAACCCCCAATTGAAATAAGGGGTGATGTCCATCCCAGTCTGCTGTTTACAGAATCATAGAATCCGAGAGTTGGAAGAGACCCCAAGTGCCATCCAGTCCAACACCTTTCTGCCATGCAGGAAGACACGATCAAAGTACTCCCTCTGATAGATGGCCATCCAGCCTCGGTTTAAAAACCTCCAAAGGAGGAAGGAGACTCCACCATATTGAGGCATACTGAGGCACTTGAACTGCTCCTGCCATCAGGAAATTCTTCCCTATGTTTAGACGGAATCTCTTTTCCTGAAGTCTGAAGCCATTGCACTCCATGTCCTAGTCTCCGGAGCAGCAGAAAACAGGCCTGCTCCATCTTCAACATGACATCCCTTCAAATATTTAAACATACCTAGCATGTCACCTCTTGACCTTCTCTTCTCCAGGCTAACATACTCAGCAATCTAAGCCATTCCTTTATAGGCCATAGGGCTTTGCCATCCCAACCGTTGTCTGCAGAGGGCAGCAGGCACACACCTCCCTCCCTCTCGCCTTAAAACTGTTTTCCCTGACAGGTTGGCAGAGCTCAGCTTGCTCTCTGGTGTGTCATCTGGACTGTGCTGCTCTGGCATTCTGGGCCGCACATCCTGACTGAGAAAGCCTACAGGGAGTCCATGGCCCTGTTTTTTGGGTAAAAATCTCCCTGCCTCCATCGTAAAAGTAGCGGAGGAAGAGGGGGACGACACCTGAGGCAGAGCCAGCTGCCTATTCTTCCTAAAGAGCTTGCACATCAGGGCAGGTTGTTGGCCCAGAAGGCTCTGTAACCTCATTTTTGGGGAGGGTTATTTGAATAGATGGGAAAACTAGAGAGAGAGGAAAGCTGACAGGAAGAAAATCGATGCATTGGAAATGTGGTATTGGAAAGAAGTTCTATCGACAGCACGGACAGTCAGAAAGACAAAGTGCAGTGGTTTGAGTGTTGGATTATGACTCTGCCCACCAGGGTTTGAGTCCCTGCTTGGTCATGGGAACTCGCTGGGTGACCCTGGATGCGTCACATGCTCTCAGCCCCAGAAAATCCCACCTTAGAATCACTGTAAGTTGGAAATGACTTGAAAGCACACAAAAAAGAGCAAATCAAGCCTGAACTCTCCTTAGAACAGCACAGTGGTTCCCAATTTTTGGTCCTTCCAATTTTTAGACTTCATTTCCCCAAATCCCTGACCAAAGGGGCACACCAGCTGAGGCTTCTGGAAGCTGAAGTCAAAAACACCTGGAGAACCAGAGGTCGAGAACCAGCGGAATAGAAGATAACTACCATGAGGCTATCGTACTTTGGACGCTTCATGTGGCAACAGAACTCACTGAAAAGATGATAATGCTTGGTGAAATGAAGACAGACAGAGAACGTGCCACATGACAGATGGGTTGCCTCCCCTGAACCTGCAAGACCCAAGCAGGGCTGTCCGTGACTGTGGCCATTTCCGTACCAGACTGTTATAGCGCTATTATTCCACTTGCAACATCCTATGGAATCCTGGGGTTTGCCATTTCCGGAGGGGCTGAAACTGCAAACCCCAGGATTCCATAGGATGCTGCAAGTGGAATAATAGTGCTGTAACAGTCCAGTGCGGAAATGGCTGTGGCTCTTTGAAGACTCATTCATGGAGTGTCCATCATAAATGAAAGCTGACTTGATGGCACACGATAGCAACAATGATATGTGAGGAGAAACCTCCCAGAGCAGACCCTGCAAAATCCGCCCCCCAGGCCAGCTTTCCCCACTACAAGCAGCACGTGCTCATTCCTCTAACCTGCTCCACCAGGGACCCCCCCCGACCCCCCCCCGCAAACATACTTGATGTCGGCCCCAGCAATGAAGCATCCGGGCTTTGCTGAGATGAGGACGGCACTGCTGATGGCCTCGTTGGCCCAGATTTCATTCATCACTTCTGTAAACTCCGCTTGCAATTGCTTGGATAGGGTATTTACCTGGAAGAGACAAACAGAGGGACAAACTAAAGCCAAGTTGGACAAAGGGAGTGCTGTGGGGTAATGCCTCATTTTGCTGCTCTTCTAACATGGAAACGCCTGAGTGATCCTCAGGACGGGAGTCACAATTAAAAATGAAACTTATGTAGCAACCACTGCTATGGCTCTCAGAGGCCAAGATAATAAAATGCAAGGGAAACTGAACTCTGGAAGATTTTTCTTTCTTTAGCTGTCTTATATATTTGTGCTGTAGATCCCGATAATGTTCTCAAAACGGCAAAGTTAATAGTCCATGTTCCACACTCACAAGATATTCAATCCTGCCAAGAGGCCATCCAAAACCAACTCAAACCCTTTGGAAGTGCTTTGCCGAAGTGATTCTAGACATCACAAGAATCCCTCTTGACATGGTCTTCCTTAGTAGCTTTGTGGGCAGACTTGCACTTTAATTACCTCTCCAAAGACACCCAAAACTCCTGGGCACTGGAGAGCAGCTAACACCAGATGCGGATTTTTTTCAACAGTCACTTCGGCAGACAAAGGCCAGCGACTGACCCCTTGATTTTAACAATGATCACGCAAACATGCACAGTCATTCAACATACAGGTATTCATGTAACAGAGGAACTAGAAGACATTTCCAGCAACAGTGCAAACCAAACATGCCTTACAGTTATGCTTTAGTGTGGGTTTCTTGACCAGGGTTTGCCGGAACCCAAGACTTCTGTGAAAGACCATGATTAAGTGACCTTTTTCTTTTTTTTGAACTATACATATAACGATTTTTATGCAAGGGTTCTCTGGGGGCTGAAAATTATTTCAAGCTTTCCTTCAGGGTAAAAAAGTGGAGAAAGCCTGGCTTTAGTATCTTGAAGACAAAGTATTTGTTGGTACAAAAACGGAAGTGGTAGGGAGAAGGAATCTAGTAGCACCATGAAGAGTAACTGAATTATTTTAGCATGAGCTTCCATGGATTTCAACTCACTTCTTGGTCTCAAAAGGTACCACTAGATTCTCATACACCCTCCTACTGTCCCCTTTCCTTTTTATGCTGAAGCAGACCCTTTTCTCTTCAAAACCCAGCAGTCTCTCTATTCTCCTGCAGTGTGAGATTACTTCAGTGGAAGCAGCTTAGGGATTTATGGACCTGGTTTGGAATCCCATCTCAACCATGTCTCCTGAGGCACGTGTGAAGCACAATTAATCATGGCCAGCCTCACATACTGGAAACATGTCATACCTAGGAAGTGGGTAGTCTGCTCCATTCTCCTTGCAAGAGATCCCTCTTTGTTCTCAGACTACAAGGGCTCCTGCTTAATCTGGCACATTCACCCGGTTTTCAGGATACCCCTTTCCACCTTTAACTTTTCAAACTGGCTCCAGACTCAAACCTCATTTTACAACACCCTTCCCTCCCTGCATTCTGGGAGTGCTTCTCCCCCACAAAACTACTCACACCCACAGAGAACCAAAGGAGAAACCTACCTTGGAATTTGGAGAGTTAAACCGCACCACAGCAACATCTCCTTTGATGTCATAGTTAACATGTGTTCTAGCTGCAAACAAGATCCAAGAGAGGTGTTGGTTAGGATTTCCATGAGGCTTAGAGGAGAAGCAGGGAAACACAAGGATGGTCTGGATGGAGTCCTCTCTGAAACCACTCCATTCATAGGACGGGCATGGGGATGGATAGGTGAATCCCACAGCTTTCAGCTTTCCCAGACTGTGAGACCTTTTTCCCCAGTTGGGTGTCCTCCAGATGTTCTGGACTGGAACGTCCATCATTCCATCAATGGCCACACGGTCTGGGGATAACGGGAGCTAAAGCCAAACTCTTCAGGAAGAGATCAGGTTGGGAAAGAATAATTACTGTGCATTTCCTTCCTGCACTTGCTTGAAGCAGCTCCATGTTCATCCTTGCTCTTTTTTTTTTAAGAAATGTGCCCATACCTTACCACAAGAGGAATCCCTGCAACCACCCAATGTTAAGAGGACAGGAGAAAATGTGCCAGGTGCCAGATGCTCTGTAAAAGGTCATCCAAGAGGCGGTTAGGTTTTCCCAGGCAACATCCTCTTGCCTTTCGCATACCTATTCTTGTGCTGCAGTCTCTTCTTCCACTTTTTATAATTGATACAAGCATGAAGGGGGACAGCCACTTTGTAAAACCCAGATACATTTGCCTCTACTACTTAAATCAGAAGGCAATTCCTATTACCTCAGCCCACAGCAGACGTGGGTATTTCCACTTACATTTGAGAGGGATGGAGGTGCTGAGTTTCCGGCAGGCATAACCTACAAAGAAAGATTTTTGGAGTTAGCAAACACAAGGCAGCCAAAAACACCTCAAGTCCCAGGGAGCAAATGTTTCCGCATCTGGAAGACACACCAGACTATTGTCAACCTTGAATCACATGGTTTCTGAAACCAGAACAGAACGACTGTTTGGCACCATGCTGCTACATTCCAACCAGCTGGGCAGAAGGAGTGAGGTCGCATTATTGCTATTGGTATTTCTTTGAAATTTACAAGTGATTTTCCATTTTGTTAACTTGGTGATTATTCTGGTGACCATCTTTCTGCATGTGTGTGAAGGATTGTTTTTCCAATTTGCCTTCTTATTTATGTATAGTTATATTTGGTCTTCCAGAGTGCCCACAAGTTAGTGAATGGAATCAAAAAGCCAGAGTAACCCTTGCTTGACGGAGCAGCAAGACTGACTGTGCCAGCACCCCAGGTCTTTTGGGAGACATCTTTCTGCACTGGTCAGCCATTCTGCACTATCCCCCAGAGTTCATTCCCTGTGTACCCATTTTGGCCATTATTCCTCCAGAAGTGGTTTGACCTTTGCTGGACCATGTGGAATGGGAAGCAAAAGTACACATAATTAGCAGGTTCTGGACTTCAATAAAATGATAGGCGCCACGTCAGAGAGAGGTATCATAACCCATAGGCTGGCAGCTAAGCAAATAATATTTGGGAAGGGAAATCTAAGGGGACAATCCAGCCCCCCCGTTCATAATATTGCAGCCTAACGACCAGATCAAAGTGAGGTGTGACAGTTATTTCAAGGAACCTGTCTTCACAGGCCAGAAATGGTCCTTTTGAATTCAGCGTAAGAGATCTCTCTTGGCATGCAGAGGTTGGCTCTAAGACGGCACAAAGCAACCACGCTACTCCCACATACCCCATTAACATTGTGCAAGAATATGTGGGCTGCCTTACTATAGAGAACAGAAGTTCTCCTACTGTTTTAACAATCAATGGCTACAAACAAGGAGGGTTTTACTGGGGTCACAATGCTGGATCACATGAGTGAAAGGCACTTGAAGAAATCTGAAGGATCTTCCATCTGGAAAGAGGCTGCCTATCTTTCTGCTATCCAGCTAGACTTTGCTTTTGCAAAGACCTTTGGCAGGCGGATGCTGATAAACCAGTAGGCCAAGACAATGGTCAGCTCTGACCATATCAAACTAAGAGGTCTGGGCTGTGGTTCAAGGCTCCTCTGGTGGGCCCAGAAGGTCTCCCCTCCCTACCTCACCCAGGGATGTTCCTTCTTTGGGAATACGAATGCTCAGTGTTCAGTACTGAGATATTAAAAAAAAATCTTAAATAAAATGAGCAAAATAAATTCATGGGGCCAAAAGGGGCTGATTCATTGAAACACATGTGGTCTTGCTTCCTTGTTGCTGTAGATGTTCTGTGACTTCAAGCAGATTCTAACGTATGGCAACCACCTCCTCAGGTTTTCTCAGCAAGATTTCTTCAGAGGAAGTTGACCACCATGGTCTTTCGCTGAGACTGAGAGTGTGTGACTTGTCCAAGTCTCCCGGTGAGCTTCCAGGGCTGAGCAGAGGGGATTCAAACCTTGTTCTCCCAGAGTCCTAGTCCAGCTCTCAAACCACAACTCTGTGCCGGCTGTCTGCTGCCTTCAAGTCAACTCCAGCTTATGGCAGCCCTCCCACGGGGTTTTCCTGGCCATTGTCTTCCTCTGGGGCTGAAAGAGTGTAACGTCTGCAAGGTCACCCAGTGGGTTTCTGGGGCTCAGCAGGGATATGAATCCCCCCTTCCTGGACTTTCACTGAAACACTCAAACCAGTACACCAGCAGCGTGGCCTTACGCCACCCTAATGCTGTGATCTCTTTTCCCAGCAGAGTTGCTCTAGATCAGAAGCCTCTGCCACGCCAGTTAAGCAAAGCTCTGCCTTACCCATTAGGCTCCTCGTGCATAAAGGAGCAGCACAGGTGAGTCCCTTTTGGAAGCCCCACTCAGAGAGCCTCCCTCACCCTGCAAAGCCCAGGGAGCCTCCACGCTGTCAGAGTTCAAAAAGGTAGTGTGTTTTGCAAGGGAGGCATGTGAGCCTGGCGCAGAGCTGGAGGAATGATGCCACAGTGCCCTTTGGCCTACTTTGCCACCGCTCCCCCTGCCGGGTGGAAAGGAACAGACCTTTCACCTACATTCCCGCATGGCAAGGAGGGTGGGCGGGCCTCTGGGAGCTAGAAAAAGACAGCATTCCTGCAGGAATCCAAAATCTAGAGAGCACGGGACGCGTTATCATCTCTACTGGGGCAGCTCAGACAGACAAGAAACAAGTGGCTCATTTTGGGTATCTAAAGGCAAGCTGTTAGCAAGATGGCGTTCAGGATTATAAAGACAGGTCAATTTCTCACAATTCCCTTTCAAGTTACCCTTGCAAAAACAGGGCCACTTGGCTACTAAAAAGGAGAGTGCAGAATGACCGACACCAATGCTCCAAAACTCACATCTCAAAAGCAGACAGGCAGGGCTTTAGCACCAACAGAACAGCCCAATACTTAAGCTTTTTTTTCCCCAGGCACTAATGCTCAATTCAGTCTTTCCCCAACCTAGAGCCCTCCAGACCTATTGGACTCCAACTCCCCCAGCCAGCTCTCAGTTCTTACTTATTTATGTTCTGCTTCCCCCCGAAAGTGTGATTCAAGGCAGGTTGCAACAAGCACATGTGCAGATTTCTTTGAAAAATAGAAGGTATGTAGTTTAAAACCAGAACTAATCGCAGTATCAAACTAATTTTAAAGGCACCATCTGTTGAAAGTTTCTTCTCATTTGTTGCTACAATCCCATCTGAATAAAATGATCTATTCCTGCTGCATCACCCTAGCCAACTTTGGCAGGAAGTTCTACAGCTCCAGAAGGCCCTCTGCTTCTGTACACATGCAGACATGGCACAAAAAAACCAGACATTTTGTGCTAGCAGTTACAAATGAAAACTAGAGCAGCTTCTGGGTTAGCCACAGCAGGACGGTGGGTTGACAGTTACCAGATCATATTTATTTATTGGAGTTACATCTTCACTTTGTCACTCCCTAATGGGCCTTCACTCCCTAATGGGCCTTGTAGGCAATTTTATAAGTATGATAGTGACTCAGTATTTAGTGACTCAGCATTAGGCAGTGCCATGGAAATTTCAGAGTACAAACTCCTGAAATCTTCATCATGCAGCATTAAATACTACACAGGATCATAATGCTGGAAGGGATCTCAAAGGTCATCTATCTCAACTCTCTACTGGTTCTGGGACACAATGACTTTCTTTCATTGCTACTTAAAGTTGGCAGAAGAGTTATATCTAAGCTGCACACAACATACCACCTTTTGAAAGAGACAACTGCATTTTTGGTTTCAAGTATTTTGTATAAACCACCCTGGATGTGGTTTATCCTGAAGAGATAAGTATATTGTTATAAAAACATGAGCAAATACCGCCCTAATGAAGCAAAGCAGGGAAGTGGGAGGCAGGGGCAGCATGTATTCCAAGGCCTCTGATTTTGGGTCCTTTTTTGCAATCAAGGAAACCACTGTTTACCAGACCTTCTTGCAAAACTCCTTCCCAGGCAGGAGGTCCAGGGGTGAGGCAGCCTGTACTTTGGCTGGGAAAGCTCGCCTACATTTTTTATTTCAACATCCTCCCTCTCCGGCTGTGCAGTGGAACACCATGACTTGGCAGCAAGCTGAAAGGCAAGGCACCTGGCCGGGAAGACAGCCTGCTTTTTTTATCTCCTGTCCCACCTTTCTTCTGTCTCACCACTCTCAGACTAGAACTGATGGGTAACCTTCTCCCATCATCCTCTGGAGAGAAGATGCTGCCGTAAGGTTTGCAGCCTTACTTGTGAGTTTGCACCTATCTGCACATCCAGCTAAATGCTGGAATAGGCTCAAAAACAGGGTCAAATATGTTCCTCAGGCATCGTTCTAGATCATCTCCAGCTAAAGAAAAAGTTTTACATGTATGTATAAACAATAGTTTCACCCACATAACCTAAAAGGATTGTAAATAGGCACAGTAGATGCTGAAGGAGTCCTCCTTTCAGCAGCCCCAATGATCTTGCATTATGAGGCAAATACACATCCATGCAACAAAGCCTGCTCCCTTACATTAGAGTGTCAGTCCCTTTCCAACTTCCCAGTCACCCAAAAATGCATTGGCCATAGTAGCAGTTCCAGCTGCCATTTATGTATCACAAGGGAATGCTACCATTACATCCAGTTTGCATAATCAAAATCCATTTTCTGCATCCTCAGTCTGAAAACGCCACATGAAACCAGCCAAGATTCTACAGTAATGAAACCACCTTTTGGCAAACATGTTCTGCCCCACACACCTGTGGCCACAATTCAGACAAACAATCCAGTACAACTGCATGACTTGGTCTGATCCTGCAAAGCAATAAGAATATAATTATCTATCCTAGATTAGCATAGTTGACTAAACGGATTTAACAGGTGCTTAAGCAGAAGACAAATGACCCGTTACAGCTACATAGAACTTTTTCTTTCAAAAACAGTATGGCACCAAACACTGATGACAAGGAGAACATGCCTCCAAATGATCATTCTTGTGCAGCACCATTCCAGAGACCACTCAGATTACAAGCAGCTTTCTACAAGCAAGCGGAACACCGAGGCCTTATTAGACTTCTCTAATGCCATAAGATGCAATGGCCACAATAAGGAAGAGAATAAGAAGCAGCTCTGAAATGGAATAGACACATCTGTGCAGAAGACATCTACCCAATGCTATCTGACACAGTATTTCAATGGTACAGCCAGGATCAGATACAATACTTCACTGCCTCCAGGTCCTGCTTGTGTGCTTCCCATCATAATATGACTAGCACTGTGGGTTAATGGGACTGAAGAGCACACTTGGTATCATACAGCTGCAGAGTTTTTCCAACACTTTTATTTATCTAGGCAATCCCATCACTGTACATGACGCTTACAAAAGGTCAGTTCCCAACCCTGAGGAGATGACAACCTGAAACTGGACACAAAAGAAACAACAGAAGATATCAAAGTAAACAGAGAAGCTGTATGTAGTTATTTTAGCTCCATGTCCTTAGTTTTGGAATGACTCAGAATGATTACTGAAGAAAGTCAAGACCAAAAGTGCAAAGGCAGGTTTACAGTTGAAGAACTTAAGAAAACAAAAATAGTGACCACAGATGATTTACATCACCTTAAAGCAGACAACAAAGACACCAAAATAGTTTCAGATTTTCCATATCTTGGTTCAGTCATAAATCAGACTGAAGACTGCAGTCATGAAATCAGAAGAAGGCTAGGACTTGGAAGGGCAGCAATGAAGGAACTAGACAAGAACTTGAAATGTCCAGACATACCATTGAATACCAAAGTCAGGATGGTCTGTGCCATCATATTTCCAATTTCTATGTACAGTTGTGAAAGCTGGACAGTGAAGAAAGATGATAGGAAGAAAATCATCTCATTTGTAATGTAGTGCAGGAGAAGAGTTCTATGGATACTGTGGACTTCTAAAAAGACAAATCAATGGGTCCCAGAGTATATCAAGCCTGAATTCTTCCTAGAACTCAAGATGTCGAAACTGAGACTGCTGTGCATTGAACATATCAAGAGAAGATATGAGTCACTAAAAGAGACAATAATGCTCAATAAAATAAAAGGCAGTAGGAAAAAAATGAAAACCACATTATATACAGATATACTCAATCAAGGAAGCCATGGCTGCTCTAAGTCTACGAGACTTGAGTAGGATGGTTTGGATAGGGTGACTTGGAAAACTCTTATTCATAGGGCCATCACAGGTGAAAGCTGATGCAATGGCAGTTAACAACAACAACAAATAAAAGCCAGGAGTTCACAATCCTCACATGAGAGGTGGATCCTAAGATGAGATATAGAGGAGTAGGAGACATAGACTCTAGACAGTAGTTCCGAGTAGTGATTCCATGAATTTACAGCCACAAAGTGGAAAGGGCAGAGTCACCACTGGAAGCTGGAGACATCTGGACAACGGTATCATTGGAAGATGACAAGAAGAAAATCAGCTCACAAGAAATGTGGCACTGGTGGAGAGTTCTGCAAATGCCATGCTAAAATGACAAATGAATGGGTCCTAGAGTGAATCAGGCCTGACTTCTGCCTAAAAACTAAAGTAGCTAAACCGAGACTGTCTTGCTTTGGACATAAGACAACACGATTCAAGATAAGATGGCTCTCACGCCAGATGAGCGGGTAGAAATTAAATAAATAAAGCTCAGTATAGTGGACAGCAGAAAAAGAGGAAAACTACATTACAGGTGGATTGATTTGGTCAAGGAAGTCACAGTCCTGAGTTTGCAAGACCTGAGCAGGGCTGTGGATGAGTGGGGCTCTTAGAGTTCTCTTATTCAGATGGTCACCATAAGTTGGATGTTGACCGCAAAGAACAACACTGGAGAAGCAAAAAAGTAAAAGTGACACAAAAACCACAAGAAACATCCAGCTGGTGGGTCTGATGTGGTCCAAGAGCACCCTGATCTGGCCTATAAGTGCATTCCACGTGGGAAACCCTCTTTTCCCAAACCCAACCCCTGCCCTCATTACCAGTGCCTTCTGATGTCTGGTACCCCATTCTAGAGTGAAAAGAAGATCGGTCCTTCCGTCTAATCCACCAAAATGATTCTTCTCATGATTCCAAGGTCCTGTAGTCCTAAGTGAGTTTGGAATGTGGGAACCACAACTAATGATTGTCGGGGCACCTACCCTTGTTGGGGGAAGAACAAGGTAAGATTTGAAGTGAGGGTGAAATGAAGGGAAACCAAGCCCTGGCTGACGCAGAGAGCCCGATGCCTGTGGCTCTCCCTTCCTCCCTTCATCTCATTCACACCTGGCCTTTCTCCCAAGCTTGGGAAACAAGGGCTGTTTCCGCACTAGACTGTTATAGCGCTGCTATTCCACTTTCAACATCCTATGGAATCCCGGGGTTTGCAGTTCAGGCCGGCCCCTCCCTAAACTGCAAATCCCAGGATTCCACAGGATGTTGAAAGTGGAATAATAGCGCTGTAACAGTCTAGCGTGGAAACGGCTAAAGGCGGTTCCACACCATTGAGCCCTCCCCGCTTCCCAAAACAAACTCTCTTCCGGAGAGGAAGAGCCCACTCCCCCCTGCTAGCTCTCCCGTTTCACCGCCGAAGACTCCGAATTAGAACAGAGTTTAAATAACTACTGCTAACACGTATAACTGAGGCGGACGTCGGTGAACCAGGCGAGCCAGGACTGGGTCGGGCTCATCCTCAGGAAATATTTAGAAAAGGCTGGACGACTTCCTCTAGAAGGTGCTTCAGCCGTGGGCATTTCCTGAATTGGTTCAGTGGGGTTGGACTAGATGGCCTTTGGGGATCCCTTCCCACTGTATGCAAACAGCGACTAAAAGCATTTTCGAAAAGCCCCGCCGCTAATCAATCAATCAATCAATCAATGCCTGTCCGGGGGGGGCGTGCTCGGGGCCTTTCCTTCCTTCTTTCTCTCTCCTCCTTCGTCCTCCGTCCCCATTGAACCGACCAGGCACTCGCCCAGCCCGCCCGCCTCCGTCCTTCCCCACCGCCCCGTCTCACCCGTGAGGCGTCCCCGGGCGGGCCCGTACTTGGCGGCGGCCGCGAAGCGCGCCCAGCTCCCGATGGCCCTGACCGTAGCCGCCATCTTGGGCGAGAGGGGAGGTCGAGCAGCCAGAGAGGACTGAGGGGGAGCTGGACAGCCTCAGCCGAAGGGGCGGGGAAGGGGCCTGTTGCCCTCCCGTCGCTTTTAACCTATCGGGTGGGCTGTCTGCGGCTGTGCCTGAGTGAAAAGCCCGCGGTGGAAATAGTTCTCCCTGCCCCTATCCGTTTGTGTTTTTTTTTTCACTTTTTCAGAATCTTTCTTCCTCACTTCTAGAGAAGTCGCCCCCTTAGAATGTGCTCAGACCCTTCAGGGAAGGGAGGTTTTGTATAAGGCTTTATTTAGACAGCTACAAAGCTTGCTCTCCGCTCTGAGGGGAGGGCGGGTCCTTCTTGAGCAAGGGGCGCGTTTGAGGGCGGGGGCGGCGTGAGGTGGGCTGGGCCGGGCCGCGGGAGGGTCAGAAAGGCCGGGGAAGTTGCTGCGGGAGAGCCGGAGAACCGCTGCCGCGCACGGTGGGGGAGTCTGTGGGCCCCGGCTCCGCATGCTGACGGGAGGGCGGCTGGGTGACCCAGATTGGGGCGGGGCTTCGTCCCTCCTGGGGGTGAGGGTCTCTGGTCGGGGGGAGGGGGCAGCAGGGGTCGGTGCAGAAATCGGGGGGGGGGGCATGGATTTCTTAGCGGCGTTTTCTCCCCCTCAAAAATCCCTAAATTAATTTCTCGCCCCAAAGAGCCTTCAGGACAGACTTTGGCCATCGAGACAGAGGCCCTTTCCACACGAGACTGTTATAGCGCTATGATTCCACTTTCAACCTGACATGGAATCTTGGGGTTTGCAGTTTAAGGGAGCGGCCTGGCCAGTTTAGGGAGGGGCCTGGCCAGGCTCCTCCCTTAACTGCAAACCCCAGGATTCCATGGGAGGTTGAAAGTGGAATCGTAGCGCTTTAACAGTCTCGTGCGGAAATGATCAGAGTGAGTCTGCATTGGGGAAGGAGCCTCTCAAGAGTCAAGTGTAATACTTTCACCTTGGTGTAGCTCGTCAGGGTTGATTATCTTGCTTCCATTTTCACAACTACCTTGTTAGGTATGCTTACAGTTGTTGTTTTGTTTTGTTTCCCAATATTCCACTTTTTTTCCTTGACCCCCTTCTGCCATGCAGGAAGACACAGTCAAGGCACTCCCTTTGACAGATGGCCATCCAACCTCTGTTTAAAAGCCTCCAAAAAAAGAAACTTCCTTAAAATCCAAGGCAGTGTATTTCATTGTTGAACTACTCTTATCATCACAAAGTTCCTCCTAATGCTTAGGTGGAATTTTAAGAGCTGTTTTGCGGTGGGTCAGACTGCTGTGGGGTGGGGAGTCTCCATCTTCGGAGGTCTTTAAACAGAGATTGGATGACCATTTCTTAGGAGTGCTTGGATTGTGTATTCCTGCATAGCAGGAGGTTGAACTAGAGGGCCCCTGTGGTCCTTTCCAGTTCTAAGATTCTATGATTCTGTGTTCGGAAATTAGCTAGGGAGAGGTTACCATATAATGGAGTATTTATTTTTCCTTGATTGCAGTATTTTTCCACCTCACAGTTTGGGATGACATGTAGAAAGAGCTTGCTTGCCAATTTTGAAGCATGAGGCGTGGCGCTTAAGGGATGAGAGAGTTGTAGAACTATAAAGTTGGAAGAGACTACAAGGGAGACTCCACTGAGGCAGCATATTCCGCATATTCCGCTATTCTTAGTGTCAGGAAGTTCTTCCTAATGTTTAAATGGAATCTCTTTTCCTTTAGTTTGAGGCCATTGCTTCGTGTCCTAGTCTCTGGTGCAGCAAAAACAAGCTTGCTCCATCTTCCATATGATATCCTTTCAAATATTTAAACACAGTCGTCGTATCACCCCTCAATCTCCTCTTCTCCAGGCTAAACATCCTCAGCTCTCCCTAAGCCACTCTTCAGAGGGCTTCATAGTTTCCAGGCTTTCTGCCATTTTGGTCCCCCTCCTCTGGACACGGTCCAGCTTGTCAATATCCTTCTTGAACTGAGGTGCCCAGAACTGGACACAGTATTATGTCAGGAGAGGATGTTTCTCTAGCTCTGGATATTTTGCAGCATTGATGCTGCAGAGTTACAGGCAGCTTTGCCTTTGCCCTTCCTGGAGCTGTCAGGGCTCAAACCTGGGATCTTTTCCATGCAAAGCAGGTATGGTAATGCTGAGCCTCAGTTGTTTTCCAGAGGATCCAAAGCCTAAGAATAGGCCAGGTGGAATTACAAAGTTTGATCTTGGAGCCAGCTTCAGAGAATTATGTCATTTCAGAACCATTTGGAGGATTTAGATTTAGAAGGATTTGCATTGCATCTGCATTGGTTAGGCCTCATTTGGAATCCTGTGTCCAGTTCTGGGCACCTCAATTCAAGAAGGATATTGACAAGCTGGAACGTGTCCAGAGGAGGGTGACCAAAATGGTGAAGGGTCTGGAAACCATGAAGTCCTCTGGGGAGCAGCTTAGGGAGCTGGGGATGTTTAGTCTGCAGAAGAGAAGGTTAAGAGGGGACATGGTAGCTACGTTTAAATATTTAAAGGGATGTCATGTCGAGGAGGGAATAGGCTTGTTTTCCACTGCTCCAGATACTAAGACAAGGAGCAATGGACTCAAACTGGAGTAAAAGAGATTCCACCTAAACATCAGAAAGAACTTCCTGATGGTCAGAGCTGTCTGGCAGTGGAATATGCTACCTTGGAGTATGGTGGAGTCTCCTCGTTCTTTGGAGGTTCTTAAGCAGAGGCTGGATGGCCATCTGTCACAGGGAGTGCTTTGATGTGGGTTCCTGCATGGCAGAAGGGGGTTGGACTGGATGGCCCCTGTGATCTTTTTCAACTTTAGGATTCTGTGATTCTATAAGGAAGGGACTCAGTGGGACATGGACAAGGTGATTCTTTTTTCCCTGTGAAGCAACTGTAACTGAGTAAAAGGCAATCAAATACTGTTAGCTCTGATAAGAACAGGCCCACACTGAGCTGCCACAATGCACCCAAAAGGCTAGACAACAGTTTATAATACTAGCTGTTGCATGGTTGTGCTTGGAGTGATGGAAGAACAGAGAAACTGAGGGCCTTTTAGAGGCAAGGGGCAGGACAATGTGGTTGCTAGCCTACAGGGGTTTTGTTGATTTATTGCCCTTGAATAAAACTGGGTTTTATGTCCTGGAGTGGAAAGAAATGACTCTGAATAAACTACAGTCAGCCCTCCATGTTTGTGGGTTTCACTTTCACAGATTTGATTATTTGTGAGTTTCTCCAACCCCTCTCCCCACTTTAGGTGCTTCTTTTCCAGGGGAACCTTCCATCTTGATGGCGCCAATCAGGCCGTGCAGCGCTTTAAAAATCTACCTCTGGTCCTTCTCCTCCTCTACCAGCTGCTGCCTGGTTAGCTAAGGACAGATCACATCCTAATTTCTTAGCATCACAAACCCTCTCCCAGTACCCCACACACACACCCAAGGAAGGAGATGGGTGAGAATGGAAGTCTAGGGCCACCTTGCCAAGCCACCCCCTTTCCCTCTTCTTTTCTTGGCCTGGTTTGGGCTCTGGGTGCCCCTTCTTCCCACCATGCCATGGCCCCCTTCCCATGGACAGACACACACATTTTTAGATTTGCATTTTTTCTATTTTTGTGGTGGTTCTGCGCCTTTAACAATAGCGAATGTGGAGGCACAAATGTACTGCCTAAGGTAGGTTGCTTGCTGTTCAAAGCTGTCTGTTGTCATGGGTTAAGCATGTAAGTGCCGAGTGTAACTGTCCAAAGCAGAAATAACATGGTGCAGAGGATATCACAGCTGGGTAGTTGCACAGCTTGAAGGCAAAATGCTGAAACTGGAGCTAGAACTGTGTTCGCAAGGTTGCAGAGTTGTTGTCTTACTGGAGTCTTCAGATTTAAAAGCACTTTGAGCATCAGTGCTGCAAAAAGTCTAAAGATGTGTGTATGGGGGAGGCAATCCAGTGATTTAGTCTGTTTTGTATCTTCTTTTGAGCCGTTAGGAGAGAAGCACAGTGTTATTTCTGAGTGAAGTTTGTGCTGGCTGCCCCCTGGCTCTGCTGAAACACTTGACGGTGGTTTTGCCAGGCAGTGGAGTTATGACCTTGATGCCTTGGGATCGGACATGTAAAGTGGGCTGGGTGCCCACCAGTGACGTTGCTAACAAGTCAGCCAGCACAATAAAAGCCTGACTTTCTAATCTTTCTCTCCCATCTCAGATTTCAGAATGACTTCCATGCTGACCTGTGCTGTCAAAACCCTTCCTGCTGTCTCACCATGGGCTGCCAGATTGCGTAAGCTCTGCTTCTTTAGTTAACTACCAGATGTTTAAAAGTTCCTGATTATTGGTTCTTGTGGGTTTTTTGCGCTTTGAGACCGTGTTCTGGTTGTCTTTTCTCCTGGCATTTGACCTCCATCTGTGGCTGGCGTCTTCAGAGGAATGGATTCAGGCGAAAGACCAGAACATGGTCTCAAAGCCCGAAAAACCCACAAGAACCAATAGATTCTGGCCGTGAAAGCCTTCGACTCTACTTCCTGATTATTGGTTGTTATTTTAATGCAGGCTGAATATCCCTTATCCAAAAATCTGAAATGCTCAAAAATCTGAAACTTTGGAAAAGTGGAACACAGTCCTCTTCCTGTAGGGAAAACGAGGGAATTACAGAGGCTCACTTGGCACTGTGTGTTGCTTACAAAGTCTCTCAGACCGCATGCTGGCTGCAAAATCATAGAATCATAGAACTGGAAGAGACCACAGGGGCCATTCCATTCTGCCCCCTTTTGCCATGCAGGAAGACACCATCAAAACTCTCCAGATAGGTGACTGCCCAGCCTCTGTTGAGAAACCTTCAAAAGAGAAGACTCCATCACACTCCCAGGCGTCTTCCTATTCCACTGTTGAAGTGGTGGCACCATTTTCCTTTCTCAGCTTTGCAAACTGCACATATAAATTGAGCTAAGAGGGAAAGAAGTTGCCAAGTTGACTGAGAGATTTTTCAGGCAGCTCTTGGGCACAATCACAAGTGAGCCACTGTAATTCCCTCATATTTTCTACAAGAAGAAGGCAAGAGCAGAACAGCTGAGGAAAGAGCAGACTCCACATCGAAAGAACAGTAGACAGGCATTCCAAAATCCGAAACAGCTTTGGCCCCAAGCATTTCATATAAGGGATACTCAGTCTGTTATTGGTAATGCATTGTTACGCACTGAAGTAAATATTAATTTTATTGTGTCTTATTGTATTGAATTTGGTGGCATCTTATGTTTAATTTTTTTTACTGTGAAATACTTTGGATACAACTCACTGTGGAAAAGCAGGGTATAACTGAACAGAGCTAAGCTTGACTTGAAACTTAATTCAGTTTCCTACGTTTGTAACTGTGTGCGGAACCTGTGTCTCTGCATTGCCTTCTCTCTCATGTGGCAATTTGTGGGTCAGGAAGACTAGTTCTTTAGTTTTCACACTTGGATATTTTTCTGTTTTTCCTTCTGTTTCAGCTGTGAGGTTCCTCAGCTGTTCACCCCAGCTATATGCAGCAGGTAAAGCAAATGCATAAGTAAATGAACTGATGTAATTACACAACTAGACTGCATCTGTGCTTGTATTTTCATGATGCTCCATAAATAAAAGGGATGAAATGGCCTTTTTAATGGAAGGGTAGGCTCTGTTAAAACTGTAAGTGCATCATTGGGTGCTTTGCATGCGTGAAGAAACCTGTGGGAATTTCAAATGTATTTGAGAAATGTGTGTGTGTATATGTGTGTGTGTGAGAGAATGAGATTCTGGTGGAGCCGTAGGTTTCTAGAGGGCAGTCGACCCACTTCAGATAATGCTTGGTTTTCTTGTGGCTATTTTTCAAACTACCGATGTCTTCAAGTGATTAAATGGGATGAATTAATCCTTGATGTGTCAGACTAATTTGGAATGAAAGCCTACCAGTTTCACAAAGGTGTGATTGGGCTGTTTTCTCAGCTTTAAATTAATCATCAATAAATAGAAAATACTTCTTACCTCCAACAGTGATTTTTAAACTTAAACTTGGGAAGAACTTTCTTTTTTCCAAGAACAGCCTTGTTTTAGGAAAGATAACTTTTGTTTTTCATTTACTGTACAGTAATTATGTACTGTTCTTCTCCTGCAGCTCAGCCCAAGAGTAAGAAGACTTTAGCTAAAAATGGAGTGAAGAATATTGTGGTGGTGGACGGCGTCCGCATTCCATTCCTTCAGTCAGGAACCTCGTAAGTATTCTGTCTTTCCTTAGTGGAGCTGCTTACGTACAGCCTAGAAAGCACCAGGGTTGGCAGAAAAGCTGTTTGCAAAATGTACTTCTAGTTTATTTTCCCAGTTTGTTCACTCCAACAGTGAATAAAACAACAAAAATGTACATAATTGAGGCATTAATATTTGTGTATGTGTTTTTCCTTCCCTTCTAATCCTCAGGTATGCAGACTTGATGCCGCATGACTTGGCCCGAGCGTCACTGAAGTGAGTAGCAAATGAGTGGGCAGCAGAGCCCCAGCTGAGTGTGGCTTTGGTCAGGCAGAGCGATGGAGAGAAAGGCTGACGGCCCCCCTTCTTATTCCCCTGCTTGTGGGTCTGTGCGTGCAACAGCCTTCCTCTCTCTTTGTCAACCTGCTTCTTTCCCACAATCTTTTCCTCAGTACAGCCGATCCCCTGCTCAGTCATAGATCCAGGAGCCCAGGAGTCTCCCTCCCCATCCCGTCTGCTCTAGACCTGTAAAGAGGCTGCATGTTATCGCTATGGTCTCTTCAGTGCTTTAGGCCAAGATGCAGAGGCATTTTGCAAAGAAATACAGATGGGAAGGACCTCTGTTCAAAAAAAAAAAAGGGAAGGGGGAGCTAGAAGCTGAGTCTTATGACTGAATGTGAAGTAAAGGTGCAGGTGATAAAAATGATTCATTTATGTCCCACCTTTCTCCCATAATGGGACTCAAGGCAGCTAAAAACATTAAAACAATGCAGATATAGAAAACATTCATGGAAGTATAAATGTAAAATTTAAAAGATAAATAATTTATGAAGTTAAAACATTGCATACTAAAAATATTAAAATACATTGAAAGACTACACAAACCTTAAACAGAGCTGCACAGCATTAAAAGCTCAATCCTAGTCAGTTTGTAAAAACCTGAAGCCACAAAAATGTTTTGTCCTGCCAACTGAAGGACATCAAGGATGGGCCATTTTGGTCTCCAGGGAGAGAGTTCCAAACTCTGCGAGTAGCCACAGAGAAGGCCCTGTGCTCTTGTTCCCGCCAAACGCACCTGAGAAGGTGGTGGGACAGACTGAAGGGACTCGCTGACTGATCTTAGAGCTCTACTGGGCTCATAAAAGAAGATACAGTCCTTTAAATAACCTGTACCCAAGTGTGTAGAACCTCAAGGTCGTTTGAGCTTCTGATTTGAGTCGCTCTTCAGTACTAGACAGGAGGCAAATGCTGCAGCAGCTTTCCTGTTTTCTACCGTACCCGGATGGCAGCACCCATAATGACATTCATAAAATGCTATTCTGATAGTGCATATCTTTCCGTGGGAGGAGTGTCTTTTCACTTTGTAACCCACAGGTACTGCTTTCCACAAATGCAAACTACACAATGTTGTAGCAGCAATGTTTACCCATTTCCAAAGTGTCCCTTTTGCTTTTCACAAGAAGAAGAGAGTATTTTGAACCTTGACTGCTGTTTGTGAATCCTAGACTTGGACAGAAGCCCAGGGGGGAATTCAGTTAAACTCCTTCCCTCAGACAAGCTAATCCTGGGCTGAACGTCTTTCCATACTAGACAACTGCAGTGCTCTCACTCCCAGGAAATAAAAACCTCCTGAGGAAGGAGGTCCCTTCCACCTTCTAGTGCTTTCAGGCAGATTATGCCACCGGATCCCTTGGTATGAAGTAAACAAAAGAATGTTCAGATCCCCCTGTGGGGCTTGGCACATTGAGCAAACTGGTGCTCAGGAACAGAACTTTTAATTCCCAAGCTGCTCCCAGCTTAAATGGTAGTTTAACTTTGCCTTTCAGCATTTAAAGCAAAAAAATCAAACAGCTTAAGACAGAGAATTAGGTGAGAGGCTCCTTGGCTGTTAGGTAGCTGGGGTTAAAATTTCTGCACTCCTGTATCCTTTGTGTTTACTCATGTCTCAGCCATCGGCTCTACAAAGCAACATTCAGGTAGTTTTCCTGCCAAATGTGTATGTTGTGTGTGCGTGTGGAGGGGTGAATTTGTGGAGATGTATCTCCTCCCTGTCTGGACTGGTTTAGCTTGTTGGTTATGTGCAACTGAATATTCAAGCCACAGCAGTAGAACTGGATTGATTAATTATCTTAGTGATATTGCCAATGAAAAGGTAAACAAAGACAAAAATGATGTCTTGGCAGTTGAAGAGATATTTTTTTAGTTAACTGTTAATTAGTTAAATTAAATTAAATCTAATTTTAATTAGACCAAATGTCCATAAACTTCAAGACATATTTACAAAAAAGGTACTTTTTATTTTTAAAGTACTCTTCAGTGCAAATAAGATTTGTCAGTTTGGACTAGCTTCACCTTTTAAAAAAAAGGTCTGAAAATGAATTCTGTCTCAAACTCCTAATTCCAAAATGTACTATGTAACATAGTGGATAAAACTGTATTTGGAAAGGGCAGAAATTGGCCTCTAAATGTGTTTGTAAGGACAAAATTGAGCAGGCTAACTGCGAGCTTTGACTACTGAGAACATGGTGGATCCAGAAGTGTTAGTCTTGAGCCCTTGAGCTGATCTCCCAGTCTGGGGTCTGGGACTGACCTCAACCAGCTCATCAGCCCTAAGTATTAGCTCTGGCCAGGGATCATGACAGAGCTTTGCCCTTCTTCTACCCCCATGGCTTGTGAAGGCAGGGGCCGGACAGTGCTCTTGCTCTGGCATCCCAAATGATTTCATCCTCGGACCTCTTCCCTCAGAGGCTTGCTGAACCGGACCGATGTGCCAAAGGAGGCTGTGGAGTACATTGTCTTTGGCACTGTGATCCAGGAGGTGAAGACCAGCAATATTGCTAGAGAGGTGAGTAAAGTGTTGGAAAGAAGCACTTGGCATGGTGTGTCCCTGTGAAAGAGGGAGACTGAGGGATGGTGAAAGAGAGAACTTCTTCAAGCAAGGCTTGTGTGGTGATTTGCTGGAATGCTGGTGTCATATTGTGGCATGGTCTGTTGTGGCCAAGCCAAGGAGGATGAGATACAGTGAAGGAGTGTTTATGCTGAATTGTGATCCTGCACCAATATAGGCAGTGTCTAGTGGCACAGGACTGCAGAGCATGGGAGAAGTGTGTGAGGGCCTTGCACATCAGATTGCAACAGAAGGTGGGGAGGGAAGATGGCCTTAAGTGCATCAGCTCAGCTGGGGAAGATGAGTATGGTAATCCCGCACCATCCACAGGGAATACCTTCTGAGACTTTCCATGGATCCCCAAAGCTGCAGATACTAATAAACCTTCCAGCTTTGCAGGGAGCATAGAGAAGCTTCACCAGAAAGTATGAAGCTACTCTATAATCCCTGCAAAGCTAGAAATGGCTCCTGCATCACTGGACTTCACAGGAACCATGGAGATGTTCTGTACTGTCTGGTAGTATGAAGTCTCTCTATGGTCCCTGCAAAGCTAGAGAGCTTCTAGCGACACCAGAGCCATTACATGCGGCGTGAACAGGCTGCGTGGCTACAGTTGCTAGGGTACCAGTGTTTTCCATTTAATATTTTCAGGCTGCAGGTAACTGAAACCACGGAAAGTGATAGAGGGGCATTACTATACTTGGCTTACAAGCGCTGAATTCCAAAGCTCAGGGCCCAAGCAGAGTTGTTGATGAGGAACAGCATAAAGGTGCAAGATGTGGTCTACCCACAACTCTTCTTGGGCATACAGGCTGCCAGCAGTAAGTCTCTCAGGGCCAGATTTCTATGTGTCAGGTTTTCCAGGAAAACACCCAGTGTCTGTCAACATGTTTGTTCTCTCCTGGATTTAAGGAGAGCCCCCATCCATGAACTGTGAATTAGTCAGCCACATTCTGCTTTATTATGAAAACATTCGCTCATGACAACGTGCGTTGAGTTGTGAATGCTGGGACCTGTCAGCATTCATGGCACACACTAACACCCTTCTGCTAGCAATTGATTTTGCTTGTGAACACTGATAGTCCCAGTGGTCTCTGGTTTCTCACAGACATGTTTTGTCTTTCTGCAGCCAAGAAAATGTGTGTGAACTTCCATCAGCAAAACCCTGGGAACTGTTACTTTAAAAAAAAAGTGCCAATGAGACTGTTAGACCTTGCGAAGTAGATTGAGTATCCCTTATCTGAAATGCTTGAGACTAGAAGGTTTTGTAGTTCAGATTTTGGAATACCTGTATCTGCATGAACATAAAATACAGTACTGTACAGGAGATCTGAAGGGAGCCTGTGGATGAACAAATGGGAGCACTGCAGCCACCATCTTGAAGGTGGAAGTGGGTGCCTGATGGGGTACCTGGAGATCTCCTGTACAGTACTGTGTTTTTTCCCCAAATGCAGGTATTGGATCCCTTCCATCTTTGATCTCTCAGATCCTGACTCTCCAGCTCACATCTCATACACAAATAGTGAACAAATGAAACACAAGGCTGGAGAGAGACACCAGGACCTGTGAAATGGTGTGAGATGTGGATTCGTGTTGAGCACTGTGCTCGGATTCCTGCCATTTCACAGATCCTTGTGTCTCTCTCTAACCTTGTGTCTTGTTCGTTCACTACTTGTGTTGTGTATGGGACGTGAGGCTGGAGAGGATCTGAGACAAATGAGCTGCAGCACTGCAGCCGCAGCTTCTGAGGCAGAAGTGGCTGGCTGGCGGCAAAACGTTTCAGTTTTTGAAGGTTTTGGGATTTCCAGAGTAGGGATGCTCCACCTGTAATATGCTTCAGGCTTCTCGCCCTCCTTCATCCTGTTTGCTTGGCTGCTGCGGTGCTGTCCAGTTATAGCTCCCAGCCCCACTCCTGAACTTTAGCCCAGCTGGCAGTGTGTCAGGGGGTGCGTCCCTCTGCGTCTTACAATGTGTACCGAAGGATCTGCGGCCGTGTCAGTCAGAGGCTGTTCCTGGGGCCAGGCTGTCCAGTCCATCTGTCTGACACACTGAGTATGCTCTGCCCAGCAACCGTTTTCCAAGCTGTCATCTTTCCCAGCCCTGCTGACTGGAGAGGCTGCCAAGGGCTGAGTGTGAGCGGGCAGGTGGACTTCAGCAAGCAAAGCTTGTGCTCTGCCCCCTCCCTCGGCTGCGGCATACCTTCCATTCAGTGACGAGTGCCAGGTGCTTGTCTGATTCCTTTTTCCAAAGGGAGAGGGGAATCTGTGAGGATCTCAGTACAGATATTATTTTATTTTATCTCACCTTTCTCCCAGGCTGAGACCTCAGTTGGCTTTCAAGCAAAAGTCAATTTGAAAAACAGACAAACAATGAAATTTAAAAACAATTGAAATCCCACATAAAACAATATAAAATCATTTAAAAGACATACAACAGTTAAAAAGGATAACTAAAGTATCCCAATAAAATCTTCCCTGCTTATACATTGACAGCCTGCTTAAACAAAAAGTCTTTACTTACCAGCAAAAGGAGAGCGGGGGCGGGGGGGGGCAGCCGAGCCTCCCATGGGAGAGGGTGGGAGCAGCCACTGGGAAGACCCCGTCTCCTGCGGGCTCATCAGGGGACTCTGTGATGGTAGGAGGACTGAGAGAAAACCTTCCCCAGCTGGTTTGTACGGGGAGACATGGTCCAGTATGTGATGAATTTCACTGCTTCAGTTTTGTTTAAATATGGATAGTAATTAACTTCTCCTGTGGAAGGAGTTAGGTAACTTGAGCTGAGAGGCAAAGGGCAAGACCCAGAAGCTGCCAAGCCCCGTGGGGCACTGCTGTGGCTGTTGATGGGCCGGACATGTGACTGAGCAGTGGGGATGGTCTCCTCTCCCCACTGCAGCAGATTCATAGAATCCTAGAGTTGGAAAAGACCCCAGGGGCCCTCCAGTCCAACCCCCTTCTGTCATGTAGGAACCCACATCAAAGCCCTCCCTTTGACAGATGGCCATCCGGCCTCTGCTTAAAAACCTACAAAGAAGGAGGAGACTCCACCATATTCCATTGAAGAAGCAGCAGATTCTACTGCCGGACAGCTCTGATGGTCAGGAAGTTCTTCCTGAGATTCAGGTGGAATCTTCTTTCCTGCAGCTTAAATCCCTTGCTCCTTGTCCTAGTTTCTGGAGCAGCGCAGAATGAGCCCACTCCCTCCCTGACATGACATCCCTTCAAATATTTAAGCATGGCTATCATGTCCCCTTCTCTTAACCTTCTCTTCTGCAGACTAAACACATCCAGCTCTCTAAGCCGCTCCTCATGGGGCTTCATGGCTTCCAGACCCTTCACCATTTTGGTCACCCTCCTCTGGACACGTTCCAGCTTGTCCATATCCTGTTTGAATTGAGGTGCCCAGAACTGGACACAGGATTCCAGATGAGACCTAACCAAAGCAGGATAGAGTGGTACCATTACCTCCCTCAATCTAGACACCATACTCCTCTTGATGCAACCAAGAATCGCATTGGCTTTCTTGGCTGCTGCATCACACTGCTGACTCATGTTCAGCTTGTGATTTACCAAGATTCCTAGATCCCTTTCACATGTACTGTTATGCAACCACGTGTCCCCCATCCGATATTTGTGCATTCCATTTTTTCTGCCGAAGTGCAGGACCTTACATTTCTCTCTGTTGAAATTCATTTTGTTAGTTTTGGCCCAGCTCTCCAATCTGTCAAGGTCGTTTTGAATTTTGATTCTGTCCTCTGGCATATTAGCAACCCCTCCCAATTTGGTGTCATCTGCAGATTTGATCGGGATGCCCTCTACTCCTTCATTCAAGTCGTTGATGAAGATGTTGAATAGCACTGGGTCCAGTGTCACTCCTCTTCCTTTTACTCTGGAGAACTGCAGCTGGGAAGGGAGGCAGTTCCCATGATTTGGTTGCCCACCACCATTCCTGCCCCTCCAGCTGTTTCAGTGGCTGTAGCTGTTCCCCCATGGGATTTGATAGCTCCTGGAGAGGTATTTTGGACAGAGCAGAACGGGCTAATGAGTGGCCCCTTGCCCACTATCCAAAAGAAGATAAGAAAGCCCCTGCCTTTTGATGCCTCGTTATTTGACGACTTGCTCTTTAAGTGCCTTCAGATTAAGGACATTAAAGTTCCATTAATTTGATGTGGGTTCCACACTTTCATGGGTTCTTCGTGCCCGTGGAGCCTCACTTGGAACTGCTCACATGCACATGCTGCTTGCAAAGTGAGCTGAGAAGGAGGGAAAGGCACCAAGGCAGATGAGAGACTTTGTAAGCAGCATGCATTCAGTCAGTCCCAAGTGAGCCTACATAAGTCCTTCATGCTCCCTACCACACAGAATCTGGGTTCCACTTTTCAACCCACTCAGTTTTCTGACAGTGCACCGGCACCTAACCTGTCAGGTAAGGAGGGGAAGCCTGCATAGAGTATGTCTCTGGTATCCAGAGGGGGTACATTCCCAGACTTAATGTGGATAATAGTGAACGCAGTTACTGTAGCATACTATACAGCATCCTTCCTCTGTTACCTTCCCTGGAGGCCTTGGACGGGATGAGGTGGTGTGGGAGGGAAGTAGCGCCACTACCCCTCTACCCTTCCTTCCTGGCAGTGCTTAGCAAGCTCCCCACATACCCTGTCCACTGGCTTTCTCTGTCCTTGCTTGTCCCAGACGCTCCCCTCATTCGGGGCAGGGGGCACGCAAGGCCTTGTTGCTATGCCTCTCATGCAGGGCACCCTGGATCTTGCACAACCAGCCAACCAATCCACCCATCCACTGAATGTAGCGTGCCACTGACAGCAATGAGAAGGAAGACGTGGAGCTGTCTCCCTTTGTGCAGCCGCCACTGCCTGGCCATCAAGGTCAGCACTGGCCGCAGCTGGCTCTCCGGCTCTGCTGCTTCCACCTCCAGCTCCCGCTCCTTGGCGGAGGTGCTGCAAAGGAGCAAAGCCAGTGGGCAGTTGGGGCTCCGTCGCTGCTTTTTCTTCTTCCTCTGCTGCCTCAGGCAGGGGCAGTGGGGAGGTCAGCTCCTTCCAGCCACATCCTCCAGGCTGCTGCTCCCACAGAGCAGCTCAGCTTGTATACATGGTGGTATACTTTTACATGTGGCTGCTAAACCATGGGCTGAAAGGAGGAGCAGGAGAAAGGGGGTTAGGGCTGGAAGAGGAGGCAGAGGAGGGGGAGGATAAAGATGAACTGGAATTGGCCTCATCCTCCTCATTTGTTTCTCCAGGGTGCGATGCCAAGGAGATGCCATGTGTTGCCATCCCTCTAGAGCCCCCCTTTGTGCTCCCAGGGGCACTCCAATTCTTCATCTCCTCTGGCGTCTGCTGCTGCCCCTCCTCCCCTGCTGTACCCACCTGAGAGAAGGGTGCCTCTCTGCCCTTGCCCTGCCTTCCCTGGTCACGCAGATATGAGGGGATGGATGTGTTGTGCACATGTGACACCTTGAGCTATGGGCCCATTTGGGGAGGGAGCACATCCAGCCCCCGCCAGAAAATTCCCAGCCCAGCTGATCTTGCTGGAAGAAGGTGACCTCACTCTTGAAGGGGGTCTCTCTCTTTCTGCCACCTTTGCAGTGACTCTCGAGGTTGTTCTTCTGCTATTGAGAGTATCTAATGGCTTCTGCCCATTGGGATGCCTCTGAGGTTAGAAGCTGCCTTCCTCCCCAGAGAGGTTGCTGGTGCTAAGGCTCACCGTGGGAAGCAGCAACATGAAGGGAGGCATTGGGACCTTCTCCGACTGAGGGAAATGTTGCAACTGTGCCGCTGGGCTGTGGACTTTGCTTTCCTGGTCCGGCACGCTAAACAGCGAGCATCGTGACTCCCAGGGGAATTGTTGAGAGGGCTACCGTTAGGCGAGTGGCTCTGGTTAACGTGTGCTCATAATACAGGTTGATCTGACAACCATAAACATGCTCATGAGTAAGCACAAAACAGTCCAGCGGTGTGTTTCTTGTCTCAGTAGCTGACAGTTTGGAAGGGCTCTCTGAGTACATTTCCTGTCTCTCCATCTAGTCTGCCTCTTGAGATGTCTTGGAAAACGTCCAAGGCAGATGTTACGAATTGCTTTGCATCTCCAGAAGTGTTGCCAAAATGAGCCCTGTTGGCTTTTCCCTCCTTTTAGGCTGCCTTGGGAGCTGGCTTCTCTGACAAAACTCCAGCCCACACGGTCACCATGGCTTGCATCTCTTCCAACCAGGCCATGACGACAGGTACAGCTTAGAATAGCCAGGTGGGAGGGAGGGAGGGAGGGAGGGAGGACTTGGCTGTGAATGGCGTCTGGTAAGCATTTCTCCAGCAGGGTGTTGCCTTGCATCCTCAAAAGGGGTGGCTGTCTACTATCTGTTTCACCCAGAGACAGCCCCCCCCCCAAAAAAAACAGTAGGCACTTAAATACAGATGCGCACTATTCAGGCTTCAGGGGAGCCTTTGGACCAAAGCCCAAAACAAGGTAGAGCTCTGTGAGATCTTGTCAGTCCAGGGTGCCATCTCATAAGGCATTGTTCATAAATTGTCAGCTTTTTTGGAAAAGGTTTCTGCCACCACACTCCAGATAGCAGATGTGAGCAAAGTGCGAGGTGGTCCATGGAGGTGGTGTGTGCTGGTGGTGGGGACATAGTTAAAAGAGTGCAGAGACAGACATTGAGCCAGTTTGAAAGGGAACAGCTGCAGGGCGGGGGATTGGTACTGCAGCAAACTCTGAGCCAGGGTGAAAAATAGATGGAACAAAATAGGTTTGAGATAAGGTTTTAAAGTAGAAGTAAAAAGCGGTTGGCCATGGGATTGTATACAAAACTCAGCTGCGAAAATCGGGTTTTGCATTCAGTCACTTTTCAGGACCCAAACCCCAGGACGCAGAGTTAGCAGAAGTGATAGCGGCATTGCTCCCAGTTTCCAGAAATGGTGGCATGTGGCCCATGCAGGATTAGGAGGATCCCAAAATGACCTGGGAACCCTGTGAGTGCCCCCACCCTGACTGAAGTAAGAGGCGAGGGTGCTGCAGAAGCACTTGGGGAGAGAAATTGGGTCCTCCCGTCTCCAACTGCTCTTTCATGTTTTTAAGACTGGGGTTTTACTGTATGAAGCTGCCAGCCTTCTGCGTGGAAATTTCTGCAGTTGGGTCTGTGAGGTGGACCAGGTGGGGGGTGGGCAGCTCAGCGGTGGGCCCATTTTGGCTTAGAGTGGGAGAGCACGTCAGGGCCATGAAAGGCTGAGGGAGAGAGCTGCAAGAAGGACCTTCCTTCTTGTGTTGGACGAAGAGCTGTTTTGGGACGGATGCCTCTTTCTCCTTCCAACCATTGCAGGAGTTGGTCTCATTGCTTCCGGCCAGATGGACGTGGTGGTGGCTGGTGGTGTTGAGCTGATGTCGGACGTCCCCATCAGGCACAGCCGGAAGATGCGGAAGATGATGCTGGGGCTCCCGCGGGCCAAGACCTTGGGTCAGAGGCTGTCCCTGATCTCCAGGATCCGTCCTGATTACTTTGCACCGGAGGTAAAAAAGACAAAAGCACCATCCCCACCCCCGACTCTTATCCATTTCTCTGTGCATTTCCTCAGCTGACCCATTTTTAAGACAGGATGAGGATGGCCGGTGGTTGTGAGAGCTGCCAGTTGGAGAACCAAGGAACGTAAAGAGGGGGATGCAGGGTTTTGGGTGTCAGAGGCATCTGTCCCTCAGGGACTACTTTTTCAGTTTGGGGGTGAAGACAGAGGAGGCACAGTGGCCCTAGGGACTGCTGCCCAAGGCCCAAGTTGAGGCACTTATTTGGAGTGTTTTTATTGGGCTTTGAGCACTGGCTGTATCCAACTGACAGGGATAGAAGAGGAGGTCTGTTTGTATGACAGATATCAATATGCATCAAGGGAAAGGTGCGCGTGATCTGCAGTTGGCCTCTACACGTTGTGTAAAACATGTCCTGAGGCCACACGTAGAGTAGGCAAAGGCCCAATGCTGAACATATACCAAGGCACGTGCATTACAGCTACGCGACAGGGAATCAGCCGTGGACCTTTAGCAGCGACCCGTGCATGCTGCGCTACAGGAATATCCAGCATATAGGAATTACATAATGCACGTGGAGTCTTAACTGCTGGTAGTTATTACATGTTGGGCCTCCCTTACCCAGAAATGCAAAATCCCAGACCCTCCAAAAACTGAAGGTTTTTGCTGCCAGCCACCCAGTTCTGCCTTTGAGGTGGTGGCGATGGCCGTGATGCTCCTGCTCAAGGGGAAGTGGGCAGCTGGGGGCTCCCTGGAGGGAGGAGAGAGCCTTGAGAGAGATGGGAAAATCTGTGAAATGGTGGGAGGTGCAGATTCCCACCGTTTCACAGATCCTCAGTTCCTCTCCAGCCTCGTGTCTCACGCACAACAAAAGTAGCAAACAAACAAGACACGAATATGGAGAGAGACAGTGGTACGAGAAAGAGAACAGGAAGACTTAGGAAGATCATTTATTGCCCCCACCCCCGGCTCTGTTCTTTCTCTTTATTTGGACAAAATGGGAATCCTGGTGGAGGGTCAGAGGGGGGAAAAAGTGTTTGGTCTTGGGTCCCCTTTCTAAGATATTTCATTATGTATGTATATGCAAATACAGGTATTTCAAAATCCAAAATACAGAATGCATCTGGTCCCACGCATTTCAGATAAGGGAGGCTCAACCTGTGATGCTCTGCTGGGGTGATGTTGGATCTCGGCGGTGAGGTACAAGCACCTGCCCCCGAGCCAGCTGCAGTGGGAGATGGCAGTCAGGAAGCAGAACCTGAGAGGTGGGAGGAGAGAGGGAGTTGGGGGAGAGACCTCTATGTGCTGGCTTATGGGATGCAAGGGGAGGCCGACGGCCTCAGGCAGGAAGGACATTGCTGCTGAAGGAAGAGCCAGGTCTGGAAGAAGAAGGCTGTCCGGGTGTGGGTGGCGGAAGGCCATGAGCAGCTGATGATGGGAGGAGCTCACAGAAGGTGGAGAGCAGAATTAGGACAAACTAGCTGAGGGAGCAGCTAAAGGTGGAGACAGTGAGTTGAGGGCCCAGAGAAAATAAAAGAAACTTCTAGGAGGAAAACTTTTCTTGAGAGCCTCTTTTTCTGGAAAAATTGATTATGAACTATTTCCTTTTAGAAAAACGGAGAAAATACTTAAGAAACAGTGTTGATTGCCCCAAAATCATTTCTAAAAACTGAATGAGAGGAAGATTTTTATGTAAGACTATATACAGGAACAAATCTTTATAGTTCCTGGTCTTGGCTTCCTTTTCTCAGTAATTTTTAATAGGAATAAGTGCATTGTCTGGTTGGCACTATGGAGAACTAGTGGAGACAAAATAATTTTCTCTGTTTTACTCATGTTTTTGCTCTGTTGTGATCAGGGGTTTTGCCTGTTCCTCAGACTGGCAACCAAAGGGGTTCCTTCATGGTTCAGGTGTTCCTTAAAATTCAGGGTCTCATAGCTCCATTTGTGCTACATCCCAGCAGGGTTTGGGTGTTGCCCTAGGACTCTGGGGGACCATGATTCATATTCCCATTTGTCAATGGAAACTCACTTGGTGACCCTGGGCAAGACATTTTCTCAGCTGCAGAAGAAGGCAATGGTGGCGCACACTCCCCCACAAACAAATCTTGCCAAAAAAACCTGTGATAGGTTTGGTTTGCCTTAGGGTCTCCATAAGCCAGAAGCAACTTGAAGGCACACAACAACAACCACTACTTGTAGCAAAAACTAAACATTCTAATAAGTTTGTATGTTTGCAATTATATGCTGAACACAATATCCAACATGATGATTTTATGCCAAAAGTTACACATAATGAAGCTTATGTTCCTAAAGTAATAATATGACTTTCAAACTCTAAGGAATGTATGTGTGTTACATTGCATTTTTCCATTTGTCTGAAAAGAATTCTGGGTATTACACTTCATGCTCTGAGGGCTGCGTAGAGTTAGTCCAAGGAAGAGCAGATCTTCACCACATCCCTTCTGTCTTTCCCTCTCCCAGCTTCCAGCAGTGGCTGAATTCTCCACCAGCGAGACCATGGGCCACTCAGCAGACCGGCTGGCCGCCGCCTTTGCCATCTCACGCTTGGAGCAAGACGAGTATGCCCTCCGGTCACACAGCCTGGCCAAGAAAGCCCAGGACGAGGGGCTGCTCACAGATGTGGTCTCCTTCAAGGTGCCAGGTAAAGCGGATGTGGGGGGAGGGAGGAGCCCCCCCCCAGAGAGAGGGTCCTAGGGTGCATTTGCAAACTTGTCTGCCAACAGAAGTGCAAGGGCGTTTCTGCCAGACTAAGTGTATTCTTTGTTCTTTGATGGAAAACCTTGTCTTTCTCTAACCCCCCTCCCAAAGAAAGAAAGAAAGAAAGAATTCGTCTCCAAAATAGAGCATTTCCCTATATGATGGTGTCTGGGGCTGTGTGGGTATTATAATGTGTGAAAGAGTTTAATGATGGTGAGGAAACCTCTGAGTGTGATTGGCTGGGCTGCCTGGCTGTCACAGAAGGCCCCCTCCCCTTGGGCTGGCTGTAACAGTGGCTACCATTGGCCAGGCTGTTCTGATCTTTGCGCGCCTTTGGCTGTCCTAGACCAAACTGCATAGACTCAAGGGAAAGGCAGAGTGGGCAAAAGCATCCCAGGAAAGGATGGGAGGAGAAGACACAAGTTGGAAGTGAAGAAGAGGCCAGGGGGTGTGAGTGAGAGTGAGCAGGGCCACAGCGAGCATGACCCAGAGAGGCACGGAGGGCTGGATGCCACCTTCCATCTTGCAGTCTGCCCTGCTTAAGCCACAAACTTCTTCCCCTCTTGCAGGCAGAGACACAGTCACAAAGGATAACGGTGTGCGTCCGTCTTCATTGGACCAGATGGGTAAACTGAAGGCTGCTTTTGTCAAACCGTACGGGACCGTGACAGCTGCCAACTCCTCTTTCTTGGTAGTGTACATTTTTCCTTCCGAACAAGTAAACATACCTATTTAACTGCCCAGAGTCATCCTCTTACTGGAACCATAGAATAAAACCCTGGCCCAAGATATCACTTGTCCATTTCAGTCAGAACATGACTTCTGGAAAATATTTTCATTCAGAAGCATGAAGACATTTGTCTTTACCTAGAAAGAAATGCAAAGTGCTACACCATGTGGCATGGCCAAGCCTAGGACCTGGAGTTAACACACTGAATGGCACTGGAATATCTTTGACCTTTTGCTTCCAGAGGGCAACAAAAGCAATCCAGTTCTTGACACTTTTTCCTGGATTTTTTGTGCACACTCTTTTAATTTAACCATTTCACTTCGGTCTATTGACTGTACAGTAGCAAACTGCTCTATGACTGTAGGCAATCATGCAGATTGTCAGGGTGTGGTAGTGGTTCTTTTTGTTGTTGCCATTGAGTGATGAATAATAATTTTCTGTACAATGTCGTTCAGGGAGCTAAAAAGCAACACCTCGCTCTCATTGGTTTACTCTGATGTTGCCATTTCTGCTGATTTTTTTCGAAGGACAACTGCATCAGAATCTTCTTTCTCTTCAAATCATTTCCATTGTAGATTTACCACACCCTATGGTCTGGCCAGCAAGTTTTTTGCCTCTCTGTGCCCTCATCAGTGTTGCCTTCACCCTCTCCTTCCAGGTTCCCCTTCAGTCCACCTTTTGTTTTGTTTCCATTTCCCGGGGCGGGGAGATGGGGGCAGAAGCTCTGCAAGTCTGTTGTAACCAGAGGAACAAAGAGTTCTGTGGCACCTTAAAGGCTGACCTATTTCACTGTGCATAAGCTTTCTGGGACTGCAGTTCATTTCATCAGAGGAGTGGGATGTTGCCCCATTTGCCAGAGGATGTGGGTATGGCTGCACACGCACACACATAGTGGAGACAGTAGTTGGTTGGTAACACAGACATCCTAGTGTAAATAAGCAGATTAGCACATGTATCTGTGTGTCTGTGCCTTCCAGTCACCTATTGACTTCTGGAGACCCCATTAAGTTCATAGGGTTTTCTTAGACAAGGAATACTCAGAGATAGTTTTGCCAGCCTACAGTGCCTGGGAATTCCGTGGTGGTCTCCCGTGCAAGTACTAACTAGGGCTGACCCTGCTTAGTTTCCATGATTAGACAGGGTCTGGTGCCTTCAGGGCATTTAGACCCTGTATTTGCATTATCGTGCATAGGCCCAGAAGCAGATAGAATTGTAGAGTTGGGAGAGACCCCCCAGGGGCCACCCAGTCCGTTCTCTTTCTGCCATGCAGGAAGACACAGTCCAAGCCCTCCCTTTGACAGATGGCCATCCAGCCTCTGCTTAAAAACCTCCAAAGAAGGAGGAGACTCCACCACACTCCTCGGAGGCAGCAGCAGATTCCACTGTGAGACAACTCTTACTGTCATCTCTCTCTAGGGAGGCCAAGATGGCCTCGTCCTTGTTCTCTTTCTGTCAGCAGGTGGGAACATTTTTGTGCTGTCAGGCTTTTACAAATTGACTAGGTCTGGGCTTTTAATGCTGAGTGGTTCTGTTTTTAAGGTGTGTATAGTCTGTATTAAATATTTTTAACATGTAGTATTTTAACTAAATAAACTGCTTAATTGTTTTTTAAATTATATGTTTATACTTTTATTCCGGGTTTCGCATTGTTTATAATTAGTATTGTTTTAAATGTTGTTAGCTTCTTTATGTCCCATTATTAAGAGAAAGGTGAGATATAAATGAGTAAAATAAAAATAACCTTTTCATGAGGTGGTTGTGAGAGGCCGTGAGGTGCTTATGAGAGGTGCGCATCCTTGGATGTACACCCCGAAGTAGCACAGTGTAGCATCTGCTCCCCACCTCCGTGATGCTGTGTCCATCTGTCTTTGGGGAGGGAGAGCCGGTGCAGCTAACCCCATTTTCCTGCCTTGCTGGGCTGCCTTTTTCAGACTGACGGTGCCTCGGCGGTCCTCTTGATGTCTGAAGAGAAGGCTTTGGCCATGGGCTACAAACCCAAGGCCTACCTCAGGTGAGCAGGAAGTGGCTTCTAGTTTTTGAAAGGTAGTGTGCCTCGTGCATGTGCCACCTCTCCCCTTTGGCTCACAGCTCTCTCCCTCTCTCTTCTCTTGTTCAGGGATTTTGTCTATGTCTCTCAAGACCCAAAAGACCAGCTCCTGCTTGGGTAAGTGAGACCTGCCAGAAGCAGCCTCTCGGCTGAGTCAGACCCTGAGTGGCGGAGGTCTGTCCAGTTCAGTGCTGTCTCCTCGGACTGGCAGCAGCTGCGGCTCAGGGCTTCAGGCCAGATGCCCTCCTAGCCCTGCCTCCAGGTCCCTTATATCCAGGGACTTTTGAGGCCCAACCCTGCTTTGCTTCCGGAATCAAAGGAGAGATCGGTTATGTTGGTCAGGGTGGTATAGGGGTGGTGTCAGCAGGAAGTCTGCTTAAAGGGGCTGCCCCCCCACCCGTTCTTCAAAGCACAGCATCTTCCAGAGAGATCTCCTCCGTCTGCTCTTCCTGGACCTCAAAACCTTCAGATATTCAGAGTGACTAGGAACCTGGTGGTGTCTTAGGCAGACAAAAGTTCCCTGACAGAAGCGGGTGGAAATCTTTGTCCGACAGTGGAAGATCCTTACAGTGGGGCTGCTGTATTGGGGCGTGTGTGTCTTTTTTGCTTTTTAAGCAAAGCCCTGACTGCTGTTCTTGGCGTCTGTCCCCCTCAGGCCCACATACGCAACGCCTAAAGTACTGGAGCGGGCCGGCCTCGCCATGGCTGACGTTGATGTGTTTGAGTTTCACGAAGCATTTGCAGTAAGTACTTCCAAAACCGCACGCAGGAGAAAGAGTGTGTGCCCCAGCACCGTGGGGCTCACCTCTCCTTAGCGAGCAGGATGCGTATGTAATGTGTTTAGATACAGTCTTTATAGGCCACTTTATAGGCTTTAAAAAACCACGACAATAAACTGAAAACCTAAAAAGCGATCAGCGGAATAAAACCATTGGCAGAGAAGTCCATTGGCTCTGCCTTTCTGCGTCCACGGTCTCTAGTTTGTGAAGAAAAATCAACCAAGATGCTCCCCAATATTAAAAAGGAGGTGCTTCCCAAGGGAAGTCCATGTCTTCCTTGCAGCCGCTCGGGCCTTCTGTCCTTCTGTGGCATCAAGATGGGACCAAGTCCCAGTGCAACCCCTGTGAGATACTGGTTTGGCCCGGTGGGTGAGGACTCCCTAAGGAAGGGGCTATACTTGCTGGTTGAGTTCAGAAGGAGGGGGAGAGGTGGAGCTGGAGAGGAGCTGCAATTGCCAGGGTGAACGATCAGGTCCATTTTGATTTGCATAATTGCTTTGAGGTTGCTCCAGACCTTGCAGAAATACTGAGCTGTACAGGCAGAAGAACCCCAGCACCTGACTGGATGCAGGGAACTTTTGGGAGAGTGCTTCTGTGTCAAATTTTATATATAATTTTGTATTGTTGTTAAATGTATGCGTAGAAGCTTAAAGTGCAATTGTGTTTGCAATATTGGATTATAGCTGGCCCCAAAGAACCCGGAAAGAGGTTAATCGTCATCTCCTCCCTGTTTTGTAGGCAAATAGGCAACATCCTGTGATGTTTGTATTGTGCAGATGTCAAATTTTTGCCTAGATGAACTGAGTGCCTTGTGGGCTGCTCCTAGTCCAGCAGCCTCAGGTAGACTCTGTCAAGAACCTTTGCCTTGGTGCTCAAGCTTGTAGCGTTTCCTGTGGGAACTTGCTGCAGATTTGGCGCCCTTGGCTAGGGCGGATGTCCCCCTCTCCATCTTCTTCCCTTCTCTCTCCCCAAATGCCCCGTGTTACCTTCCTCTCTTATAGTCGTGTATTTAATAAAGGGGCCGAGCGAAGTGGATTGTCCCTTGCGAGCCTGTCTCTTCATGAGCCAGTTGCATCCCTTTTTATAGATTTTGCTTCCTTCTTCTGCTTCCTTTTCCCTCTTAGGGGCAAATTTTAGCAAACATGAAGGCGATGGATTCGGATTGGTTTGCTCAAAACTACATGGGCAGGAAGTCTAAGGTAAGGCTGTGCTAAGGTTTGTTTGCTCCTTCTTCTGCGTCTGGTGTAAATCATAAATGCTCTGGCACAGAGATCCTGTGCACGTGGGGGATGTGGCTGCATCTAAGCATGCGCTTGTAACAGTCACTTCCCCCACTCCGTCCCTTGCTAGATGTGGGGAGCTTCAGGTGGTCTTTAGGGGTCTCAGTTCACTAACCTGGCAATGTCGTCTCACGGGATGTGGCCTTCCCAGACTCCTTCCCCTGTTTGCAGGAGATGTTGAGTAACTTCTTCAAAGCACAGGCAACACTTAACACTTTCCCCCCGCCCGCTTGCAGGTTGGAGCTCCCCCCCTGGAGAAATTCAACAACTGGGGAGGGTCCCTGTCGCTGGGACACCCCTTCGGTGCCACCGGATGCCGCCTCGTCATGGCTGCGGCTCACAGGTTGAAGAAGGAGGGGGGACAGTACGCGCTGGTGGCCGCGTGTGCTGCCGGAGGGCAGGTGAGATTCTCCCGTAGCGTCTCCGGCAGCTGCCGTGTCATCTGCACAAGTGGCTCTCTGTCTTCGGCCCGCCGTATCTGTAAGAGCCAGCCCGGGCTCTGAGATCACGAGGAGGGCCCCTTCTCTCAGTCCCACCACCATCACAAACACTGTTGGGATGCGAGAGGGGGCCCAGGCTCTGAAACCCCCTTCCCAGGGAGGCTAGGAGGGCCCCCTCCCTGTTGTCCTTCTGGTGGAAGGCCAAAACCTTTTTATTCAGACAGGTTAGTGTTCAAAAAATGGGCTAGGGGCTGCTCTGTTCTTTTAATTGTGTTTTTAAGAGCTTTTAAGATTTTTAATTGCATTTTTACTCTAACTGTTGTTGTTTTAATACTGTAAGTAGTTTAATTCGATTTTAATACTCACTTTTCCTATGTTTTTAATTGTATTGATTTTTAAGTTGTGAACTACTTTGAATCCCAATTTTGGGAATAAAGTGGGATATAAATATAACAACAACAAACAGAAAAACAACTATTATTGTTGTTGTTGTTGTTGTTGTTGTTATTTGGACTTCAGGTTATCCCAGCCAGCATATCCATAGCTCTGGGAGTTCCAGGCCCATGAAACAATGCTTTGCCCGATTGCAAGGCATGGACCCTGCAATTGCAAAGCCTGCCAGGCTCTGGGAGGAAGGAGGGTCTTGTTCCTTCCTTAACGAAGCCACGCCTGAGCGGCTCTCTGTCTCTCTCTTTCTCCAGGGCCATGCGATGCTTGTGGAGCTTTACCCGCAGTAAAGGCGCAGTGAAGATCCGATCCCACCTGAGCCCATCATCGTCCTTCCAAAGCGCTAACTCAAAATCCGTCTCTAGTCCTCCCTCAAAAGGAAGGACTCCCAGTGGCCTTTGTAAATATTTTCTAGTAGCCTGCAAAAACTGGTCAAACAGTTAGCAAATGAACCTTCCAAAGTTATGTTGCAATGTTATCCGTCAAATTATTGGCAGGCTCTTTTCACTTGTGGAAACAGCGTGAGGATGTGGAGGACTCCCACTGTTAAAGGAAAAGGCCATGTGGATGAGTGGTTCGGCTTTTATAGCAAAGCTGGTTGTGTGAAGGGCGTGCCTTTTCTAAGACAGAAGAATGCAATGAACAGGGACGGCCAACGCAGAGGAAGCGTACGTCACCAGTGTTGAAGGCAGCCTCTGCCCACACACCCCAGCCTTAATAAACGAAACCGACATTGTGATGGAAAGGGCGTGATTTTTCTCTAGAGCGACAGAACCTCCCTCTCCTCCCACCGCACGGGCCGGATGAAGCCTTCTTCATCAGCACTTCCATCTCGGTGGCTGCAAGGTTTGGCTTCACTTATCTCAGCCCCCACTGTGCCCATTTACACGGTCATTTGGTCAGTCGTAATTGTATTTCAGAGTCCTTGCAAGCTCTGATAGTCGTACACATTTAACACATTGCGTACACTCTTGCAAAGTTTTATTGCCCCTTGACACATCTGTCTCTGATCCTGGCACAGTAGCAAGGGTAATTCTTGCTCTGCTGTCTTGATGAGTTCAAAGCTGAAACAGAAGAGAAAAGAATGGCCACCTCTGTGCTCGTTTTCCCCTGAGGAAAGCCATGAGGCTCGAAGACAGCAAGGGGGCCTTGAGTTGTACCTCCATCTTCTTCTTTGGAGCCCCTTTCCAGCAATCTGATTCCCCAGTACAACCAGCTGTTGCCCTACCTTGCCCCCTGGTACCCAAGGGCCATCTAGTCCAGCCCCCTTCTACCACGCAGGCAGGCACAGTCCGAGCCCTCCCTTGGACAGATGGCCATCCGGCCTCTCTTTAGAAACCTCCAAAGGAGGAGGAGACTCTGCCACACTCCATTTTGGCAGCAGCGGATTCCACTGTCGAACTGTTCTTAGTGTCAGGAAGTTCCTCCTAATGTTTAGGTGGAATCTCTTTGCTGGAAGTTTGATGCCATTGTTCCATGTCTTAGTCTCTGGAGCAGCAGAAAACAAACTTGCCTCATCCTCTCTATGATGACATCCTTTCAGATAATTAAACATGGCTATCATGTCACCTCTTCACCTTCTCTTGTCCAGGCTAAACATGCCAGGCTTCCTCAGCTGCTCCTCACAGGGCTTCATGGTTTCCAGGCCTTTGACCATTTTGGTTCCCCCCCTCTGGACACATTCCAGCTTGTCAGTGTCCTTCTTGAACTGTGGTGCCCAGTTCCAGTATTATTCCTTATTGGGGTGTGGCCAAAGTAGAATCGAGTGGGACTATTGCTTCCCTCAACCTAGATACTGTGCTCCTTTTAATGCAGCCTAGAATCACATTGGGTTTTTTAGCTGTCATATCACAGGAGAAGCCTCAGTGGTGTGTGCTCTGCTGCAGAGCAATGGCAGGGGGCCAAAATGCCCCCAAATACAACACCTTGCAAGTGGCCAAAAGTCTCCTCCTGGTTTTGAAAAACAAGTTTCTTTTTGTGTTAGGTTAAACAGTGAGGATAGAGCTGAAAGCTGCTGAAAAGGTGAATTGCTGCTTTTGGAGACTTGCAGGAGAAGGAATTCGCTTTTTTTTGGTCAGAAGAAGGGAGAGATTGAGGGCCACACGAACACACTTGGGGCGGGGGACACATGAGGGCCACACTTTGCTCTGGGGCCTCAGCATGAATTCCTCCCCTATTGGTGCCTAGCCACTTTAATGGCCTTGGAAACACCTGATAGTAACTAGCAGGATGTTTGGGGCAGAAAAGCAAGGTGCCTTGTGACCTGCAAGCCGGCCCCTCCCGAAACTGCAAACCCCAGGATTCCGTGGGATGTTGAAAGTGGAACCGTAGTGCTATAACAGCCTTGTGCGGAAATGGCCATAGTGTCTGCTTTGGAGGTTTTTCAACAGAGACCGGATGTGTGAAAGGGAGGGCTTCACGCACGGCAGAAGAGGCTTGGACGGGATAGCCCCTGGGGGCTCTTCCAACTCTGGGATTCCAGGATCCTTTTCCTCCACCCACCTGAAACCCCTTGCCTGCAAGTCTTCACTGTGTGCCCATTCCACTCAGCGGGGCACAAACCGATCCAAAAAGGAGATTTCGGCTGAACTGCAGGAAGAACCTCCAGAAGGTAAGGGCGGTCGTGACAGCGTTGTGACGGAAGGTGTGCATGTCTGTCATCAGAGGTTTTAAACAGCAGTTAGACACCTGTCTGCCATGAGAGCTTTATGGAGGGATTCCCTACAATTGTAGTGGGATAGAGTAGGTGACCCATGAGATCCCTTCCAGCTTTATAATTCTGTGAAGTCAGTACTGGTTGATTATCCCTTAACCAAAACGCTTGGGACCAGAAGTGCTTCAGATTTTGGATTTTTTTTTTCTCTGATTTTGCAATCTTTGCATGTACATCATGACATATCTTGGAGATGGGACCTAAATCTAAACACAAAAATCATTTATATTTCATACATACCTTATATAATATTTTTAATAATGTGCATGAAACTGTCTACATTGAACCATCATAAAGCTGTCACTATCTCAGCCACTCATTTTGGATTTTGGAGCATTTTGGACGAGGGATGCTCAGCCTGAGCAGAGTTCTGCCACTTTGTCTGGCAACGGCGTGAGGTTTTTCCCCTCTTCTTGCCGCAGCCAGGCCTGCCGGAGCAGAAGCCAGCCCATCCTCTTGCTTCCCCGCTCACTCGCCTCTTAGTGGCCAACCTTGGAATCCGGCGTGTCAAGCTTGCTCTGTAGGCAGAAATCGAGACGCAGGGATAGTGGTGAGAGGGTAGGGTGCTCTTTCCACGCCCTGCTGGCAAACCCTGCCTTATCACCGCGTAAATCAGGGAGCAAGCAAGGTGGAACCCCCTCCTCCAAGTCCCCTGCCTCGGGAAGAGAAGAGGAATTTGACCCCCGGCCCAGCCGTTGGGGTGAAGAGGCAACTAGCTTCCAGCAAGGAATTGTGTTAGATGAATCCTTCTGGATGGGGCAGGGAAGACAAAGGCAATTGTGGAAAGAAGGCTGCGTGTGATTATATGAGGAAGTGCAGGACTTGGGATGGAAGAGACCTTTGGACAATAACTCCCAGAATCCCCTAGTCAACATAGCTGGATTGAGGATGCTGGGAATCGCAGTCCAAAAATGCATACTTTCGGCTCTGATTTCTCTGTAATTTGTTACTGCTCTTCACATTGGTTGATGCGTGGGCAGGAATAAGACGTACTCTGTTGCAACAGGGAGGGTCAGATCTCCCTCTGCTGTCCTGGGCAGAGTTTCAGTGAGAGTCCAGAAAGGTTGCACAAGAATCATAGGGTTGGAAGAGACCACAGGGGTCATCCAGTCCAACCCCCAAAGGAAGGAAGAGCACCTTTGTGAAGCAGAACCCCGTGGCCAGGCAAGGAAGGAGAAGGGCGGCATAATTCAGTGCTCGGAAACATCTTTTTTGGATTGCAGTTCCCAGAATTCTCTAGCCGGCATGGCCCCTTGCGTAAGAGTGCCTGAGGATCAGGCCTATCTGAGGACCTGCCTCTCTTTTGCAAAGACGGCATCCAACCTACAAGCAAACAGCTGCGCTGTGCAGGGGGTGGGACCCGCTGCCTCCAGAGGAGACATCCCAGTCCCATCCACCCCCTCCAAAAGATGACGGGTGGGGACCTGCCGCGGGGGTACAGAAAAGCCCCGCTTGGGGCCGAGGAGATCCACCCCGTTCTTTGTCCCTTGGATGCGGAGAGGAGCCGGGCCCTGCCTTACCTGAGTTGTGCTTGTCTTGATTGTGGGTGACTTCCAGAAGCGTTTAGAAAGTGCTCCTCTCACCTGAAAGGAAACCATGCGCTGACCCCGGTGTCACAGGAAGGCACATGCAGGAGTGGTGGCTGCCCTAAACGCCACCACCTCCTCTCCTTCTGCACCTCCCACTTTGAGGTATTCACGTATCTGCAAGGACTCGGCCAAGAGTGTTCTCTAAAGGCTGCTCCAGGGGGCAAGGTAGTCCCAATACCCTAAAGGCTAAGCAGGTCAGCCTTGGTTAGTACTTGGATGGGAGACAGCCAATGGATACCAGGCGCTGCATAGGCTGCATTTCAGAGGAAAGAACTCTGAGGATGCCTCGCCTACGAAAAACCCTGTGAAATACATGGGGTTGCCATAAGTCGATGGCCAACTTGAAGAGTCCCCTCAATATCCTAAACATGCCAGATCCCACCGGATCTTGGAAGCTAAGCAGGGTCTGCCCAGGTTCATACTTGGATGGGAGACCACCAGCAAATACCTGTAGGGTCTGTAGGCTCTGTATCAGAGGAAGGAACTGGGTATTCCTTGCCCAAGAAAGCCCTGGGAAATTTGCCGTGAGTGGGCAGGCAGATGTCAAGTGAGAGGGAGGCAGGGAGAACGTGTGGGTGTGAGAGAGAAAGGGTCAGTCAGCGGGCAACCTGAGACTAACCAGCCGTTACGGATTAATCCTCCTTTCTCTGAGATGCCCCAAACCCACAGTGATCCATAAATGCATCTTCCAGCCCTGCTGGAGAGCTTGAGCTGGCCGTGGCCCGGATGCCAGCTCCCAGGGGAAGGATGCACTTGGCATTCCCACTGCTTTTGGGGCAGGCTGCCTGAGCCCCAGCCAGTCCCGGTGGAAGAAGGAAAGGAACTCTGATGGCATGACTTGGGCACTCACCTTCTTGTCCATCAGGCAGCCAAAGATCAGAATGAAGACTCCCTGCAGGGCAGAAGCAAATGGCTTGGCTCAGCACACCCAGCAGCCCTGAACCAAACAACCCACAAAAGACAATCTCTTCCTCGCTCTTGCACACATACACCCTGTTCTTGAGCCCAAGCTTTGCAAGCGGTCCGAGGAGGACAGATTCACAAGGGGCTGGCTGGGTTGGCACAGGGACGCCGGTCCGAGGCGCTGGCAGGACCGAGAGCACCTTCCCGGCTGTGGCCGCCTGCACTGGATCCACGGAAGGGGCTCACAAGATCCCCCGGGCTCTGCCTCCGTCCTCCGTCTCTGTTTGCCTCTGCCTGACGGTGGCTGGTGTCCCGCTGGTGGCAGGTGCAAGCTCGCTCCTCCGTGTGTCCACTTGTGGTCACTGGGGAGGCTGGGGTTCCCCTCCTCCCTCCACAGTGACCGACCCCTCCCTCAAGACCTACCACGCACAGCTGCCGGTGTGCCTCTCCCTCCCCTGCCGCCGCCATGCTGCGGGTGGTGAAGAGAGACGGCCATTGGAGGAGAAGCACCCGGCTCAGACCTGGCAGCCAGCAGGAGAGTGAGAGCTCCAGCAGAGCCCAAGGGAATGGCTGTGGTGGTGGTGGTGGGGGGAGGACTGGGGGAGAGGGCTCTGAACGGCCAGTGGTAGTGGGGGTCTACAGGTGGCACTGCTGCGCTGAGCCGTACGAGGTGCCATCCGGTGCCATGGCCTCTGTAGGCTTCCCAGGTTGGCAAAGGGAGAAGGGAGGTTCCCTGTCCCTTTAATAGTTGTATGGAAGCGGCACTTTCTGCAGGCGTTGCTTGTTATCTCTGTGTTGGAAAAATGCAGCATTCTCTCTCACCCTGTTCCACCCCTTGATGTTGGAGCAATTGGGGATTAGACAGGACTGGGTTTGCTGCAGGGGGAAACCCATTCTGACTTCCTGATCTCACGTCTCCCTCTTTGTTCTTCTGCCCCTTGAAATGCCTGGCCATAAATGCTTTGCATATCTGAGTAATCAGGCCGAGTGAGCCGGGAAACTTCTTGGGTCTCTGGTCATATAAAGCCTCCCCCTTCTCTACCTACTTTCTCTTCCCTCCTTCCTTTTTTCTCAGCCTCAGAACAACGATGAGTTAAAGCTTTGAGCTCACTGGAGCTCTTCTTTTTAACCAAATCTTTTCGTGACTTACAACGTACTTTTTAAAAGCGATTAGAGAAGGTCTTGAGTTTGTAGTGTGGAGCTGCCTGCATCTTGTTTGCTTAAGAGAGTCTCACCCAGGGAGATACTGCAGATTACGGCTAAATTCTGCTAAGGGAGACTGTTTCCTAATGGATCCATTCTTCCTATTTTCCACAAAAGGGCTTGCAGCCTGGGACGTGCTCCTTTCCCCACAATCTGACTGTGTGACAACCGGCCGCTGGTGGGATTCCCTCTCCTACACAACCGTGCAAGGGACAGGAACCGGCTCCATTTTTTCTTCTGGCAACAGGACCCCTCCCCTGGTTAACAGGGATTGCTGCTGTTTGCCCACACAACACACACAATGTTCTTTGCAAAGTGCATTGCCTGAAACAAATCAGGAGCTATAAAGAGAGTAGCGCTGGGAGCGACAACACGAAAAATGGTAGGAGAAGTGTGCTGGTTCATGTATTGCCTGCCTTGGCCTTTTCTGCAGCCACTTTGGCCTCTCCTTGTTGCATACACTTACACATATGCACACGGGGGGAATGGCTTGGCTCCGCTTCCTACCCACCTGGAAGGAGTTGAGTACGGTGAAAGCATAATGGATAAATTCGGAGGCCTGGCTCGTCATGGTGATGACCCCCAGCCCCCAGGTCAGGCCGAAGACGGGCGTCAGGATGAGCAGAGCTTTGAAAATGCCCAGGAGCGCCTTCCCCTCCTCTCCGGGAGACCCCTCCGACACCGACGGCCTCATCAGCTTCAGCAGCACCACAAAGAGGATCAGGAGGTTGACCAACACAACGACCAGGACGGGGACGGAGAAGGCGTAGATGGCTTTGCTCTGGGCACTGAGCCAGCAAAGCTTCTCCTGAATGTAGCTCTGCTTGGAGAAGGTGGCAGCCACGGTGGCTGCCGCGATGGCAAAGGGACACAGGTAGCCCACGGCCACCATGGCCGGCGTGACCAAGCTCATGGTCAGCTGGTGGAAGACGAAGACCAGCCGGTGGAAGAGCATGAGGGCTTGGACCAGCATCCAGAAGAACACGGCGAGGTAGAAGAAGTGGGTGAAGAACGCGACGGCCACGCACAGCTTGTTCTCGTGGCTAGCGGTCAGCTGGGAGGCGGCCAGGAAGGCAAGGCTGGCCAGCAACAGAGAGAGGGTGATGTTCACCAGGGTGGTGTAGCGGAAGTAGGAGACCTGGGAGGGGGAAAGAGGAGACCCTGGCATTACAAGGAGCCGGGTCAGGAGCAGAGAAACCTGGGCGCCACCGTGAGTTCCTTCGGGCGTTCGTTGAGGCCTGGACACCTGGAAGCCCTGTGAGGAGGTGGGGATGTTTAGCCGGGAGAAGAGAAAGTTAACGGGGGACATGATAGCTGTGTTTAAGTGTCTGAAAGGATGTCATATGGAGGATGGAGCATGCTTGTTTTCTGCTGTTCTAGGGACTAGGACATGGAGCAGTGGCTCCCAACGACGGTGAAAGAGATTCCACCTAACAGGAGGAAGAACTTCCTGAGGGTAAGAGCAGTGCCATGGTGAAATCCGCTGCTGCCTGGGAGTGTGACGGAGTCTCCTTTTTTAGAGAGAGGTTGGATAGCCATCCATCAACGGTGCTTTGGTTGTGTCTTCCTGCATCCCAAGCATTCCTGACAGGCAATCGTTCAGCCTGTGTTTAAAAACCTTCGAAGAAGGAGACACGACCACACTCCATTGAGGCAGCAATGTATTCCACTGTCAAATGCCTCTTGCTGTCAGGAAGTTCTTCTTAAGGTTTACGTGGAATCTCTTTTCCTCATGTTTAAAGCCATTGCTCCGTGTCCTAGTTTCTGGAGCAGCAGAAAATAAGCCTGCTCCATCTTCATTATGAGAGCCTTTCAAATATTTAAACATGCCTCTCACGTCCCTTCTGAACTTTCCCTTCTTTAGGCTAAACATACCCAGCTCCCTCAGCTGCTTCTCAAAGAGCTTCATGGTTTCCAGGCCTTTGGCCATTTTGGTCGCCCTCCACTGGACATGCTCCAGCTTGTCCATGGCCTTCTTGAACTGTGGCGCCCAGAACTGGACACTGAATTCCAAGTGGGGTCTGACCAATGCAGAATTCTCAGCTAGACTGCCCAGATTCTCTGACATCTTATCTGGCATCTCCCCACGGCCCAAGTCAGTCTCAACTTAGGCTGACTGATTCCCATTTGGGACCGTAATAGGAGGGCCGCGTTTGCCAGCAGCATGTGGCTCGACTCACTCACTTGAGTTACCCAGAGAAGTTTCCTTGGACAAGGGTGCCCGTTGCAAGAGTGCCCTTTTGTCTGTTCTTGCCTGATTTTTATAGCCAGGGACCCGTTGGTACAATACGGCAGGGTGCCAGAAGGAGGAGGGAAGATTTCGTGGGCGTTGCAGCGGCTCTGAAGGCGTCGGAGAAGCTGTTCAGAGCCGACAGACTTTGTCTCCCCCTTAGCCACCTCTGCCGTGCAACAGCTGGAAAAATGCAGCCCTGAAGCACAACCACATGTGTGCTCATCACCAGCTGGCTCCCGGCCTTTATGGGCTTCCATCGCCCCCAGTGTGCTCTTTTCCTGGCTGTGGAGCTGCAGCTGGAAACTGCCCTCCTGACCACTAACTGGCATGGAGAAGGCAGTGGGATTGCAGAAGTGGATGTTGGGCAAGGGTATACTGAATTCCTCCTTGGACGACAGTCTGCAGAGCATATACGGGGGCATTAATGGCAGTTTACAGCTCTGTAAATCACCCACAGGATCCAGGTTGCACTACACTTTCCCTTGCCACAATTGTACAACCCTGGGGAAGTCCAGAACACTAGTGAAAGTACACCACCAGGATTCCAACCTGTGGCGAAAGCGGCCGTGGCGACAGCGGCGGCCGAGAGGGGTGGGTGGGGGCCGTCCTTCCCCCGTGGCCGCTCCAGGCCTCGCTCACCTTGTTCTTCACCACCAAGGGCCAGACCAGATAGTAGATGAGGAGAGTGGCCACGACGGCCAGGATGGAGGCGCAGACGCCGAACTTGCTCAGGACGGTCAGGGCCAAGCTGCTGGGCACAGGATCTGCGGACATCAGGACTGAGAAGGACGTGAGGTGGCGGCAAGTGCAGTTGGTGGCCGTTTTGGTGCCCGAGGCCCGGCAGCCCTCGGAGGACCAGCCTCCCTTCACCTCCAGCAGGTTGTGGTTCCAAAAGACGCACCGGGCCACCCGCTCCTCTCCTCCTCCCCCTCCCGTGGCATCCTCTTCTTCGTCGGTTGTGTTCCAATGGCCGAAGGTCATGCCAACTTCTACCTCTGTGATGCTCCGGTTGGGGGAGGAGATGGCGTTGGACATCACTAAGCTACCCAGGCTGGAGGTGGCACTGTGGCTCCGTGGCAGGATCCCCTCCATCTTCTTCAGCACCAGGCTGGTGACGGTCACGTTCCCCTCCCGGCGCAGCAGTGCCTCCAGCTCCTCCTCGGCGACGCGCAAGGAGACCGGGGGCTCGGTGTCAAAGGTCTTCAGGTAATCGTCATCTGCCGAATCCGGGCCAAGCTGGGTGCTGTAGAGCTCAAGGTTGGGAAGGGACAAGTCGAACCCCCCGGGGGAAGGCACCAAGAGGCCGGTGAGGTTCTCCAGGGCCTGCAGGAACCCCGAAGCTGCCCGAGGGTTCAAGGCCTGGGCCGCGGACCACTCGGTCTCCGGGTCCAAGTTGAGCATCCGGTTGGCGGCTTGCAGGAAGTTCTGGAAAGCAGAAAAAAATGTTTCCGTCGGTCAGCTTTAGTCCCGCAACGAGAGGGTGTGTGCGGCAGGAAAAGGGAGCCGCAAAACCTCTTGTTTTACTCAGGAGACATTTTACTGAGTTCACGTTGAAAAGCGAGGAGGTCCTTGCGATTCTGATGGCCGAGTGAGCCACGGATGGGTTAGTGCCCTGACCACCAGTAGGAAGAATAGTTTGTTTAAGACAGAATCAATGAGAAGAGGCGAACAAATGTTTTCCTTCCTATTCCTTTGGCAAAGCCTGAGCCACGGGGGGGTGGCGGCGGCTGTTTTAACTTAAATTCATCAGGAAGTGTATGGTCTCCTCCTATGTAGTTCCAATGCAGTCAGTCTCTCTCTCTCTCTCTCTCTCTCTCTCTCTCTCTCTCTCACACACACACACACACGGCAGCATCCCGTAAGTTGTGATATGCAAGCAGAATGACGTCTTTGCACAATGCACAACGGTTGTCTAAGGGAAGTTTCACACAAGGGACTGTAGCGCATTAAAGCACACAGAGTTGCACGCGATTATCCACTGTCTCCATGTGTTGCCTTGGCAAGCTGCAACTGCCCAGTGAGTGCCAGCCACGTGCATTGGCCACCAATCCACCTGCATGTTACTTGCGTTGGTATCCACGAAAGTGGTGCAGAGTCTTGGGCCCTGGAGTGCATCAGAGATATGGTAAACAGTTTCCTCAATCTTACCTTCACAACTGTGTGGCTCTGAGCTTTGGCAACCTCTCCTTCCCTCAGTGGGGACTTCCTGGCAGGGAGGGTGGCACTTGCTCACTGTCTCAGCCTCAGACGCCCTGCCCCCACCCCACCCTGAGCTGGCAGCCCCCTTCCCCGGATACTCACAGCCACGGCGCTGCTCTCGAGGTGCACGTGGGAGTCCAGAGCCACGTGAGACAGAACGACCATGATGGTGATGACCGTGTGGAGGTCCTGCGGGGAGATGGCCGGGGCCTTTGCGGTTGTCCCGTCCAGTGCGGCCAACATCGAGGGGACGGCTGTTTGGGGATCCCCCAGCCCCGCCTGGAGCAGCTGTGCATGAACAGAGAGTCACGGGGACATTAGGACACACCAGGAACGCAGCAGGGGAAAAACAAGGCCCTGTGGAACTCACTGCCACTCATTACGAAGGCAGCTTCCATTTTTCCTAAGCAGGAGTTGGAGTCCAGTCTTCAGCATCTCTAACTTGGGCCAGGAAAAGACCCCTCCTGAAATCCACGGCTGCTGCCAGTCAGAATGGACAATACTGGGGCCCAGTGGACCCCTCCCCTGGGGCTCTGTGAGTGAGGGGTATAAGTGCCCGGGGTCCATCCCAGCCTGCTGCCTTCCTTTTCAAGCGGAGACTCATAGCACCTTCCTTACCAGAGAGAGGCAGAGTAGCTTCCTCTCACAGAGAACAGCATTGCTTGAGATTATTTAACTCTACCCTCTGGAAATTTGGTACCCGCCCAGAATCGGGCCGAGCCAATCTGGCCGGGTCACGCTCCCCCTCGGGCTCGGGGTCGTCTGCCCCTCGGCATCCTTCTGTCAGGAACACCCTTGCTCTCCATTCAGGGAGCCTCTTCTCTCCTTTAGAGGAGAGGGGGGCCTGGCCCTGGGAGAAAGCCACCCCGAGCCCGCCCGCCCGCCCACCCACCCACCGCCATGCACGCACCTGGGCCTGATGCAGCTCCGAGAGCAGCTGACGGTCGGTGCAGTTGTCCTGGACGGGCCCCCAGGTCCCTCCGGAGGAGCAGCCCCGCAGAAGTTTCCCCTCCCTGCCCTCGGGACACAGGAGCTCCGCCACCCGGCCCGCCTTCGTGGCCTCCCAGCTGCCCCCTGGCTCCTTGCTGGGGCAGAAGAGGTCTCCGGCTGTGGCACAGGACAGAGGCAAATGCACAGAGACCGCCCTTGGCGCATCCCGTACGGCTCAGGTCCAGACTGTCTGACAGGCCGCGCCTCCCCGTGTGAACCCGCCGGAGTTTTAACATCCGCAGAGGAAGGCTCCTCTCTCGGTCCCACCACCATCCCAGGCTCGCGTGGTGAGGACACGTGGCCTTCTCAGTGGCTGCCCCCGACCCCTGGAACCCCCTTCCACAGGAGGCTCGCCTGGCCCACTCGCCTGCTCTCCTTTCGCTAGCAGGAAAAAACAGTCCTACTCGAGCAGGCTGCCAATGTGTGAGCAGGAGAGCTTTGTATTTTTCTAGGATTCATGATTCTGTTTTAACGTTCACTTTTCATAAGGGCCTTTCCACCCTAGCCTGTTAGAGTGCTATGATTCCCCTTTCAACATCCTGCAGAATTCTGGGCTTTGTAGTTTCCTGAGGCACAAGAGCTCTCTGGCTGGGAATTCTAAGGGCCCCTCCCTAAACTGCAGACCCCGAGATTCCATAGGATGTCATAGAATCATAGAATCATAGAATGTAGAGTTGGAAGAGACCCCAGGGGCCATCGAGTCCAACCCCCTGCCATGCAGGAACACCCTCAAAGCACTTCCGACAGATGGCCATCCAGCCTCTGCTTAAAAACCTCCAAAGAAGGAGACTCCACCACACTCCGAGGCAGCAGCAGATTCCACTGCCGGACAGCCCTGACGGTCAGGAAGTTGTTCCTGAGGTTCCGGTGGAATCTCCTTTCCTGCAGCTTGGATCCATTGCTCCTTGTCCTGGTCTCTGGAGCGGCAGAAAACAAGCCCTCTCCCTCCTCGACATGGCATCCCTTCAAATATTTAAACATGGCTATCATGTCCCCTCTTAACCTTCTAAAGTGGAATAACAGCACTATCACAGTGTAGGGCGGAAAGGCCCAGTGTTTTTAATTGCATTGTTCTTTGAGCCACTCTGAGTCCCAATTTTTGAAGAAGAGCCGAATAACAATAACAACAACAACAACAATAATAACGTAGTAGAATGCAGAAATTCCTTCACTCCCTCCTTCCGCAGCTCCCCATCCCATGTTCATGCCCCTGTGGCTGGTTGTCCCCCTACCTCACCCTGAGGCTGCCTCGCTCGCTTGCTCACTCGCAGCCCCTGCTCCGGCCTCCGCAGGTGCCTGGGCTTCGGAAGAGGCACACGGCTTCATGCAAAATGTGCAGGAAGGCACACGGGAAGAGCCCAAACCTGCTGGCTCCATTCGGACTCATAGCGTCACCTCTGGCTGTGCGAGAAAAGTCCCCCTGCCCCAGAGCACTTGACGGGGCAGGGGGACCCCAGGGCTCCAAGCTCCAAAAGGTTCTGCTCCCTACTCTGCAGAACCCAAGGTCTTCAGCAAAGTGGGTGGGCAGCTCCTGGGCCAGTTTTCTTCCTTGGAGACCCCCTGGGGCCCACACAGAGACTGCTAAAAATGCCTCCCCCCAAAAAGAAATGGAGTGGCCAGAAGTCCCATTTTAGGCCATTTCCGCATGAGGCTGTTATAGCGCTATGATTCCACTTGCAACATCCTATGGAATCCTGGGGTTTGCAGTTTCGGGAGGGGCCGACCGGCCCCTCCCGAAACTGCAAACCCCAGGATTCCATAGGATGCTGCAAGTGGAATCATAGCGCTATAACAGCCTCGTGCGGAAATGGCCTTAGTTTTGAAAAACAAGTATTTCACACCCAGCAACACTTCCCAGTTGAAAACTGGGACGTGTGTCCAAGCAGCCTCACAGTGCGGTCAAGATCACAAAAGTTATCTTAATGAGGAAGAACAGACAGGCTGGAGCTTTTTTGCTTTTGCCCGAGCCCGCCGGGAAGGGCCAGATGCTGTCCCTCCTTCGGCTCTTCCCCCTGCTGAGTTGATGGAGAGCGAACGACTTTTGCACTCTGTACCCAGAATGTGCCCCGAATGGGATGCAGGCAACCTCCAACCCCTTCCTTTCCTCAGTCATCTGGGGACACACCTGTTAAGATGACGGAGGACTAATTGGGGCTGTTCCTGCCAAACCGGGACAGTTGGAGAGTCTGGAGTTTTAAAATGCTCAGCAGGTGATCGGGGAGCTGCAATCCTTTTATAAAATGAATGGTCTGACCTGGAGGCTTGTGGGAGAGGCAATGCACCCCAAATATGTTTTTACCAGGACAAACAGCATCCCAGGGAGTCTGGAGGCGCCAAAGCCAAAGTATAAAATACATTATGCAAGCTATCAAAACTTCACTGGCTTCTTCATCAGACAAATGTCATCAGGCCTGTGACTCTAACACCATCAATTTTTTTCTTCTCCCACATGATTTTTAATACTTTTGCTGGCTGAAGAAGCCAGCGAAGCTTGAAAAGTATGCATGAAGCATGTTGGGCTTTGGAGCTGGTCCGAAAAAGGTGTTGCTTCCTGTGAATTTTGGATTTTGTTGTACTTTGCCGTGTGGCTAACATGCGTGCCTCAAACACGTTCCTTCCTCCTCTTGGAAAACCCAGTTCCAACCAGCACAGAGGCACAAACCCACGCACACAGGCGGGCGTACCCCTCCCTCTCCGTTTCCCATGCCCGGCTTCTGCCCCGTCTCTCTTCCTCCGTACCTTGAAGGGGGCTCACCCACACCGTGGCCTGGATGGATCCCAGCCCCTCGCCCTCAAAGGTGCACCGGAAGACGGTCTCCTCACTGGGGCAGGAGCCCAGGGTGAGCAAGTGGCAGAGGGAGCCCGCCGTGCCAGCCACCGGTCCAACTGGGGAGGAGGAGAAGAAGAAAGGCAAGAGACCCTCAGGAGAGAAAAGGGGAGGCTGGGGATGAAGGGGGACAGCTCCCAAACGGCCACGGGGCTGCTGGGAAGGGCTCCATGCCGGCCTCCCCGAGCCGGTGCCACCCCGATGGATGCACAACTGATCTCAGCATCCTTCTGGTGCAATGCAAGGGGACGCCCCGGAAGTGTAAAACTCCCAGAAATCTTCAAACTGGGGGGGGGGGGCCGGCGGCGGCTGACTCCCCTTTTTTGGAAGAGAATGGAACCATTGGTTCTTGTGGGGTTTTCGGGCTTTGAGACCGTGTTCTGGTTGTATTTTCTCCTGACGTTTCGCCTGCATCTGTGGCTGGCGTCTTCAGAGGAATGGTGAATTGGAAGTGGAGTGGAGGCTATATATGCCAGTCTCCTACCCCAGAGGGGAGGGAGCAATTAGCATAATAGTCCTATTGTGTGTATGGAATACTCGTTCTTGGAGGGAGACTTCCTGAGCCCGGGTGGGGCTCGTTAGGGCTCGTTAGCATCTTTCGTGTTTTGATTTTGGTGTTTTTCAGTACTGGCAGCCAAATTTTGTTGACCTGCCGAGTCTCCTCTTTCCTGTTAAAATTATCCAAGTGTTTGTGGATTTCAATGGTTATTTTTGTTAAGTGTTTGTTTTAGATATGTGTAGGTGTCTTTTAATGTTTGCATGGGTATTCTTATTGTTGTTTTTGTTTTTTGGTATGTTTGGATTGTGTTGTTTTTCTTACTTATTAGAATTTAAGAAATTTAAAGAGAAAGAATGTAGGGGGAATAAATACACGAACACCTTCTCTAAAATATAAAATATTTTTCCAGAAAAGCCAGGCACAGGAAAAAATGAAGGAAAATGGGGTTTCCCCCCATTATTTTTCTCCTCTTCCCCGTGGCCTTCCCATCTCGACATCATCCTCCGAGGGTGCAACTGAAGCTGCCGGGACCCCCATCTGCTCCCCACCCCCCGCCCTCCTTCTCCCTGTCCCCTCACCCACCGAAGGCCGGAGCTCCAGGGTCCCAGGCGGCCCGGAGGCCATTTCCGCCCCTGTCCCGGATGCAGCACCGCAGAGTCAGTGGATCATGGGAGCTGCAGTTCATGGAGACCTGTGAGAGACCCGGGAGAAAGTCTGCGGGGACCAGGGGGACAGAGACCTCTTGCTGCAGCTCCCACAGTTCCTCCCCGTGGCGGTAGCGGCAGATGTACGTTCCTACAAGGCACAAAAAGGCAGAAGGGAGCAGGAATCGGGTGAATTTGCTCCAGCTGAGCTCTGCGACCAGGGGCGTCCCTGTGGGAGGGGGCCAAAAGGAGGCCGTTGCCCCTCCAAATAAGAATTCTGCACTCCAGACAAACTCTTCCCTCATTCCCCAAATTTCTAGCGTTGCAGGGAGTAAGACCTTGAAAACAATTCATGCTCTGAACTCTTCGATTTTCCATGTTGCGGTCACTTTGCTGCCCCTTTTCTTTGGATGCCTAAATTGTTAAGTGAAGTTTTAAGTTAAGTTACTGCAGTGCTCCCCTCCAACATTTCACAGAGGAGAACTGGGGCACCTCTTTGACCAATCAACATCAGAGTGTGACCAAAGACGATAAGAATGATTAAGGAAGAACGGATAAGCCGGGAGAGGCTGCAGCAGGTTGCTTTCTGCCTCCCGCTTGGGTTAATCTAGTGCTAACTACTTTGCACTTTGAACACAATTTGCAGCGACTGAAGCAAGCTGAGAAGAAAGAGCAAAAGTGGAAGGAGGAGAGAGAAGCTGGGACGTGTTAGAAGCAGCTGGAAAAGCGGGGCAGTAGAGGATTATTTAGGAGCATCCCTGCCAAACTGGAGAGTATGCGCCAGAAATGCATCTCAAAGCCGCCCTCGGGAATCTGGCACACGTAGCTCGGAGAAGAGAAGACTGAGAGAAGTGATGTGAGACAAACGCACTCAAATATCCGAAGGGCTGTCCTCATGTAAAAGATGGAGCAGCTTGTTTTCCATTGCTCCAGAGACCAGAACACGAAGCAATGGATTCAAAATCCAAGAAAAGAGTTTCCATCTAAATGTCTGCAAGAACTCTTAATGTAAGAGCTGTCCCACAGTGGAAGAGCCTGCCTTGGTGTGCGGTGGACTCGCATGCTTTGGAGGTCTAAAAAAATTCAGCTTGTCCAGGTGTGTGTTAGCTGCATCCTCCTGCCTGGCAGAATGGGGTTGGACTGGATGGCCCCTGGGGTCCCCTCCATCTCTAAGAGCCTATGATTCTGGCTTCTGCGTCCTGAATGGGAGAGGGGCCGCCTCAGGGGCATATCTAGGGTGGGGCGGGTAGGACGGCAATGGATGGCAATGCCAGGGGAGTGCAAAAGAGCCGTGCCAGAGAGAAGGAGGAGGAAGCAGCCCCGGAGGTAGGGGCGCAACTTCCATGCTTGCCCTAGGCACTATTTGGGTCCGAATTTTGGGAGAAAGGCAGCTTAGAAATACAAATAAATAAATAAATAAGCTAGGTACGCCCCTGGGCACCCGTCAGCCCCTTCCTTTCCTCTGTCATCTGGAGACACATCACACAGACGCATACAGGCTGAGTGTCCTTTATCTATTCTGGGACCAGGAGAGTTCTGGATTTCTTTTTGTTTTATTTTATTTTAGAATACCTGTATTTGCATATACGTACACAATGAGGTATCTTGGAGATGGGACTGAAGTCTAAACGCAAAATTCACGTTTGATATACACCTTACGCATGTAGCGTGAAGGTAGTTTTAATAATTTTACGCACGAAACAAAGCTTGCGTGCACTGAACCGTCAGAACTAGCTGTCGGGAATGCTTTGACGGTGTCTTCCTGCCTGGCAGAAGGGGGTTGGACTTGGCGGCCCTCGCGGTCTCTTCTAACTCTAGGATTCTATGAGAAAGCAAAGGTGTCACCGTCTCAGCCGCCCCTGCGGACAATTTTGGAGGATTTCAGCTTTCCAGGTGAGGGACGCGCAACCTGTATCACTGCGGATATCGACTGCAAGCGCACAATGCTTTGAAACAAGGCAATACAGAGAACACGATGCACCCCTCGGCTCAGAGTCACGTACGCCCTCCCTTGCCCCCTCCCACGTATTTAGGGGCCCCCCCCGCTTATGAATTCCCTGGAGGGGAGGAAAGAGAGGCACGGCACCTTCCCAGTCCGGAGAGAGCGAGGAGACCCTCAGTGCCGCCTCCGAGCCGTTCCGCACCAGCGCCGCGGCCGTCCCGTTGCGGATCTCCTTGGCCTCTCCGTTCCGCCCGGGCCGGAGCAGGTAGAGTTTCACATCCGTGGCACCTTCGCCCACGTCGAAGGAGAGGCTCAGACTGTCCCCGGAGGCAACTTGCGGGGGCAGCGTTGAGGTCTTGGAAGCTGAGAGGAAGGAAACGGGGAAGCGGCTCAGGGTGGCCGGAAGGCTGGGCGGAGGGGCGGCTGCGCAGGGCAGGAGGATTTCTAGAGCTCCCACAAACATAAAAACTGCATGGTTTTTTCCCTGCCCTGTCATACAAACTTCCTGAAATCCAAATAGCTAAAATCCTCCTTAAGGGGAATTCTGGTGCTGATCTGACTATGATAACATTTTATTTTTGTTGGATTTATATCCCACCTTTCTTCCAAGAAGAGATTCAAGGTGGCTTACAAATTCAACTAATTACAATATAGTTAAAAATACACAAAAATTCTACATTAAAATTGTGTCCAGAGGAGTGGACCAAAATGGTCAAAGGCCTGGAAACCATAAAGCCCTGTGAGGACCGGCTGAGGGAGATGGGGATGTTTAGCCCGGGGAAGAGAAGGTTAAGAGAAGAAGACCGGACAGCCATGTTTAAATGTTTGAAGGGACGTCACATGGAAGATGGAGCAAGCTTGTTTTCTGCTGCTCCAGAGACCAGGACGCTGCGGAGCAACGGCTTCAACCTTCAGGAAAAAGAGGTTCCACCTAAACATCAGGAAGAACCCCTCGACGGTAAGAGCAGTCTGACAGTGGAACCTGCTGCTGCCTGAGTGGAGTGTGGTGGAGTCTCCTTCTTCCTTCGGAGGTTATTAAAGAGGGGCCGGGTGGCCGTCCGTCAAAGGGAGGGCTTTGGTGATGTCTTCCTGCCTGGCAAAAGGGGGTTGGACCGGGTGGCCCTGGGGGTCCCTTCCGGCTGGAGGACGCTATGATCTTCCATCCTTCAGGAAAGAAACGGGTGAGGCCCGGAGGTGCTTCCCTTCTTCTCCCCCATTCCTACGCTGAAAGCCTGCTTTAGTTTACTATTCACGGAAATGTTTCCCCAGCGAAAGTGATTCCCCTTTCAGTCCAGGGCCTGGAAGAGCTGCCTTGTTTGGACTACGGATCCCAGCTGGGACACCGACTAAACGCTGGTGTTCCCCTCTCCCCAGCAGCCGGGCCGCCTTCCAAGAACCCCGCCGGCCCGAGGTCGGCTTGTCAGCAGCCGTGTCGGGAGCCCGACGGCCACGGGCGGGCTTACGGTGAGCGCGCCCTGGCGATCGATGGGGTCAGAGGTGTTGCAGCCAGGTTGCCCTCACATCCCGTACGATGGGACCCTTGCTCTACCGAGTAGGTATTCTGCCCCCTCGTCAAATTTGCGTTCATCTCCCCGCCATTTCTATCACTGCAGAGGGTGAGATCTTGAAAGCGGTCCGCCCCTGGACCTGTTCTAGTTGCTCCGTCCACGTTCACTCAGTCACTTCGCTGCCCCTTTTCTTTGGGTGCCTAAACTCCATTTGTAAAGGCTGAGCTGAAGTTTTCAGTCACCGCGATGCTAGACATGCAAGTTGCTTGCCTCGCTTTTAAGTTACCAGAGTGCTAGACGTTCAAGTTACTTCCTTCTCTTTTGAGTCTCTGCACCGCTAGACCTTTGGGGACCGAAGGAAAATTTCACCGGGGGTGGGGGGACGGAATTCTTCTTCGGGGGAGGCGACGCCCTTGTTTCGCGCCCCCGTGGCTACACGCCCGTCAACCTCCCGCCCTGCCCTGTTTGGTAAGACCCCCGTTTCCGAGGGGTGCCAGCCGCTGCCGCGGAGCTTTGGAGGAGCAGCCCCTCTTCCTCCCGTCGGGGGCCCGAGGGCCAGCAGCAGGGAAGGGGCGGGCTTGCGCTTACCTGGAGAGGCCTGCAGCGGGGGCAAGCAGTAGCCCGTCTTGTCAGCAGGGAAACTGAGGCAGTCGCAGGCGGTGACCAGCGAGACGAAGGCCCCGACGAGACCCCCGCAGGCCGGCAGCTCCTTGCAGCGGCTGTCGCCCCACCGATAACCGGGGAGGCACCGGCAGCTCCGGCCCCTCCCTTGCAAAGGGCCACACTCTGCGGGGAGGACGTGGAAAACAGAGGCGGCTGCGGGCGAGGCATCCCCCGCCCAGAACCCCCTCAGCCTCTGGACCTTGAGTTCAAATCCAGGCCCAGCCACAACGCAGGGCCACTGGTGCCAATGTGCGTGTGTGTCGGTGGGGGGGAGAGGTAACATAGCACTACAAGACAGCGTTTCCCACATCCAAGATCTTTGAGAACTGCGGGGGAATATGGTTTGATAAATACAGCAAATAAGACCGTCCTCTCCTCCCCGCTCCCCACTCCTGGGGCATCCACGGTGGGTGAAGAAGGGAGAACAACATGAATGCAAACATATGAATGCAGATGGAGGGGGAGAGGAGTGTCCATCAGTGGGGGCCGCTGACTCCTGTGTCAACGGGCAATTCTGACTAAATCCCAGGGTGGACTCACTGCCCCCACTGACAGGAGAACCCCCCAGCACCTTACTGCCTTGAAAGGGAATTTGGGGGGACCGCTAGCCCGGTCGCGTACGGGGTGGGGGTGTCTGTCGGCTACTCACGCGTCGTCACGGCCAGGGCGCTGATGGCGGTTGCTGCCTCGCCGCCGACGGCTCTGGGGAGGCCCACGGTGCGGAGGAACCGCTGAGTCCAGGGGGCGTCCAAGGTCGCCGGGCCCACGGGTGATACCTTGAGGTAGGCGGCGCCACGGAGGAGGGGGCCTGGGGCGGGAAAGGCAACCGGACGCCCTAAGGGGGCTCTCCTGGGGGGCCCAGGGCACGGCCGGCAGGGAGGGAGGGAGGGCGGCCTGAGCAAGCCGGCTCTGAGCGAGGGGACATGCACGCAGCTTTATCGCGGAGGAAAGTCCCCACGGGGCCCGAACTCCCCCGCGGGAAGATTCCCCCCTCTCGCCATCCTCCCCTCCTCTCCCGACCACCACGGTGATAAGGGCCTCTCGGTTCCGCACCCCGGCAGCCCTTGCCGCCCGGAGTTTTGGACTCTCCATGGTTCCAATTCTGGTCCCATATTTCAAGTAAAGCCGCTTTTTCTAAGTTGGCAACAGGGCTCCTGCCTCCGGTGGTTCCACCCAGATCTTTTGTCAATCCAGCTGGAACTGTTCCCAGAGCACCCATTTCCCCACTGTATCATCATCATCATCATCATCATCGTTAATTATTCTGTTCAATTATTCTAATCATTAATCAGTCTACCAGGTGTTAGTGATGGAGATCTACAGTGTCAGCGACTTGGATTCTCTCCAAGAATCAGGGCATCAATAAGCTCTCACCAGACAATAAATCCTGTTCCAAGTGGTGTTGCAATTTCTGCAATTCTGCTGTGGTGACCTGATGTATGGTGGTTTTGTTCAAATGTTTTGTCTCTCCTTTTTGGACTTCGAGAAGAAGAGGAGCAGGAGGAGGAGAAAAGGAAGAAAAGCAAGAAGAGGAGGAGGAATAAGAAAAGGAAGAAGAAAGAGAAGAAGGGGAGGAAGAGGAGGAAGAGGAAGAAGGAGAAAGGGGAGAAGAAGAAGAGAAGGAGGAAGAGTAGGAGGAAGGAAAAGGAAGAGGAAGAAGGAGGAGGGAGGAGGAAGTGGCCACCAATATTTAGACTAAAACGGACTAAAACAGCCTGGAAGCCTTCCTGCCACTGGGAGACAACCAAATGAAAAGGGACTTTGCAGGGGAATAAACAGAGACACATCCTTTGGCCATGCAACACTCTAAGGATAAAATGAGACCGGGGTTCCCACAGCTGTAACTTTTCCTGCTCACCAGCTGCCCTTCTGGCTCTCCCTGGGGGCACCCAAGGACCGACTCCCTCCAACGGCGATGCGCTGAGACACTAGGAGAGAAGAGGCAGAATAAATCAGAAAAGAGAGCTTGCGGCACCTTCCAGATGTCTCGGGGCGCGGAGACCCGAGTCCGCTTCCCTGGTCGGTGTCAGCCCCTCCAATGGCGCACCCCGGTGGGGTCTGCCCCCCCCCCCAGTGATGCCACCGTCCCCTGGCACCCAAAGTGCTGGGCCCAGCTGGCTGGGGAGGGCAGTGGGTGGCCAGGGCGAGGAGGAGCTCTCTGCAGCTCGGTGCCCACAAGCCTTCATTGCCGGTATCGTGTTGACACACCTGGAGGCAACTGAGTAAACCTTGAGGAGGAAGCGGCCTTCCCGGCCCCCCCAGAGATTTGCATGCCTTGTCCCTTTGGGCTCCCGGAGAGACAGAGGGTGCCCCCCCCGCCGCCTGCATGCAAAACTCAGCGTCTGCAGGAAGCGGGGGAGGGAGGGCAGGCCGGCAGTGGTTTCCGTGAGTCCAAAAGGACCAAAATGGACCAGGGGAGGACGGAGAGGTTGCTTCGGCTTGCCCGGTGACCCGTGCTCTCTCTGGCTGTAGCCTTCTTCATGGCAGAATTAAACGGGCTCTTTCTACCCCCTTTTCTGCCCCCTTTCAGCAAAAAAATACCAGTTCCGGACTGGAAGAAAATTTTCCCAGCATCTCTCCTGCTGCAGAGATGCAGCTCTCAGGACGCCCTGGGAGGAAAATTGTGACAATTCCGGGAAGGCAAAGTGAGGTAATTGCCCCCAGAAATAAGAATCCTGGCCCTCTCTGGACTTTTCCTTCCATCCCCAAATTTCTGGCATTGCACAGAGAGAGACTCTATTCATCTCAGAAGTCTGTTTGCACTCTGTTTATTGCTTTGCCTGTTTTTTCCCCCCCTTTGGAGGCCTAAACCACATTTCTAAATAGCTTGAATGAGGCTTTGCGCCACTGCAACGCTAGAAATAGTGGGAGTGGAAGAATATTTCATGTGGGAGGAGCAGAGTTCTTATGGGGGGCCATGCCCTCATTTTGCCTCCCCCGGGTGCAGAAAACCTTTCTAAGTTGTCAAGGTGAGCAGTCAGGGGGCATCCCAGAGTGAGATTTTCTTGTGCCACTGGCACACTTTGGGCTCTTAAATTTTTTGGGGGGGGGCATTCAATTTCAGTGTCCCCCCCCCCACTTCCTCCATCTCCTATTTTCTTTTCGTACAAAATTCCATTATGCGGAAAAAAGACAAAATCTTTGGATTGTATTTGGATTGCTACTGCATGTGCACGTGTGTAGGGGGGCTCGATTTGCTTGCAACTCCCCCGCCACCAACTATGGCCTTGAAAAGGAGCAAATTTCTGCCCTTCGATTTATACAACTCATTGTTCCATTTTAACTATTTTGGTTTATTAATAATTATTTTATCAATTGATACACCTTTCTTCTCACAGGGGACTCAAAGTAGCTCACTACAGAGTTTTCTAAACGCGGGGTAGTGCTTTCATTCTATTTCAAAGTAACGTTTTAAATGGTTTTAATTTAGTTGGTAGTTCAATACTAATTCAACCACAGTGCTTTTCAGCATGAGTGGTTTTGTACGTCATTTACTCTGTTTTGTAAACGTCCTCGAGTTGCGCTTTGAGGAAAAGGCAGGATGTACACAAAGCAGCGGTTAGTTGGATGGAGCAAAACAAAATTCAGCTTGAAAACAAACAAGCTTTTTTTAAAAAAAATAAATAACAGTTTAAAAACATTCAAGTCGTAATATTGGCAATAACAGAGAGCCAGCGTGATGTGAGCCATTTCCGCACTAGACTGTTACAGCGCTATGATTCCACTTTCAACCTCCTATGGAATCCTGGGGTTTGCAGTTTCGGGAGGGGCCGGCCGGCCCCTCCCGAAACTGCAAACCCCAGGATTCCATAGGAGGTTGAAAGTGGAATCATAGCACTATAATAGTCTAGTGCAGAAATGGCCGTAGTGATTCGAGGGCTGGACCGGAGTTCGAGTCCGCTTTGCTCAGCCATGGAAACCCAGTGGGTGTGTCACACACTCTCAGCCCCAGAGAACCCCAAGATGGGTTCAGCTTAGGGTCGCCCTAAGTCAGAAATGACTTGAAGGCGAGCAGCCATGAATAAGTGGGAACTGAAGCACAGCATCCGCTGCAACACCCCTCCGGCACGGGTTGAATCCCAGGAACCAGGCATATTTTTTGACCGACTGGGAGCACCGCCACTGTGTTTGGATTAAGCTTTGATTTGTTTGCCCGCATCCGGTCCGTGGCAGCTGCCAGGCACCAGCTTAGCACAGAAACACGTTCTTTTGATTTTTAAAAGGCAGATCAGTCGGAGATTTTTTTGCAAAGATTGGAAATTGTAGATTTTCCGAGCAAGAAGTGACCTGATGATGTAATAATCTGTGGTTATGACTATTATTCACCCTAGTAAGTTGAATGTACTTCGATCTGTCAGTAATGGTAGAATAAGACACAGGATATTAATTAATTGTTCTTTTCCCTTATAATTGGTTTTTATCTATCTATCTATCTATCTATCTATCTATCTATCTATCTATCTATAAATTCCCTTATAATTGGAGGGGCCAGCCAGCCCCTCCCGAAACTGCAAACCCCAGGATTCCATAGGACGTTGAAAGCGGAATTGTAGCGCTATAACAGGCTAGTGCGGAAATGGCCTGAATTTAGGTTCAGTTCAATTTTAGTTTTAATTATTTGTGTATTTTATTTATATATTGTTTGGTTTTCTCTTGTTCTCCCCCCCCCCCCCCCGTAGTTGTGGATTACTTTGCATCTTCTACCAAAATTAATAAGTATTTAATCACAACAGAGAGAGAGAGAGAAAAGAATCCATTTCCTTGGAACGAGGTGGAAAGGAGCCATAGGGCCGGGTGTCGCCAGCATATTGGGGACACTGGACCCCCAAACTCAGGACAGCCCAGCGGTTTCATGGAGAGGGGGAACAGCATGGGGGACAGAGCCCATTCTGGGGGGAAACAGCTTCCTTGGGGGCCCGTCAGAAATAGGGGCCGCTGGCGTACTGGCAACTCCGGACCCCAAAACTCTGGAGAAAATCCCCAAATGGTTTCATGTAGATGCTGAGTGTCAGCACAGGGGAGCAAACAGCCCAGAGGGGCTGCGCAGGCCCGCGGCCAAGAACAGTGGCCTCAAACTGCCGGGAAAGAGATCCCGCCTAAACCTTAGGAAGAGCTTCCTTATCCAAGTGCAGTTTGAGGGTGGAATCTGCCGCCGCCTCCGTGGGGTGTGGCGGAGTCTTCTGGGGCTCCCTCCCCCTCCCACGAAGCCCTCGGAGGAGCAACTTAGGGAGCCGGGTGCGTTTAGCCCGGAGAAGAGGAAGCGAAGAAAGGACACGATAGCCGTGTTTAGATACTTGAAGGGATGGTGTGTTGAAGATGGAGCAAGCTTGTTTTCTGCTACTCTAGAGACCAAGACACGGAGCAATGGATTCCAGGCACAGGAAAAAGAGATGCCACCTAAATTTTAGGAAGAACTTTCTGATGATAAGAGCAGTTTGATAGCAGAATACACTGCCTTGAAGTGTGATGGCATCTCCTCCTTCTTTGGAGGTTTCTAAGCAGAGGCTGGGTGGCCACCTGTCCAAGGGAGGGCCTCGATGGTATTTCCCTGCATGGAAAATGGGGTTGGACCAGATGGCGCTGGGGGGGGGGGTCTCTCCCAACTGTAGGAATAGACAGTTCTAGGCCCAGAAGGAATCCCCCCCAGCCCAGGTGTGTGAAGAGAGGCAGGGGCAAGGTGCGTGACGGTGGGGAGGGTCTTTGGGACGCTGAAGCCTTGCACGGCGGGCTTGGGAGACCGCTATGGAGTTGCAAGCAAATCGAGAGGGAGGCTGGTGAAGGACTCACTGTTCTGGCCGCGGCTCCTTCCAGGATCGGGGCCCCCGGGGCCGGAGGCAGGCAGCTTGCGGACGCGACGACCAGGACGGGCAGCACCAGCGCCAAAGAGCCCATCGGGGGCTCTCGGTTCCCCGGCATCTTCTGCTGCGTGTCTCCCGGGGACTGACTGCGAGGGAGGCAACGCCCGGCTCAGAAATGCAAATCCCCGTGGGACGTCTGAGGTCCGGCAGGATGAAACCGCCCCGGTGGTTGTGTGTGTGGTGGGGAGGGAGAGGACCGGAGGCCGGTTCTGGCGGGGCCGCTTGTGGGCCGGGAGGGTGGAATCTGAACCGGGGTCGGGTGGAGAGGGCAAAAAGGGGGCCCGGCGTGAGTCGGTTGGTCCCCAAGGACTCTCCTGGACTTTCTGGAACCGGGTGCGGAGGCCGTGGTTGGGAGCGAGTGGGGCTTTCCCGACCACGGGGAGGTTTTGCTGGCCGGGACTTTTGGATAGAAGTGGTGCCTGTAGCAGTCTGAGCCTCGGATTATGGCCCCGGAGGCCTGGGTTTGATTCCCCGCTTGGCCACAGAGACCCCCTGCGTGAGACCTTGGGCGGGTCACAGACTCTCAGCCCCGGAAAACCCTGTGATAAGGTTGCCGTAACTCAGAAATGGCTTGAAGGCACACGGCAACCGGGACTGAAATGGAAACCGACGCCTTGCTTAGAGAAAGCTCGTTAGTGATGCTTCTTAAGGGAACCCCTTCCAGAAAAAAGAAAAGAAAAGAAAAGAAAAGAAAAGAAAAGAAAAGAAAAGAAAAGAAAAGAAAAGAAAAGAAAAGAAAAGAAAAGAAAAGGATGGCTTGGGAACTTCTGACGATTAGAAAGAATTGAAACAATGAAATGTGTTGTAACTGGGGAGAGAGAGAAGTATGGATACCTATATGCATATATAACCACCAAAAAGAAGGTCAGAAGTCACTTTACTGTTTATCTTTTAATTCTTTTTCTTCCCTTCCCCCTTTTCTTTATTTTCTATTTCTTTCTAATTCTGTAAATCTTGGTAGCTTCTGATGTATTCTTTTTTTAAAAAAAAAAACCTTAATAAAAATTATTTTAAAAAAAGAAAAAAAGGAAACCCAGGCCAAAGGCGTGGGATACATTTGGAAGAGGGGCTTCGTTGTTCCTCTTCATTGTTGTTTCCAACTGCGGTCAAGTCCCCTTTGCCCTATAGCGACCCTATACAGACCCCCCCCCCCCGAAGCCACCCTCTCCTCAACCATCCTGCTCGGATCTTGCAGATTCACAAAAGACGACAAAGAACTTTCTCCAGTTTTCCCCAGGTATGAAACAAAGTTCTTAACAACTACAACTTCTATTACAAATCTGTTTTTCGTTTTTGTTTTAAAGCCAACTCAAAATCACTTTAAACTGGACAGGAGGGCTGTAAGGTCTCCATGACCTGAACTTTGAAAAGTTAAATGGAGGGGGGACTAAGAGTCCCGAATCCTCCAGCCGGCACAGCCACTGGCCCCCGCAGTTCCCACCGGTCCCTCCCGGCTTGGCCAGCAGGGAAGGTTGGTGGGGGTCCTGGCTCACCCCCTCCAGGGTTCCCCACCCCGCCTGAAAAGCCCCCCTCCCAGATCACTCTGCCCTTGAGCCTTTCCGCACTGCACGGTTATAGCGCGATGATTCCACTTTGGACATCCTATGGAATCCTGGGGTTTGCAGTTATGGGAGGGGCCGGCTGGCCCCTCCCGTAACTGCAAACCCCAGGATTCCATAGGATGTCCAAAGTGGAATCATCGCGCTATAACCGTGCAGTGCGGAAAGGCTCCTTGACTAAGAATTAAGGTGTGCAAGGAGGAGAGTGTGCACGGGTGTGCCTGTGGCTGAAAGACCGGTATTTGTTTGCAAGAGAGTGCACATCAGACTGCGCAAAGCAGCATCCGCTAAAGACGGGGGGAGCCGGAGGAGCAGGTTCCTTAAGAGAGAGAGAGGAGGAAGGCTAACCCTTGCGGCGCCCGGCCCGTGGACGTGGGCAGGAGGAGAAGGCGGCTGCCAGCCAGGAGATGCAAGCGAGCCCCGTCCTGCCTGGGCCCTGGGTGTGGCAGGCGGGTGGGAGGGAAGGCGGAGGAGCTGCAGTCATTCCCGGGGTGAGCTTGGAGGTGAGGAGGAGGATGGGAAGGACCCAGGGCTGAGTGGGGTCCGTGCCCGAAGCCCAGGGAAAGACGGGCGGGCACCGGTGCCGGGGCAGGGCAGGGGAGGGTCCACGCTCAGCTGGGTGGCGAAGGGGACGAGCCTGGGACCGGAGCCTCGGTGACGACAGGCAGTCCTTTGCCGCCTTGGCTCCAGACTCACTCAGCCGGAGGGTAAGTGTGCGTCCTGCAAAAGGACCTGCTTCCTGTGGGGACATTTGACATTGCTGTGTGTTTGGGGATGGGCGTCTGTGGTCCGGACAGCGCTTTTGGGCTCTTTTACAACCCTGCAAAGGGATTTAGGATCCCCTGGTGGCTCAGAGATTTCGGTCAATGCAACTATCGGGTGTGCCTGCGAAGACCTGACGTGAGACAGCGGGTGACTCAGTGACGCTCTGTGGGGGTGTTTCGGTGGGACCCAGAATAATGCTCCGCAAAGCCTTGGGTGGGGGATATGACTCACCTGCTCAGCCGCCCTAAGGAATGGCTTGAGTCAGAAAGAACAAGAGGAGCACTCTTAACTCCAAAATTGCTCAACAGTTGGAACTGGATCAGCCAACGGGGGAAGAGGACTCCTTTGGCTCCGTGCGGGCGGAAGCAGCCCCCGCCAAGTTCTCCTAGGAGTTGAAGAGGGAATCGGACGGCATGCCCCCGACTGTGGAGGACCTCCTCTTGAGCCAGGCGTGCGTACTTGTGTGCAAATCCACCTCGTGCCTTACGGAAAGGGTGCGTGGCCAGTGTTCCGTTCGTGCGTCACCCCTGTGGTGGCGGCAGGCGCAGCCAAAAGGCCGCAAGCTGTGAGCTGTGTTGCTGGAGAAACACAGACTGCGCAGTGTCCAGGCGGGTTTCCTCCGCCTTCCCTCCCAGCACCGCCGTGCCACCTGGAATAAGGGAACACCGCTGGGGGACAGCGCCCACCGACAAGGGGCCGGCCTGCCTCTCCAGGACCTGCTCCGGAGGCAGCCGAATCCCAAGCGTGCCTTGGGCGGTAGAAACCTCTTCTCCCACCTGCTCCTCCAAAGAGCTGCTTCCCAACAGCAGATGGTGCTTGGTGAGGCTGCCACAGCTAAGGGACGTTTGCAGACACCTTTGCAGGTGATCTGACTGTGTGTGCACCTGCAGGGGTCAAAGAGGGATCGTTGCATGCTTGCTCGCAGCACATTTTATTGGCTGTTCAAGCCCATCCTTTTCTGTCTGATCGTTTGTTGAAAAGGACCTCTTTTCTGGCTCGTTTGCAGCGGACAAACGGCCTGCCTTCCTCCCTGGATTGGCCCCCTCCCTCTCTCAGCCCCATGGATGCCGGGCCTGAGAACGGCTTTGGCGTCCTCCCAAACGGCCAGGAGAAAGACCGGGAAGCAGCAGTGGAGATGGTGAGTGGCTTCTGAGTACCCTCCCTCCCCAACTCTGGCGGCGAGAGAAAGAACACGTGGCTCACAGCCGAACCTTTTAGACAAATCTTCAGTCCCTGAGCGGAGAGGCTGTAAAGGGTGGCTTTTAAGATTTAAATTTAAAAACCTTCCAGACGCACCAATGCAGGGTGTGAAGCAATTCACCTCCCCTCCTCGGTGAAGCCAAACGAGCCATACTTTGCAAGCAGGATAGAAAACCTTTGGCTCTCCAGATATTTCAGATGACAACTCCCACAATCCACTGGGTGAGGCTGATGGGAGTTATAGTCTATAACATTACTGCATGTTTGCACTTTTTCCCCCCTTACTTGGAGGACTCTTAAAAAAAAAGTCCTCAATTTAAAAGCAACCACAATAAGAAGAAGCACGGATTTTCTGTTGTCTTGGTATGGCAATGGCTCTGTCTTGCCAGCAGATGCCACCATTTACAGATGCTACGTGAAGTATTGTCTTGAAGGTAGGAAGCAGAAGAGAGAGTGCTTTCCGATGGTCTCAAGCGGCCACTCTCTGCTCCTCTGCTTGGTAATCTCTCTCCCTTTCTATAAAAAGAAGGGCAACTTCATACATAGATTTCTCTTGAGGGCACAGAATGAACAGAGCTGGACTTGGAAACATTCCTTTCGCACTGCAGTTCCCAAAATCCCCAGTGGCCATGCTGGTTAGGGATTGTGGAGGTTCTAGCCTTGATTCCTAGACTCTAAGCTGAAAAGTTACTGCCTTGAACGCTGACTCTCAGCCCCCTTGCAGCCAGTGTGGCCACTGGTCATGCAACTTTTAAAACTTTTCCCAACTTCCGTGACTGCAACTCTTTCCTTTCCACTGACTGAGTTTAAATCTGTTGGGACGAAATTAAAAGGGAAAACCAAACTTGGTCATAGAATCACAGAAACATTGAGTTGGAAGAGACCATAATGGCCCTCCAGTCCAACCCCCTTCTGCCATGCAGGAACAAACACTCAAAGCCCTCCCTTGGACAGATGGCCGCCCAACCTCTGCTTAAAAACCTCTAAAGGAGGAGACTCCACCACACTCTGAGGCAGCCGATTCCACTGCCGGACAGCCCTGACCGTCGGGAAGTTCTTCCTGAGGTTCACGTGGAATCTCCTTTCCTGCAGCTTGAATCCATTGCTCCTTGTCCTGGTCTCTGGAGCGGCAGAGAACAAGCCCGCTCCCTCCTCGACATGACATCCCTTCAAATATTTAAACATGGCTATCCTGTCCCCTCTTCACCTTCTCTTCTGCAGACTAAACATCCCCAGCTCCCTCAGCCGCTCCTCATAGGGCTTCGTGGCTTCCAGACCCTTCACCGTTTTGGCTGCCCTCCTCAGGACATGTTCCAGCTTGTAAATAGCCTTCTTGAATTATGGTATCCAGAACTGGATACAGGATTCCAAATGAGGCCTAACCAAGGCAGAATAGAGTGGTACCATTACCTCCCTTGATCTAGACACTGTACTCCTGTTGATGCAAACAAGAATCGCGTTAGCTTTCTTGGCTGCCGCATCACACTGCTGACTCATGTTCAGCTTGTGATCTACCAAGATTCCAAGACCCTTTTCACATGTTGTGTTCCCTTGCAGAGCTCACGGGAGGAGGAAGCGGTGAGGCAGCCGGTGGCCCAGTGGACGGTGGCGGACGTGTGCGCGTGGATCGGCAGCCGGCCCCTGGGGGCCCCTGGCGGTGCCCTGATGGAGGCGGCCCACAGCCACGCCATCTCGGGCAAGGCCCTGCTGCGGCTGACGGAGGAGATGCTGGAGCGCATGGGGGTGGCGCCCGGGACCCTGCGCCAGGCGCTGCTGTGTGAAATCCTCCACCTCCGTCTTCAGCAGGAAATGGAAGATTTGCTGGACGCCACAGACGGTAAGGGGTGGCCGCTGGGGCAGAGCTTCCCCTTCCCTTGCCTGGAATGCGTGGGCAAGTGCTGTGGATGTTGGGCTTGCCAGTCTCTGGGCAGCAGCTGGAGCTTCTGGGAACTGCCGTGCCTCCCTGGGAGGCGGCTTTAAAGGCTGCTGGGGTACAACTCTGGGAGACCAGGGTTAAAATCCCCACTCAGCCACAGAAACCCACGGGGCCTTGTGGCCTTGTGCCAGTCACACTCTCTCAGCTTCAGAGGAAAGGAATGGTGGCAAACCCCCTGTGAACAAACCTTGCCAAGGAAACTTCATGATAGGTTCACCTTAGAGTTGCCACAACACAGGGAAAAGGGACTTCTCTAGTAATACAGAGAAACAGAGGAAACACCCATTAAACTTGGCAGCCCCTAAAAACTCGCACTTTACTTTCAGATGTCAAGAACTTTGATAAAGAGGAGAACAAAGGCAACACAAAGTCAGGATGTTGGCAGGTGGGAAGCCAGCCTGGGAAAAGTTGTTGTTTTAATTAGCTGGCAAATGAGGGCCTCACGCAAAGATATTTGTACTGTTCCTTCTCGTAAGATGCCGCCATTCCAATAGGGCTTTTTAGTCTTGGCAACGGCCAAAATGGGCACCTGTTACTCCACTGTTTCTTGAATAAAGCTTTGTAAACTTCTAAGCCTATTTTCTGGGAGGGGAGTTATCCCGTAGGTGACACGTTCCCCCGCTTAGCCTCTCAGCTGGTGTGGTGTGGGTTTGCTCTCTTTGCCGCTCCGTAACTCGAGGTCTCTTAAGATCCTTTCCATCTTCTCCCTTTGACAGAGCGAGAGAGGAAAGGCTGCCGTTAAACCGGCGACTCTGCCTGGAAAGCAAAAGAACAGAAACAGACAGCGGGAACCGGACTCCGACTGGCCTTCCCAGCAGGGTTGTAGGTCCAAGGACTGGCGGAGGGCAGAACTGCGGGGCCAGCTCCGTCGTAGCCGTGGCTAGCTAAGCACCTTAAAACTAACCTGTGTACTCATCGTAGCCATCTTTAAGTATCTGAAGGGATGGCACGGAGCCCATTTGTTTTCTGCTGCCCCAGAGACTAAAACACAAATCAATATGGATTGAACTTGCAAGAAAAGAGATTCCACCCAACGTCTTTCAGGAGCGTTTTAGTTGTGGATTCCTGCATGGTAGGGGGTTGGGCCAGATTGTGGTCCCTCTGGATTTAATATTTTTAAAAAGCAGAAGCATCATGCTGGAGTTTCTGGAAGAAAAATGTTGTGTTGCAAGCAGGTGTCTTGGCTGGGGGTGGGCGGGCAGCTGGAGAACAGAGGATGAGGTCCACGATTTAGGAAACACAGGCCATTTCTGCACTAGGCTGTGATGGCGCTATTATCCCACTTTCAACATCCTATGGAATCCTGGGGTTTGCCGTTTAGGGAGGGGCCTTTGAGGGAGAGAAAGTCTTTCAGGCCCCTCCCGAAACGGCAAACCCCAGGATTCCATAGGATGTTGAAAGAGGAATCATAGCACTACAACAGGCTAGTGCGGACATGGCCGCAGTTTAGCTGTTTCTGCTGCTGATTCCTAAATGGTGGCGCAGCATCTCTTTAAGGCTGATCCGGTTTCAAGCACCAGATGGGGCCGCGGCTCTGTGTCGGTGAACTTCCCGCACGATGCTCTTGCAGGTATTTGCCGCTATGTCGACTGATAAAGCGAGCCCCTCTTGTCCTGGAGCCCTGACGGCGGGCGAGCTTTTCACAGCCCAGGGGGGCAAATGAGACATCGCTTGGGTGGGCGTCTCCTCGCCTTCCCTGGCACCTCGGTCTCTGGGAGCTCCTTCCGCTGCCGGGCCCCTCACCCCACCTGGCCTCTGTCTCTGGGGGGCGTCCGACATTCCTAACCGTCAGGCCCTGCTTGGCACGAGGTCCCGAACGCCCTGAAGGCCCAAAGAGCAGCCTAGGGTCCCAGGAGACCCACAAAATTTCTCCTTGCTTTACGCTCCCAGCCAATGCATGTCTTGTATTTTGGGGGTCGGTGCATTTATCTTTTTATCTGCACACCACACCGAAAACTCACATTGAAATAGGTCGCTGAGGTTGCCCAAATGGCCAGACTAATGTGGGTTTTAAAGGAAAAGCCAACTGAAGATTTTCTCTGGAAGACTGGAAACCTTTTACTGATGTTTTTGAGCAATAAGAAATCTAACAATGCAATAATCTGCAGCTAATCACTAGTAGGATCACCCAGTTGGATCTGTAATGGTAGAATAATACATTTTTCCCTTTTTTCCCCCTTTCATTTCAGTTTGGCTTGGGTGGGCAATCAGAGCCCTTTGGTATTTTAATAAGCTGGTGTTTAGTGTTTTAGTGTGTTTGCATTGTGTTTTAGATTTTTTTTTAATTTTCTTTTTTCTGAATGTATATTTCTTTGATTGTGAATTAGATTGTTCATGGAGAAACTAATAAATAAATGAGAAGAGGCAGAAAAGTCCTAGCACTGGAGTGCACAACAGAATTCCTCAGTGAATTTGCAAAAGGAGGAGAGCATTTTAGAAAGGAAAAATATTTCAGGAGCATCGTTGGGTGGGTGCCCTCACCCCGAAGGGATTCCTCCATGTGGCTGCAGGGGAAGGGGACAGAAACCCATGAGTGGTCAGGCGAAAAGAGACTGGTCTCCGTTCCTTCGTGTCCTTGCCTTTCTCCCATTTTACACCACAGGGACCGGGACTCCCGTGAGCCTCCAGTGTCCGGCCCCAGGGCTAAGGGTGCGGGCCGGGGACCCTTGTTCTGATCGCGCGGCTCCTCCCACTGGGCTGCCAGCCACGGACTTTGCTTCGGCAAGGGCTGCCCGCTGCTTCTTTCTCAGCGCTTCGTCTTTCTGAGAACGGAACACACACCGACAGTGATGAGAGAGAGATGTTTAAAAAAGCTTGGAAAAATTTTTTATTGAAGTTTTATTTTATAATAGGATTTTCAGGGTCTTTTTCCCCCCTCTTAAATACAATAAATATTTACCAGTAATAATAGCATTTCATGAATCAGAGTTCAACTCCACTGCCCAAGGCAGCCAATCTCCAACGATGCATTAAGACAGACACGAATCCGGATGAAGCGTGACAGGTGGCGGAGGGACCCACAGCGACCACGCACTGTTTCCTATTACAGTTTCCTTTTGCCAGTAATAATTGTAATAATAATAATAACAACAATATTCTCCACAGTCAGTTTGCTTTGACCTTGGCCAAATGTCTGGGGGACGGATCAGGGACCCCTTTGCCCAAGAAAGGAGGAACTTCGGAACTTCCTTCCTTCCTTCCAGGCAAAGAGCACCAATGAGGGGGGCAGGCAGACCCCGGAAGACCCCGTCACCTTGCCTGGCTGGGGCAGGGGGAGAGAATGATGCCAACAGAGCAGAGCAGCGGAGGCAAGCAATGCTGCCTGCCAAAATCTGGACCGCCCCCCAGTACAGTTACGGAGAACAAACAACCCCATCGCCACCCTCCTTCCCCGCTCGTGCGACAGCCCAGAAAAACAGCTTTTCAAAAATGCTGAGCTCACAGTGGGCCACCAAAGCCAGGAAGACTAGAACAGAAGCACCGCTCCCATTCCTGCTTCCAAATCAGAAATGCCTTTGAGGAGGGCCGTCCTCATCTCCCTGGCATCCCAGAGTTGGGGTTTTGCACAAAAACAATCCTTAGTCCTCCTCCCCTGCCTCCGGACACACCTAAATGTGGCCGCTGTCAGAAGACGTCCAAGGAATGCATTTAACCGCGAGGTCTGATACTTGAGTTCTGTGGCCCTGTCCCATCCCGGGGGCGCTTAGCTTAATCCTTCGCCGTTGCCAAGGACTGGGTTCACACGCGAGAACCCGCATTTCCGGATGGGCCAGGAGCAAAGAGACGGGTCAGGCCCAGCCTGTAGCCCCGGATCAGTGGTGACAGGCGGGTGTGAACCTGGACCCCGCCGGTCTCCCCAGGCATTAGCAAAGAACTTTGCGCCCCTTGGACGGAGTCTTCTCACCCGACGCACCTGCCTCTGAAATTGGGCCGAGGGAGAGTCCGCAGTCCTCGGGAGCTTCACTCAGCCCCAACGACTTGGGATCCGCTCCAAAGCGAGTGCAGCCGATCCTGATATTCAGCTGGCCGAGACCAAAAAGGAAGCCACCCGGGTTCTGGACCGGCCACGTTTCTTCTTTCCCCCTCCTGCCCTGTTCAGATCCAGGTCCCTCCAGCCAGCAAGAGCAAAGCAGCCGCTGCCTGCCCCGGGGTCTCCCGAAGCAGCCCGGTCACAGCCACAGCCCGCCTTCCAGACCGAACGCCGCCCCCAGACGGACGCGACTCTCGCAACGGAGCAGCAGGCTGATGCGGCTACGGCCCCCAACCCACAAGCTTCTCACCAACTGCCCTTGTCTGAAGAACTGTTTGGAGCGGTGCCTCCAGAGGCACGTGGCTTCTTTGCCGGGACGGAGTTAGCAGCAAGTCAAGGGAAAGAAAAACAGAGTTTGGGCCCTGAAAACCTAAAGCGAAGTGCTCACTGCAAATGGCCACGGACCATGCGGGCCGAACGGACCGAGAATTTCATTTCCTACCAAAGGAAGCCCCTTTCACCCACTGAGGTAATAATGTAGGAAGCAAGAGGTGGAGGGATACAGCCAGAATCTCAAGTGATCTTTTACGAACACTCCCTGAATGCTGAGAGCAAGTGGGCAAACACCTCCATCCACCTCTTCAATGCAAAATAACCTTTAATTCTGGGAATACTCAAGATGAACATAAAGGAGATGCACTAAACACCACAGCACAAAGGAAAGAGGCCCCCCCAACAACGTGGCACCCTGTTTGCATTTGATTCTCACTGAATTTGCAGTACATTTTAAATAGTAACAAAGTCAAGAACAGTAACACGTTATAGCCATTTTCCCTGTCTTCACTTCTGAAGAGAAATGCCACCTATCTACCACCTCTTTTAGCTGGGGCAACACTTAAAAAAAAAATTAAGACCAGTGACATTTTGCCTCAAGCTCAGGAGTTGTTTAAGGCACCAAGTTCCTTCACTGAGAAACTCTGACAGGTGGAAAGCAAAACCACGTTTTCCCTTCCAGACACGCAGAGGAGCCCGTTCTGCCTTGGAGTGTGTCCATCGGGACACGGGGAGAGGCAAACAGAAGCCGCCCTGGGACTGTCTGGCGGGGGGAGATGGAGGGAAGGGGGCAGAGGGAAGGACGGACGGACGGACGGACAGACAGGCATCCTTCTTTCTGAGCTCCCAGGCAGCTCCTAAAAGCAGCGTCACGTGGTCCCCAGGCCGCAACCAGCCTCCATCTCCTCCTGTTCTTCGGCCCTCATGCCAGTGGATCAACCATCTCATTTGCTGTGGTCACAAAACCTCAGCAAAGGTTGCGGAGGAAGGCCACTAACTATTTTGGTGACCTGCTTAATTTCTACCCAACCCTTCCTTCCCTCAGGGTATTAAGCGGTGCTGCTTGCGCCTTCTGCTCCTCCTCCTCCTCTCTCCTTTTGCTGAGAAGGAAAGCCATGAGACAGAGGCCCTGCCCTGCTTTGCCCTGGGGCTCTTCGGCACCAGAAGACGGTCCTCCCCACTCCCACGGCACAGCGTGGCCAGCATCCACGGGCCAGCAGAGGAGATGGAGAGGGGAAGAGGGGTAACCGGGGGTTTCTTCCTGTCCCCTCCCCATTCCACATCCTCAGGGACCCAACCCTGGCCTTAGGGAATGCTCTTCTACCAGATCACGTCATTAGATTTGTAGGACGCGCTTGTGCGGAGAAGGGACTCTGGTTACCAAAGCCGGGAGGATTTTGTGAGGGTTCTGCCCAAAGGACCCCCTCCTTCCTAACAGCAGCCTGGGCAGGACCACCGCCACCACCCTCACTGTCAGCACCACAACCGCCAATCTGAAGGCCCCCGTTTCCAAAGTAGAAATAGCAACAACAACACGCTATTTCCCCTGCTAAAAGAGACAGAGAGCCACGTGTTTGGACAATGATTCCTTTCTCAAAACACACACGCACAAACACCAGACCCTCTCCCTCTCTGAAGTGGACACCTCCACCACCCCAAAAGGGCTTCGGGAGGGTCAAACATAGTTTCTCATTTTTTAATATCTCTTGTGTGATTTGCAAATGATTACTGAATTACATTCCAAAATCTTATATTCCTCTTCAGGTATTCAAGCATGCCTCAATTCTTCTGTTCACCCACATTTTTTTCTGTGCAAAGTTATTTAATTAAAAAAAAGAAGGCAGATCTCCTCACTCTCATCTACTTCACAGCCATGAAAACACTGGACAAATAAGCAAAAATCAGAATGGTTTCTTCATCTATGCCCCCAAAATCTGTCCAACTCCCTGCTGCTTTTAGAAATACTCATCTCTAACAAGTGGAACCAGCTCTTCTCTTGCTCCCTAGCACACCAGAAATGGCATCTCTGGTCAAACTTGAGATTTCTTTTTTCCAAAGAAAGACCTATTTATAAGGGGAGGAAAGGAGAAAAACCGAGCTAAGAGCCAGTTCCAGGACATTACATTGCTTGCATCTTGTTTGTTGACATAATGATTCAAGTTTACAAAGGAAAAGTTAAATATCCATTCACAATTAGTATTTCCACCCCCCTAATGGAATGTGTTCCCCACAAGAGGGAGACTTCCTCACATCTCAAACCACCAAAAAAGAAATCCCACGACCACCCTGCTGTCAATTCCATAGGAATACTCTTTGCTGCGCTCAGTTTCTTCCGGGTGCGACCGTTCCAAGGATTTTGGGTTTAGGCTGCACTCTTCATACAAGCACACAAATACACACAAAGGAAAGAAAAGAAAATATTCTTCATTAAATAAGGCTGCCAACAGAAGAGAAAAATTGGCCCTCGTCTTCACCACCACGCCAACAAAACAGGGTGAAAGGTTGCTGGGGAGGTAAGAACGCCCACGTCTCCCGTCGGAGAGGAATCAGGAAGAAGCAGAGGCACTGGGAGTGGAAATCAAATCCACCTCAGTTTGGTTTTTGCAACAGAAAACTAAATTAGCCCTCCGCCCCCATGAAGGAGGGCAGCTCTGAAAGAACGAGAACAGAAACACGCACACGGCCTGACAAACGATCTGCAGAAGCATCCTTCTTCTGTCTGCCTCCGTGCCCACCCTGGCGTGGCGTGGCGTGGGACGGGGGTGCCGCACGAACAGGTGACACCACCAGCCACGACGTCATCCAATCATTCTCCTCCGTTCCCAAAGGGCTTCCTCTCAGAGTCAACGTTAGGGCGTGGGGTCCCCTCTGAGTCCCAACTTTCGAGAAGCGAGAGGCAAGGAGTGACACCAACTGTGTGCCAGAAGGTTCTCGGTGGAGAACACAGCCTGCCCACCAGTTGTGGTTATCCAAGCGCCAACCAGCACCACTTTCAGACAACCGATTCTCTCTCTTCCTCCCAGAAGCCTCTCCCAGCACGACTGGATCTGTGCTTGCAGCCATGGAGCGCTCCACCCTTACCTCCTTCACATCTCAAATCTTTCCGCAGGCCTACGGATGTTCCATGGCAACCCCATGCCTCCAGAACCACTATCAGTGCCTTTGTGGGTGGGTGAATGTCGCTGCCCAAGGCGTAGAATGTGGGCACATGGCCGGTCTGGCACACGCTCAGGGATGTGAAGCTGCCAGTTGTTGTCTCAGTCCAGTCGGGTAGTGTGGCTGGCAGTCACGGTGGTGGCAAGAAGGAAGGAGGGGAAGAACGGCCCCCATGCCACCGCTCCAGCTGCTGGACCTCACACATTCTCTGCCCTGTGACTGTCCAAAGTGGGTCCAAATTTAGTTCCGTGGTGATGGCTGAAGAATATTTACACAGGCGACGGGATTTACAGCGCCTCGACAGAGCGCAGGCCAGCGTTCTCCTCGGCTGCCCTCTCCACGCCTAGTCAATCGGAGCTGGGCTTCCGGAGAGAGAAGGTCCGGATGTTGAAATGCTCGCTCAGCTGGCTCACCTGGGGGGGGGGGCAGAGGGGCAGGGCAAAGGGAAGGGACAACAGGTGAGGCTCACAAGAATTTTGCCACCCAAACGCTCCCCGCTCTTCCTGTGGGCAGGCCCCTGCAGTGGCACGGCACAGAGTTGGTTGCATGGCTGCAGAGTGTGGGGAAGCAGAGTCTGGGCCCCCAAGTCCATTTCTGTGCCCCACGCCCTCGTCCCACCCCACAAAATTGGATGACCAATAGTTTCCTCCTCTGCAAGCCCTGGAAATTTTGTGTTTGGGGGTGGGGTGCTTCCTATATTGACCCATCTGTTCCAGTTCTGAAAAAAGAAGCCCAGACAGGCCTCAGAAAACACCTGAGTCTGCGACAAAGTGGCCAGTCGCACACGTGCACACATTCTGGGGCTAGGGAGGGCAGCGCTGACCACTGGCGGGAGGACAAAAACGTCTCTCCTCCAGTTAAACTGCCGCCTGCAGATGGTCTCAAGAGGAGGAGAGTGGCACCAGAACAGAGCGGCTGTCCTGCCGGTGCCGCTGCTAGAGGGACGCCTGCCAGAGCACCGCGGCAGCTGCTCCAGCAAAGCACGAGGGGACGGAGCTCCTGGGAAGAGGAGGAGGGAAAAGAAGAAGCAGAGAGGGCGGAGAGATCTCCTGCTAAGTTCGCCAAGGAAGGGGAGGAGGACGAGGAGCCCCACGAGGGTTGATCCCCCCACATCTGGTTGCGGGGGGGACACTTACCACACTGACACCGTAATGGATGTGTGCCAAGGTGATGAAGCTGGTGAGCACGTAGAGGAGAAAGACCTCATGGCGGGGCGGGAGGCCTGAGATGACCACCAGGATGACCAGGGCAAGGGGCACCAGCAGCACGTTCAGCGGCTGGCACCGGGTGCTGCTCATCTGGCAGACGATCAGGCGGCACTGGAGGGAGAGGAGGGAGGAGGAGAGACGGGGAAAGAGGCGCTCTGTGAGGAGGAGAAGGGCAAAGCCCCAAGGGAGGAGGCGGTGCCAGCCCCCCCCCCCCACGCAGCCGGCCCCCAACCAGACCTAGCCGTTGCCCAGTCCCTCAGACGGCTTCTTGGAGGCCCACCGGAAGACTCTCAGCCGGACGCCCTCGAGCAGGGCTGGAAGGGCCGGGCACAGAGGGTCCGGCGGCGCTTCGACCAACCACCGGACCCAATTCAGGATAGAAGGGCACTTGCGGTTTCACGGGAAGGGTTTTTAATTCCCAGGCAAGGATCACATCCCCCCACTTCTGGAGGAGTGAGGCTGCACTTTCCATGTTCTTTGGCAAAGACGACACCTTTCTTTGACAAAGTGCTTTGGGGGGCACACAAAAACCCCCGCTGGGCTCAGAGGCCCACACAATCTTGACACCCTTCCATACTGCTTACTTTAAGATGACAAATATGGTCCCATGCCAGCAGAAGGGAACTGCCTCTGCCAAGGGACCCTGAGCTCAGCCGGCCGTCCCCAAAGAGACACCCAGCAGCCCCACTGGACTACCACCCCTAGAATCGCTTCTGTCGATCTGGTGGAGCCCATCTGGAGGGTACTGGATTGGTGGTTCGCGGTTGAGAAGCACGGTCTTCCAAGAGGTTTTGGGGACAGAGGAGAGTACTCTGAAGTATAGTTGGCCCTCCATATCCAGGGGTTCTACATCAGTGGATTCAGCTGAAGAGCCCATTCACATGGCGATTCTGTTCACCCAGTCCCCTTGCCTCTTGGCTTCTCAGGGCCTTTCTGCCTACACCGTTATGGCACTATTACTCCACCTGCAACATATCCTCTGGAATTCTGGGGTTTGTAGTTTTCTGAGGCCCAAGAGCTCTCTGGCTGAAATTTCTCAATGCCCCTCCCTAAACTGCAAACCCCAGGATTCCGTAGGAGGTTGAAAGTGGAATAATAGCACTATAACAGTGTAGCGTGGAAAGGCCCTCAGAGTTCACCCAACTGCATGGATCTGGGTATCGCAGCCACTGCTCTGAAGTCGCAAAGAGAGACAGATTCCACTTCTTCCTCTTTGGACAAAAGCTGGTGGAAGGCTTGTGTCCAGCTGCCCTCCAGATGTGCTCACCATGACACCCATCGCCCACTACCAGCATATCTGGAGGGTCTAGGGATGGAGGGAATGCTGTGTGATACTGGTCAGATCTCCACCCTGCCCCCCAGAGCATCCCCTGCCCCACGACAGGGACCTTGCGTGGTTCTCAGGCCCAGGGGGAAACTCACTGAGATGTTGGCGAAGGCCGTCCCGACCATGAAGTAGAAGAGGCGGGGGTGGGCCTCCAGGATATTGGTGGGGGACAGGAAGATCCAGCTGGTGCACAAGAAGAAGAGCAGGACGGGCGAGAGGAAGGGCAGCATTGCCTCGTAGAAGGAGTGGTGCTTCAGCGTTTTGCTCTTGTAGGCTCTGAAAGGTACAGGAGGGAGAGCGAAGGCGGGGATGAGGCAAGGCCAGTAAGAGGCAGCCCCCTTTATTCCCTCCAGCCCATCTATAAGGCCGCAAGGGAGGCGGAAAATGGAAGATTCGGCTTGAAACCGAGCAGCCTGGCCCAGCCAAAATGTCGTCACATGCCTTTGCTTTTCCAGAGGTAAGATGGGGCGATCGCTTGAATCTCCGCTTCTCCGACCCCAGGTCGGAGAAGCGGAGATTCAAGCGATCGCCCCGTCTTACCTCTGGAAAAGCAAAGGCAGTGACGACATCTGGACAAGTAAAGGCAGCAACGAAATTTTCGTTCAGAAAGCACTTACTTGTAGTAATTCAACAAGCTCATGGGAATGGTCACTGTCAGCGCACACCCTGCACAAGAAGAGGAAAAACAAGACAGAGACATTAGACCTCCAGTCCACTCCAAGTCCCATTTTTCTGCAACAAAGGCAGCAATGTGCAGCCAGTGCCTGACTGCCTCAGCCCTTGTTTGGCAGTGAAAAGTTTCTCCCTGCTTCTTAGGGCAAGGGATGGGAGGGTGATGGCCATTCTCCAGATGTTGCTGGACTGCAGCTCCCAGCATTCCTCACCAGTGGCTGAGACTGGGGCGAGTCCACTGGAGAAGGGCTTCCCTTTGTTTGTTCTAGAGACAGGAGTCTTCCTGCAGATGAAACTTTTGTTAAAAAACGCATGTGAATTAGTGACAGCCTGAATTTGTCCCTAGGAGACAAAGACCTTTCCTGTGACAATAGCTCTTGGCATTACAATTTTATTGTTTGGAAATGCACTGGTGCTGTAGCTGAGGATCTGTCAGATGCAGGATAACTCCGGTCCCAGGAAATAGGCTTAGAAGTTTGAAAAGATTTATTCAAGAAATAAAATTCTACTGGAATCACAGTGTTGGGTACAAATTTGCATATGCAAAGCCCTTATGTGCCAGCTAATTAAAATAACTCTTTTTCCCAGGCTGGCATCGTGCCTGCCAACATCCTGACCTTGTGCTCGCCCTTGTTCTCCTCCTTATCAAGGTTCATTGTATCAGCATAGCCTCATTCCCAAATCACTGGGTTCTTCTCATTTAATTTTCAACATCCCCTTCCAGTCCCTTTTGCATGGCACCAAGCAGTGCAGTACTACATGTATTACACGGAATCAAGTAGCAAAACACTACAAGTGTTACCTGGCAGCAGAGAGCAAACCACCTGGTATGACAGTGCATGGCAGTTACAGGGTGTTATGCGAAAGCAAACATCGCTATCTGGCGTTAGGCTGGCCTTAGGACGTGATGGCAGAGAACGCAAGACGACCCGATAGGATTCCTGCACGGCAGGGGGTGGGACGGGACGGCCTTTGGGGTCCCCTCCAACGCTACAATTCTTAACTCAGGTGCGATGCGCTGGCACAGCTATCGTAGGAATGAGAGCTCTGCCCATTCACCCCTTCAGCATCCTCCCCGTTTCCCCGCATGTAGAACCTCTTGATTCGTGGAAGGGGAGCGCTGAGGAGGGAGAAAAGGCCTAGCCCCAGAAACACACATTTCAAAAACTTCTCAACAGCCAGCTCTAGAACTGGGCTCCCTTTTCTGCACGATATTGGCATTTCGCTGTGATGGTATTTTAACACCAGTGTTGTAGAACGCAGCCCCGACCGGTGGAAGCCACTTCGATCCAGCGTGGGCCTCACTAGTGAGGTCTTGTGCAAGGGTCCCTCCCGCCCACTCATTGAGACCCAATAAATTCTGCACTGCTAAGACAACTGGGGATCTAAATATCCTAAAGGCACCAGCAGATCCCATCTGGTCTTGCAAGCTAAGCAGGGTCAGCTCTGGTTAGTACTTGGATGGGAGACTGCCAATGAATACCAGGTGCTGTAGGCTATATTTTGGCAGGAGGAACTGGCAAAACCGCTTCTGGGGACTCCTTGCCTAAGAAAACCCTGTGAAATTCACGGGGTCTCCATAAATCAGCGTGCTACTTGACGACACATACACGCTGACACGCTTAAAAGTCCTACAAGATGTTCATGCGCCCGCAGAAAACTGGTAACTGAGAAGGCACCAGATGCCATCTGATCTCGATCCTAAGCAGGATCAGCCCTGATAGTACCTGGGTGGGAGACCACCAGGGTGCTGTAGGCTCTTTTTCAGAGGAAGGAACCGGCAAAAAAAAACCACCTCTGAGGACTCCTTGCCTAAGAAACCTGGTGAAATGCAGGGGGTCATCATAAGTTGACAGGCAACTTGAAGGTGCGTGCACATGTACGCGCGCACGCACACAAACACAACTAGAGACAAATATATAAGAGGTCCCAATGGCCAGATCAAGGAGCAAGGGCCTTACCGATAATCATGGCAACGAAGAGGTCCCGGTATAAGAAGTTAAACAGGAATGGGCTGTACCAGGCCTCAACTCCCACGATGGAGGTCACGATGTACACTATCGAAATAGTCTGGAAAAGGAAGCCGAGAGAAATTTGGCCCGTCGGTGCCTGAGAAGACTCACCCTTTGAGAGCATTCAAAGGAACCTCTGCCAGCACAGGGGGAGCACCCCTTATCTGGAAACACAAAAACCTCCAAAACCCAAAACTTCTTAGAACAGAATAGACCGGAATCAGATCTGAGGAGCTGCTGCCTCAAAGATGGAAGCCAGCATCTGGCGGCAGAAAAAGAAAGACTGAGGATCCGTGGAATGGCATCAATTCACACTCGGCACTGCACCCGGTTTCCTGCCGTTTCACAGATCCCCTGTCTCCCTCCGGCCTCACTGGTGGCGAACGAACAAGACACAAGGCTATTCCAAAAAGGTACTGTACTCCAAAACCTGACGCATGGAACGCTTCTGGATAAGGCGACTCAACCTGTACGGTCGTGGTGGGGAGGTGAGCTTGAGAGGGTCCTCTCTTCCTGCTCACTCTGCCCCCACAACAAAATCCTCAAGGGCAGAAGGTACACGCTGCAGACAGATAAGCCCATCCAACTCTTGCCACTGTTAAAAATGCCCCTGGAAGAAGTCACTACAAGTCCTGCCACCGTCTGCTGAGGTCTCCTTCATACTACATAGCCGGAGCACTTTGACAACTCTCGAGCTGCACCTGACAGAGACCCGGGGCTTAGGTTTGGTGCCGGTGAGGCCCCAGAGCAATCGGGCAGAGAATTCCAGAGGCCTCACGAAACTACAAATCCCAGGATTCTGTCGGATGGAGCCACGACAGTTCAAAGTGCTCCATTTGTGTAGCATGGACACGCTGCCCATGGCAGCGGTGGGGGTGTGTGTGTAGGCACTGGTCAGCTGTTTCTTCTGTCCTCACCAAGAACCTTGTGGCCTCTCCAGCAAAGGCACTGGTCCAAGCAAGTCTTCTGGCTGATCCTCCCACCCACCCCTCAATGCAACAGCCCTGGGCTGTTCAGAGGGACCTAAGGAGTTTGGCTGCTCCTCTGGGATGCAAAAAAAAAAAAAGGTCAGGATTGACTTAATATTCATTCGTTTTAACACAAGATACAAACAAATCAATCCATAACCACAGAAAGAGAAAGAGAGAAAAACTGAGAAAAGTAACAGACACTACTCAAACGAACATCACACATGCATAATTAGAACTAAAAGCACACTAAATTAATTTAGACTAAGCTAAAACTAAAACATAACGACACAGCCTTTGACTAAAAGATTATTGCTAAGAGTGAATACGTTCTAACTACACTACACTAGCATACAAAAGAACTGTGACCCCTCCATAACAACTGCAATGAAAAAGAAAAATCAATTAATTACTTATCATCATCATAACCACACATTATTACATCATCCAATTCTTATTGCTCAAAAAATCCATCAAGTGTTTCCAGCCTTGAAAGTCAAAGTCCAGCCTGCACTCGGCAGATGGGGAGCGTTTGCGTCCCGGTCAATAAAGCTTCCGGCCTGGGTGAGGCTGCAGAGGGAGGGGGCAAAGGGCTCTTCCAGACCCCCCCGGCCCAGCCCATCACGGGACAGAAAAGCCTGGGGGGCGAGGGAAGCCCCTCATGCTCCAAGGGGAGGGGAATGGCTAACAGAATAAGAATAACACGTTTTATTTACAGCCTTCCACCTTCTCCCCAAGGCTGGGACTTAAAGCAGCTGGAAAATTAAAATTATTACCAATATCATTATAAAACATATGCACAATCAGCAATATTAGTTAAAACAATTTAAAATATAAAAGGAATAAAAAAACAGCGAAAACAGTCCAAGCACTCTCTTAAAGGCTTTCTCTTTAAAGCCTCCAGTTCTGAGTTATTTCTCCCTGGGAAGGACTGCGAGGAAGGGGCCATTCCAGCCCCTCGGGGTAGGGAAGTTCCAGAGTCTGAGGGGGCAGCCACCAAAAAGGCCCTCTCTTGTGCACCCCCCCACCGCTCTCCGTACGCAAAGGCAGTGGGTCTGAGAGAAGGGCCCCTCTGGAGGAGCTCAGGATTTGGAGGGGTCCACAGGGAGAGATAAGGTCTGTCACATAGCCTGGACCTGATCCACCGGGGGCTTCGTAAGGTCAAAACCAGCACTCTGAATTGTGCCCAGAAACAGACTGGCAGCCAATGGAGCTGTTGGAACGGGGGGGGGGGGTTTGGGCCCTGCAAGTGGGGACCACTATCCCAGAAAGATATTGACAAGCTGGAGGGGGTCCAGAGGAGGGAGACCAAAAGCGCAGAAGGCCTGGAAACCAAGAAGCCCTATGGGGCATGTCTTAGGGAGCTGGGGATGGTTAGCCTGGAGAAGAGAAGGTTGAGAGGCAATACGATGGCCATGTTTAAATAGCGAAGGGATGTCATTTGGAGGATGGGGCAAGCTTGTTTTCCACTGCTCCAGAGACTAGGACATGGAGCAATGGCAAATCAACCCAAAAATGCCCTTAAAAAAATCCAGCAAATGGTTGCAGGCACAGTTGATCTCTGCAGCTAACCAGGAGTGACCCAAGCCTGAAGCAACAGGGGCATTCCCTGCAACAGGCCTTCCAGGGCTCAAGGAGGACCGATTGTAACTTTTATCCACAACTTCTGTGGCACATCTTCTGGGTTCAGCCCAAGGACTTGACTACTCTCAGTCCAGCAAAGCTGAGCCCAGGTGATCTGCCCAAGGTTACTGTAAGGGGGATCGTTGTAGCTGAACAGGGAACAGATCCTGGCTGCCGCAAACCACACCCGCCTTCTCCTGCACATCCCAAAAGATAAACAGTGAAATTTGCAGCAGACTGAAAAAAAGGAAATGGCGGAACACCTGGGCCAGCCAGGTAGCTCCATGCACAGAAACGCAGCGGAAACCGAGGGCTGCAAAAATTATTGTTTTGTGGGATTGTTTTTTTCTGGGATTGGTGGATGACCAAATGGAGAAGTAGTATGGGGAAATGCTACAGCATCTGACAGCAAGACCACTATGTGCACAGAAATGGAAGAACAAAGCAGGTCCAACGAGGGAGGACCGGCTACTGAAATTGACAGAGTTAGCCAAAACGGACAAATCAACAATACGGGTTAGAGAAAAACCACTGGTGACTTTTTTATTTTTTGAGAGACTGGCAACCTTTAACTGGCTGTTTGCAAGGAAAGCAGAATAATATGTTAATGGTGGGTTTTAAAAATTGCTGTATTTGCAAAAAATAAGCAGAGAAGTTACTTTTTATAGTCATGTATGATCACCCTTGTGAGAGCCAGGATGGTGTAGGGGTCTGATCATTGGCCTATGACCGTGGGACCAAGGTTCAATTCTTGTGGGGTGACCTTAAGCATATCACGCACTCTCAGCCCCAGAAAACCCTGCGATAGGTTCACCTTAGCTGTCACCATAAACTGGAAATGACTTGAAAGGACACAACAATAACCACCCTTAGGAAAGTTGGAACTCAAAAGCAAAAAGGTCTTGGGATCTGTTTTGCTGCCTGGTTTTACTTGGGCTCCTCTCTTAACATTGCAAACTATGGCCATTTCCGCACTAGCCTGTTATAGCGTGATGATTCCACTTTCAACATCCTCTGGAATCCTGGGGTTTGCAATTTCGGGAGGGGCCGACCCCTCTGTATTACTCTGTATTAATTTTGTATCATTTTTTTTTCTTCTCTTTGTATAATTTTTGATTTTTTTATCATTTGGAAATGCTCCATAGAATATTTATAAAAAAAAAACCCACTTTTTTTTGGGTGGAGTACAACTCTGGCAATCCTCGCATCCTATCCCACCCTTCAGACCCCCAAGACAGTGTCTGAGAGAGGCTATTTCCACACTAGCCTGTTATAGCGTGATGATTCCACTTTCAACATCCTCTGGAATCCTGGGGTTTGCAGTTTCGGGAGGGGTCGGCCCCTCCCGAAACTGCAAACCCCAGGATTCCAGAGGATGTTGAAAGTGGAATCATCACGCTATAACAGGCTAGTGCGGAAATGGCCATAGTCTGCAATGTTAAGAGAGGAGCCCAAGTAAAACCAGGCAGCAAAACAGATCCCAAGACGAGGAAAAGTGAAGGCTGGCTGGAAACATTTGGCAGAAGGGGGGGTCCTAAAGGGGCCCCCCGTGGCTGCAGCTTGGCACGAGGAAGGGCGAGGCGGGGCAGACTTACCACCTGGCTGATGTCGTACCCCCAGGGCAGGAAGAGGATGCCCGTGTTGTACTTCTCCCAGTGGGATAGGATGAAGGAGAACAAGACCACCCAGAGGAGGAGGTAGAGGACGAAGACGCTGACGCCGTTGGGGCCTCGCCCGAAGGTGGAGTACACCGTCACCACGAAGAACATGCATGCCCAGCTGTCCAGGCCGTGGTCAAAGAGCTCCCCCAGCGGGGTGGAGGACTGGGTGCGGCGGGCCTGCTTCCCGTCCACGCCATCTGGAGGGGAGGCACAAAAGCGGGTGGGGGTGGGAGAGACAGTGATCAGCTTGGGGCAGCCTGCCTGGGTTGCACTGGCAGTGCGTGGCAAGGTCTGGCAGTGAGGAAAAAGAAAAAAATCTACAAGCTGAGTAGCCCTTATCCAAAATGCCTGGGACCAGAGGTGTTTTGGATTTGGGCTTTTTCCTGGATTTTGGAATATCTGCACAAACATAATGAAATTATATACCATTCTCTCAATACAGGGACTGGTCTTTCGTCAGTTCTTCTCCTCTCGCGGAGACTCACTTGGGACTGCACAGGCATGCAGCTTGCAAAGTCTCTCAGCTGGCTTGGTGCCTTTTTGCCCCTCTCAGCTCACTCTGAACCGGCACCCACTTGCTACCCGCAAAGCAAGCTGAGAGGAAACAACAGGCACCAAGCCAACCGAGGGACTCTGCTAGCAGCATGCGTGAGTGGTCCCCAGGGAGCCTCTGTAATTCTCTCACATTCCCGACAGAAAGAAGACTGGGTTCCACTTTTCAAAAGTTTTGGATTTCAGAGCATTTTGGGTTTTCAGGTATGAGATACTCAACCTGTACCAGGAAACAGGCAGAGCTAAGATACACAAGGGCCACAGCACCTGAGAGATTGGGGACGCCTCGTAGGATTTCCCTCCTCCATTGATTCTGCTTTAAGCAGCAACAGCCAAAACTGAGTGAGCAAACGCAAGGAGGGTGGATGGGAGGTTAGGCTGGGCATGATGGTATTGGAGGAGGGGCACTGCCTCTGTGGCACTCCTTCCCCAAGGCAGCTCTCTGTCCTGCAGCCTCAAAATGCTACTGGCTCATCGCAGAAGCCTTGCTGGACCTTGCCGGGGTGCGTGTGTGCTTAGCTGGCCTCACGTTTAAAAATTTCTGCTGCTTCCGTTGGATGGTTGGCAAGACTCTGCACTTTGCTCAGCCAATAGGGAAGGCTTTGGCTTTACCTATAACGCGTTTTAACACAAGATATCTTCCTCCTGCTTCACCAGGAGCAACACTTCTCAAGGAGGAAAAGAAACACACCCTGATTACTTTGGAGCAGGACAGGCGTGCACTGAGGGTCAGAGAGTCACTGACAGTACCTCCTGAACCTCACAGCAGGGCTGCCCCAGGGCTTGGGAGACACCAGGCGCCTCTTCCAGGCATTTTTAGACAGGATTTTCACCTGTTTGGGGGTGGGGGTGTCAAAACTCTTATCGGCAAAACCACACAAGAGTATCTTCCAGGTTTTTTGTTTCTCTTAAAAAGGACTGGAGCATCTCAGGTGGGAGGAAGGGTCCCTTGAGAGGTGCACAAACATACCCCTGGATATAGTGTAAGATCCCTTCCTTCCTTGGGGTATCGTTCCTGGAAACCAAGAAGGTCCCAGAGGGAGAGGAAAACATCTAGCTCAGAGGCAGGAGTGATGGCGAGCCTTTGTGGAGTTAGACCTCACCACCCTGCCTCTGCCAAGGACAAAGGATATCATCCCATCTTGGCCTCAAGGATTTGCTGCAGCTGCCTGTGTGCAAAGGGGAGAGCAGAGCCTATCTTGCAGGGGTGTGCATTTTGGAGCCTGAATGTCATCACTGCAATGGAAGGCGGCTTGAGCACAGGGTGTTGGTCCCCTCTGCTTCAGTCCACATGACTGCCCATTTAAATGCCCATTTAAACTGTATTTTCGCGCCAACCGTGCAGACATGCAAAATCCCACTTACCTAGCGTGTACGCTATGAAGTTGAGGAGACCCACGACAACCCAGACTGCGTTTGGGACATGCCCTTCATTGGGAGCTGTGGAAAGAAAACCCATTTTGGTGAGGTCAATACCACATTCTCTGAGAAAACATTTCTTGCACAAGGAGCGTGGCAGACCGGGTCGTGGCCCCCACACGCCCTCCTGAGTCCACCTTAGTGCTGCCATCTGCCTTCTCCTGTAAACCTCCACAGTAGCTCCCTTGGTTTTCATTGCCACGGGGGCCTGCTCCTGGCCAAGCCACCCGAACCTAAGAGGGTGGCCCCAAAAGGGGTCATCCTGAAGCCAAAGGCAAACAGAACGAGTTAGGATATGAGTGTGATATATGTGTGTGACCGTGTGTACAAATATGCATAACAGCTTATAACAAATATCATGAATCACAAAAAAAATCAATTATTAAAATAAACACTACACAGTCCACACCGTAAACAGCAATATGGGAGAAAATCCATAGGACGTAAGCCATCCGTCAAAGGACGAATGGTAGCCCAATCTCTCCTCTGCTTCTTCGTCTGAACAGAAGCCAGATGCATTTCAACCAGCCGTCCGCATCAGTGGTCAACGGGAATCCTCTGCTGTCCAATACTTCCTTCAGACAGAAGGCAGCACGAGACGATGGATTTATATAAAATAAAACTGCTCCCGTGGCTGTGGGGAGTGAAGGTGAAGAGACATTTTTTGGACCACCCCTCTTCCTTCGACAAATGATTTATGCCCCACGGACCTTCTTGTTGTTGTTGCGTGCCTTCAAGTCATTTCTCACTTAACGGTGACCCGAAGGCAACCCTATTGTGGGGTTTCTGGGGGCTGAGAGTATGTGACATGCCCACGGTCACCCAATGGGTTTCCACGATTGAGTGAAGGGGAACTGAATCCTGGTCTCCAGGATTGTAGTCCTAGGCCATTTCCGCACTAGGCTGTTCTAGTGCTATTATTCCACTTTCAACATCCAACGGAATCCTGGAGTTTGCAGTTTAGGGAGGGGCCTGGCTTTGTTTCCCAATGAGAGGAGCAGTATTCGCAACGAGACGTTGCAGCATAGCGCTGCCTCCTGTTCCAGGTTCCAGTCACTCAACCAGAACGCCCCACTCTACCTCCATCACATCCACCCCACCCGGTTTCCTGTGCCTCCCCCTCAGTACTGCCCATTCTCCAGCCACCCAGCATGCTCCCCTGCTACCAGGCTGTGCTGTTTAGGGCCGCTGGGAGTCGGAGCCCAACTGGAAAAAGAGTGCATAGTACCTGCCCCCCTTAAGGCTCACGAATGTCCCCCACTCCTCCCCTGCTCATTCACTGCCAGCCGGGGATTTCCCCCCCGCAGTGCCTGGCCCTCTGACTGCCCGCTGAGAGAGAGAGAGAAAGAGAGCGGGGGTGGTGGTCTTGAGGGCCACCCCCAGCAAACCTCACCCCCAATTTTTTGGTGCCCAAATTTTCTCTAGGAGGTGTTTTTGCTCCTTTGGGCCATTTTGGGGTCAGAATAGGACTTTTTTTGTAACAGGAAACAACTAGAGGATCGCTTTTTTAAAAAAGGCCTCACTTGGGTCTAAAACGCTCCAGAGGGAGCTGAAAACAGGGCAAAAATGCCTCCGGCGCTCCCTCAGGCCACTGGGAGAGAATTTCTGGGCTCCTTGGGGAACCCATAAACCACCCCAACATATGTCTGAGGCTGACGGGGTGCCTTTTGCCCCCTGCCCTGCTCAGGGCGGCCCCTTTGCTTCCGCCTCCCCCGACTTCCGGCCGTCAGCCAGCCTGGCTGCCGATTTCGGTGAACCAGTCAGTCCCCGGGGGGCCGTAAAGAGACAGGCCAACTCCAGAACTCTCTCTCGGGCCTCCTCCAAGCCCTGTGCCACAATTCCAGATCTTGCCACCTTCCTGGGCGGGATACGATGACGCCGGGGAGAAAGAGAGCGGGGCGTAGGGTGGGGGTTCTTCCGTAGGCACGCTCGTCTCTCCTCCCCGCAGCAAAGCCAAGGAGGCCTCCTGGCAAACCCACAAACCCTCGGGACCCCCTCAGTGGGGCAGGGAGCTCCCTTTTGGGACATTCCCTATTGCAGAACCGGAGTAAAGAGAGCAACGCGGTACAACCAAGCGGACCGGAACCCGCCGATGCAAAGGACCAGCGCCAGGCGCGTGCACTCCACACGAGTTGTGTACCCTTTCCCTCCCACAAAGATGTAGCCAATGTTTGTTGGTTGTTTTGTTTTGTTTTTTTAAAGTCTTACCAGAAGCATAAAAGTCAGGGTCAAAGTATGCCATGAGGAAGAAGTTGAAGACAAGCAGCAGGAAGCCACAAAACGTTATCAAATTGGGAGCCAGCCACGTAGGGAAAATCTACGGGAAAGCAGCAAGAACACATGCAGAAAACACACGTTAATGAGCACGTACAGCAGTCCCCGCGGGACCGTGGCGCGCGGCCTTTCTCGCGGAGCACTGGGGCGGGGGGGGCGCAAGACACCCAGGCCAGCGCATGACCGTGTCTCCAAACGGGGGGGTGGGGGGGTCGTTAGTCACAGGCTGAAGCCGGGGCAGGCGGAGGGTATCGCAGCAGCCAGAGAACCGGCCGGGGAGCCTTCCCCAGCGAACATGGGGAGGGGGGTCACGTTAAAAAGAGGCCCGCTTCAAGCACAGAGGGCGCACTTCCAGGCCCTGGGCCCCGGCCCAAGGGTCCAACTCACCTTGACCACCGTATTCCAGAAGGGGTGCATCACGTAGATGGAGAGGGGGTTGGTATCCACAGCGCTGTACTGCAAGGGAAGCCGAGAGAGGGAGAGAAGGGTGAGAGGACGGACCGGTGCTCTCTTCCAAGAGGGCCACAGGGATGGGCCAAGGGCGGGAGACCTTCCCCCTCCAAACCTCCATTGCCCGAGCACTAGGATAGGATCCCATGCAAGCAGGAAGCCCCGGGACCCCCTTCCCTCACATCTCCCACTGCTGCTACTACTACTACTTTATTCATTTATAGTCAGCTGGTTTGCCTCCCACCCTGCCCATCTCGCGGGCTTCTTTTCCAGGGGAATCTTCCCTCTCAGGCTGTGCAGCCCTTTAAAAACCTGCCTCTGGCTCTCCTCGCCCTCCACCAGCTGCATCCTGGCCAGCTAAGAATCACAGAATTATAGAATGACAGAGTTGGAAGAGACCCCCAAGGGCCATCCAGCCCAACTTCCTGCCATGCAGGAACCCACATCAAAGCACTTCCAACAGACAGCCATCCAGCCTCTGCTTAAAAACCTCCGAAGAAGGAGGATACTCCATCACGCTCCATTGAGGCAGCAGCACACTCCACTGCTGGACAGCTCTGATCGTCAGGAAGTTCCTCTTGATGTTCAGGTGGAATCGCCATTCCTGCCGTTTGAATCCATTGCTCCGTGTCCTAGTTTCTGGAGCAGCAGAAAACAAACTTGCTCCATCTTCAATACAGAATCATAGAGTTGGAAGAGACCCCAGGGGCCATCCAGTCCAACCCCCTGCTATGCAGGAACACCCATCAAAGCCCTCCCTTAGACAGATGGCCATCCAGCCTCTGCTTAAAAACCTCCAAAGGAGGAGGAGACCCCACCACACTCCCAGACAGCACATTCCACTGCCGGACAGCTCTGACCATCAGGAAAGATGGCTTGCAGCCCAATTTCTCAGCACCACAAACCCTCTACTAGTACCCCCACACATCTAAGGAAGGAGATACGCAAGGGAGAAAAAGTATAGAGCTACTGTGCCAATCCATCCTTTTTCCTTTGACCTGGTTTAGACCCTGGGTCCTTGTTTCCCCCACCACGCCTCAGCCCCTTTCCAACACACAGACACACATTTTGATATTTGTGACTTTTTTCATTTTTGCAAGGGCCCCAAGCCCCTCACCCTAGTGAATGTGAAGGGCCAACTGTATATTCTGCCTTTTTCTTGATAATGGGGTTCAAGGTGGATAACAACACATTTAAAACAATACAAAATAAGAACAGTACAAAATGTTCCCAAAAATATAAGCTGTTAAAGGAAACAATTAAGCAATTTATGAAGTCAAAAACATTATCCATTAACAATAGTAAAATTCATTAAAAGATTATATACAAACCTTGAAAACAGAACTGCACAGCATTAAAAGCCCAACCCTACTCAGTTTGTAAATGCCTGCTGGCACAAAAATGTTTTGACCTCCTAATGGAAAAGGAGCAAGGATGGGGCCACCCTGGGCTCCCTAGGGAGGGAGTTCCAAAGTCTGCAAGTGGCCACCAAGAAGGCCCTCTTATGGATCTCAAACCCCTGGAGAACTTCCCTCTAGAGATCAAAACCCAGATGCCAGTGGTCACCCCAAGAGCTGCCGCTCTGTTTGTCCACAACGGGTCTCTCCAAAAGAGACCTGCCCCAGGAGCTCCTCATCTGGCCCCAAGTGGAGGGGGAAGAGAGAGGGCACCCCAAACTGGATCAGTCTCTGCTTCTGAACAAATCTTGCCAAGAAAACCCCATAATAGGGTTGTGTTAAGATCATCATAAATTGGAAATGGCTTGAAGGCACAACGATAACAAATGGGCCAGATTACTGAGTTGCCAAGTTTGCAGTTTTGTAATAAATTTATAAGGTACAGAATGTAATCTAGTATTACTTACAGAGTATAAGATTTACAGCATAAGAACTAGTATAGGCAATTAGGTCTGTATGCACCTGTATTATGGACAAACTGGCTTCAGCTGCAGCTTCAGAAACAGGGGAAAGTGCCAGATGCTCTGGAACATAAATTAGATAAGGAAAATGTCTGTGCAACTGTTAAGAGGAGAGGGCTTCCAGCAGATTGACCAGGAATAATCCCTCTTGTTAGCACAGTGGATGACAAATCTAGGTAGCATCAGACGCCAGGTATACAGGGATTAGATCATAGATAAAGATCTTTATTTTGATTGGATAAGTACAAGCCAGAGGCAGTAAACCCCTCTGATATGGTTTATTTTTTATTGGATAAGTGATCAGCTGGACAAGGCTAAGGAGAGAATAAAAGGAGTTAGGACTGAGCTACAGATTAGACTTCCCTGCAGCCTGCAGGGCATGGAGAAGGCTGTTTGATAGCAACGGTGCTGTTCTTGATAGACTAGCAGACCGATAACCGCCAGGAAATGCTGATATATGCTGCTACTGGTAAGGCTAGGCTAAAATAGACAGATGCTTATGTTGTAACAGATGTTGTTAAGATATTAACAACACTCAAGAAAATTAACCCTCAAATGTCTGCATACTGACATTCTTTAGAGATGTGTAGTTCCTCGACAGATGAGAATGAGCGGATAACTGGCTAAACTATACTGTGAAGAGGGCTATGGATATGATACAAGGGACAGGATTCTGTACACATGAAAGCCTTTGGGAAACATCTGGATAAAGTCTTAACAAACACGGTGGAAAGAACCTGATGATGCTGACCGCTAAAGTAAATAGTTCGAAGGGTCACGTTCCTACATGCACTAACTGGTACAAATCCTGTCCAAGAGATGCAGAGAGATAAAGGTTCAATCCTTTCAAGAGTCCTTATGGCTGAGAACCCCCTTCGGATTTTGGAAAACTGTTTTGAGTGCTGTGCCACGGCACTCCCGGTGCAGACGGGAGGGACACGCAAAGTTTGCGAATGCCAAAGGAATCCCACGTGGAGAGGTTCTTGGGTCCCGTGGCATATTCACTGCAGGCGTCTCACCGTCTCCAAGCACAGAACTTCCAAGTGATTTAGGAGCTAATGAGATTTCAGTTAACGAAGGGGGAGAAGATGGTGGGCAGACTCTTTAAATCCCATTATCTCTACCCTCCTGGTGGACTTTGAAGGAGAGGCCGAGCAACCACTTGGAGCCAGGCGGGGGGGTGGCTGGCACTGGTCCAGTCCTGACTCTCAGAACGAGAAACGACCACAGGGCAGCACTCGGAAAGGGTGCTTTCATAACTGCAGCTCCCAAAATCCTCCAGCCATATCATCATCGTTGTCACCGCCAGCTTATCTTTTGCAATTGTATTTTGTTTTTCCCTAGGCCATTTCCGCACAAGACTGTTACAGCGCTATTATTCCACTTTCAACCTCCTATGGAATCCTGGGGTTTGCAGTTTAGGGAGGGGCCGGCCAGAAACTCCAGGATTCCATAGGAGGTTGAAAGTGGAATAATAGCGCTATAATAGTCTCGTGCGGAAATGGCCCTAGAGGTAACTGTTTTAATACTGTCAATAATTTAATACTATTCTAATACTCATATTTTGAACGTTTTTAATTGTATAGTTCTTTTAAACTGTGAGCAGCTTTGAGTCCCAAATATGGGGGGAAGTGATGATATTATTGCTATTATTATTACTATTATCAATAATAATATTATTATATAATATATAACACTATACATAATTGTAATGTAATATATAATATAATAATTATATACATCATGCATTAGACATAACAATTAAATTATTATATAATATAGATAACAACAACAACAACAACAACAATAATAATACATATGATCTATCTAACATAATTTCTTTAAAAGCCAAAGTGAGGCTCATGAGTGCCACCATACTTCTGATTTCTACATCTGGCTGCAAAAACTGGAGAGTGAAGAAAGCTAACAGGTAGAAGATCCTTTTGAAATATGGTGCTAGAGGAGAGTTTGTCTGGGTCTTAGAGCAAAGGATGCCTGAACTCTCCCTAGAAGTCATTTTGATGAGGCTGAGGCTGCTGTCCTTTGGACACATCCTGGGAGAACACGACAATTAACACTCAGCAAAGGCAGAGGAAAAAAGAGGGAGCCACACCAGAAGTGGGTGGACTCCATCGAGGAACCTCCAGCAAGACTGCAAGACCAGAGCAGGGCGGTGGGTAACTGGGGGGGTCTCATGGAGATCTCTTATTCGGAAAGTTGACTTGATGGCCAATAGCAATACAGCGGAGAGAATTCTACTTTTCTTGGTGCAGAATGTAGAGGGGGCTGGTTGAGCGGTTCGCTTTTTTAAAAAGCCAAGGAAATACCACCCCCCAATCTTGTCCAAGACTTTCAGATCCGATCGTTTGCGGTGAGTTCCACCATCTCATTCCATCCCATCCGGGAACGGTTTGCTTCTCCGGACAGCCCAACCGCAAGCCGCAAAAACCGTTCTACTTCCACTGTCTAGTTTTTAAGCCCCGGAGGATGAGATGGTTACAGGGAGATCAAGGAGGGCAAGGGGCGGAAGAAAAGCTGGTGTGAGACCACCCTTTTGCCATCTTCAGAACAGAACCCGGAACAGAGAGAGAGCGAGCGCAAGAAAGAGCGAGCGAGCTCAGGGCTGCTGCTCGCGTAATCCTCACACCACAAAGTAATCAAGACCAAATTTTAGCTTAATCACTTAGCAGGAATCCTAGCGGAATAATCTAATCTTAGCTCACAGAGTCAAACAATAAGCTCATATCAGCGAGTTGCTCTTTTTCGCAGACTGAGCACGCGCCTCTGCTTACACCGTTCCTTTCGCTTCCTGAGCAAGCCGGTGCTCCTAAGCCCCCGGTGGCACTGGCGGCACGTTCTTACCACCCGCGCCCCCCCGAGTTGCCACAGGGCAAGCCGTGGCCTCATTCCACCGAATGCTCCTTCCTCTCCTGCGCATCTGCTTCTAACACAATGGTACTGTGGCTCCACATACTCACCCGCTCTCTGAAGACCACCTTTGAAGGACTTTAAACAGAGGTTGAGTGGGCATTTTTCAGAAGCGCTTTAATTGTGCCTTCCTACGTGGCATTGGGGGTTGGACTAGATGGCCCTTGGGAGGCCCCCTAGTTCTAAGACTCTAGGAGATGCCACAGCCCAGAGAGAGGGGCCATGCCAACCAAAAATCCCAAGTGCTCGGCTCCTCCACTCTCATCTTCTGATATTAAGGAGACATGGTCTCACCCTACAAGTGCAGTACCTCTGGTGAAGGAGAAGGAGAAACTGACCGAACCCGGGAACCCTGGAAGAGACCCCAAGGGCTGTCTGGTGCAACCCCATTCTGCTATGCAGAAAAACACAACCAAAGCTCTCCCTTTGTCAGATGGCCACCCAGCCTCTTCTTCAAAACCTCCCAAGAAAGAGTTCCACTATATTCCCAAGAAGCATATTCCATCGTCAAACTGCTCCTACCATCAGGAAGTTTCCCCTGAGGTTTAGATGGAATCTCTTTTCCTGAAGTTTGAATCCATTGCTCCACAGTGTCCTAGTCTCTGCAGCAGCAGAAAACAGGCTTGCGCCATCTTCCATATGACATTCTTTCAAATATTTAAACATGGATATCATGTCCCCTCTCAACATTCTCTTTTCCAGGCTAAACATGCCCAGCTCCCTGGCCTCCAGACTCTTCACCATTTTGGTTGCCCTCCTTGGGTTCCAGCTTGTCAATACTCTTGTCAATACCCAATACCCTTCTTGAATTGTGGTGCCCAGATCTGGACACAGCATTCCAAGTGGGGTGTGACCAAAGCAGAACAGAGTGGTACCATCGCTCCCCTTAACCTAGACACTGTACTTCTGTTGATGAAGCCCAGAACCACACTGGCATTTTTCAGCTGCCACATCACACCGGTTGCTCATGTTCAGCTTGTGGCATGACTCAGGATTTGTAATGACAAAAGACCTAAGAAGAGAAAGATACCAGTATGTTGCTCCCAACTTTAAGGATGCACAAGCCCAACCTGCGAAACAACTGGTCCCCTGGCCCCAGTGCACAAAGGAAATCTCTGAATACAGAGGTATCGTGGAGAGCACAACCAGAGATGTTCCAAAGCCACACACAGGGGACACACTTTGCACAACAACCACAGAGCCAAATCTTACTCTGGGGACTGTCTAGAAGCTTCACACGCATTTTTACTGCTGAGTTTTAAAGGGCTAAAAAATGTGCTCTGCATTATAAGAGCATCAAAGCTGCGGCATATTTGCATTTGATCGTCCCTGCGCACCTACAGACTCGATTATCTTACAGGGAGAGAGTTGCCTAAGGAAGGGCCGTCCACGACCCGAAATTCCTTTTCTTTTCCCCTTTATCTCTGTACCCATCTACAGACTGCACTGCAGGGGCGGACGGGGGATGTACTTCACAAAGCAGCTCCTTTTGTTATTTTTGCAGATACACTGGAGAAGAAGGGGCCGTGCAAGGACAGGACCTTCTGCTCTTCAAAACATACAAGGTCCCCTCTCCATTTACAAGCCTTCAAAAACCAGCGAGCATTTTTAGGTTTTAAACAGCCCCCTCTTTATGGAGAGACTCAGCTTTACACACAAACACACCCCGCAACGTTACCAGAGCAACAGCCAAGAGATGCCTTACAAGAGAAAAACTGCAGCTCTGAAGAAGGAAGAAATGCAGCAGCATCTCAGCCTGAGGGAGTCAGGGCGGAGCGCCTCCAGGATCAATTCCAGCACCGGTCATGTGCCAGCAGTCAGGGTTGTCCAATTTTGACCAAACCACAGAATCCTAGAGTTAGAAGGAGCCACATGAGCCACTAGGTCCACCTTCCTCCATGCAGGTATGGACAACTCCAGCACCCCTGAAGATGCCCACTCATCCTCTGCTTAAAGACCCCCCCCCATGAAGGGGAGCCCCCTACTGTCCTCTGTGGTGGTCCGTTTCACGATCAAACTGCTCCTGCAGTCAACAGGTTCCTCCTAACATTCAGGTGGAATCTCTTCTTGTGTCATTTGAATTCACTGGTCCATGTCCTCATCTCTGGATCACCTTGCTCCATCTTTCACATTGACATCCTTTCCAGATATTTAAATATTGCTAGATCACATGAGAGCTGCAGCGGGTTGCACCAGCAGAACCAACAGTGACTGGAGGAGACGTTCGGAGGCAACCAGAAGCCACTTCTGGTGAGCTTGGGATGTCCTCCTCTGCCGTTTTGGGGTGCACGGAGCCATTTCCCCTTTTCTGCATACACACAAAAACTGGTGAGCACATGAGCTTGGGGGTGACTTGCAGTTCATCCACAGGCATCTAAGCTGGGTGGGGGTGGGCTAGTAGATGGCCTCAACTAGGCTAGAGAAAGTCCTTGCTCCGTGGCCCTGAAGGTTCCGCATCATGCTGCACTTCCTCATCTCGCATCTGAGCAGTCATCCCCCCCCATCACTATCTTTAACTATGTACTCTTTGAAACTTGGTGTGACATCTGTGATAAAACTGCTCCATCCCTCCCTCAGTCTCACCTGCTCAGGTAAGAACTGTGGTTTTCTGCAAATCATCCACATGCATGCACACACACACTGCTACTTGCTATCTGCTTCACTGAGACTGGCAAAAGAGGCTCTTGCCTGTGAGAGGTCACAGAACTATAGGGGAGGGAGGTTCCTAAAAGGCCATCTTGTCCAACCTCCAGTGCAAGAAACCCACAGCAAAAGCAGGCAGGGAGGGGCATCCCACCTCTGTCTAAAAACTTCCAAAGTTGGAGAGTCCATCATCTTCCAAGGCTGTCTATTCTAGGCCATTTCCGCACTGGCATCATTACAATCAGGTTCAGACCTGACCTCTAGATGCAAAAAATATTAACTCAGCTGGGAAAAGAAAATTCCTGCTTTCCTTTCAGGAGGAGAAGGCACTGGGTGCAAAACCTCCAAATGCAAGCATAATCTTGGTAACAAGGGGAGGGCCAAGGGAGGTGACTGATGGCTGGCCAGGCCTGAATTTCACCTGGTAGGAGCCAAAGCACAACACCATCCCTAGCCTAACCTCTGGATGCCACCTCAAATAGTTTCAAAGCCCTGGGCACAAAACACTTGCCAAATCCCCACGCAATCCTCCTCCTTCTCCAAAGTCCTAAGAAAGGAAGGGAGGCTTATCTCTCAGTCTGCCCTTTAACCCTCAAACTCCTGAAGACCCCTGACAATGCCAAGCCACAGAAGATTAGAAGGCGGTGAGCAATTACGGCCACCTCCCCTTGTATTCAAAAGTGCTCAAGGCAGAAGGACAGAGGTTAAAATGCAGGACTGCTCTGCTGGAAAGACACACAATTCCCGCATTCTCAGTCCAAAGGATGGCACACGTTTCGACACGCAATGCACAAAGGTTGCATTGCCTCTCCCACAGCCCAGTCACAGAAACCACCTTTGGACAGTATTTCCTCCAGGGATCACTGTCCCTTGAGTGACAGACAGGTGAGAATGCCAGGTGCCACTACGGCAAGTCAGGGGCCGAAGGCATGGACAGTGCCTTTGGGCACTTTCAGCACAATTAACAATCCCCTGTCCAGCCAGCTTTTTTTGATGACCACAGCATTCAAATCATTGCTTGGGGGGCATTTACAATGAAGACCCCCGCCTGCCCCTCCAGTCTCTCTCTGGCCTTTGGCTATGACAGATCTCTTTCAGTGCTTTGAGGGTGTTCCTGCATGGCAGGGGGTTGGACTGGATGGCCCGTGTGGTCTCTTCCAACTCTACATTTCTATGATTCTATGATTCTAATATTTTGCAACACTAATAATTTCAGAGTACCTATTTGTTCTTCTGCAATAAGATTAGAGCCTGAGGAATGTTGTGATTTGAGTGTTTGAGTGATCTGAATGTTGTGATTTGCACTCAGGACTGGGGTTCAAATCTGCACTTCGCACTGGAAATTCATACTTATGGCCTGGTGCCTAAGGCAAGGCTGTCTTGATGGGCAGTTGAATTATGTTTGATTTCTTTCTTTCCTTCTCTCTCTCTCTTCCAGCTTTTGCCCTGGGACCAAAGGCAGCTCACAACAGGTTAAAAGCAAACTACAATTAAAATCTTATTGTGGAAAAGTTTTTTAAAAAACCCATTTGATTAGAAGCACAAAATTAAAACAGTTTAAAAGACAAAAGCACAGGGCGCTCCCGTTAAAAGCTCTACTGCCACATGAGTTAAGAGCCCAGAGCCTGCCGAAATCAAAACGAGACTCATCCCAAAGCACCGGTTATGAGTTCTAAAGCCCTATAGGCTATCCGTCTGACGTATCTCCCCATGTGCGCCTGCCTGGCCGCCGAGATCCTCAGGAGAGACCCTTCTCTCAGTCCCACCATTGTCACAAGTAGAGTCGGTGGGGACACGAGAGAAAGAGGGCCTTCGTGGTGGCTGCTCCGAGACTCTGGAACTCCCTTCCCAGGAATTGCACAATCTGCTGTGTGTTTGCATGCACTCCACACAACTCTGCTTCTGCAACGCTGAACACAATGCAGCTGTTCTGCATCAGGCAGGAAATCTGCAACTAAGGCCCTTTCCGCACTAGACTGTTATAGTGATATTATTTCACTGGTCCCTCCCAAAACTGCAAACCCCAGGATTCCACAGGACGTTGAAAGTGGAATCATAGCACTGTAACAGTCTAGTGCAGAAATGGCCCTAGATATAAATAAATCCTCCTCCTCTTCCCGCCCATCCCAGGCAACAAATTCCTCAAACTGTCTGGCTTGAGTGTTTTGGGCTCTTTGCTCTGGCCACTCAGCCACCCTGTCCGTACCCTTCTTCAAACAGCCAGATGCCACCCAGGGACCGCGACGCTCTGCCAGCCCCCTCCCTCTTTCAGGGCCCCCCCAAGCCTTCCTCTGCACATGTAGCTGCTGGGGCAGAAGTTCTGTCTGTTCGATGCCCAGAAGAGATGCCAGGCACGCAGGCAAGTGCCCCCCCGCCCCACCCAAGCCCACACCCAATGCAGGGCAAAGCCACCCCACTTGCAAGATGGGGGGGTTCTCATTATTCCTTGCTGACGGAGAAAGAGACCAGTTGAATGGGGAGGCTGCTCAGACAAAACCCTGTTTTTTCCCTACCATGCATCATGCTGACCTACTAACATGTCAGCATGAGAGAGAGTCAGCCAAGAGAGTCAGCTGCGGTTGCTAAGAGCTAAGCTCCAGAAAGAGCCATTCGCACCTCATTTATTGACAAGCTGGACCGTGTCCAGAGGCGGGTGACCAAAAGGGCAGAAGGCCTGGAAACCACAAAGCCCAGTGAGGAGAGGCTTAGGGAGCTGGGTATGTTTAGCCCGGAGAAGAGAAGGTTGAGAAGGGACACGATAGCCATGTTCAAGTATTTGAAGGGATGTCGTACGGAGGTCGGAGCAAGCCTGTTTTCTGCTGCTCCAGAGACTAGGACAAGGAGCAATGGATTCAAACTCCAGGAAAAGAGATTCCACCTAAACTTTATGAAGAAATTCCTAAGGGTAAGAGCAGTTTGACAGTGGAATCCGCTGCTGCGTCAGCGTCTCTGGTGCAGTCTCCTCCTTCTTCGGAGCTGTTTAAACAGAGGCTGGGTGGCTGCCCGTCAAAGGAGGGCTTGGACAGTGTCTTCCTGTGTGGCAGAAGGGGGTTGGAATGGATGGCCCCTGGGGTCTCTTCCAACTCTAGGATTCTATTGTCTCTTCTCCATCTGTGTTTTCTGTCAGGCCTGGCCAGTGCCTGCTTGTGTGTGGTGAGACTTCAATCCTCCTGCAGGGATCTCTGAGGAGACAACTCTGGAACTCATCCGAATGAGGGAGACGCGAAATCAGCACAGATTCCACAAACGGTTTCCCTCTGAAGCCCCTTCCGTTTTGGCCCACAGCCATTCCCTCCGGAGACCGGCCAGACGAGCAGCTTCGATTATGCACGGCTAGCCTCGCTTTAAAAGACCTTGCAATCACCGTGGCTCATTCTCACCCACTCGCTTCCCATGTCTCAGCCGATCAGCGAGGCCTCTGCCCAGCCTCCCGCCGCCTTCGCCCCACAAGGGCCTCCCCTGCAGCCAACCGGCCCAGGAATCTTCGCCTTCAGGGCACATGAACGCTTTGAAGCTGCCCACCGTCTCTGCCGGAGGTGCGGCTCCCTCATAATGCAAGAGGAACAGAAGGTCATCTTTTTTTAAAGTGCCCAAAGGTGCCAGAGCCACACAAGGATCTACAATCGGCTGAGAGCGTGGCACAAAGGCAAACCTTTTCAAAAACAGGTGACATCTCAAGCGGCACCGCGGTTCGGGGAGGAGAGCAGCTGCGCACGGACGCACAGGACGGTTACCTCGGTCTGGCCCCCACTGGTCCTCTGGCATCTAAGCAAACACAGCAAGCGGAAGCTTCCTGTGGACTGATGCCATTTGCTCAGCCAAAGCAGCACGGAATCCTCCAGCCGGAAGGGGCCTCGTAGGCCATCAGGTGCAACCCCGGCTCAATGCCGGCTCTCCAGCCAGACCACCCCAGCAGGGAGCTGCCCAGCCTCTTTCTGAAGAGGTCCAGAGGCAAGGGCTCCATTGCCAAACCGCTCTCATTATCAAGAAATTCCTTCTAATGTTCAGTCACAGTCTACCAGTAACTTAAAACTACAAGACCTACTTCTACCCTCTGGGGCAACAGAGAAGTGGTCTGCCCCCTCCCCTCTGTGGCAGCCCGTGAGGGCAATCCTGTCACCCCTCAGTCTTCTCTTCACCAGGCTGGACGTGCCCGGCTCCCTCAGCCTCTCCTCATTTCTTTTTATTCTCCAGACTTCTTACCAACCTTGTTGCCCTTCTCTGAACCTGCTCCAACTTGTCTACATCCTCCTTAAAATGAGGCCCCCAGAACTGAACACGGTCAATCCTCCAGATGAGGCCTGACCAGCGCAGAACACAGCAGGACTATTACTTCCCTTGACTTGGAAACTATTGTTCTCTTAATGCATTTGCCTTCTTTGCTGCAGCATTGCACTGCTGGCTCATGGTCAACTGAGAATCAGCAATAATCCCAAGGCCCTCTTTTGTCATTTGGATTCAGAAAAGTCTGATCTGCTGAGCCCCTGGGGCCCCTTCTTTCCCTTCTTTACTGTGCTGCAGACAGCAGAGGATATTTGGTGCAGGTGAGAGGTCCAGCTAAGCAGAGTTGAGGGGTCATGCTCCAGCTCCAAATGGGCATGGAATCCCAGGGGACAGAAGCACTGCTTTTCTCAACCTCTGGGCCTCCGGGTCCTTTGGACTTCCAGAACTCTTAGCCAGCAGGGCCAGTAGTCAGGACTGCTGAGAGGTGAAGCCCCAAATATCTGGAGGGCCAAACTTTGAGAAGCACTGGACCAGAGAAAACAGAGCTGGAGGTGTCCTAGCAATACAGAACCCCAACAGTGGGTTAAATCTGAATGTGGGAAGCTGCAATATCAACACAGCAAAGTTATCAGAAACACAGAAAAACAACAAAGACTAGACTCAAGCACGAAAGAAGCAGCCATTTTGCAGGTCCTGCGTGCTGGTTCAGGAAGGGGTCAGCAACCGCCCCGAATCTGTTGGGATACGAGCACTTCCCCAGTGTGGGGAAAGTGCAGCTCACAGGGGCCCCTGTCCTAAACATCCCTGTCCGAAACATCCGTGCTTCAGCTCTGCTGGGCAGAAAGAGATATCAAGCCGGCTGTCAGGTGATGGGCCCGGCTCATCCTTCCTAGCCACTGAAGAGAAGTAACTAGCCACAAGCCAAGCCCTGCCTAAGCCATGCTCTCCCTCTCCAGCTGTTAGCCCAACATGTGTTTGCCGTGTGGCTCAGGAAGACACAGAACAGCTTCAGAGGGCGGCTTGCTCCTCTCATCAATCTGAGGTTTCAGGAATGCAGCTTCCTCCCCACAGGGCCCTTCATCTTGCACAAGAACCGATTCCCAAAGGACCGCCGGGCATAATCGAGTGTGCCTGGAAAAACCAGTCCCTGGGCTGGTTTGGCCTTCCCAGGGATATTTGGCAAGCCAATGTGAGAAAACAGAGTGATGGACTATGGAGCAATTTCTAACAAAGCAAAAGGAATGCTAAGGCTTTTTCCAGAAAGGAGGGAAAATAAATTGGGGGAGGGCTAAGGTTTGGGGTCCAGACAGGCTGCCCCCCCCCACTCTAACTCAGGTTACAGCAGGAACAGCTTTTGCAGTCCATACTTGGCTACAGGTTGGAAGACTCTCAAAATTAGGGTTTCAGTTGTGAGTATACCCTTGTTTCGGTGTTCTGAAGGTACCTGAAGGCGTTCAGAAGGTTCTGAATGACGCACTGCGCAGCCACAGAGAACCCATTTCTCTGGGTCACAGAGACCACGAAGAAGAGGCAACCTGGCTTAGGTCCTAGGATGAACAAATGACTACGACTCAACAGAGTTAACACCGGGAAGAGGCCCCCTTTTCTGCAGTCCTATTTTCTGAGGAGGGAAAGTGAGGCACCCACTCCATGCTGCCCCTCCAACCCAGATTCCTACCACCCACCGCTGTCCTTTCTTTGCAAACGCGGTTCCTGCTCTGCAGTCGCTTTGCACAACCTTCCCAGTCTCTGGCTGCTAGTACAAAGCAAAGCAGAAGGAAATGGGAAAGAGGACAGCAGGGAAAACTTGCCTTTGATTGCTCTCAGAGCTGGCTTAATAGAACTTACTACCCCATACAGAGCCTGGCCTTTTTCTCACAGCCAACAGAGTGACTTGAGCATTTTGAGTGACTTGAGAGAATATTGAATTTAGTAATCCAGCAGAAGCAAAAGTAGAAAGGGAGCTTATACCAATAAACTAACTGCTGTCAGAGGTTTCAAAATGATGTGCCAAACGGATGTACAATTTACTGTTTATGTACTGTGATGGTTTTACAATTATTTTAATTGGTACTTTAACAAGTGCAATTTATTGTGGGGCATTTTGTGTGGTGGGGGGGACTTTTCAATTGTATTGGAAGCTGCCTTCCATCCCAAACCTTGGAAAAAGGTGGAATGTGAGCCAAATCCATAAATTATTGCACTCTTGCGACATGCCTCAAGTTGACTCTGACTTTCTAGGATTTTCTTGGCAAGATTTATTTCCAGGAGGTTTGTTCCTGCCTTCCTCTGAGGCCAAGAGAGTGTGACTTGCCCAAGGTCACTCAGTGGGTTACCATGGCTGGGCAGAGGGGATGTGAACCCTGGTCTCCCAGAGTCCTGGTCCCACACTCAAGGCCTAAACCAAATAAACTGCACCCCCTGAAACCGGGACATTAGTTCTCTAGAGGAAATCACGTGGCTTTTCAGACGCCGCTGGTGGCAACTCCCACCATCCCTCACCACAAGCTGTTCATGAAAAACTGTCTGGTTTCACACTCTGCTTTGCTTTTCTTTCCTCCTACAAAGGAACCTAGCGCATTTCATCTGAGAACATCATTACTTCTAAATAACAGATATTTTCAAAAAAAATAATATTTTCAAACTTTTCAAAATTTATATTTTCAAAATATTTTCCTTCTTCCTCCCAGATAAAGGAAACTACTCCATCACCTGCAATTTTAACGTCCAGACCCTTTTCCTCCACCACCCAAACGTTCACGTCTTAAGACCGGTCAAGAGAGCTTTGTGACGGCAACATCAGCTTCTTCCGCCTCCGCCTCTTTCTCTAAGATCTCAAACGCTTGGATGTTTGTGACCTTGGGACCTGGCCTAGTTACCTGAAACGTAGCTTTGCAGCACGGACACAGGAATTTGCCTTCTCCAAACAGGTGCCTTCTAGTTATGTTGGACTGTAATTCCCATAATCCCTGAACAGAACAACCACATCAGCGTGTGAGATGGAAACACATCTGGAGCCCATTATGCTGGAGGCCAGCCGTACCGGAGGCAGAGCTGCTCACAGTTAACCAACTTGAGTGGCCTTTTGCTCTTTTGGGAACGGGGTGTGTGTGTGCTGGACATGGGTGAGGACTTTTTTGCATTACAGCATCCTGGGGACAGCAGGATGAGCTGCTGGTAAAAGCCACAAGGATTAAGAAAACTGTGATAGAGGTGCAAGTTGGTAAGCACTGCAAGCGTAATGAAGAATCACGGCAGAAAAGAAAAAGAGTATTTGGGGGGAAAGTTATCTATTGCTGTGGTGGAAAGCCACCAACTGAAGAGCAGTCCTACAAAGAGAGGAACAGCCTTCCGTCCTTCCTTCCTTCTGTAGCTTTGGGCCCAAAAGGCCAGGTTTAAGAAGGCTGCCACCCCGATCTGACGTAATTTGCCTTGTGCTAAAACAGAGAAAAGCCAACCTGTTAAATTACGCCAGGAGTAGAGCAGAGCAGCGTGGCCAAGGGGAAGATGCCCTCCTTCGCCGAGCATGTGGATTTCAAGGCTTTGCTGGCATCGGCTGAGCCAGGGAGAGTGAAGGCCACCGGCTGACCCACCTGTTGCATCTCTGTGTAGAAAGCACACATTCCCCACGGGCCAGACAGCCAGGCTGCAACGGAAGAATGACCAGGCTCACGGGGCACCTCAGCACACCCCGCTCCTGGGGCAGAAGCCCCCAATCCCTTCGGGTAGAGCTTGGGGGAGAGGCGTCCTCACTGGACGCCCGGGTTCAGGCTTCCTTGCATTCGGATGAACAGCAAAAGCCTGCCAATTCCATTTCCAGGGTAGATGGAAGGGAAGTCAACGAACCAGCGTTCTTCTTCGGGAGTCGTTACAGCCTGCGGAGGGAAACGATGGAGCAGGGCCTAGGGAAGTTACTTTCTGGCACTCACTAGTGCTCCCAGTCTGCCCTGGCTTCCACACCTAACAAAATTCCCAGATTCAGGAGGGTGGGAACTGTGTGCAGTCGCTCCAGATGAGGTTGAACTGCAATACCCAGCATTCCCTACCACCAGCTGAGGCCGCTGGGAGTCACAGTCCAACAACATTCTGCAGATTCCCACCCCAGTTCAGATAAAGACAATGCCCCCCATTACTGAGAGCTATAGAGGGCTGTCCACCCCCCGCAGCTCAGTTCTACAGGGAAACTGATCCCATTTCCACGGTGAACAAAGCCTTTCCTTGAGCTACGCAAGAGGCAGAAACAGTGCCCGGCATTTCATCCAGCCCCGAATGTGAGAGAGCTGCTGAGAGAGCTGCTCCCCCTGCCCACTTCCTCTGCCATATTCACCCGCTCCCCAGGCATGGGAATCATGTGCCCTCCCACCGTGTTCTTCACGTGCACACTCCCAGGGCCCCACCAGCCAGCAGAGCCAAAGGCCGTGAATGCTGGGAGATACAGTTCAAAACCCCTGTTCTCCTCCTCCAGACAGAGAGCAACGTGTCCCAGAGGGTTCTCCTCTGGTCAGAAGCCACCACAGCCGCTTGCCACTGGTCTGGCTGTGACCTAGAAAGCCCCTTCTGGCTCAGGGGTCCAGGTTACCCGAAGGAAAGCATTCTCCCCCGTGAGCCTGCCCAAGTTCTCACATCTTCAGAGGCGGCCCTTTCTTCCCTCTGTCTGAAGGGACTGCCCTGCAGCTCTGGCACTCCCGCCTCCACGAGGCTTGGCCACCATGCTCTCCTGGTGGGAGGCAAAGATTTTTCCACCCTGCTTCCACGGGCCTTTGCCAACTGCCCTCTGCAAGTCTGTATCTGTGCTAGCATTTCTAAAAGGGCATTCTGCTGGTGGTTGCAATATATTTTAATTTTTGTACATTGTTTTTGTTTTTTTGGTGATGTGAAGTTGTACAGGTTGCGCCTCCCTTATCCTGAAATCTGAAAACCTCCAAAACCTAAAACTTTTTAGAATAGAATGGAACTGAATCAGATCTGAGCTGTTTTAACTCAACAGATCTGAGCTGCCGACTTAAAACTGGAAGCCAGTGTCTGGTGGCAAAGAGAGAGAGAAAGAGAGATGGAGAATCTGCGAAATGGTGTGGATTCGCATCAAGTGATACCTTTGGACTCCTGCCATTCCTCAGACCCTTGGTCTCTCTGCAGCCTTGCGCCTCATCCACAACACAAGCAGCAAACAAACAAGACAAGAGGCTGTTCCAAAAAAGTACTGTATTCCAAACTCCAAAAGACCCAGAAAAACAGGCCACTTCTAGCGTCAAGCATTTCAGATAAGGGAGGCTCAACCCACATAAGTATTTCTTTCAGTTTTGTTGGGAAAAGGGCAAACTACTACTACCACTAGTAATTTCCATCATAAAAATACTTTCCTGACTGCTAGAGTCTAGGGCCATTTCTGCACTAGACTGTTATAGGGCTATTATTCCACTTGCAACCTCCTGTGGAATTTTGAGGTTTGTAGTTCACTGAGGCCAAAGAGCTCTGTGACTGAGAAGGCCCTGCCTAAACTGCAAACCTCAGGATTATTCCATAGGATGTTGAAAGTGGAATAACAGCACTATAACAGTCTTGTGCAGAAATGGCCTTGGACACAATCTGAATCACTGATGGTCCAAAACTCCAAGTCAGTAACACCTGGGAGACGGTGAAACCACGAAGAGGAGAAAGACGAGAGCAGCGCTGTAAGGCGACCTAACCACAAAGAGGAGACAAACTAACCTGGCTATGTCTTTGGTACCCATTCAGCTACGGAGCTCAATGGATGGCACAAGGTCCCTGCCCCAAGAGGCTTGCCTTAAAGACAGTGAAGGGGAAATGAACATGGCTTTGCATGGGCTCGCCTAGCAAAACAAAGTTTGCATTTTGTATTGCTTTGGTGCTCCTTCAGAAAAAGAAGATGACACTGTGAAGGTACATTCTGTTTCCTACAAGGCCAAAAGACCAGGAAATGTGTTATGTAGCAAGGATTGGAGAATGGCTGTTTACCTGACAGGAGGCTGTACATAACCACCTGACGCCTAGAAGTTGTGACTTCTACCAAATTCGCTAGCTTTCGAGAGAACTTGTGGCGCAGGGCTCCCATTCTCTCAGGTTATGGTCTGTCCAGGTGGGGGACAGAAATGCATTTCCCTAAATATAGTTGATACTGACAAGCTGGAATGTGTCCAGAGGAAGGCAACCAAAATGGTGAGGCTTGGAAACTATGCCCTATCAGGCATGGTTTATGGGTGTGGGGATATTTAGCCTGCAATGCCTTCTTCCCCCTCCGGTGCCTGCCACGAATCATGCTGACCTACTAACACGTCAACACAACAGAGAGGCAGCCGTGGTCGCCAAAAGCCAAGCTCCAGAAAAAGCCATTCACGCCTTGTTTATTGACAAGCTGGGGGGTGTCCAGAGGAAGGCAACCAAAATAGTCAAAGGCCTGGAAACCATGAAGCTCTATGAGGAGCAGCTTAGGAAGCTAGGGATGTTTAGCCTGGGGAAGAGAAGGCGAAGAGGGGACATGAGAGCCATGTTTGAATATCGGAAGGGGTGTCATGTTGAAGGACGATGGAGCAAGCTTATTTTCTGCTGCTCCAGCAGAGACTCAGACACTAGGGAGCCATGGCTTCAAAGGAAAAGAGATTTCATCTAACCGTGAAGAAAGACCTCCTGAGCGCCTAGAGCTATTTGCCAGTGGAAGATGCTGCTGCCTCAGTGGACCTCTTCCTTCTTGGAGGTTCTTAAACAGGGGCTGGGGGGCCATCCATCAAAGGGAGGGTTTTGGTCCTGTCTTCCTGCATGGCAGAAGGAGGTGGGACTGGTGGTCTCTTTCTGCTCTAGACTCCATGAATCCTTGATTCACTGGCACGGTCTTCTCATTTCTCCTGGATTTGGTGGGGGGGGAGTCCCTTTGAACAGTGAGGTGCCATCCACAATGACAGCTGTGATCTTGGCTAAAAAAATCATCTCAGCACAATCTGTTTTGTAGGGCGGTTAGAAGCAGGCACTTGGGGCTTCCCAGGTGTCGTCTTAGCAGGAAATGGACAGAGCACAGATAAAGAGCAAGCTGCCCCAGAGTCAATTTGTGCTTTGGGCCTTCTTATCTTGTCTTAGGATGCAAACATTCTTTAGTTGATGCAGTATATTCCTCCTCTTGAGATGCCACAGGGAGCAATTTACTATGATGCTTCTCTCCTCAGTAGCAAAGTGCCCCTTACACAGGAGATTCCCACTTAAAGTCCTCCTAAAAGCTTGGCTGGGCAGTTCATAGCACTCTAGTCATGGGCAGGTGGGGAAAAGATTCACCACAAGCGTCAGAGAAGTGGAGAGTTTATTTTGTTTCTTTGCCGCTGCCTGCTGAGTTGCGAGGGGCAAGGAGTTCAATTACTAACTGTTACGCTGCATAAATGCTCATATATAGTTTTAAACTGTAGTGCTTTCATAGAACAGTTTTTTTAAAAATCATCACCAGGTTTCAGATGTATCAGCTGTGTTATGTTTTAATCTGTGCTGTAAGATGCCCTGCGTCCCATGCAGGAGAAATTATTGTAAATCTAGATGCCTGCTTGTTGTTATGGTCCTTCAACTTGACCGACTTAAGGCTACCCTACCTCCTCCTTAGAGGAGATTTGACATTACTTCCTTCCTCTGAGGAAGAGTGTGACTTGCCCAAGTTCACCCAGTAGGTTTCCAGGGCTGAGCTGGGATCTGAAGCAAGATCTCCTGGAATCCAAGGCTGAGACTCAAACCCTGATGTGGCACTTGCACAGTACAGTAAATCTAATGGCACATATCTAACCCGTCAGCCTTCCTCAAACTTTTACCCTGGAGGAACCCTTGAAATAATTTTCAGGTCTCACGGACCCTCTGCATAGAATCATAGACCTGGAAGACACCACAGGGGCCAAATCCAGTGCAACCCCCTTCTGCCATGCAGGAACCCACATCAAAGCCCTGATCCACTGCTGTTCCATCTCCTCTAGGAAGGCCACATTTGGAGGCCAGGCTGAGCTTTCCTCATCCAAAATGCACAAACATAAAAAACACAGAAACCTCTGGCCAGAATCCTAGTGGCATCTTACTCATGCATGAATTCCCAAAGAAACTTGTGGTGGGACTGAGGCTGTCTCTGGGTTGGTCCCCTCCCTCCTTTCCTTTTGCCATGGATAAGCACAATGAGAAAGGCTGGATATAATTCAAATAAATACATACATAAATCACAAAATGGAAGCAGTTGGCTATTTTTGCCTGGGGAGAAATGTCCGCACTCAGTTCAAAGTTGTGGAGGTGGAGTTGCCCGTGCAGTGTGACTGTGCATGTCGTTCCCCCTCACATCACATAATGCTACCATCTGACCCACCTGCATGCTGAGGTTCACAGAGCATAATCCCAAAGCAGGATCTGGGCCTACGGGGAAAAGGGGTGATGCTGCTCCCCCAGGATGATTCACTCCACACTAAAGCCCAGAGAACTCATTAGCAGGCCTTCTTTGAACTGCCAGAGGAGATGAAATCTGGAAGCCAGGGAGGACCCCGGCTGACTCCGAGCAGGGGCTGTTTTCCAAAAGCAGCTGCCAGACATCTCCCGTTAACTTGTTTGCCACGTGCCAAGGTTGTGTGATACCCTAAGGGGTGCAAATTATTTTTAGCCTTGTAAATCCCAAGGGAATTTTAAATGCTGTGCTGATTTAGGCCACAGCTCTGTACGCTGTAAGAAATGGAGAAGCCTCAAAGCAACAGCATTGCCAGATGTTGTGTGGTGGGTGTCCACACTGGATATCTGAATTCAGGATTCCCTCCACCAAGACAGACAGCAAGTGTCCATCAATTCCACTTTTAAGGTAGATGAAAGGGAAGGAAACAAACCTGCACTTTCCTTCACCTTGGCCCACGGAGAGAAATAAAGGAGTAGAACCTGGATAAGTTACTTTTGGGCACTAATGTTTCTAGAATCTCCCAGCCAGCAGGGCCAAAAGCCCTCAGAGCCCAAGGCAGAAGTCTGAGGCTACAGAAATGCAAACCAGTTATTTCCCCAGGTCACAGAGCAAATTGGTGGAACACCCCACACCACAGAGAAAAACCACGAGAATGTCTCTCCCAAGCTCTAAACTACATCTTCTCTCTCTGGAGTGTTGACCAATCTTTTACACTTAAGCATCCTTTCACAAATGTGCAACCAGACATTCATCCGTCATCCTTTTTTCTCCATCCTAATTCATCACACATAGACCCAAAAAATGTGTGGACCAAAAATGGAAGGGGCAGGGGGCTCTGGTGATTCTTGCAGGGTCCGCAACATCATCCCAAAGGTGTCTGTTCTGGGCTGCCTCTCTTCCCTCTGGCCCCATCCATAGCAGAGTTTGACCACAAGTCGTCTGGTCTAGGCAAAGGCACGGAATCTAAGATGTCCAATTCTTAGAATGCCCGGACTGGAAGAAACCTGAGCAATTGTCCCATTTTCCCTGCAAAGGAGAAGATTTTCTGGCTTTCTACTCTACTTGGTTCTGCTCCCAGGAACACCAAGCAAAAGATCAAAGAAAAAAGAGATAATGGATCCAACTGGAAGAGCAAATTCAGGCTGGCTAATGTGGAAGTGAGAGCCAGCCTGGCATAGTGGTTTGAGTGTTCAACTCCACGCTCAGCCATTGAACCCACTGGGTCACATACTCTCATCCCCAGAAAACCCCATGATAGGGTTGGCTTAGCATCACCATAAGCCATAAATGACTTGTAGGCACACAATGACAATGTGGAACTCCTTATTTTATGTCAGCATCTCTCCAGAGGGCCAGTGGCTGGAACATAGCAATAGCAGTGACATTTCTATACCACTTATTAGTGCAAAGCACTCCTTAAGCGATTTACAATGTTCTTTTAACTAACTGCCCCCAACAAGCTGGGTACTCATTTTACCGATCTACGGAAGGATGGAAGCCTGAGTTGACCTGGAGCCCTGCAGGATCAAATTCACAACATTGTGGCTGCAGATTAGGACTCTGGGGACCAGAGTTCGAATTCCTAGCCTTGGAAACCCACTGGCCAAGTCACACTCTCTCAGCTCCAGAGGAAGGCAAAGGCAAACCCCCTCTGAACAAATTCTGCCAGGAAAACTCCATGATAGGGTTGCCTTAGGGTCATCGTAAGTCAGAAATGACTTGAGGGTACACAACAGTAATCTCTAGCAACCTCTTAACCACAACTCAGAAATAATCAGAGAGAAATAACAAGTTACATTATGGGAGAACAATAACTACAACTGCAGTGTAACCAGGGAAAACTCCATGCTAGGGTTTGGTTCCAGGGCCCACGTGGATCCCAAAATTGGTGGATGTCAAAGTCCCATTATGCATAACGGTGTAGTAAAATGGTGTTCCGTGGCTGGATAGCAGTACGTGTGAAAGGGATCTAGGAGTTTTAATAGACCAAAAGCTGAACATGAGTCAGCAGTGTGATGCGGCAGCCAAGACAGCCAATGCAATTCTCGGCTGCATCAATAGGAGTACAGTGTCTAGATCCAGGGAGGTACTGGTACCACTCTACTTGCTTTGGTTAGACCTCATCTTGAATACTGTGTCCGGTTCTTGGCACCCCAATTCAAGAAGGATATGGTCAAGCTGGAGCAGGTCCAGAGGAGCGCGACCAAAATGGTGAGGGGTCTGGAAGCCAAGCCCTATGAGGATAGACTTAGCGAGCTGGGTATGTTCAGTCTGCAGAAGAGAAGGTTAAGAGGGGACATGATAGCCATGTTTAAATATTTGAAGGGATGCCATGTAGAGGAGGGAGAGGGCTTGTTTTCTGCTGCTCCAGAGACCAGGACAAGGAGCAATGGATGCAAGCTGCAGGAAAGGAGATTCCACCTGAACCTCAGGAAGAACTTCCTGACAGTCAGGGCTGTCCGGCAGTGGAATCTGCTGCTGATTCGGAGTGTGGTAGAGTCTCCTTCTTTGGAGGTTTTTAAGCACAGGCTGGATGGCCATCTGTCGGGAGTGCTTTGAGGGTGTTCCTGCATGGCAGGGGGTTGGACTGGATGGCCCGTGTGGTCTCTTCCAACTCTACATTTCTATGATTCTATGATTCTAAAATAGCAAAATCAGTTTGTTTTTGGATTTTTTTTTTGGAATATTTTCGAGCCGTGTCTGGTTGAATCTGTGGATACAGACTCCACGGATATGGAGGGCCGACTTGTGGTCCATGATAAATGCTGATCGAATAACACGGCAGACAGGAGGAAAGGCTGTCCTGTCTAATCACCGCCGGCAGGCCACAGAATCACAGGGTTCAAAGCAGGCACCAGGACTGTCTCCCGGCCAACCCCATCCTGCTGTGAGAAGGAATACACAATCAAAGCGCTCCCTTTGACAGATGGCCAGCTCAGATCAGGACAAGTCAGTAAATAAATTTTAAAAACTAACTAGTTCTGTGCCACTTTTTAAAAACTGCACCTGGAATGGCAATGGTGGGAGGCAGGCATGAAATTACAATTATAACAAATTACCCGTCAAAAGTAACTTTCCAAGTTCTGGCCTCGACCCCTCACACCTATAGAAAAAAAACATGTTGTCTGAAGGTGGATTTCTACTTGCAGATTAAATGCCGTTCAGGGGAAATAAACAGGCTTAGGTGTCCCCGCCGCATGGGTGTCTAGGCTTTTACCCAGGTTTCGGAATTGGCCCGGTGACCAGGAGGGGCGAGGGGGGTGGCCCCAGACAACAGCCAAACTCAGCCACTCAGGAAACAAGAGACCAGCAGAAGCCCCCTCACCCACCTCCCCGTCCCCTTAAACAGCCTTCCGATCCACCCGGAGCACCCCTCCGCCTGCAGCCCTGCTCCTTCCTACGGCCGAGGGAGAGGAGAGATCACACAGAAGACTTTGCGTCCTGAGCAGAAAATCCGAAGTCACAGGATGGCAGGAGGAGCTACGCAGACCTGGACTCTGAACTTTTAAGAAGCCACACAACTGCTCGTTGTTTCCTCGCGCTCACCATCCTTGCGCACAAGAAAGGAGGCACGGGAAAATCTTCTACGGCACAGAATCCCTAAGAAAAGCTGGGGTCTGTAGGTCAAACTCAGACGTGTTAGCTCTTGTTTCGCTTTTAGCAGGTTTTTGAAACTAGGCGACGAAGAGGCAACGCCGGAGAGTTGTTTCCTATCAAGGAATTTCACAGAAGGGAATGCTGCCCTTTAGAAGCTGCCAGACCACTTCCGGTCTCCTGTAGTTCTAGAGGCTTCTTCCTTAGTATCAAGACCAGCCCGGGCATACCGAGCACGCAGAAAGACTCTACGCAAGACCACATCCAGATGTGCACTTCACAGCTTAGGACTTAATCACAGAGTCACACAGTTGGAAGAGACCTCCAAAGGCCATCCAGTCAAACACCCCTCTGCCGCCCAGGAAGATACAATTAAATGACTCCTGACAGATGGCCATCTAGACTCTTTTTAAAAACCTCCAAAGAAAGAGGAGATTCCACTATACTTTCAGGCAGAGGTGGATTCCACCGTTGAACTACTCTTACCATCAGGAAGTTCTTCCAAAGGTTTAGGTGCAATCTCTTTTCCCAAAGTTTGAAGCCACTGCTCCATTGCGTCCTAGTCTCTGGGGCAGCAGAAAACGGGCTTGCTCCATATGACATCCGTCCAAATATTCAAACATAGCTATCATGTTGCCTCTTAACCTTCTCTTCTCCAGGCTACACATACTCACATCCCTGAGTCACTCCTCATAGGACTTCATGGTTTCCAGGTCTTTGCCCATTTTGGTCGTCCTCCTCTAGACATGTTCCAGTTTGTCCACACCCTTCCCTAACTGTGATGCCCACAACTGGACACTGGATTCCAGGCAAGGTCTGAGCCAAGCACAACAGAGTGGGACTATTACTTCTCTTGACCTGGACAATATACTCCTATTGATGCAGCCCAGAACCACATCTGGTGTGGAGGGCCCAATAAAAGTTGAACAGGCCAAAAATGGGACAGAAACAGGCAACTTAATGCTTTGCTCATGCATTGGTACCTCACTCTTCAACCCAAAAGCCACTCACTGGTCAAGAGGATCAAAATAAACAGGATGACCACGTCGCAATAAATGACTGGAAAAACAGCAGAACAGGAAATATTAAGAGGAGGGAAAGATTAGGGCTGGATGGGATGGAAACACACTAGTAAAAACCCCACGCAAGCCGAACGGTCTTCACCCAGCACCAAACAGGTAGTGTGACCAACGCCAGGAAAGCCTCCCTGGGGAGGTCACCTGAAGGGGGAAGGGCCTCCCAGGTGAATCAATACCCTTACTACCTGGGCAGAGGCAGCTGCTCTGACATCCCCCCCACTCCTGGATGCCTGGTTCCATCTTCAGATTTCCTGCTAAGAGGGCAGCCTGCAAGAAGAGCTAGGAAACCACTCTCTTGGGCTAAAAACCAGCCTCCTCAAACAGACAAGCATTCGCCTGTATTTATGTATTTTACTCAAATACGGGCCTCTCTTGCTTTTTGAAAACTTGTTTTTTTTAATTCCACTCTTTTGACTGTTGTAAATTATAGTTTCTTTTGTTGTGGGGCTGGCTCTTTTGTCAGTAGTTCTCTCCTTGCCTGCTTCCTGGAGGGAATGTGATGGAATTACGGAGGCTCGCTTGGCGAGCGTCCGTAATTCCATCACATTCCTTTCAGAAAGCAGGCAAGAAGAACTGACAAAAGACTGGGTTCCTCTTTCCAACCAATATTTATATCACATCCCATATCAAGGGATCTCAGGGTGGCACACAACACAAGCCATTCAAAGCAACTCCACACTTTAAAAAAATGATGAACAACCATTCAAACAAGATTCCAGCTGGGAAATACTGCCCCATGACGGGTGTCCTGCCAAGCCCAGGATTTCATTCCATAAAATCCTGCTAGACTTCCACTCCCGTCAGACCGAACCAGCGCGATCAGAATTTAGGGGACTACGTAGTGTCTGGAAGGGCCATACGCTTAACTAGACTTAAGAGACTAGTTCACCTGTGAAGCGCCAAACTTTTGGGGAGGGGTTCTCCTTAGATCTTACAAGGGCCTCTCCTCTTTCCAGTCATCAACAGTAAAGTCTTCCAAGCAAGCCACATCCAGAGAGCTCTTGGTTTCTGTTAACAAAATTCTCCTAAGGAATACAGATAAAAGTTGCTCTAGTTCTGGGTCTCATACCCTTCCCAGGAAAGACCTCCGTGCACTTCCTTCACACAAGGATCTAGTGGAGAGCTCCAGCCCCTGATATGTGTGTGTTGAGCAATGGTGGGGCCTTCAGAGAAGCTGCATTAAAACTATCCCTGTGCCAGTTTTCATCTTGCAAGGTATGCATGCATGCAAGACGAAAAGGTGGCATCCGCTCAGTGTTCTGAAATCCAGGAGTGTCTCAGAACATGGGGAGGCTGCTCCTTGAACTTCAAGGCAATGCAGAAGCCGCAGTAGCTTTTCATCGGGGAGAAAAAAAAGATGCAAGAAAACCATGAAAAACGAGGCAAAAGAATGAGACCCACATGCAGGCAATAGTGCTTTGGGTCCACTGAAAGCCAGCTTTGGAACATATTCACTGCCAAACAGTGAGCTAATCCTAGGTGGATTGCTGTTATGAGCTTGATGTTGTCTAGCTCTACAGCCTGGAAACCCAAACCCAAACAGCAGAGGAATCGCCACTGAGTGGTTGGCCTCTTTGACAAAGAGAAGAGGAGTTCAGCTGGTTCACAGCACTGTAATTCCTTGCAACCAGGAGTGCAGGTTGAAAATGAAAAGGAGGTGGTAGGGGAGGGGCAAGGAGAAAAGAAATGTGGCAGCACTTTTAAGACTAAATGGTTTTTATTTTATCATGAGCTTTCATGGATAGAAACCCACTTTTCCAGAAGCAGTACCAAGTGGTATTAAGGCCTCAGGTATAAAGCATATTTATACAGTAGTGGGAGTGGAACAGAAGGCAATGGGATCCAGAAAGATACAAATCATGTCCCTTACCCTATATTTTCAAAGGGCTGGATGAGGCCATACACGTCTTTCACATATTTACAGAGGTCAATTGGTGTGGAAAGGTGAAAGCAATAAATCTGCTTACCAAAAGTCACTAGTCTTCCTCAACAGTTTTGCAAGGCTAACACCGCCCAGCCGGCAAATAGGATGTCTCCCAAGACAGCGTTCTCTAATTCTCACCAGAGCTCTGTTCCCATGATGCTCAAAGGCCACTGAGAATTCTCAAATGGCACGGCCTCCCTCTTTCACACACACATATCCTGCCTAGCAATTGGAGCCATAATATAAACCAAAGCAAATCCAGAACACCTGGGAGCACCAGCAACCCATGCAGACAAGCATCTGTGCTTGGATCAGCCAGAGGCGGCAAGTGTCGAAGGGGGAAAGCCTGCCTCTCCTCACCGAACCGGTTCCCGTCAGCAAAAGGAAACATGAGCTTTTGACGCCTGCCTCAGCAGAGCTGTGGCCCACTCCAAAACACAGCAGGGAGGCGCAGAGCAGGTTGTTTCCAAGGAAGCAAACTGATGCCTAAACCAAGAAGGTGGTTCTCTCGCACCCTCTCCGCCAGCTGTGCCCAACATTTGGCAAACCAAGATGGTGCGGCTGGTGACCCTCTCAGAGCTGGATTTTCAGAGTGGGGTGTGTGTGTGTCTCGGCAGATACCAAGTCCCATGGGAAGGTCTTGCCTAGTTACAGAGCAGGAGACTAAAAAACCCAGGGAGCCCCAGCCCCAATGGCTCCCTCCAGGCCAGAGGGTTTGAAAAAAAAGCAAGAGAGATCCGCCTCTTGGAGAAGATGGGGTGGAGCTACATGCACAAGCAAAACCCACACACACGCCTTTGCAGGGGTGGGAAAAAAAGAAGCCAAGCCCCCAAAGACCCAGAAAAACACTTGTGGGACAAGAGAGCAGAGGGAGGGAGACAGGATTCGGGGAGTGAACCATGTCACTTGCTGACCAGAACTGACTATGCCAGCTTTTATCTCTGCACGCAGGGTGGAAAAGGAAACAGGTTTTCGGAAGAGGGAGGATGCGATCAAAGCAGCAGCCAGCAAGAAATAAAGAAGAGAAGGCAGAGTAATGAAAGAGCACCATGTACACAGCAGGTATGCAAGATCGTTGTCTTCTGTACAGGGTCCCCTTGTAATTCCCCAACACTGGATATCTCTCCTGGACCCATCCCTTCCCCCATGTGGCAGGAGCATCTCCAAAAGAGGGGGTCAAGGCTCTGGACTGTGACTCCTGTGATCTGTGACTGTGATCAGGAGGGCGACCGAAATGGTGAAGGGCCTGGAAGCCAAGCCCTACGAGGATAGACTTAGAGAGCTGGGTATGTTCAGTCTGCAGAAGAGAAGGTTAAAAGGGGACATGATAGCCATGTTTCAATATCTGAAGGGATGCCATGTAGAGGAGGGAGAGGGCTTGCTTTCTGCTGCTCCAGAGACCAGGACAAGGAGCAATGGATTCAAGCTGCAGGAAAGGAGATTCCACTGGAACCTCAGGAAGAACTTCCTGACGGTCAGGGCTGTCCGGCAGTGGAATCGGCTGCCTCGGAGTGTGGTGGAGTCTCCTTCTTTGGAGGCTTTTAAGCAGAGGCTGGATGGCCATCTGTCGGGAGTGCTTTGAGGGTGTTCCTGCATGGCAGGGGGTTGGACTGGATGGCCCCTGGGGTCTCTTCCAACTCTACATTTCTATGATTCTATGATTCCTCCGTCCCTGACTCACTGAAAATGGGCTGGCCTCCTCATGTCACAGCATCCCTCCGCAGGGGCTCACACGTCCCTCTTTCTTTCATTCTTTGTGTGTGTCTTTATTTACTAGTTTTTACTCAAAGCTACATGAACTCCATCATACATTTCTAACAGACATAAACTAATGTTAACACACTAAATAAAATATCAAACAAACAAAAAACTCAGTAAAACTTTGACTTATAACTAAACAGCTGAACACTAAAATATTAATACACAAAAGAGCTCTGACCCCCTCCTGCAAATGTAATGAGAAAAGGAAAACATACAGAAGGAAGATAATGTTATCCCACCACCACAGATCCAGCTAAGAAAAATGTCTAATGGCTGCAACCCACAAACTGTTGCATCATTTGGATTCTTATTGCTCAAGAGGTCCATAAACAGTTTCTATTCTTTCAGGAAATCTTCAACTGGTTTGTCTTTCAAAACCCACGTTACTTTGCCCGTTTGGGACAGTTCAGGAGCTCCCAGCATCTGACTCTCCTTCTCAGGCCGTCAGGCCAAAGGCTCCCTTGGCCAGCCTCTGTCCCTCAGTGGTTTGTGGCCGCAGAAGCCCACCAGCTCCTCTACTTCCCAGAAGGAGAATGGTGGAGATTAACCCTCTGTCTTCCCACTGCCTGAGCAATCCAGCACCCAGACTGCTCCTGGACTGCCTCCCAATCTGACGACCAAGGAGGGGTCGCAGATCACTTGGAAATGGCCGGGCCAATTCCCACCCCACCCTCCAAGGCGACTTGCTGGATGACAATGGCAGTTTTGCTACAGTAAGGAAAGACGGGGGCACTCCTTTGCTCGGCAAGCCCACGTGCCAGACCGTCAGGCCCTGGCATGATGCTCGCAACGGCGCCTTCCCTGGTCCCGCAGCAGCCGTGACAGCAAGAGACGCTCCAAGCAGCCGGCTTCTCCGGTCCTCTCTCCGGCCGCCCGTCTCATGCACCAGCAGGGCTCTGGCCTCAGCTTCCAAAAGACGTCCAAGAGAGCAGTGCACGGCCAAACAGCAGAACCACACTTAGGCCTAGAAGCGGAAACCGCGCGCCTGTTCCCTTGGCAAGCCCAACAACATTTGGCTACTCCCTAGTTCAAGCGGGCCATCGAGATCACCCCTTGCAACCACCGAGTTCCAGAGGGATTTCACGGGATCAGAGCCTCACCTGCCGGCAGAGCAGGATGTTCATCGCCACGCCAGGCAAGCAGAACAAACACAGCCCTTTAACAATGCCCTGGGAGTTCCCAGAAACCTCACCGCAGCCCGCCCAGGAGGGGGAAAGTGACACGTGATGAATCTGAGAAGCTCCCACAAGGCAAGCGGGCAGAAAAGGCTCTCAGGAGTCTACCCAGCTCTTACGTGCGTCCCTGGTCCCGTGCATGTGAGGATGGAGGGAACCGGCTGCACACTGGCACCTGCGGCTCTCTCCCTCTGCAGTCTTCCCAAAATGCAGGAATAGATTCCACCTCCTTCGCAACAATCCAGTCCCCAACTAAAACTCCAAGGAGTAAAGAAAGGAATCAAGCCGGGGGAATATTTAAATTTATTCACTGGAAGATCCAGCTGCGTGGTCCCCATTCGCACCCACAGCACGCTCCTCTACTACCACCCTTCCACGGCCAGCAGGATGCTGGGAAAGGTGAAGCTGGGGGAGATCTGACCTGCCCTCTCCCATGAGCCCCCTTCCTTGTTATAAGGTAAAGGGCTGAGAAAGCAAGCCCTTTGAGGAGTGGCATAGGGAGCTGGGTCTGTTTAACTTGGAAAGAAAAGGTTAAGAGGTGACGTGATAGCCACGACACGATAGCCACGTTTAAATATTTGGAGGGATCTCTCATGGAGGATGGAGCAAGTTTCTTTTCTGCAGCTGCCCCAGAGACTAGGACACAGAGCAATGGCTTCAAACCGCAGGAAAAGAGATTCCCACCTGAACATTAGAAAGAACTTCCCGATGGTAAGAGCAGCTTGACAGGGGAATCCACTGCTGCCTCTGTGGAGTATGGTGGAGTCTCCTCCTTTGCAGGTTTTTAAAGAGAGGCAGGGTGGCCATCTATCAAAGGGAGGGCTTGGACAGTGTCTTTCTGCGTTGGACTGGATGGCCCTGGGGGGCCTCTTCCAACTCTATGAGTCTATGATCCTATACAAATTGAGGGGCGCATAGAGACACCCACCCACTGCAGAAAGCCGCTTTCGCCTAGCACCGTGTGGGCCTGCTCCCTTCCCCTCCCTATCTGCTGCCAAGGGGGATCCCAATGCTGCCATCATTGTTGTTTCTGCTTCCCACCGGATGGATGAGAAGGGGGGTGCCGGAGAAGACAGAGACCAGGGGCGGCAGTTACATGCCAACTGAAGAGGACTCTGATGCCGCTACCACTCGAGGACACGCAGGCCTGCCTCCACGCCAGCCTCCTTGCTGCAACAGCTGAGCCATGCATGCCTCTACAGGTGTTCATTAGCTTGTCGGGGCTACAATTATCATTACCTCCAAGTACTGCTTTTGTGGAAGGTTGCTCACCGCTGTGCTTTTCCCTTTCCAGTAATTCAATCTGAGTCTCTGCTTTCCTTCCCATGGCATATCTATTTGGTGTTCCTCCCGCTAAAATGTATACACTATTAACAGCTTATAATTCTGTTTTTTCTCTTTTATTTTTTTTTCCAAAAAATATATACATCCTCACCAGGATGAAAGGTTCCAAGGGAAGGCAAGTGTGGTGAAATCACAAGAGAACATTTAAGTGTGGTTTGCAGTTGTGTGTTTTAACAATGCAAGCAGTGCATAGCTGAGAAGGGACAACAATTTGGAGACCTTACATAAAATTGTAATTTAAGATGGCATTTGTAACTCTGATGAAATCATTATTTTTACACTTATTCCTCAATCCAGATGTATTTACTTACCTTCAAATAATCACAACCACCATTACCTGTTAAAAAGTGTATACATTTTTTTGGGACACCCGCAATATGTACACATACAGATGCCCCCACACCCCCTGCCAAATGGGGATACAAGGAAATGCAGCCCTTTAAGCAGACTCTAGACCACCATCAACACCTTTAACAAACTCACTGTTAGTGCTACGAGACCCTCTTGTTTTCTGTGCAGTCACAGGGGCCCGTAGAAGATGCGGGAGTGCTTCCAACCCCCGTTCCAAAGGCCAGGAAACGTGGCGCATCATACAAACCCGGCGAGGCTGAATACCCTCAAGGCACAACTCAAGGGGGAGACGAAGAGGGAAACGGTCCCTTGACCCCACAAGGGAAGACACTGAGGATTCGGGGAGGGGGACAGAGCAGAGGCAAGGAGGAGGACGAGTTTTTTGCTTGAAACCGCAGGAAGAGAGCAGGCCGGGAGGAACCCCTGCAGGGAGAAAGAGGGTCCCCCTTTTCCCTGTCCAAGAAGAGACCTGCCCCTCAAAGACCCTGATGGAGCCTCCTTGCGCCGATTCACGGACCCCCGCGGCAAGGGTCAGGTATCTGGGCTGCGGGGAGGAACCAGGGAGGATCCCCGCTCCGCCTGCAGAAGAACAGCCCAGGGCCGATCCCCCCGGGTCTCCAGTCTGGCTGGGAGAGACCCCCACCCGAATCTCCAAGTCAGCAGAGGCCGTTCCTTTCCAACCAGGGCGACCAGGGGGCCCACCACATGTGGCCGGACTGCAAGGCCCGGCAGCCCCTGACCGGCACAGCCACCGACCGAGGACCGCTGGGAAGTGCACTCCGGCACCACCTCGACCCTCACCCAAGTCCCGGCCCAAACAAGCGGGTCTGGAACCGCCACTGACACACGGCAGTGCCGCCAAGCCCAGAACTCCCCGCTTTTAAAAAGACGCAGGTCCCCCGCCAAGGCCCACCGGGGACGGAGGGAGGTCGCCTGGGCCCAGGAGGCCCGGCCAGCCCCCCGTGGGCAGCCCTCTCGGCCCGGGGGCCCGGCGGGCGCCCCGGGCGGCCCGCAGGCACTTCCCCCAGCTCCACCCCACCCACCCGGTCCGGGCGGGCGGGCGGGCGGGCGCCAGGGGGAAAGGCTTCGGCTCACCACACCCTCTGCCTTCGCCAACGGGACGGCGCCCTCCGAGCTGCACTGCAGCGCCCATCGTCCCCTGCCAGCGCGGGGTGAGCACTGCCGCTGTGGCCCACGGGCGCTGCGGCCCGGGGCAAGAGGGAGGCGCCGGGCTGGCGGGAAGAACGCCGTGCCGGCCGGCCGGCTCAGCGGGAGCGGGGAGGATGGGAGCTGCGGTGCTGCACGCCGGCGGCGGGGTGCCGCTTCGGGGGGGGGGCGGTGATGGAGGCCGCGGGGAGGACTCCCCGGAGGGCGCCACGTCGGGGAGGGGGGGCGCCACGACGGCCGAGGACGCGGAACGGGAGGGAAGGACCGCGGCGCCCGGGGGCGGCGGGGAACGGAGTGCAACCCGCCGGAGGCTGCCAGCGAGCGAGGAGGGAAGCTACGCCAGCAAGGCGGCGGCGGGAGTCGCGGCGCGGCACATCGGCGGAGGCAGCGGCCGGGGCGGGGGGTGCAGCCTGACACAGCTCGAGGGAGGGCACGCGGTCCCGGGACGACGGGGTATGCAGTCCGGCGCCCCCGCCTGGGGCCGGTGGGAGTTGTAGTGCGACCCGCCTCGCAGCCCTACCTTGTACTTGTCGAAGCCGGCCAGCTGCTCGGCGCTCACGTACTCGTAGCCGGCCATGGCGGGGGCCCTGCGGGGTCGGCGGGCGAGAGCGGCGGATGGAGGGAGGCCCGGCCGCCTCGCCTCGCCTCGCCTTCCCCTCCGCCGGGCTCCGCGGCTCCGGCCCGGCCCTTCCCGCCCGCACCCCGACAGGGAAGCCCGGGCCCCGCACGCGCGCGCGCTCCCTCCTCTCGCCCCGGCTCCGCTCCCCGCTCTCGCCCGGCTCCGCCGATGACTGAGGCGGAGGAAGACGCCCGCCCGGCGCCCGCGTGTCCCTCGGCGGCTCCCGTACGTCGCGGCGCCTCGCCCCGCCCTCGCTCCGGCTCGCCGGCCGAGATCAGCCCACCCGTGACGTCACCCGCCCCGCCCCCGCCCCTCCTGACTCCCTCCAGCTGTGCTGCCGGCGCCATCTTGCGAGAGGCACGCAGGCGGACGCGGCCACGCCACCTCTCCCAGTGACGTCACGGGACCTTGCCAGGACTTCGGCTGTCCCGCTGTATTTCCCTTTCCTTCCCTTACTTCCACACTAGGCTGTTATAGCGCGATTATTCCACTTTCAACATCCTATGAAATCTTGGGGTTTGCAGTTTAGGCCAGGACCCTCCCTAACCTGCAAACCCCAGGATTTCATAGGATATTGGAAGTGGAGTAATCGCGCTGTAACAGCCTAGTGCGGAGCAGTTCCGCTCTCTTGCTTTCTTTTTGCTCTTCCTGTGGGCAGAATAGAAAGAAAAAAGAAAGACGTGGGGGGGGGGACTCATTAACGACATTGAGGTTATGGGGGAAGGGTTGGTCCTGTCACTTCAACTCTGGAGCCCAAATCACTTTGATTTGCAAACTGATTAAATGTGGAATGGAGACTGAAACACCATCAGGTGAATCCATCATTGGTTGGAAAATGTGCTCAAAAAATCACCGCCAGTGGCATGCTTCAAAGGGGAAGGAGATCTCAATTAGAGAGCTGCAGGATTCCATCCCAGGGCCAATGCTCTTTAAATTTAAATGAATTTTATGAATGAAATTTAATTTTAATGAATGACTTAAGGGGATGGGGAGGAGGAAACCCTTATCAAGTTTGCAGGTGATATGAAACTGGGAGGGATGGCTAAGAGGTGGAAAGACAGGAACAGAATTCAAAAGGACCTTGATAAACCAGAAAATGGGGCTGTCATTAATAAAAAGAAATGCAATGGAGACAAATGCGAAATGCCACATTTAGGCCACAAAAACCGAACACACAGATATAGAATTGGGGCACATACATGGCTCAGCTACATGCGAAAAAGACCTTGGGATTATTGTTGATCGTAAGTTGAGGATGAGCCAGCAGTGTGATGCTGCAGCAAAGCAGGTGAATATTGTTCTAGCCTGAATTAATGGAGTCATAGTTTCCAAGTCAAGAGAAACGATTCTGCATTGGTCAGGCCTCATCTGGAAAGTTCTGGGTACCCCATTTTAAGAATGATGTAGACATGTTGGAGCGAGTTCAGAGAAGGGCAGCAAGGATGATAAGAGGTATGGAGGACAAAATATGGGAGGAGAGTTGGGAACATTCAGCTTGGGCCATTTCTGCACTAGGCTGTTATAGTGCTATTATTCCACTTGCAACGTCCTATGGAATCCTGGAGTTTGCAGAAACTGCAAACCCCCGGATTCCGTAGAATGTTGCAAGTGGAATAATAGCACTATAACAGTCTAGTGCGGAAATGGCCTTGGTGGACTGAGGGGTGAATTGCAGTCTCTCTCCATGGCTGTCCCAGAGAGAGGGGGACAGCCTGTTCACTGCTGCCCCAGAGAGTAGGACCAGGTGTAGTGGTTTGGAGATGGGGGCCATTTCTGCACTACAGTGTAAAAGTGCTGCTATTCCACTTTCAACCTCCTATGGAATCTTGGGATTTGTAGGTTAGGGAGGGGCATTTAGAATTCTCAGCCAGAGAATTCTTTGGCCTCAGTAAACTACAAATCCCAGAATTCCACAGGATGTTGAAAGTGGAATAATAGCACTATAACGCTCTAGGGTGGAAATAGCCTGGGACATGACAGAGCAATGGCTTCAGGCTATAGGAAAAGAGCTTCCACCTAAACATTAGGAAGAACTTCAGGACAGTGAAAAAACCAACCAGTTTGACAGTGTAATACGCTGCTGCTTAGGAATCTCCTAAACGAAGACCAGGTGTCATATGTCAGGAATGGCTTTGGTTGTGCAGAATGAGGTTGGACTAGATGGCCCTTGGGGTCTCTCCCAGCTCTAGGAGTCTGTGATTTTATGGTGTGTTCCAATGTGAATCAGAAGGAAAGGGTAACGCTCAGGGGTCTTGATGAGTCCTGTGTTACCCTGTTTTCTGGGGGTCCCGGGAGGGACACCAAATTGCTATCAAAATTACACAAGTTGGGGACATTAAAATAAAGGTGTGAGTAAGATAGCGGGATTTTCAGAGGGATAATTGGTTCGGGTGATACGAAACCCGTCCTGAAGTCCGGGAGAAAATGGGGAGCGAAACTGGGGTTCGACGCATCTCAGCACCTGGAGCCGAGGGGAAGCTCGCCAAGCGAAACGGCGGCAAGGCGGTCTGGAACTCGGGAGCGATCCGAGGAAGCGCTCGAAGTCAGGGGTTTTTATAAGGAGAATTGTGACCGCAGGCTAGGTCGGACTTTGGGAAAACAATAGATTTGGAGTTGGAGACAAAACCCCTGAAAGGTCAGAATTTGAATGATTGAATTAGAGCTGAATTTATCAATAGAGTAGCCGGTATGCAAACACGGAATACTTGAGCGTTGTATAGTTCGATCATCAAGCTGCCAGCGCGGGGCAGAGGATCTTTTGAGAGCTGCTCGCATACCTAATGGAGGCGCTTGCCTTGAGGTCTCCTGAAGCTGCGAGTCGGCTATTTCTGGCCTGCCTGTATTGTTTAGGAATATTACGGCGATAATCGGCCGAGCCTGTACGCGTGCTTGTCCGGGGGCCTCGCGAGCACGTGGAAAGGATATGTGAAGCCGAATTGGTGATATCAAAAGATATCTTTTATATCCCCAAGGCTCGGGCTAGCCTCTGACAGTGACAGTGACACCTGTCAGCCCCTCTGTCACCTCTTTGCCCCTCGGAGACAGCACAGCTCTTGAGGCCCCCACACCACCAATTCTGTTCCTCTCAGTAAGGAATCACCTACTACCACCGCACGTCTGTTCTTCCTCTGGGAATCGACAGAAGCTCTTCCGCCCATAGAATGCTCTGAGGTTACCTCCATGATTTCGGAGTCCCAGATCCTGTGCCTCACAATCACAGATGAAGGGGAGAGCTTGGAATTGGTTGCGTAGCTTGAAACCTGAAGCGTGGTTCTTAATCATTCTGCTTCTGGGTGTCACATTCTCCAAAGATCTTAGAATCATAGAATTGGAGAATTGGAGGAGACCCCAGGGGCCACCCAGTCCAACTCCCTGCTATGCAGGACCACTCATCAAAGCCCTCCCTTGGACAGATGGCCATCCAGCCTCTGTTTGCACACCTCCAAAGAAGGAGGAGACTCCACCACACTCCATGGCGGCGGCAGCAGATTCCACTGCTGGACAGCTCTGACCATCAGGAAGTTCTTCCTGGGGTTCTGGTGGAATCTCTTTTCCTGGATGTTGAATCCATTGCTCTGTGTCCTAGTCTCTGGAGCAGCAGAAAACAAGCCCACTCCCCCCTTGACATGACATCCCTTCCGATACTTAAACATGGCTATCATGTTTCTTCTTCTTTTAGTCAGACTAAACATACCCAGCTCCCTTAGCCACTCTTCATAAGGCTTCATGGCTTCCAGACTCTTCACCATTTTGGTCACCCTCCTCTGGACATGCTCCAGCTTGTCCATGTCCTTCTTGAATTGACGTGCCCCGAACTGGACACAGGATTCCAGATGAGGTCTGACCAAAACAGAATAGAGTGGTACCATTACCACTTGTTCCATCTTCAACATGACACCCTTCAAATATTCAAACTTGGCTATCATGTCCCCTCTTAACCTTCTCTTCTCCAGGCTAAACATCCCCAGTTCCCTCAGCTGCTCTCAGAGGGCTTCATGGCTTCCAGACTTTTCATCATTTTGGTCTCTCTCCTCTGGACACATTCCACCTTCCTCCTGTGTTTGGGAGTTGAGACATCCTTCATTTCTTGCTCTTCCCGGAAATGTGCTCCACACCTTCCAAAAAAAGCTTCATTCTCCCTGATAAGTCAAAATGCGGATACACGGACTCCAAGGCCATTTCCGCACTAGACAGTTATAGCGCAATGATTCCACTTTCTACATCCTGTGGAATCCTGGGGTTTGCAGTTTCGGAAGGGGCTGGCCGGCCCCTCTCAAAACTGCAAACCCCAGGATTCCACAGGATGTTGAAAGTGGAATCATCACGCTATAACAGTCTAGTGCGGAAATGGCTCAAGTTGCTACATGGCCAAAAACAAACAAAAACATCCATGCAAGCCCTCAGACAGTGCAATCAATGCTGACCTTCCAAAACACAATCTTGCTGCCTTCTCTCCCCTTTAACATCATCAACATTTACAGTCAATAGACCACTAACTATGTAATGTTGGTTTGTTGGCGATATCATAAACGTTTCCAAGCTGTAGTTCAAAAATGCCTTGTTTTCTGTTGGTTGTGGGCTGGTGCACCTTTTGTGTTACACATAACTTGCTAAGAATTCTAAGGAAGAGGCCAGCTGCAGTGCCTTAAAGATATAGATATATATTTAAGGAATAAAGCGAAAGGACTTCATTGCTCCCAAAGGTGGTGAAGATTCTGGGCCTGCCCGTGTGGCAGAATAAATGCATGCTCTCTCTCTCTCTCTCTCTCTCTCTCTCTCTCTCTCTCTCTCTCTCTCTCTCTCTCAGCCTGACTGTGGCAACGGACGCTGCAGACCGATGCTGCCCCTCTGTGGCAACAGGGATCCTGGCAGGCTCTGGAGCAGAGCTGGCTTCAGGAGGGATGCCCACTGGCTCCGACAATCGCTAGCTCTCAGAGTAAACCACCCATGAATGGAGGATTCCTGACCTGGTCTGGCCCAAGTCTGGGCAATATGGCCTGTAGGTGGCCAAGATGAGGGACTTGGTGGGCTTCCAGTTTTGCTGCTTAGTTGGCTCTCTAAATGGAATGTATATGTATGTGTGGTGTTGGGAAGAATCCTAGAGGTGGAAGAGAGGGCCGTCCAAGGGCCATCCAGGCCAACCCCCTTCAGCCCTGCAAGAGGACACAATCCAAGCCTTCCTTTTGACCGATGGCCATCCAGCTTCTCCTTGAAAACCTCCAAAGAAGAAGAAGACTCCACCACACCCCATGGAGACAGCAACAGGTTCCACTGTTGAATTGCTCTTACCTTCAGGAAGTTCTTCCTCAGGTTTAGGTGGAATCTCATCACTCCATGTCCTAGGCCATTTCCACACTACACTCTTATAGTGCGATTATCCCACTTTCAACATCCTATGGAATCCAGACGGCCCCTCCCTAAACTGCAAGCCCCAGGATTCCATAGAGTGTTGAAAGTGGAATAATCGCGCTATAAGTGTGTAGTGTGGAAATGGCCCTAGTCTCTTGAGCAGCAAAAAGCAAGCCCCATCTTCCATGTGACATCCTTCCAAATACTGAAACGTGGCTCTCTTGTCTCCTCTTAGCCTTCTCTTCTCCAGGCTAAACCTATCCAGCTCCCTAAGCTGCTCCTCAGAGGACTTCGTGGTTTCCAGGCCTTTGACCAGAAAGCGTATACCTGAGGATCTTAAAATCTGCGTTGTCTCATGTGCAACTCATACGATAAATGACATGGGCAGTGGGCCTAGGGCATTCTCTGTGGTGGGTCCATTTTTTTTTAAGTTTCTTTCCCCCACCCGGGTCTCATGCAGTTCCAACCCGATCAGTTTAAAAAACAAAACAAAACAAAACAAAACAAAACAAAACATGGAGAGTTAAAAAATGTAATCTTGCATTTTGTTAACTTTGGTCTTGAGAATTCTATTTTAGAAAGTCTGCACATTAAGAATGGTGGTTTTGTATTGGAGTTGTTACACTGTTGCATTTTATTTACTGGTTTGTACACTTTAATGGCTTGTACACTGGTTTGTACACTTTGCGTGCTTAAATTCCTGAAAGACATTGTAGAAATCTGCTGTATATAGCTACATGATCTAAATAGCAAAACAGGGTAATATAAAAGAAACTTCTCTACAAGATGAGTCATTTAAAAACCCTATTCAGAAATTACACTCAGGAGAAATCGGGTCTGGGCTTGTCCTCATTTGACCTTGGTATTCATTCTCGTTTCCTTTTTTGGTTTTGGAAATCAAAGAGAAGGCAACAGCAGGTGAGCAAGCAAAATCTTGTGCATGGCACTCCCATTTCTAGACCAGACCCCAGGAGGAAAAACCACGACTTGGGTCCAAGGGAATTATCAGCTGAGTTTTGGAGCTCTTCCAGACCGACGCAGAGAAACCGGGGCTCTTGCAGTGGAGCTCCTCGCCCAGTCCTGGGAACGGCTGTTCGATGCCGCCTCTGGGTCCACGTGCAGCCCCACACCCGGGGATTTGTCTTGGCGAGACAAGTCAAGTAAATCGCAAGCACAGCAGGATAACAGCACCTCTGGCTGGGACTCAGTTCCTCCTGTTTTCTGCCCGCGGGAGACCGATTGGAAAGCATTACTTTTACAAAGGAGGCCATTAACCAGTTTTTTTGTGTTAATAAGAGCAACTCTTTTCAAACGGTCTCCCCCTGGGAGAGCAACAGAAGAAAAACAATGTCACGTGATGAGTCCCAGCCAAAAATGCTGTTCTCCCGCTGTAACTGCCATTGACCTACCTCGTCCAATAAAGCCTCGAGCTACTTCTGCTCCCTTTGAAAGGTGGTGGCGATGTGGAGGGAGGGGAGGAAGGAAGCTGTAGGACATGGCAGGTAACTTGCCCGTTGCTATTCAGATCTCTCTTTCATAGACTCATAGAATCATAGAAATGTAGAGTTGGAAGAGACCCCAGGGGCCATCCAGTCCAACCCCCTGCCATGCAGGAACACCCTCAAAGCACTCCCGACAGATGCCCGTCCAGCCTCTGCTTAAAAACCTCCAAGGAAGGAGAGTCCACCACACTCCATGGAGGCAGCCGATTCCACTACCGGACAGCCCTGACCGTCAGGAAGTTCTTCCTGAGGTTCAGGTGGAATCTCCTTTCCTGCAGCTTGAATCCATTGCTCCTTGTCCTGGTCTCTGGAGCGGCAGAAAACAAGCCCTCTCCCTCCTCTGCATGGCATCCCTTCAAATACTTAAACATGGCTATCATGTCCCCTCTTAACCTTCTCTTCTGCAGACTAGACATCCCCAGCTCCCTAAGTCTGTCCTCATAGGGCTTGGCTTCCAGGCCCCTCACCATTTTGGTCACCCTCCTCTGGACCTGCTCCAGCCTGACCATGTCCTTCTTGAATTGGGGTGCCCAGAACTGGACACAGGATTCAAGATGAGGCCTAACCAAAGCAGAGTAGAGTGGTACCAGTACCTCCCTCGATCTAGACACCATACTCCTATTGACGCAGCCGAGAATTGCGTTGGCTTTCTTGGCTGCCGCATCACACTGCCGGCTCATGTTCAGCTTGTGGTCTATTAAGACTCCTAGATCCCTTTCACACATACTGCTATCCAGCCACGTGTCCCCCATCCTATATTTCTGCATTCCATTTTTTCTACCTAAGTGTAGGACCTTACACTTCTCTCTGTTGAATTTCATTTTGTTAGCCTTGGCCCAGTTCCCCAGTCTGTCCAGGTCATTTTGATTTTTGATCCTGTCCTCTGGCATATTAGCAACCCCTCCCAATTTGGTGTCATCTGCAAATTTGACAAGCATGCCCTCTATTCCTTCATCCAAGTCGTTGATGAAGATATTGAACAGCCCTGGGCCAGGACAGAACCCTGTGGCACCCCGCTAGTCACTTCTCTCCAGGATGAAAAGCAGCCATTGGTGAGCACCCTTTGGGAACGGTCAGTCACCCAGTTACAGATCCACCTGACAGTAGCCCTGTCCAGCCCACATTTTACTAGCTTCTTTGCAAGAATGTCATGGGGAACTTTGTCAAAGATGGCAGAAAGGAGGAAGGGTGGGCAAGGAACCCAGTAAGAAGGGCAGGTATTCAACTGCTACGCAATTCTTAGAATCACATCGTTGGAAGAGACCCCAGGGGCTACCCAGTCCAACCCCCTGCCATGCAGGAACGCACATCAAAGACCTCCTGTTACCAGGCCGTACACCCCCACGTTTTAGTATGGTCTAATTGGTAACGTATATCAGTTGGCAGACGTGTTGCCATAAAATATAAATTATACTTATGGCTGGCAAGGCCATGTGGAAGAAAGGGATGCTGGCTGGGAGTAGGTCAGAGATGACCCCAGTATGGCCAGGTCAAAAGTTCTCTGAAATTAGCCAAGAAAGCCTGACTTAATGGCCCTGAGCTAGTCCTATCACCTGCTACCATCAGAAAACAATAAGGTGCCCAGGACCCCTACTGTGTTCACGTCCTACTGCAGCTGGCCCAGAAACCCCCTCTCCGCCAAGACGTTGCAACCAATCAGTCCACTCCAGACCCCATTGTCCACAACAGGTTCCCTTTGTCTTGCGTCTGGAACCTTCACGGCCACAGGCTCTTTTCAGGGTGCAAATACGCCTGATTTCAGGATGCCCAGGGCAGTCTCTCGAAGGTCTACCCGTCACTCTGTCCGTCTGGCTCCTGAATGAGAACCGTCCTTAGGTCCTACCTAAGCCAAAACACATTTCTGGTCCTCACTCCTCTTCTGGACTGGTAGTTATAAACCCTCCCACACCCCTCAGCCTCTCTATCATTTTTCCTCCCTTCCTCCTTCAGTTAGCGCTTGTGTGAACGCTTGACTGTATGTATCTTGTGTGTATGCATGAGTGAATTCCCCCAATAAAAGCACATTTTTAGCTTACTTTTTAATCTTTGCCTGGATTTTGCTTGGTCTGACCTTGTAAAAATTGGGTACAAGATCCTGCTGGGTTACCCTGCCCCTCGTTTTGCTATAGCCGGTGCTCTGCTAATTTCTCCAACCTTTGCATTTTTGGAGCAAATCAAGGTGTCTCCCAGGCGACCCCCAGAAGTCAGGGTAACACTCCCAACAGATGGCCATCCAGCCTCTGCTTAAAAACCTCCAAAGAAGGAGGAAACTCCACCACACTTCATGGAGGCAGCAGCTGATTCCCCTGCCGGACAGCTCTGACCGTCAGGAAGGTATTCCTGAGGTTCAGGTGGAATCTCCTTTCCTGCAGCTTGAATCTGTTGCTCCGTGTCCTAGTCTCTGGAGCAGCAGAAAACAAACCCACTCCCTCCTCGACATGAGATCCCTTCAAATATTTAAGCATGGCTATCATGTCCCCTTCTCTTAACCTTCTCTTCTGCAGACTAAACATGCCCAGCTCCCTAAGCCGTTCCTCAGAGGGCTTCATGGCTTCCGGACCCTTCACCATTTTGGTCGCCCTCCTCTAGACAAGCTCCAGCTTGTCAATATCCTTCTTGAATGGAGGTGCCCAGGACTGGACACAGGATTCAAGATGAGGTCTAACCAAAGCAGAGTAGAGTGGTACCAGTACCTCCCTCGATCTAGACACCATATTCCTATTGAGGCAACCAAGAATGGCGTTGGCTTTCTTGGCTGCTGCATCACACTGCTGACTCATGTTCAGCTTGTGATCTACCAAGACTCCTAGATCCCTTTCACACGTACTGCTATCCAGCCATGCATCCCCCATCCTATATTTGTGCATTCCCTTTTTTCTGCCTGAGTGCAGGACCTTACATTTCTCTCTGTTGAAATTCATTTTGTTAGCTTTGGCCCAGCTCCCCAATCTGTCCAGGTCATTTTGAATTTTGATCCTATCCTCTGGTATATTAGCAACCGCTCCCAATTTGGTATCATTTGCAAATTTGATGAGCATGCCCTCTATTCCTTCATCCAAGTCATTGATGAAGATGTTGAAGAGCACTGGGCCTGGGACAGAACCCTTTGGCACCCCACCAGCCACTTCTCTCCAGGATGCAAAGCCGCCACGGGTGAGGAGCACCCTTTGGGTTCGGTCGGTCAACCAATTACAAATCCACCCAACAGTAGCCCTGCCAAGCCCGCATTTTACTAGCTTCTTTGCAAGAATGTCATAGGGAGCTTTTCAAAGGCCTTACTGAAATCAAGATATGCTATGTCTACAGCACTCCCTTCATCTATCAAGCTCATAACTCTGTCAAAAAAAGAGGTAAGATTGGTCTGGCACGAATGGTTTTTGAGAAACCCTTGTTGACTTTTAGTGATTATGGGTAAATCTTGGGATCGTGGCTAAATCTTGATCTTGGGAGTCACCCAAGCAGCATGCCCAGGCAAGGTAGAACTCTGGGGGGAAGAAGCCACAGTGAATGCTGTTCCCAATTTTCCCAAAATTCGAGACACAGCCTGCTTGTTGGGTAGCTCCCTCTCTTTGTGCCCGCAGATCCAGGCCCAGGCCTACCTGACAGCACACTGCGTCTTTTTTCAAGGGGTTTTGAGACTGTGTTGTTGTACTGGGATCACGTTCAGAGCGCCCAGTCCGAAGTTCTTTTGCCTGCTGGAATCGGCGGTGCCTGCTAGATGGCAAGCGGCACTCCTTTTCGGTTAGTTGTACCTTTGCGAGCCCCTTGTGAGGTAAAGTTGAGGAAGTTTGGATCCGGACAGCCATTTGACTACGCTGTTCTGTCCTTCCAGGTGACTCACTAAAGGTCCTGCGGTCCTCAGCAGCCGGGTCTCTGGATTGTCCGTTGCTGCCGCGTGGCTCTGGAGGACAGTCGTTTGCCTCATCCACCCCTCCGGTCTCCAGCGGCCACCGTTTCTTGGCGTGGGTCCCCTTCATCTTTACAGCCGAGGATACTCTCTGTTGCTTTGGTGGTAAAAGCCCCTTGGGTCAGAGAGGAGGCGACCTGGACTTTGGCCTCCATTTGCCAAGGCCGGGCCATTGATTTGGACAGCTCACAAGGGACTTTGGCACCCTTGTTAGCTAAGAGGCTTCCCTCTGCACTCCTGCTGCGCTGTCGTGGCGGATGCTGCTGTATCTCATTCCCCCGGCCCCCACAGCCTCCGCCAGTCTGCATTCCTGGGCGTGGCTCCCCCGAAATTTCAGGTGGAAGTTCAGGTACGCATGCGCCTGTTCATTGTGCTTGGTCAGCTGTGTGCAGGAGCAGGTTGTGCCAGGAAGAGGGCTGGAGGGAGCCGCGGCTGCAGACGCCGCACACGGGGTGCTTTGCCCCCAGCACCATGTCGGCCATCCCCAGACTTTGCACGAGGCTGAGTTGCAGGTCCTTCACCGCTCGCTTCAGGCTTAGTGAAGAGAGGACGAAATGTTCCCGATCCTGGTGGCAAAGAGTGCCAGGAGGTCACAAGTGATGGGGAGTGGGCAGAGGTCTCATGGACCGTAAAAGGCACCTTGGAAGTCCAAGGCGAGGGTGAATGAGCAGAGGTCTCACCAACCGTAAAAGGCGTTTATTGAAAGGGTGGCTACAAATAAAGCATAAATTTTACAGAAGACTTCCGATATGGACCTCACCTGAAGAAGCCTTCGATATTGCTCCAACAAAACAAGGGAATTTATTGACGTATCAAGAGTTGTTGAAATGGGATGGAGATAAGATAAGAATGCATACAGAAGAGGAATTAAAAGAGTCAGGACATGAATTTAACTGGTTTCCACGGAGACAATTAAAAGAGAGATTCAAGATGGATCAGAAATTATATGGGTTTGAAAAAAAGGAAAATGAATTAGATATAATGATGCAAGGGGATCAGAAAAAGAGAATCTCTAAACTTTATAAAATATTGTTGCAAAGAGAAATGGAACCAGAGATTGTTAAAGATAATATGGTCAGATGGGCTCTAAATATTGGACACCCAATTGAGCTGGATACATGGGTGAGGGCATGGAAAACAGATACAAAATTTACACCGAGCTTAAATTTAAGAGAAAATTTTTATAAAATGCTACATAGATGGTACATGACACCTGTAAGGCTGAAAAAAATAACAAAAAATGGGAATGGAAAATGTTGGAAATGTGATGAAAAAGAGGGGTCCTTTTTTCATATGTGGGGGACTTGTAAGGTAGCAAGAAAGTATTGGAAAGAAATACATGATGAAATTCAAAGAATGGATAGCCTAAATTTTGAAATGAAGCCAGCATTCTATCTGTTAAATATGTTAGGGCAACAAAGAGAAATAAAATCTCATCAGAAGGCATTGTTATATGTAATAACTGCAGCAAGATTGACACATGTACTACATTGGAAAGAAAGAAGTTATATTGATATGAAAGAATGGAAATTTAAAGTTATAAGCATGGTAGAGATAGAAAAGTTAACCTTTTCACTTAAAAATAAATCAACTCAGAACTTTGAAAGAGAATGGCAAGAAGTTTTGAATTGGATAAAAGAATAAGAAAAGGAGGGGTAATGGAAGATTGGAGATAATGGATAATGTAAACTAATGATGATATAGAAAAAGCATTAGCGGTAATGTAACAATGTTTAAAAGTAATAGTGTAACATTTGTTAAACAGAAAAAATGTATGTATGGAATGTAAACACAGACTCAACTGGAAAAAAGATGCTTGGAAGCGAGGAGCGGGGTTTCTGTATTCTCTTTAAAATGTCTGTCTATCTATCTATCTATCTATCTATCTATCTATCTATCTATCTATCTACACACACACACACACACACAAATAAATAAATAAAGGTGCCTTGGAGGTCTAAGGTGAGGGTGAATGAACAGAGCTCTCACCAGCCGTAAAAGGCATCTTGGAAGTCACAGGTACCGGGGAGCGAGCAGAGGTCTCCTCAACAGTAGGAGGCATCCTGGCCATGAGGGGCGGTGGAGAGACAGCAGGTGTCATAGAATCATAGAATCATAGAAACGTAGAGTTGGAAGAGACCCCAGGGGCCATCCAGTCCAACCCCCTGCCATGCAGGAACACCCTCAAAGCACTCCCTTTGACAGATGCCCGTCCAGCCTCTGCTTAAAAACCGCCAAGGAAGGAGACTCCACCACACTCCACTGAGGCATCCTATTCCACTGCCGGACAGCCCTGACTGTCAGGAAGTTCTTCCCGAGGTTCAGGTGGAATCTCCTTTCCTGCAGCTTGAATCCATTGCTCCTTGTCCTGGTCTCTGGAGCGGCAGAAAACAAGCCCTCTCCTTCCTCTACATGGCATCCCTTCAAATATTTAAACATGGCTATCATGTCCCCTCTTAACCTTCTCTTCTGCAGACTGAACATACCCAGCTCTCTAAGTCTATCCTCATAGGGCTTCAGGGCTTCCAGGCCCCTCACCATTTTGGTCGCCCTCCTCTGGACCTGCTCCAGCCTGACCATGTCCTTCTTGAATTGGGGTGCCCAGAACTGGACACAGTATTCAAGATGAGGCCTAACCAAAGCAGAGTAGAGTGGTACCAGTACCTCCCTCAATCTAGACACCATGCTCCTATTGATGCAGCCGAGAATTGCATTGGCTTTCTTGGCTGCCGCATCACACTGCTGACTCATGTTCAGCTTGTGGTCTGTTAGGACTCCTAGATCCCTTTCACACGTACTGCCATCCAGCCACGTGTTCCCCCATCCTATATTTCTGCATTCCATTTTTTCTACCTAAGTGTAGGACCTTACACTTCTCTCTGTTGAAATTCATTTTGTTAGCCTTGGCCCAGCTCTCCAATCTATCCAGGTCATTTTGAATTTTGATCCTGTCCTCTGGCGTATGAGCAACCCCTCCCAATTTGGTGTCCTCTGCAAATTTGATGAGCGTGCCCTCTATTCCTTCATCCAAGTCATTGATGAAAATATTGAACAGCACTGGGCCCAGGACAGAACCCTGTGGCACCCCGCTGGTCACTTCTCTCCAGGATGAAAAGCAGCCATTGGTGAGCACCCTTTGGGAACGGTCAGTCAACGTGACACGCAGAAGACATCCTGGGTAGGGGAGGTCACTGGCAGTGAGCAGTAGCTGCTCGCACCGTAGGAGGCGATCGGAGAGTGGCAGGCGACATCCTGGACGTGGCAGGCGATGCGGAGGAAGCAGGAGGCAGCCAGGCTGTGTCGGGCGACAGGGGATCGGCGGAAGGCACCTGGTCTGCAACGGGTGAGGGCGGGCGGGCGGGCGGGCGGGCGGAGGGCCGCAACGCACTGAATGATGAAGTGGCGGCAGAACCTGGCCCGGTCGCGGGTGTTGTCGGAGAAAAGGCGGAAGGCCCCCGGGACGCAAGCGCGGATGCGGGGTGACCAGAAGGCACCCGAGGCTCTGGACGACTGCGTCGAGAATCTGAGACGGGGAGGGGGAGGGAGAGAGAAAATCAGACGAGGAACGACGTGCGTGTATCGGAACACTCGCTTTTTGGATTACGGTTCCCAGAATTCCCCAGGACTTGAGGCCGTGGACGGGCCGCGTAGTGGAATCTCTGAGTACGAATTGAAAAGGTGACTTTTCCAAGTACTGTACCGCAGCAGTGGTGTAACAGTTCTAGGGTAAAGGCTCACCGTTTAGAGACATTTGGATGAGCAGGGATGATTTTATATAGTTTGAAACTTTTTTTTTTTTTTTAAAAAGTCATTCATCCCATTACTTATTCCAATAGTCATTGCATTGTTTGTTGCAAAACATTTTTCATTGCTCGGAAAGACCCTTTAGGGTTCAAAGGCGAGTGACATAAAATACGAACAATTCCTGAAAATTCCTCTTTGAAATGAAATTAACAGTAATTTAAATTCTTGGACATATCTTAAGAGGTACTTGAAAAAGTAAATTAAATGTTACTTGGTACACTAATGACATGACTTTGCATACATTTGTGGCATTGCTTTTGACAGATATTACCGCGTTACGTTTTCATTACTCAACAAGCGACTTTATTCAAGGTAAGCCTTTCCTCTGAAGCTCGGCAGCCGCAGCGCCTGCCCTTCCTGCTAACTCTGAATTCCCCGCTCCTTCGGAGGTGAGCCGCGATCCTTACGGTAGCTGCTGCGCGCTAAGGGAGAAGAGAACGAATTTCGCCAGGAACTGGGAGCTCCCGCCTAGTCCACTAGGAGGCGCTCTCCTCGGGAAGACGTGTTCTGAGGAGCGTTGCCACTGCCGTGGTCAGAGAGAGCGTGACCTGCTCAAGATCGCCCACTAGGTTTCCACGGATGAGCAGGTGTGGGGACCCTGAATCTCCCCAAATCCCACCCCCGTTCTTTCTAAAGGGACCTTTCCTGGAACTGGGAATCTCCCTGCGGCGGGAGCCACGGCCGGCAGCCCCCCCCGGGCGAGGAGGGCGGCGCCCGGGTGCTGCCCTGGCCGCCCTCCCGAGCCCTCCGCGGGCCCCGGCTGCCCCAGCCCGCCTGCGCCTCTGTCCTCCGCGCGCCGCTGGCAGCGGGGCTGGGGTCGTCCTCGGAGGGGAGGAAGCACCCGCCGTCAGCCTTGAGCCTCGTCCTTCGGAGAGGATGCGGGACGACGCCTGTCCGGGGAGGAGAGGGGTGGCGGGGAAACGCGGGACCGGCTGGGAGGGGGTTCTGGGCTGCAGGAGGGCAAAGCGGGAGGGAGAGCTGCGCCGCGGCAGTGAGAGAACAACGGCAGAGGCAGAGCTGTTCTCTTTCTTTCCAGAGACAGAGAGAGAGAGAGAGAAAGAATGAATGAGGACATCTGGCTAAGAGAAGGCGCAACGTGTGGGTGAGCCAAAAATCTCCCTATAGGTCACCTGTGCCCTTCAGCCGTCTCTGTGGCCCTCAGAGTTCCCATCGTCCCCGAGGGGCAGTGGTCTGGGGGCAATCGACATCTGCTTCTACAATGGCTGGGAAACAGTGAGGCCCCCGATCCAGAATTTGTAATGAATAATTAACTTTGAGGGCCCCCAACCCACCCAGAAAAGTTTTTAAAAATCCGCTGTTTTTAGAGTGATTCTTTTTTGTTGTGGTTGTCCCGAAGTGGCCAAAATGGCTTCCGGGACCCCCCAAACCATGAAAATTTGCCGAAAATCTGCCAAAACGGTGTCTAGAGATGACGTCGTTTTCATTGCCCCTGAAGGTGACAAGGGTGTGTCCTGTGGCTTCCGTAAGAAATAGCTGGAAAGACTCATAAAACAATTTAGCACAGGACGGGCTGAAGCGTTAAATGTTTATTTAAAATACGTCTCTGCAGAGCCGGGTGCTTCCGAGAGAGAAGGACCCCCCGCTATCGAATACCTCGTATTTTATCCCCCTGCCCCCGTTGCAGGTTTTCCCTCCCTGGGATTCTTTTGGATAGGACCCCAAAGGCATGGCCTATCCGGATGCCTAAGAAGCTACGTTTCCGCTCTCCCCGTTTACAGTGTACGTGATCACGCGTTAACCGTGCCTCTTCCTCGTGCACCATGTTACACCCCAGGTACCTCATCGGCAGTTTCAAAGTACCCCCCTTGTGCTCTGCCATGTCCCCATAAACCATTCCTCGCGGGGGCCTTGCCTTGTCCTCCTGTATGTTATCTGGAGACATACCGGTTACCTTTCGAGGTCTTTGGGAGGCCCCACCGTCTCTAAACATCTTCCTTGTTAGACTTATTACTGGAGCTCAAATACAAAATATACTAAAATATATGTGTAAGTATGTCTAAAATGTGTTATACTTATAAGCTAATACATATATGTGAGTAATACATGTTAATAATACTTGCAGAAACTAAAATGTATTTTATTTCTCTCAGAGACCGTCCTTTTCTTTTTATTAGAGTTTTAGGCCCTTTTCACATGTGGGGGGGGGAGGACGGGTGAAAACGCCCCAAAACGGAGCTTAGCTGACACCGGGTAAGTCCGTCGCCAGGCGGAGCAGCGCGAGCTCGCTGCTCCGCAGTCCTCCGGCGTCCCAAAGGGCGGCTTCCGGTCGGTGGGGGCTCTCCGCCAACCGGAGAAGCTCGCCGGCCGGAAGCCCGCCCCCGGCAGATCTGCAGGCACACCCTTGCGCGCGCCTGCAAATCCGCGTCGGAGCCGGGCGACGGAGCGGCGTGGGGCTGCGCGCTCCGTGCTTTTTAAAAACCTCGAAAAAGAGGTTTTTAAAAAACACGCCGTGCGGCTAGTTCCGGATGCTCCTTAGTGGATTCTGGTGCGGAACGACGAAAAGTAGTCCGCGCCAGTCCACTCTAGGGTGTAGAAGACCTCCGTGAGAGGTCGCTCTGCACCGCTTCAGAAGCCCGGTGTGGAAATGGCCTTAGTTTCTGCATTGCTCAAACTGTTGCAACAGTCTTCTGCTTTTCTCTTTGAAGCTGTTTTTATTTCACCATGCTCCCCTAAACAAGTTTTTCTGTTACCATTACTGAACCAAGAAGAGGCCTGGGCAAACGGTTCAGGCCTGTAGTGTCCCCCGCTAGGTAAGATTTTCTGCTGACAAGGGAATGGGACTGTGCAGAAGCCCTTTACCACAATCCCTGGGCATTCTGGCCATGCCCAACCCTCAGCAACTTCTCCTAACTACCTGTCCTTTATGTCATGAGACATCCTAATGAGTGTATTATCTTCAAACGCTTGGGTCCCAATACACAAGGCTTGTAGCATACAGAATAGGAACTCCGTGGTTAATCCATGAGTTTTCTTCAGGGAAGAAGGAAAGTGTTAAAAGTTTCACAACCTCCCTTTAACACTTCTGAAATGTGCTGTTACAAATAAGAAAAGGATTCCTGCCTGCCACCATGGAAAGAAAGGGTGCGGATCCCACGCAATACATCTAGCTTGTTGTATGGATCAGAGGTCACCCTGATTTCTGGGGGTCCCGGGAGGGACGCCTAAATGCGCTCTCAATTTTATAAGTTGGGGAAATTAGCCAAGAGCACAGCCTAGCAATACGAGAGGCAGGGTAGCGCAGCAAGATCTGGAACCCTATGTTTACGGGGTCAGGCCAAGTCAAGGAGCACACAGAAGTTGAAATAATAAATGTAATTTTATTAAAACACAATCAAACAGTGTATGCAGCACACTCACACAGATAACTAAGGAAATAAAGGTCGGAGTGGGATAGAGGGGTTTTTAGAGGAGTTGTTTGTTTGGGGGATACTTCACCTGTCCTGAAGCCCGGTCGGAAGCGGAGAAGCCGGGAAGCGTGGGTCTCAGCATGTGGGGCCGAGGGGAGGGCTCGCCGGACAAAGCGACAGCAAGGCGGGATGGAAGCCGAGAGCGATCCGAGGAAGCGCCCAAAGTCAGGGGGTTTTATAAGGAGAATTGTGACCGCAGGCTAGGTCGGACTTGGGGAAAACAATGGATTTGGGGCTGGAGACAAAGCCTCCGAAAGGTCGGAATTTGAATGATTGAGTTATAGCCAAATTGTCAATAGGGTAGCCAGTATGCAAACGTGGAGTGCTTGGCCAATGAGGATTCTTCTAATCAAGTTGCCTGCTCGGGGCAGGGAGTTCTTTGTAAGTTGCGTGCATACCTAATAGAGTACTTGCCTTTGAGGTCTCCTGAAGCTGCGAGTCGGCTATTTCTGGCCTGCCTGTATTGTGTTGGAATATTACGGCGATTATCGGCCGAGCCTGTGTGCGTGCTTGTCCGGGGGCCTCGCGAGCACGTGGAGGGGAATGGGTATGTGAGGCCGAATTATTGATATCAAGAGATATCTTTTTATATCCCCCAAGCTCGGGCTAGCCAGGGCAGTAACACAGACATTTAGGACCCTTTGTTTTGGCTTCCCCAAAAAAGGATGAAACAAAGTGCACTTCCAAACTTCTTCAAGCAAACATAACCCAAAGATGCATACTAAGACCATTTCCGCACGAGACTGTTATAGCGCTATGATTCCACTTCCAACATCCTATGGAATCCTGGGGTTTGCAGTTTCGGGAGGGGCCGAGTGGCCCCTCCCGAAACTGCAAACCCCAGGATTCCATAGGATGTTGGAAGTGGAATCATAGCGCTATAACAGTCTCGTGCGGAAATGGCCTAAGATAAGTACAAATACTATGATTGAGTACGTTATGAAATCACTATCTTCCATTTAGCTCCACCTCAGTGTTCTTAAGTCAGGATGAGGATTTCCAGCATTTACACCTGTAAATACATAATCAACTTCGTTTTCTCTTCCACCTGATCTAATTTTGACAGTCACTGGAACAACTCAAGGTCTTCTTGGATACCCTGGAACTGGCTGATAAACAGTTGTGTGAGTACTTATTTCCAGTGCCACTTCTCCGGTCATTTATTAGTGAAATTATACAGTTCAGTCCTCTTTTCTCTCTCAAAGTCAACTTAAGACCTGGTCCTTTCCGAGCCTCCCACCTGTTATCTGGATGTGGTACCAAAAGTCCTCGCCTGTGGCCTCCCTCTTCCGCGACTTCACTCTACCGTGTTACACCCACGGCTCTGCCACTCGTAGCTTCACCGCTGCTGGAGCAGTTAACAACACCGTGTCGTAGCTGCTGTCCTTGGGGCCTTCCAGCGGGGCTGCAATTGTTTGTTTTCCCAGGCGTGCAACAATACCTGGTCTCCAGGCTTGAAGTTGTGTAGCGTCTTGGACAAGGACAGCGGGACCCGCTACAGAGCTGCCCTGTGTAGAGAACACAAAACTTGGGACAGTCTTTGCATATAACTTCTTGGACTGGCTTCCCCAATCTCACGCATACTTTCAATGGGATGGCTTCCCGATAGAAGTGGTTGCCCATGGAGCACTACCTGTGAACCCTTTAGCCTCCACCCATCCTGTTAGGTAATCTACTGTAACAAATAGGTATTTCCACCTCTGTATCAGGAAACTTTTGTGTAATCGATCTGCATACTCTGGAAGGGTCTGAGTGCCCACTCCCTCCCTCCTAGTTGATATTTTTGCATTACTTTTTAGTTCACTTTCTGACAAGTCACGAATTTATCACAAATTTGTTTTGCTACAGTATATATACCTATGCATCCATAATGTTGTAACAGAGCATCACACAGTGCCTGCGTACCCCAATGACTTCCCCGATGCAAAGCGGCCAAACGTTCTCTTGCCAGTTCTTTATTAATCATTTGCCTCCCATTTGGGAGAATCCACTTTCCCTCCTGAGATTTTACAGCCCCTATTCGAGTCATCTTGTCTTCTTCACTCTTGCTGAATATAGGGACCACCGGGGGCGGGGGGGTGAGTGAAGGTATCAACACCCTCATATGTATTTTCTCTTGTGAAGCTGCTTCTTTTGCAGCCTCATCTGCTAGTCTGTTCCCTATAGACTCCGGGGAGTGTCCACGTTGATGCCCAGGGATACGAACTACAGATATCTCCAGAGGAGATTGTACTTCATCTAGTACTTGAATAATTAATTGCTCATGTGCCAATTCTTTTCCTCTACCGTTAATTCCTTCCAAATTTTTCCAAACGTGTGCACTACTCCAAAGGCATATTGGGAATCTATGTGTATGGTGCCCTTTTTATTTTTCAGAATTTGCAAGGCCTGCTTTAGTGTATACAACTCACAGGTTTGTGCTGACCATGTATTTGGCACTCTCTCAGTTTCTAAGATCTCTTGTGTGATTCCATCAACCACTGTGTATTCACTGTGTCTCTTTCCTTGTATACATCTGAGTGATCCATCTATAAACAATCTCATCCCCTCAGGAAGGGGACAGTCCCCCAAATCAGGCCTTATTTTAGTTTGGTATTCAATTGTGTCCAAACAATCATGTATAGGATCTGTTTGTTCCTCTCCTTTCCACAAAAATTCAGCTGGATTCACACAAGAGTCTGTAGTTAGCACCAGATCACTTTTTTCCAGTAATATAGCCTCATATTTAAGAATCCTTGGATCTGTAACGTCAGTTTCCTACTCTTTTCTACTAGCATTGCTGTGGCTGCCACAGGCGATTCGCAAGTTGACCGTCCCCAGAACGCAGGGTCCAGCAGTTTAGTCAGGCAAGCCACTTGGTGTTTCTTCCTCCCTAATTTTGAATCAACACTCCCAAGGCCACCTCCCCCCATTTGTAGGAACAAACAAATGAAAGAATTTATCCAGGGAGCGGAGTGCCAACACCGGGGCGTGAATTAAGGCATCTTTTAATTATTGAATCTGCTGAACTTCTTCCGATGACCACTTGGGGATTTCAAGGTCTTCTACAAGTTTGGCATACAGAAATTTAGTTTTTAGGGCATAATTCTCTATCCACAATCTACATTATCCCAGCATCCCCCAAAATTTTCTTATTTCCCTTTTTGATTTTGGGAGGGCAAGATTAACAATTCTCTCTGTTTGTTCTGGGTTTACTTTTCTTCTCTCTCTCCTCCTCCTTTTTACTGATCAGATGTCTTAAGTACTTTAATTCCTTCTCTACAAACTGCAATTTGCTCCTAGATACTCTTAGCCCCTGTTCTTCCAGGAAGTTTAAATGGCTTTAGTTTACTTCTTGTTTCTTTTTCCCCGTTCCTTTTGGGGACTGGGAATTTTTTCTAACACCTGTTCCAGTGCCTGCCCAAATAGATTCAACAAACCACGTTTCCTTCCTAAGTACTTTTAATGTGGTTACCTTTAATCTGCCTCTATTCCTATCCTTTACCCATACTTGGCTATTTTCTCCTCATCCTATGTTGTTGTTTTTTTTAAAACCATAAGTTTTGCTACCTGAGGTCATTCTAACTTGTAAATCTCTTCCTAGAATGTTTACCACAGTCTCGGGAATAACAAAGAGATCCCCAAATGTCTGCCGGTCTTCGCACCGAATGTGAGCTCCCACTACCTATGGGACTAAAAAGCTTTCTCTCTTCACTCCCAAGACGGAAGTCTTTTGGTCTGATGACTCTTTTGATTTGATCCCTCTGGTATTTTAATTACTGAAGACCTGTCAGCTGCAGTACCAGGGTCTCCTTTTCCTATTAAGCAATTGATCCACCCCCCAGCCTGTACTTTCACCGTAGACCTCAGAACGAACGGAGCCAACGTTGCACAGATCCAAGACCAGCCCAAAAGTCAGAGTCCCCATTTTTCACTAAACTGCTTAAAAAGAAGAGACATACAACACCATGTTTGATATGTCTCTCCCCTCCCACACGCTTCCCTATATTATTCTTCCCCAGTGCAGTTCTTACTGTCTTTTCCATTATGAATCCTCCATTTTTGCACAAATACATTTTTACCTACTCCTCACACATATTTATATTTTTAACCACTCCATTACCCCTTTCCATTCTCTTTCAAAGTTCTGAACAAATTTGATTGTGTTTTGTTTTAGAGAATATGCCAATTTTCCAGCCTCAACCATATCCAACACTTTTAGTTTCCCGTCTTATAAATTAATTTCTATTTTTATTTTTATTTTTATTATTATTTTCAATGCTAAGCATAATGCTGGTGACTTTTACAAGGGGTTTTTAGTCTCTAGTATTACTTTGATGTCATGTGCTACAAACAGCTTTATTCTTCCCCACACTGAAAACATGTCTGTCCTCCGACTGTCCGTCCTACCTTCCCTGGTCCACCTCCTCTTCCTCGTCCTCTCATTGCTCCCTCTAAATCCTCCTCTTCCTCTTCCTGCACCTGAGCCTTACTCCATTGCAATCTGACTAATTGCCTCCTAATTAGTTAATTAGATTAGCTAATTAGTTAATTAGACTAATTGAGAGAACATTGCCCAACCTCCATTTTCCCTTTCAAATAAGAAACCTCCCCAAAAACCTGACTTCCCCTTGTAACTGCTGCACTTTTCCCTACCAGCTTTGTATTCTGCGTCTCCTCGAAAACTTAGCAAGGGCTTGGGACTTTCCCTCTAAAATAAATGACCAATTTCTCCACCCTGAAAGCTTTTCTGAACTAAAAAGAAATACCTATTGCCAGCTCTCCAAAGGAAAAAAAACTCCCAGAAAGAAGAAAAAATGGAAGGTGTAGAGAAATCCTACAGCCCTTCTCTCCCTGCACTTCACTCCCCCGCTTTTCTCACACTAAAGAGAGAAAAGAAAAAGAAAGAAAGAAAGAACTCTGAGATGCCTGCTCAGTGCCAGCCGTGCCCGTTCAGCAGCTGTAAGAGCGCATCCTCCCGCTGTAAAAGCCGGACGGGGACAAATCACTCCCTCCTAAAAGCGCCCTACCATGACCCGTGCGGCTCCCCCAGGCTCGCCTCCGCTTACACACCTCCTTTCCAAAGGCCTGGAAAATCCCCCTTCTCTCTCCCCCCTCCCCCTGTGAGGAGGAAGAGAAAGGAATGGGAAAAGAAAAAGAAACGTGCAAGCCTGCTAGGCAAACACTGCCCCCCCATTCGCCCACTCTCCCTCCCTCCGCCCGCCCAGCTCCCTGCGGGACACAGAGAGAGAGAGAGCGAAGAGGAATCCCGCTTTCTGCAATTTAACCCTTATCTTTCCAATTTGGATTTTCTTTATCTTTCTTACATTGCCTGACTTCCTTCCTTAACTTCTGATGCAAATCTTTCATTTTCCTCCTGAGGCTTTTGTTTAACCGCGGCCTCAGATTCCTCCTCCTCCGCGTCTCCTCTTTTCCTCTCCTGGTCTTAATTCCTCCTCCCTTGATTTTAAAGGGTAGAGATTCGCTATTCCCTGTCAACATTCAGCATAACCCTGGTCTAAAGGTTTATTTTCTCATTAACATACTGATTTAATTTCTGCTATAGCCAAGCCTCTTGGCTACATGGGCTTTCTAGTCCATTCAAAACAGCAAATATCCTTTGTTTTCTCCCTAGGGTACAACTCCTGTCCCCAGTTTTTCTCCAGCATCAGTCCCTATGGACTATTGGACTGAATGCTAGGGAGTTTGGCACTCGCCCCGCCCTTCTTTTTCTCCCTTGGACATCCAGTTTCCCATAGTGAGGTCCTCAGAGGTCATTTGCTCGATGCTTTATTCTGTCACCTTCTACCCCCTTAAGAAGGACAGCTTCTTCTGAGAAACAGGCAAATGACCAGACGTTTCTTGGTTCAAAGGCTAGAGGCCAGATTTATTGAGTACAAGAGTATAAAAGTATAAAAATATATAAATCTGCTGCAGCAGGGTGCCGGAGGTTCGGGACAAAGGCCAGAGGCGTGGCGAGACCTTTTTATCCAGGTAAACAGCATACACGCCCACTGCGGCGTTTTTCCACCGACCACAGACCACCCGCCCCATATTAGGTAATGTCCAGAAACTTCCATCCATATAAGGAAATGTCCAGAGAGGCAGGTAATATGAGGTTTCCTCCAATCGCAAACTCCCTTCCAAATAAGGTAATGTCCAGAGAGAGGCACTTCAGGTGAGGTAGAGTCATGAGTCAGCAGACGGGAGGGGCTAGAACTCCTATGTACGTGACTACCTCCTGGCTTGAATGGAGATTGTCTTTACTTCACTCACAGTTTCACATGCTTCGTCTGTCCAGGTCAGAGACCTGGGCGGCGAGCCAGCCCAGAGAAGGGAGTGTGAGAGCCAGCAAAGTCCAGCCGGGAGGAGACAAGCAAGCACTTTACACGAGGGAGTTCATTTACGAGAACGTCAAGCAAAAGCCGTAGTCAGAGTTCCAAAAGCCAAGGGTCAAGAGTCCAGAGATCAATTCAAGGTAGCAGGAACCGGGTGCTGGGAGCAAGGAACAGGCAAGAGGAGGGCTTGAAAGAAGTTTGCCACAAGCAAAGGAAAGCTTCCAGGCAGGCAGTTATATAGCCCAAGACACAGGTGTGGCTAGTCACTGCTTTTTGAACTTAATCAAGGAAGCCTCCCTTTGCTCAGCTCTCTTGAGTCTCCGCCTTGTTTGTGGGCTGATTGGCACAGGCTCCAAACCATCCTCAGAATCGGATCCCTGTTGCCCCAAAGGAGCAGGCAGAGGAACGTCCGAGCCTGCTTGGTCCATGGCGGCAGGGGGAGCTCTTGAGCTGCAGGACTCCTCTCCAGCCAGAGCCACAGGGACCCACAGCTGCTGCTCGTCATCAGCAGCTCTGACAGGGGCTTCAGTTATCACAGCAGCAGCATATTCCTCTGCTGGACAGTTCTGACCATCAGGAAGTTCTTCCTGAGGTTCAGGTGGAATCTCCTTTCCTGCAGTTTGAATCCATTGCTCCTTGTCCTGGTCTCTGGAGCAGCAGAAAACAAGCTTGCTCCATCTTCAATATAGAATCATGGAATCATAGAGTTGGAAGGGGCCAGCTGGCTCCTCCCTAAACTGCAAACCCCAGGATTCCATAGGATGTTGAAAGTGGCAATGTAGCAATGTAATGATCTAGTGTGGAAATGGCCTATGACACTCTTATACCACTCTGACATTTCCTGCAACCCCTGGTAGGAATTGTGCTGGTAGGAATTTGTTGCAATTGCACACTACTTTTGTGTTGACTCTTCAGGCAATTACGATGGGGACAGAACTAAAAAGGGATTTTGAATGATAGAGATTTGGAGTTTATGCGTAACATGTACTATACAGTCTTAGTCTGCAAAATAAGATGACTCAGGCACACACCACCACCACCAACACTGTGTGTGTGAAGTGGCATGTTGTTTTTTGCTTTTTAATCTTTTATTAGTAACTGTGTTATAAATGTGAGCAAAATGAGCAAAAGCTTGGAGTTTTGCTAGGATCTTCACCACAGGAATTTTGTCCCAAGAAGTTTCTAGGATTGGTGCAATTAAACAACCCTTGTTCAAAGATGTAATGGCCAGATTTAAGCCATTTCCGCACTAGGCTGTTAAAGCGCTATGATTCCACTTTCAACATCCTATGGAATCCTGGGGTTTGCAGTTTTGGGAGGGGCCGGCCGGCCCCTCCCGAAACTGCAAACCCCAGGATTCCATAGCATGTTGCCGGTGGAATCTTAGCGCTATAACAGCCTAGCGCGGAAATGGCCTTAGAAAGGAGGCTGGCCATTTGCTGTTACAGGTGAAAAGAGCACTTGCTTTTTCTGAGCGCTGGCTCAGCCACTGGGTCAAATTGCATCATTAGAGGAGAACAAAGGGAAGGAAATTTGCCTTATGAGGCACCTAGAGGCCGGCTGACCAGGAGGGATGGACCTGAATGCTACACCTGTGATCAGAAAGGAACACAAAAACAACAGCAACAACAAGAGTATGTGTGCAGTGGCATGCTGTATTTTAATTTTTGATCTTTTAGTAGCAACTGTGTTTTAAATGTGTTTTTAAAATTGTTTTAACCGTGGTTTTAATAATGTGGTTATTTAATTCTTTTTTTAACTTAGGATTAAATTGGAACCTTATTTTACAGTTTTAAATTCCTGTAAGCCACCTTGGATCCCATCCCGGGAAAAAGACAAGTTGTAAAATCAAAGTAAATGAAGAAATAAAAACAATGGCTACAGCACTATGAGGCAATCAACTTCCTTCCACGTGCCTGGGCAAAAAGCAAGGGGAGGGGAGGGGGCGCGCCCACGACTCCCCGCCGGCCTCCCCCTGCCCAGTTCTCTCGCCTTCTGCCCGGGTGCACTGCCTGCCTTCCGTGCTCACCGGGGACGGGGAAGGCAGTAGGTCGGGGCAGCCCCACGTGCGGGGAAGGTATGGGCGCGCCTCTCCGCGTTCCCTCGCATTTTGCCTGAGTGCGCTCGCCTTCCTTCCACGTGATCCAGCAACAGGCGAGCAAATGGAAGGGGGAAGCCCTTCGTGTGGATAAGTGTGTGTGTGCCTCCCCCCCACTGCCCCCCTTGATTCTCTTGCCTTTTCCCCAGGTAAAAGCAAGGGAATGGGAGGAGTAGCATGAGGGGCAAGGCTCGCGTGGCCCTTCCTTCTCTGCACGTGGGGCTCCCTGCTCCCACTTGCTTGCCCTCCGTCCGGGTACGGAGAAGGAAGGCAGCGTGCCCGGGCAAAAGGCAGGAGAATTGGGGGGGGCAGTGGGAGCGAGGGAATGGGAGCGGGAAAGAGGCAGGGGAGGCAAGCGGGCACCGCGCAAAGGATCAAATTTCCTAAGGTCAAAGCCGTGGATGTGGAGGAAGGGACTGTAGTAATTATACAGATGAAAAATAGTAAGTAAGAAAAAAAATTAGCTATATATGGAAAACTTCGCTTCGCTGATGGATCCACCCCAAAAGTCGTCATTGGTGCCCCAGTTGGTAATAACCAAACACCAAAAGGCATTAGCTAGGCATAGAAATTGGAATCTTTATTATTCTACTAACTTGGGGGGCTCAGTTTCAACCCACTCTTTCTCAGCGCGACTCTGGCGACTCTGGCGGCTCTACCTCTCGCCCCTCTGGGTGCATCACTTCTACCTCTTCTGGATCTTCCCAAGGTACAGCCCTGTCGTAGCCGCTGTTTCCTCCACAATCAGGGATCGCTGTCCGTCCGGCAATGCTTTCCGCGTTCCGTGAATCTTTTACTCAGCCGAAGTCCTCTTGGGCGATCAGGACGTCCCCCGGCCGAGCCTCTTGGCGTTCTTCCCGGAGCAGCCTGTGCACGGCTTCCAGAGCTAAAGCCCTCGCAGGCGCTTGTTGTTCTCGTTCTCGGGGACCTTCGGACCAGGGAAGATTTTCCCGTGTCCCTGACGCCTTCTCCAGGTAGGCCCGTAACCTGCCCGGACTTCAGGAAATCCCGAAGTCTCTTTTTGAGTGATGGTAGATACGTACGGCCGCAACAAATCCCCACCCAGTCCTATCAAATCATGCCGCTCAATATTTTCAGGTAAAATGATACCAGCTGTGTTCATTAGCGGGGTTAAATAAAGGTTCGGTCCCCCTTCTACTGATCGTCCCCCGGCAGAGGAAGAATCCAAAAGCTTTGGGTCTCTGTCGCTCACCTCACGCTTATCTGCGCTCTGGAAATGTGTATAATAGGCCTGCAAAAGATACTGGCTTGATAGTTCTTCCTCAGACTGACCTTTTGTCATTATTTCTGATTTTTGTCTTATCCCGTATTCGCCGCCATCATCTTCCTTGCTTGTGGAGTCGGATGACGAGACGTCGTCTTCCTCCATCCCACCGCCATTTTCTTTTCTCTTTCCTCCATTTAGGTGGGGCGCGAATAGGATAATTCCGTTCCTCATCCCCTCAGTCCCTGTCCAGCTCTATAGGAGCTACCCGTTCCTTTTCTCTTTTCATAATCCTTTGGGATAAACTGACGTGCTTACTGCCCTCAGATAAGATCCTTTCTTCCTGGCAGCTGTGGACTTCCTCCAGGGACGGCGATGCTTCTCTGAGAAGGTTTCAGAGGAGAACGGTCCCTTTCTCGGGACCATCCCGCAGGAATATTTGGTATCTGTGTCAATCCGCAGACTGCAGCGTAGCCAGTGCAATGTCAGCGTGTGGACATAAACGGGAGGAAAAAAAATACTGAGGGTTCTCTTGTAAGGGGAAAAAAAAGGAAAAAAACTTACATTTATTGTTTCAAGAAATCCGTCTTGGATGAGGAAGGAGACAAAAGGTTACCTGATTTCATCAGAGGAGCCCCTAAAAGCATAAAAGGCCTTTTCTCTCAGCTGACTTTTCTCCTTCCGGTTGATCTCTTCTATTTATTCATGGTTTTGTCATTTGCATTTCTATTTGCATGAGCTCTCTGCAGAAAAGTTCTCGGATCTTCTTGTGCTTCCTTCCTTTTCATAATAAATGATCCAATATTTTCATCAAAATAAAAAAAGTAAGCAAAAAATCCTCGGCTCCTTCCGGCTTTTGTTGGTCCTGCTCGGTTTCTAAATGCATGAACTCTTCTTATCCAGTCTTAGTATTTTCCTTTGCATCTCCCAACAACCCCTGCCAAGACCCCAGAGACGTATTTGTCTGTGCTCAAAGCCAACAATTTCTATTATTTGAGAAAAACTTTTTGGCGCCAATCCTGTCCCCCCCCCCCCATTAATTTTGTGTTCCTGGGTGCAAAGAGAGATTGATTTAGTTCCAAAAAAACACTCTGGCTTGAACTCCCCCCCCACACACCTTTTCTGTTGGTGGGAAAAAAGCTTCCCCTTAGCCGTGTCCAAATGATCCTAAACTGCTCAGGTTGGGAAAAAAACAACAACATTCTTCTAATCACCTCCTTCCTGATTTATTTTAGTACTGCCAGGTAATGTTCTTGAAAAAGAAAAAAAATGCCCTCCTGCCAGTCTGCTTTTTCCTCCCGTGAGTGTTCAAATGAATAGCCCACATGGTTGAACTCTTCTCTGTTAAAAAGTTTTCTCTGTTTGTTAAGGGTTTTTTTTCTGTATAAGATTGTTTGCATAGCTCTGCTTTCTTCAGTTATAATTTTAAACAGTTCACACTGCAGCGTATCTTTCCCCAAATCACCTTTCCTCTTTCTTAGAAACATAAATCATGATGGCTGAATGCTCTTAAAATGAGAAAGCAGGAAGTGCACGGTGAGTTTCGTTTACTCATGAAAGGAAAAGTATAGGAGAAATCAGGGAGGGAGTGGCATGAATTAGTCATTTAACTACCCATCTTGGGTTCCATGTTTGGAAAAAGTACGGATAAATAAATAAATATGAATAAACTATAAGACGGAAAGAGTCGTTTAGGAACGAAATAGCTGAGGAATATGTGAGGCAACTGTATCCCTTTGGAGTATTTTGAAGAGAGACCAAGATCAGAGTGGAAAACAGGCTTCGGAGAGGAAGGATCAGAATTGGCCGGCCATGTTTCACTAACCTGTATGGGTTAGGGAGCGGGAGAGATTAGAAATGTGACGAAAAGGGTGGCACAGAAAGCACCCCAGACGCTTGGGACAGAAGGGTACCAGTGAAGCACCCTGGAGATTTACCCCTTAACGGTGAGAGGAATATATCTGTTAGCAGTCCCATTCCATTCAAGGTCATGAGGGGGCAAAATAACCCTGCTGTAAAAAAAGTACAGTTCTGTCAGATTAATTGGACAATTGGACAGAATTTTGATAGCAGTTGGACAGAAGCTGTGGACATCCAAGGTATCAGGTTTGGGGTTTGTTGGAATCCGGCTCCGCTCAGATCTACTGTGATCAAACCTGAAGGAGGTTTAGTGCAGAAGAACAGGACTGTATGGCAGTGAAACGGAGGGCATCCCCTTTATCTCAGTCTTATTGTGCTGGAGGTTACTTACGTAGTGGTGATGGTGGTGGGATGAACAGCCAAGGGGATAAGCCTGTTATTTTGGGAAGGGATGTGATAGCATTGCCAGGGCAAACACAAGCAGTAGCAAGATGGCAGATGACAGAATACCGGCGTCACTAGAATGGCACCGTGGTAAATAGGGGGCAAAGCAAGATTACTTGTTGCCAGTGGCATCTATCTCTCTATCTGTCTGTTTATCTATCTTCCTATCTATCATCTAATACAGCTGAAAACAATCTGTAATACAAAAATTTAAAAGCGTTAAGTACAGTCCTTTGTTACCCTGATTTCTGGGGTTCCGCGGGGGACACCTCAATGTGCTACTATCAGTGGGGAATGAGAACTAGCCAGAGCACAAGCTGTAGCAATACGAGAGGCAGGGCAACCTAGCGAGATCTTTAAACCCAATTTTTACGGGGTCAGGCTGAGCCAAAAACCAAGCAGAATTGTCTGATAAATTGATTTTATTTAAAAATAAGTCCTTGCGCACGTTCGCACTTACGCACTCATTCACACAAGAGCTAGCGAGAAATAAAAGAGAGGAAAATTGATAGGGGATTTTGGAGGGTTATTATTGGGGTATACTGCACCTGGTCCTGAAGTCCGAAGTCCGAGACAGCTGCAAAGCGAGAGAAGAGGCTCAGCACGTGGATGGCTGAGGGGATAGCTGGACGGAGTGGCGTGGAGCCAAGAGTAAACTGGAGAGGTCCGAGGAACTGTTCAAAACCCGGGTCTTTTTATAGGGGAAAATGTACCTGGAGGGCTAATCCTTTCCCGGGGAGAACAATAGGTTGAGCAGCTAAAACAAAGCTCCAAGATGTTCACGTCCTCTGCATAATTAGGAGAACAAAGCTCCAAAATGTCAAAGTTCCTCATATGATTGGATTTTGCTGGGGTTGTCAAAAGCCGTGGCGCTATGTAAATTGTCCTCGCTTGACGGGCTGTTTGTCAGGAGCGCTAATCCTGTCAAGCTGGCTTCTTGGGGCAGAGGACCCTTTGTGTGCTTTAAAGTGCGCATGTCTGGAGGGCTCCTGGGGCTACATGACAAATTATTTACTGGCCTGACCGGGTTTTTCCTGATTTCGGCCGTATGGCCATGCCTGCCTGCATGCTCATCCGGGGGACGCTCTCAAGCATATGGAAATATAATTTAATATCAAATTGTAGACCCCGGGAGAGGGCTAATTACTGCAGTAACACCTTTACATATAATAACGATAAGTAGGGTGCAATTAAACTAAAAATACAACCTGCTACAGCTGGTTGCTTATTTATAGAGTAAGTACCGTGTTTCCCCGAAAATAAGACACTGTCTTATATTTATTTTTCCTCAAGAAGACACAGTATGGCTTATTTTCAGGGGATGTCTTATTTTTATTAAGCATGGTACGACAACAATCTACATTTATTCAAATATAGTTAAGTCCAGCCTTCCCTCCTCCGCCTCGATCCCTTGGCAGCCCGTTTCCTTGCAGTTCCTCCTTAACGCCACTCGTCTCGACCACCTCCGCCCGCCGTCGTGTTTGCAAACAAGCAGGATTCCCTTCCCCTCCCCAAACTCCTTACTCTCGGCTTCAGCGTGGTGGTGTAATCCCTCCCTCGCCCCCCCCCAATTGTTGGGAGGATCGGGCGGGCTGGCGCGTTGTTTTGGGTCTCCTTTCCTGCATCTGTTTTGGGGCTTTCCCCTCCCCTTCCTTAACCTTCGCTAGATTCAAGAGCACAAAGGGGGGAACGCCGGGGGGGGGGATTGTCTTACAAAGTTGTGTAAAGGGGAGGGCAGTGGGAGGGGAGAGGTGGGGTCCGGAGTGTACAGTGGAAAGGGGGGGGAGTGACTAAAGGAAAGCATCCAAAGGAATTCTATATCCAGGATGGATTCTGCGAGGGAGGGGCTGGAGGGAGGAGAAAAAGAAAGTTTGCGAAACTTGGGAACCTTTGGTTTTTCGCTCCCCCTTCTTCCTCCTGCTGCTTCTACCCTGTCTCCCTCCATGCCTCAGCTTGCAGCACGCACAGAATGACCGGGACCTGACAGGGGGAGCCGACCTTGTTGATGGGGCTGCCCGCGCCGGTACGCTGCATAGCCACGCCTATCACTATGTCTCATTTTCGGGGTATGGCTTATATTGTGCAAATGCTTAGAAATCCTGCTACGGCTTATTTTATGGGTATGTCTTATTTTCGGGGAAACACGGTACTTGCATTACGAGAAAATTTAGCTAAAATTGCGGGAAGTATGAAACAGCCTGTGTGCCAGAGGGACACAGCGCTAAAGGTTTAGGGCCACAGTTTTATGGCTGGTGAATTGAAGCAAAGTTTCAAATTCAGTTAGAGGTCAAATAGCCTGGTATTCTTATATCAAAGAAGAAATCTCAGGGAAAGAGTGGTCTAGGTTGCATTCTTTAGTCAAAGCCAATGTCCGCAACGATAAGAGAATCCACACTGAAAATCATATATAGATGGCGTTATACCCCAACATGAATGAATAACATTTATTCTCGCGCGGCACCATTTTGTCGGACCCGGTTGTCATACATTAGCCGCAGAAAACACTGTGATAGGGTCTCGATAAGTCAGAAATGATGAAGGCACGCAACAACAACAAACAACAGTTGTATACCATGTGGATTTCATGTAACAAAGTTAAGTAAATTTGGTTGGATGCAATTGACTGCATTATCGAAGCGGTAGGATAAGGCAGTGATTTTTCTGTGAAAAAGTATTATTTTCAATTCTTACAAATAATAATGAATGATAATGGACATTTGAAAAACAGATTCTGAAAAAAAGAATTGCTCATAAGTATGCTATTGATAGCAGTGAGGCAGGAGACGATACACTGGAAACTGCAAAACCATTTATGTACGAATAAATAGTTATGTAGAGTTTGGTGAGTTCTGGGCAATTTTGTGAAGTAGAGATGCTTCACCTGGAATGGGTACAAGAAGGCAGTTTCTATGGAAATCAACATTTCATGCAAGAAAACTGGGATATACGTGGCCAAGCAGCATCAGAGTGTGATCAAAATGGCGAAAGTCATATTAATGAGGAAGAAGACGCAAGCGGGGAGAGGCTGCAGGAGTTTGCTTTTCCCTGAGCCTCCAGGGAAGGGTAAGATCCGGCCTCTGCCTCCCCTCTCTCTGCCGCTGAGATAATGGAGTGTGAGCTACTTTTGCGCTTTGGACTCAGTTTGCAACAACTGAGGCCATTTCCGCACTAGCCTGTTATAGCGCGACGATTCCACTTTCAACATCCTCTGGAATCCTGGGGTTTGCAGTTTCGGGAGGGGCCGGCCGGCCCCTCCCGAAACTGCAAACCCCAGGATTCCAGAGGATGTTGAAAGTGGAATCGTCGCGCTATAACAGGCTAGTGCGGAAATGGCGTGAGATAAGCCGAGGACTCGGGGGGAAAGTGAGAGAAAGAGAGAGAAACAGGGACGCTTTAAAAGCAGCTGAAAAAGTGGGACGGCAGAGGATTAACTGGGACTGTCGCTGCCGAATTGGGACAGTTGGAGGGTCTGGCATGCATGGATCTTGAATGCAAACATTGGGCAACTTTGAATCCTGTGCTGGGAGAAAGGCAGAACATATATTAAATAAATACAAATAAATAAAATAAATATAACAAAGACCATTCCCACACTAGCCTCTTACAGTGCTGTTATTCCCCTTTCAACAGCCTATGGAATCCTGAGGTTTGCAGTTTAGAGAGGGGCCTCCAAGGCCATCCGCAAAGGCCCTCCGTAAACTGCAAACCCCAGGATTCCATAGGATGTTGAAAGGGGAATCATAGCGCTATAACAGCCTCGTGCGGAAATGGCCTGAGAAGTGTAAGTGTGTGCATATGTACCTATATATAGTGCCGTGGAGCGCCGGCCACTGACGGCCCTGAATCATTTGCTCCAGTTGCATTATTTATCATTTGAGCTTGGTGGCCACCATTTTTTGAGACGCCAAGGTGGACACAGCCAGTCCCTCTGCTCCTCTCATCCTGCCCCACCCGACAGGCCCGGGGCCCTGCCACCCCGCTCGTCTGGCTTACAGGGTTGCTGAAGTTGGTGGCGGGCAAGGGACGGGGCGCCACCTCCTCCGCCTCTCCAGCATCATTGGGTTGCTCCGGCTCTGGCGAATACTTGGGGGGGGGTACCCTGCGTGTCTCCGAGGGAGGCGAGCTGTCTTTCCCCGGAGGTGAGGATGTAGCTGGAGTTGTGATGGCGGAGGCAGACAGGCTCTTCTCGCGCTGGTGATGCTCCTGCGAGGCAGCTGGCGGTGGCCACTGGTTTTGGCAGTGAGGGCGCGCGGGTGTGGCAGCTGCAGGATCTGTGGACGGGAAAAAGAGCCGCAAGAAAATGCACGGTTCAGGTCAGGTTGGGTTCTTTATTACAGTCCACAATCCATATATAAAAGCAGAGTAAATTATTCCTTAAAACTCATTTTAAAAACATCAAAATATGGTTAAGAAACTTGCAGGATAGGACAGGACAGCTGTCTTTGGAGCTAGCCTACCGTATTTGCAAATTAGCTTGTCTGCCAAATGGTTTCTGGGTGCATTCAAAATGTCAGCGGGGACCGGCGGTCTGAGGGATGGCCTCCCTCCGTACAAGTCTGCTGGGTGTTACCGATGACTCAGCCGATGGATCGGTAAACAGGTGGGACCTTGCTGTGAGGCCTCTCCTGAAGAGATGATGAACCGAATTAATACCAGGCACAGGGCATTGTTTGAACCGAAACAACACAAAGAGGAGCTCAGCGTCTCGGACTGACTTGGTGGCTCTCGACTTTCGTTTCCTTTGTCAGCTGTTCCAAGAAGTCAGTCTTCTGTGTGTAAATGTTCAACAAAGCAGCCACACCTCACCCTCCGGCCCCCCCGTTCCTACTAAGTGAAACTGTGGCCGAGCCGAATGGGTGCCGAGCGTCAGCGGCAAGCTGGGTAGGGCTACCCGACTGACGCACCCTCTCCGATGCTTTCCCCGTTGCCCGTGGGGAGAGCAGGGGCAAGCCAGCTCCTCCCTCCAGAGGCCCACAGCCTAGTGGTGGGCAATATTCAGAGGCACGTAGGTCTTGGGGAGAGCCAACTCCCCGCCATCCCCACCACGAACTGTGACGCTTTGGGTAACAAGCAGTTTACATCACAAAAACCAATGTCATTTCCAGTTACCACTGGAAAGGAGCAATCTGTCTGATCATCTGAAAACACTTCCCAGTTTATGCTGCCCATTCTTCACTGTGGGATTAAGCCCACTCTCCCACCCGCCAAATTGGGCGGCCACTTTTTTTACTCCTTTGTTTGGAAACTTTGCATTTAATAGCATTTGGCAGCTGTATAATCCATCATTCAACAAGTGGGGTTTCTCTTATTCCACCAAAAAACCAGATTGCACAGAGAAAGTAAGGTAACTCAAGGGGCTTTAAGGTCTGGACAATAAACAGCAGGAGGAGGAGTCCATGAAAACACTATTCAAATGTAGAATTTACACTAGAATCTGAAAGCGCTTCTTTCACAACGAGTTGCTATTTGAAATTAATTTTGTTTCGTTTTGCCCCAGTTCTCCACGGTGTCGTAGTAATTTTGAATTGTGATCCTGTCCTGTGGGATATTAACCGTTCCTGCTCCTTTGGTGTCACCTGCACATTTGATAAGCATGCTTTTGATTCCACCACCGAGATCATTTATCAAGATGTTAAACAACACCGGGCCCAGGACAGAACCTTGTGTCTAACCATTTCTATCCAGAATGAGAAGCAACCGTCGGTGAGCACCCTCTGGGTTTGCTCTGCTAGCCGACTACAGGTCCACCTGACTGCAGCACTGCCTAGCCCACAGTTCAGCAGCTTGCCTGCGAGACTGTCGCGGGGGATCTCGTCCAGAACCCTGATGCAGAAATCAAAGTAGGTGGCCTTTTGACCAGCGGAAGGCTCAAATCACCTCTGCAGGTAAGAATACACGGTCATTGGCAGGCTGAGGAGGTGGCCACCCCAACTTAAGCACAGTGGTCAGGATGCCTCTGGTTGTTCTTCTGTGGGGTGGCCAACCTTGCGTCTTCCCTGCCACAGGACAGGGGCACCCAACTGGGATAGCTTGAAAAAGGGAATAGTCAGATTTAAGGAAAATAAGGCAGCTGATGGCCACACCGTGGTCTCTGAATACTGTTTTGGGGTGTCTCAGGGAGTATGTGCTTGGCAGGGAAGACGCAGTCCAAGCAGGTCAGCCACCTCACGGAGGAACAACCGGAGGCATCAAGATCACTGTGCTCGTACTCTGCTCCGGGGCTTCCAGAAGGCCTCTGGGTGGCTACTGTGAGAAGAGAATGCTGGGCGAGAGATCTCCTTGAGTCTGGGCGTCCAGTTCCAGGGCTCTTCCAATGTCCCTAATGTCCCAATGGCAGTCTGCTTTGGTCAGACCTCATCTGGAATCCTGTGTCCAGTTCTGGGCACTCTGGAGCATGTCCAGAGGAGGGCGGCCAAAATGGTGGAGGGTCTGGTGCCGTGAAGTCCTATAGGAGTGGCTCAGGGAGCTGGGTACGTTTAGTCTGCAGAAGAGAAGGTTAAGAGAGGACACGGTACCGTGTTTAAATATTTGAAGGGATGTCATGTCGAGGAGGGAGCGGGCTTGTTTTCCGCTGCTCCAGAGACCAGGACAAGGAGCAATGGATTCAAGCTGCAGGAAAGGAGAGTCCACCTGAAGCTCAGGAAGAACTCCTGATGGTCAGAGCTGTCCGGCAGTGGAATCTGCTGCCGCCTCCATGGAGTGTGGTGGAGTCTCCTTCTGTGGAGGTTTTTAAGCAGAGGCCGGATGCCCATCTGCCAAAGGGAGGGCTTTGCTGTGGGTTCCTGCATGGCAGAAGGGGGTTGGACTGGATGGCCCCTGAGGTCTCTTCCAACTCTATTATTATTATTCTGTGATTCTAAGTTCCCTTTTCCATGGTGTTGAAAGGACCCGTCAGAGGGTGTTGCCACGGAGCTTGTTCCTGGACTCTGTCATCTGTCACTGTGTGCATGTTCTGAGCATCCCTCAAAGCACTTATGGGTCCAGGGAGGAAAGGATCAACCCGTCCCCATGCGCCTGGTTCCAGGCCCCACGCGATTATTCGTATTTGAAAGGGAAACTGAACGTCCCTAAAGAGATCTTTTAAAACATCTGTGCCCACTCAGGGCAGGGGAGAAATGCAGCTCTCCCTTCCTCCTCCCTCTTGTGCTTCCAGAAGTGAGTCAGAGATCCAGCTCCACCCAGATTTCCTCATAACAGTAAATCTTTGGCTGAAAAAAAATAAACCCTGGAGAAAGAAACAAGACGAAACCTATGGGTGGGGCTGTAATCATCCCCAGTTCCTGACTAAGGACCTGCCAGTTGTTTCCTAACTGAGTTAAAGTCTGTAGAAAACACTTCTCTGAAATCCCCAGGTAAGATTTTCTGCTTCTGTTGATCTCTGCTGTTACAGTGCTGCTTTTCTGAGGACTTGCAGGTAGTTTTCTCTGGCACATTTTTGTAACCTTTGCAAACTGCCTGTCTGCGTGCTCCGCCAGCGTGCCGTCTAAGCGTAAACGAGATGCTTCCTTGTGCGTGCCGTTAGCGGGCGAAACTAAAGTCCGGGAGACTCGCATAAACCGGAGAGAGCTGGGCCAGTTCTGACGCCATCCTTCACCGTATTTAAGAAATAAATTTTGCACCTAGAAGTTTCTAAATACTTCTTTTCGCCATCAATTCGCCTTCATTTTTTAACCAGAAGAAAAGTCAGTCCATGGCTTGGAGGTGTCGAGGGCCACAAAAATATCGCCGAGAGGCACACGTGCCGTGGGAAACAACCTTTGCGCGCCCCTACAGTAGATCCCTGGGAGACTCAGATTCGAACCCTCACTCAGCTCTGAAGCTGCGGGAATAAAGCTGGCGGGATGGAGACCACACCTTCACTCAGGTCTCTTCAGAGCGAGGGCGGGTTAAAGTGGAACGAACAGTACATTGACTGCCGTAGCCCATCTTTATCGGCAGAGCCGACGGGATGAGCCAAGGTAGGGAGAAGGCCACGTGGGGCGGCAGTCGTGACACCAGCCCGCCCCAGGTCGCTCCGGCAATAACGGAGCTAGCGCTTAGGAAGAGCTGGGAAAGGCAACTTTTGGAAGCCATCTTCTTCCCAGAAAGCTGAATTCCATCCTGGTCAGAATTAACAGGACTTACTCCATCACGTCCAAAGCCCGCCGGGCTCGGCAAAATGTTTAACTTTCTGGGTGGAAGTGTGGCTGTGGTATAAAAGCTTTAATGCAGGAATAGGGAGTGCGTGGCCCTCCACGTCCCTTGAACTCTAGCCAGCCTGGCCGAGGATGAGGTGTGATGGGAGCCGGGGTTTGTCAACACCCGGTGGGCCAACCGTTCCCCACCTCCGTTTTAATGTCTGCAAAATAAGCACTGCAGACTGATCGTTCGCAACAAGGAGAAACTGGAGACGACGTAAATATTCTGGCATTGCAGAGTTAGTAAGCACCTTATAATCAGAAGGTGCTGGCGGTTAAATTAGTCGTTTGTTGTTAATTGTTGAATTTCTCAAACAGTTAATTCTCTACTGGTTAATTTTGTACTGGCGCCTTCTTTTGAAGTGGCTTTTTAAGGTTTTGAGGTCAGCTACAGAGTCTTAGGAGGCTAAAATGGCCCTGAGGGTTTACTGAGCTGGACACTCTGTATGGTAGCTGGATGTCCATTTGTTGTTTTGCCCGGAGGCTGTCTGGGCGCTCCTAAGGTACGCAGAACGTCCCACCGCGCTGCCAAATGCCGCATCACATGCCAGGGAAGCTGGCGACTCTGCTGTCAATGGAGCGACGAATCTGCTTCAGCCTTTAGTACAAGCTTTAAAGGAGATAATCCCAGCTGCTGAACTCCATCTCCAAAATCAGTTCAATATCATGGATAGCTCCTTTAAAGTTCGGATTAAAACCTAAAGGAGATTCACCATCCATTCAAGACTGTGCGACGCTGCAGGTTGGGAAAGGCAACACGCTCCGGCTGAGCAAGGAGAACTCCGTCCACTTTCTCAGAAGTGAAGACATGGCACAGTGTCTTTCGTCCACAGGATTGTGAAGAAACTTGCTGGAGGGATTAGATTTTCTTCTCCAAGTGTTCCTAATTATTCAGCTGAAAAATGAAACTTTCAGTTCAACAAAAGAAACGAAAGTTAAAAAATGGGTGCGGCAAACGGAAGTAGCAAAGTCTACAAGCAGAGTTTTAAGCTTACCGTCCTACAGTTTTGCACAGATTTGGCTGTGGAAAACTTTAAAGGAATCTCCACTCCCCTGATGTTCAGACAGGCAGAGACCCCTCTGTTCCTTTTAAAAAACACTCTGTTTGGACAAACCATTTTGTTGATACTTAGAAACCATGAAAGAGCCAGTGTGGCACAGGGGTTTGAGCACTGGACTATGGCTCTGGAGACCAGAGCTTGAACCCTCACTTAGCCATGGAAAGCCACTGCGTGACTTTGGGCGAGTCACGCTCTCTCAGCCTCAGGGACCAGAAAAGGCAAACCTCCTCTGAAAAATCTTACCAAAAAACCCTGTGATAGATTCACCTTACGGTCACCATAAGCTGGAAATGACTCAAAGGGGCACAGCAACAGAGACCATATAGGTGGGAGTCAAGCCGTGGTCCCTGGTTCCACTGGATGTTTCCACCTTGACCGGGCAGGTGGAGTCCTGTTCTTCTCCAGCCACCCTCTGATTAGGGAGCCGTGGACTAGATGCGTCAAGGGACCGTTCTTACGAGTGAGATGGGAGAGAGCAGACTTTCTGAAGACTTTTGCTCTGGAGGATCCCCGTTCACCCTTAGCAGCCGGCACAGAAGTCTGCCTTTCTGAGCTTGCCAGGAGACACCTGCAGATCCAGCCCTTCCACATCCATGTTACAACTGGTTTCAAAGAACCATAGAATTATGGGGTTGGAAGGAGCCTCGTGAACCATTGAATCTGTGGTAATCGGCTCTCCTGTTATCTGGGCAACACGGCTGGGGAGTTTAGTCTCCACTCCAGGTAAACAAAGGCTTAAGGTTGTGTTGGTTTTAAGTTACATATATTGATGGCCAGCATCTTGGAACAGGAACAGAAGTCACGAGAAACAAGTGCCCAACAAGGATGACCAGTTGGGGAGAAGTGTTGAAGCTTCAGGATGCTTCCAAGAGGGAGATTCTAAAACCTCAGGGTGCCACAAGGCATGGAGAGAGACAAAGGGGCTGATGTAGCCTAACCTTCCCTGGGGAGTCCTGGTTGTGGGCTGGACAGAGGGGTCCAAACTCCCAGCTCCCTGTGACCACTGAGGACCAGGACACCATCTGCCTTGTGAGTAGGACAGGAATGTCCATCTGGTTGTGGCTGGGCTCGTGGTTCTTCTAGCCTTGGCTTTTTTTGGAAGTGCTACTAAGTAATGCCTGAAGGAAGGTGCCTTCACGTACGGGGTCCCTTTTTGTGAATGTAAGATTGCTTGCTTAGAATAAAAGCTTTCCTTTAAAACTCTCCTCCTTTCCATGCTCTCTTCATGTGCCTTTGCTCAGTGGGCGTGCGTGCACACGCTTGTAGGATTCTCATCCCTCCCAGGAGTGGGAGAGAAAGTCCCTGCAGAAGCAGAGCTGGAAAAAGGCAGGTTCATCCCCCTAGTAGCTCCCACTAGGTGGGGGTGGCACCTAGACAGTCTTTGGGGGTCCCCTTCTTACGTAAGAGCAGGAGGTGGGGCTGGATGGTCTGTCACAGAGTCCGGCCCCTCCCTGAACTGCAAACCCCAGGATTCCATAGCATGTTGAAAGTGGAATGATAGCGCTATAACAGTCTAGTGCGGAAATGGCCTTTGATATTATGGTTCTATGAATGCAGGCTAAGATTACGTTTGCCTTCTTTCCTGTAGCATCCTACTGCTAGCTCATGTTCAGCTTAGGATCAACAATAATTACAAGTTTGTTTTCACACATACTGCCAAGCATCCCTCATCCTATACCTATACATTTGTTTCTTGTGGCCCAATAGTAGAATTTTGCATTTGTCTCTATTGAATCTCATTTTATTGATTTCTGACCATTTTTTTGGTTTATCAAGGTCCTTTTGAATTCTGTCCCTGTCTTCCAATGTGTTAGCCACCCATCCTTGTCTTATAATCTGCAAACTTGATAAGCATTCCCTCCGCCCCATCATTTAAGTTATTGATAAAAATGTTGAAGGGTAAAAAACCCAGGACAGAATCCTGTGAGTTTTCCTTCCAGTTTGAAGCGCAGCCATTGTTGACAACTCTTTCAGCACAGTTTTCCAGCAAATTATGGATTTATGGAGTTTGGGGTTTGCGTCTATTCTGTATTTAATCCCTTTGTGAATCAAAACATTATGGAGGACCTTACCAAATGCTTTGCTGAAATCCAAATAAACAACATCTACAGCATTCCCACTGTCTACTACATTTGTGTATGCGTGCGCGCGCACGCGCGCGTAGGTGTGCTAGTGACCCAGCTGAAAAAAGATATAAGATTAATTTGGCAGGATTGTTCTTGACAAAACCAGGCTGGCTCCTACTCATTACTGCAATGTCATCCAGATGCTTGCAAACAGACTTTGGTAACAGTGCGTTAAGCACATGGGCAACCCATTGTATTGTTTCTTGTAGAGGGACCTCTGGATTCTGGGTGGTGTCCATTGGCATATTTTGGCATCAGAAGAGCCTCAAGACCCGGAAAAAACCACAGCAGTGAAGATAAGCAGCCAACCAAAGGGAATGTGTTTTTACTATACATCAAAGGGGTCACTGACCGCATAGGGAAACTGATGAGGAAACATAACCTCCAAACCATCTACAGAGCGACCAAGAAAATTCAACAAATGCTACGCTCAGCAAAAGACAAGAGGAATCCTCTAACTTCTGCCGGAGTTTACCGCACACCTTGCAGCTGCCGGCAGGTCTACACAGGGACTACAAAGCACAGCGTCCAAACTCGAATCAAAGATCGCGAAAGACACTCCAGACTGATCCAGCCAGAAAAATCAGCAGTAGCAGAACATGTTATAAAACCAGCCTAGACACAGAATGCTTTTTGAAAGCATTGAAATTCTGTACCATTCTGACAACTACTATGTCAGACTACACAGAGAGGCCATTGAAATCTATGGACACCTGGACAATTTCAACAGGAAAGAAGAAACTCAGAAAGTAGACAAAATTTGTCTACCAGTACTGAAGAACACCAAAATCAAGACTCAAAAATATGCCAATGAACCCCACCCAGCATCTGGAGGTCCCTCTACAAGAAACAATGCAATGGGTTGCTAATGTACTCGACACACTGTTATGCATATCCCCTGACTAACAATACAACGCCAGGAGGGGGGTATCCCATTTAACAACAGGCCATCCCACAGGCCAATGGTAACACACGCAAATTGCTCCCTCCCACCCAGGGACCGCACAAGTATATCTACTCTGCCTCATTTCCGTGCCACCAGATCCTCTGCAGATGCCAGCCACAGATGCAGGCGAAATGTCGGGAGAAAATACTAACAGAACATGGCCACAAAGCCCAGAAAACCCACAACAACCTATGGATTCTGGCCGTGAAAGCCTTCGACTTTACATCAGACTTTGGTATAATCTGTTCTAATATCTTTCCTTATATTCAGGTCAGACTGGCTGGTCTGTAGTTCCCCAGATCTTCTTTTTTCTCCATTCTGAAGAAAAAGACGATGTTTGTCCTTCTCCAGTCCTCTGGTACTTCACCCAGAATCACAGGATCATGGTGTCAGAAGAGAGTACAAGGGCCATCAATCCAACACTATTCTGCAGGAATGCACGGTCACTCCTGACAGACGGCCGCCCGGCCTCTGTTTAAAAACCTCCAGAGAAGGAGGAGACCCCACCCCACCCCACCCCGCTGAGGCAGCAGCGCTGCATCCGATTCCCCCGTCAAACTGCTCTTTCTGTCAAGAAGTTCTTCCTAAAGTTACATGGAATCTCTTTTCATGATGTTTGAGGCCATTGCTCCACATGGTCATAGCCTCTAGAGCAGCAGAAGACAAGCTTGCTCCATCCTCCATCTGACATCATCTTACCACTCTACTCTGCCTTGGTTAGACCTCATCTTGAATACTGTGTCCGGTTCTGGGCACTCCAATTCAAGAAGGACACGGTCAGGCTGGAGCGGGTCCAGAGGAGGGCGACCAAAATGGTGAGGGGCCTGGAAGCCAAGCCCTATGAGGATAGACTTAGAGAGCTGGGTACGTTTAGTCTGCAGAAGAGAAGGTTAAGAGGGGACATGATAGCTATGTTTAAATATTTGAAGGGATGCCATGTCGAGGAGGGAGAGGGCTTGTTTTCTGCCGCTCCAGAGACCAGGACAAGGAGCAACGGATTCAAGCTGCAGGAAGGGAGATTCCACCTGAACCTCAGGAAGAACTTCCCGACAGTCAGGGCTGTCCGGCAGTGGAATCTGCTGCCTCCACGGAGTGTGGTGGAGTCTCCTCCTTCCTTGGAGGTTTTTAAGCAGAGGCTGGATGGCCATCTGTCAAAGGGAGGGCTTTGAGGGTGTTCCTGCATGGCAAGGGGTTGGACTGGGTGGCCCGTGTGGTCTCTTCCAACTCTACATTTCTATGATTCTATGATCCCTCCAAATATTTAAACATGGCTATCATCTTAACTTTTTTCTCTCCAGGTTAAACATATAAAGATAGCTAAGCTTCTCCTCATAGCTCTTGGTGATTTCCAGGCCTTCTTCCATTTTGGTAGCCCTCCTCTGGACATGTTGCAGCTTGTCGATGTCCTTCTTGAGTTGTGATGCCCAGAACTGGACACAGGATTCCAGGTGGGGTCCGACCCAAGCAGAATATCCATTCACCTGGTCGCTCTGCTCCTATTGATGAAGCATAGAATTGCATTGGCTTTCTTAGCTGCCACATCACATCGGTGTTCAGCTTGTGATCTACTAGATTCCTTTCACGTGAACTGTGGTCAAGACAGGTGTCACTCATCTTGTATCTGTGCATTTCATTCTTTCTTCCTGAGTGGAGGACCCTACATTTCTCCCTGTTAAAATTCGTTGGGTTATCTTTGGCCTAGCTCTCTAATCTGTTAAGATTATTTTGAAGTCTGATCCTGTCCTCTGGGGTGTTACCTACACCTCCTAATTTGGTGTCATCTGCAAACTTGATGAGGATGCCATCATCCAAATCACTGATAAAGTCGCTGACCAGCACCGGGCCCAGGGCAAAACCCTGGGGGCCCCCACTGGTCCCTTCTCTTCAGGATGGAGCCGTTGGTGGGGAGCACTCTTTGGGTTCAGCTTGTCAGGCGGTTACGAATCCACCTAACAGTAGCCCTGCCTCACCCACATTTTACTAGCTTGTTTGCCAGAATATCACGGGGGACCTTCTCAAAGGCCGTACTGAAATCAAGGTACACTACGTCCACAGGATTCCCTTCATTTACCAAGCTTGCAATCCTATGAAAAAAAGAGAGCAGATTAGTCTGGCTTGACTTGTTTTTGAGAAACCCGTGTCGACCTTTGGAGATCACAACATTCCTTTCCAAGTGCTTACAGACAGTCTGTTTAATGATCTGCTCTAGTGTAGGGGTATAATAATTGAGAAATACTTAATCAATAGCTTAATAGCAGGCACACTGAATTAGGAAAAAGAGCAATGTGGCCAGGGAAAACGAGAAGAATGCTTATGCTTGCAGCTGGATGCAGATAACAGGAAGATCAGCTTGTAGAACTTGGAACGACAGGAAGCCAAGTAGAGCAAAAGTAGATTGCAAAAGAGATAACCGACCGAGTAGGCTCAGCAAGTGTGAAAGAGTGGTAGCGTTTGTGGGTTTGAGCGTCCGAGTAGGCCAAGGGGAGGGGGAGTGACCACAAGAGATGAACTTTGTTAACCGAGAGCCTCATAAAGCTTCATTTTAATATTAAAAATCACACCCGTAGGGAGGGGTCTGGTATTAAAATTTGGGACTGCCTCTAGGGGCATGCGTAGAGCTTGTATGCTGACATAATAATCTATTCATGACATGGTTCCTATATGCATGTATTTGGATTAACCAATAATTAGCATTTCTTGCTTCAATAACGGATGCTTAGCAGGGTATAAAGCAACCTGTGTGTAGCCATTTTCTTGGCTCCCCTCTTGTGCAAGGGAAAATCATTTAATAATTTTTTTACATTTTTTTGCTGCTAAAAACCCTGGTGTGATCTTGAATTAATGCAGTAACACTAGGACCTTTCCTGGTATTGATGCCAGGCTGACCTAGCATTAACTGTTTATTTCCCATTCTCCAAGCCTTTAAGAAATGATGGCAAAGTCTCTGCCGATACAAGTGAGCACACTGTTCCTGCTTGGTGAAAAATCTGAAGCAGAATAAGTGTTGAACAATTGCGCTTTTTTGTTGTGTTGGCATATTGCCGTCCTTGCTGAGCTGCAGCCCCAGTTTGCTTGGTCATTCTCTTGCTTCAAGTGCATCTGAAAAACAACTTTTGGAACTCTCAGTCCATTCTGAGGTTTAGCTTTCCTTATACTCTTTCTACAAGCTTGGCAAAAAAAAGTCTGTACTCTTTCTTGGTGATTCATCTTTCATTGCTATATGTACACACACACACACACACACACACACACGGTCTTTTTATTTCCACTTTCTCTTTACAATTGCTCTTCAGGCACATTGGCTTTTTCAGATGTTTCCCATTTTTCTTCTTCTTCTTTTTTTTTTTTAATTGTGCTTTTTGCAACTGCTTCTTCACGAAATCCCACCTTACTGGGTCTTTTGCCTTGAGCATCTCTGGACGGGGGATTCCACGCAGTATTTCCCTGAGATTCTTATGAGTGGAAAACTGTTTCCCGTAGCTCTGCAAAACTGGATGAATAATACAGGATGGCGAGGTGATTAAAATCTTGCCCGATATCACCCAAGGTGGTCTATGTGTCAGAGGCAGGGGTGTCAAACTCAGTTTCGTCTTGGGCCGCATCAGCACTGTGGTTGCCCTCGCAGGGCCAGTTGTATCTGTAAGACTATATAAATGTATCTACTCTTTTATCATATTAAATAATTGCCTCTGCATTCGATTATTGCCGGTCTTAGTAATAACTAGCTCTCCGTGCCTCTTTCTGCCCCCCAGACCCTCTCCGGGCCTCTTTCTGCTCCCCGCTCCCCTGTGGCTCTTTCTGGCCCTCTCTATACCTGGTGAGCCCCCTCACCACATCGTAGGCCCCCGGCCGCTGATATTCTTAAGAGGGGCCCAGCGGCCAGCGCTCACGATCTGCTTCTACTTCCGACTGCTCCTCCGTCCAACTCTCACAAGTTGTGCTGAGCATTGCGATGGTGCTCTGCGGCAACACTCTGACGGTGAGACTTGGAGAGAGGAGCAGTCAAAAGTAGACGCAGACCGTGCGTGCTGCCTGCTGAGCCCCTCTTCAGAATACCGGCGGCCGAGGGCCCGCAATGTGGAGCTCGGGCTCGCCAGGCGGGAGGAGCGCTGCAGCTGCAGGAGAGGCGCGAGAGTGCGAGAGCCACGTGGGGTGGCCTGGCCGGCCGGATTCACCCCGCGGGTCTCGCATTTGACACACGTGGTCAGAGGGGAGGGGATATCACTTACTTTCTGTTGTGTCCGAAGTGACACAGGCGCTAAACAAAGGCACCGTTTCCTCCTGTGGTGTGGCAGGAGATCAGAGTGGTGCGTGGCTCAAGAGTTAAGGCATTTAGTGGGCAGTTGTTAGAAAGAGGACGCGGGGTGGTCAAAGACGGGTGGGACTGTTAAGTGGCTATTTCTTAACCGTGTCAAGCTAATGTGAAGGGTCTGTGTGAGTAGGATTGCTGGTCAGTGAGACTGTACAGATTTGAGCTCTTTAATAACTGTGTATCCCTTCTTTAATTGCTGCTTCCAGACAATGGCATCTTGGGATTCCAGTGCTGACACCATAAGAATTGCTGTGAAGAAAGAAGAGGAGGAGGAGATGGTGGTTCCAGGTCCGAGTGGTATGTCAAAAAGGAGGCTCATTGTGTTGTTGTTGACCGTTGTCAAGTTGAGTTTGACTTATGGTGACCCTGTGGATGAGGACCTCCAAGCCACCTTATCACCAGCCGCCCTGCTCAGGTCTTGCAGGTTCAGGGAAGCATCTTCTTTGACTGAGTCCATCCATCTGCAATGCTGTCTTCCTTTTCTCCTACTACCTTCTACTTTACTGGGCATTATTGTTTTTTCTAGGGAGCCATGTCTTTTTATGATACGTCCATAGTACAACAGCTTCAGTTTAGTTATCTTGGCTTCTAGGGAGATTTCGGACTTGATTTGCTCTAGGACCCATTCATTTGTCTTTTTTGCAGTCAAGATTGTCCATTGAGCTCTCCTCCAGCACCCCGTTTCCAACAGAGTTCATTTTATTCCTATCAGCTTTCCTCACTGTCCAGCTTTCACACCCATACGTAGAAACCGGAAGTGCGATGGCAGGGACCGTCCTAACTTTTTTATACACTTGAGGGTCTCGCCTAGTTCTGCCCTTGCAAATCCTAGCCTTCTTCTGATTTCTTGACTGCCGTCTCCGTTCTGATTAATGACCGAGCCAAGGCATGGAAAATCGTGCTCCCCTCTCCTTAATAGGTAGTTTTCTGCCGCTTTGCTCAAGGTGGCGACCAGCCACTGGAAAGGGAGGTGAGAGCTTTTCTTTGTGTCCCTCAGTGGGCAAGCGGATTTTAAGGTCGTGAGGCTCCTTCCCGCACACAACCCTGGGTGTGAGAAAGAGACAACTAGCCAGGCTAGAGATGAGCACCCAAATAGTCACTTGGCTTAACAGTATATCTGTAGAAGTGCTGGTGCTACAACGCGCTTCCCCAGAGGTGTGCCGCAAGAACCATGGAATTTCATGGAGGAGGCTGGGGCCAACGCGGCCTCTTTTAAGGGCAGAAGTTCTTGGAGCCAGTTCCAGCCCGTTTGCTGCAAGCATTCTGGCTACGCCTAAAGTCGATCTGGAGCACAGCGGAGAAGGAAGGAGAGCATCAGTCCAAACAGCCAGGGCAGAGAGGTCCACTTGGAGAAGGTAATGGTAGGAAGCATGGTAACTGACGGAAGGGCCCACCAATGGCCAGGAGCCAAAAGAGAGGAACAGGGATTTTAATCTTGGGTTTACTGGAGGATTAGCATGAGTAGACTAAAGGGCCTGGGCTGGAGGAAACAGGAGAAAAGATGCAGGAAAGATAACTATGGGGTATATGCTTATATATGTGTGTGCCTGTGTGTGGGGTGTATATTTAAAAATGCGTGACTAAAAATACTTATTCTGGAAAGATATGCACAATCGTGCTTTAGTCAATGCTTAGTAAACATGCATGCACAGATGTATACAATTTAGGGCAAAAGTACAAAAAAATATCCCTGAATTGCCGGGCGGAAAGGGAAGTAAAAAGTATTGCCAACCAATATGGAAGTGGGGTGGGGATTTTTTTTTAAAAAAAAAATTAAACACAAGTGAAAATACATAAAGAAAACACATAAGGGAATAATTTAAAAGACCACAAGATAAAAAGAGATACCCACCCCCCCCAAAATCCCTAAACTAAGACTGGGCCAAAAGGATGGGTCCATGACTTTCAGCCCCTCAGCTCATAGTGCTAAATATTCTTCTCCAGCATTATATGACTAAAATATGCTTCTGCTTATTGGCAAAATCTGAAATGGCGGCGAACTGGGGCTGAAGCTGAATGCCCTTGACATTCCAAGAAACTCAGCAGAAAGGAGCCTTTCACGTCTCTACGGAGAATAAGGCCGTCCACGGCTGTCAGTCCCCACGGCCGTGCCTCGCCTCCAGTCCTGGGAGCAGCGTGCCTCCGAGTGCCTCCGGCTCGGGCGCAACGAGGGCCGGAGGGCCTTGTTTGTGCCCCCGTCCCGCTCGTGGGTCCTTCTTCCCAATGCGGGCGTCCGGTCGGCCACCGAGGGAAGAGGACGGTGGAACAGCTGGGTCTGTGGTGAAAAAGCAGCCCGTTAAAGCATCCAGGACATCCTGGATTAGAAAAGGGGAGGGGGGCGAGATGATGATGATGATGATGGTGATGATGATGATGATGATGACCGGAACTAACTGGACCACTGTTTGTAAATCTGAGAAGGTGCTGAAGAAAACTCTACAGGTGGGACGCCGGCCAAGCGAAGGAAGAAGGAAGACAAACACCAAGCATTTGAGTCAGAGGAGAAAGAGCTCCTGAAGACGTGTGAGTAGGAGGAGGCGTAAAAGGGGAAGGCGGGAGGAAAACAAGGTTTGGAGGGTGTTCGTGGGGAGGGAATCCCAAAGCAAAGCCAGGAAGTGGTGGTTCTTCTTCCCATTCATGTACCATAAAGGTCTACTCATTCTGTACACCATTCCATCTGCGGCAGTATGGGATGTTTTAGGAGCAAAAATGTCTTCAGTTCATTATCTTTTGCCAAAAATGGCACCCAGGAGGATTCTCAAGCTTTCCCCCATCGTGACATCTGGAAAAACATTGGCTTGCACCGCACTGAATTCTGCACAAGGTACCAGATCATATCTATGTGTCTATATGCCTTCAAGTTGCTTGCCCACTTACGGCGACCCCATCAATTCTGTAGGGTTTTCTCAGGCAAAGAATCCTCAGAGATGGTTTTCCGGTTCCTTTCTCTGAAATATAATCCACAGCACCTGGTATTCGCTAGCAATCTCCCATCCACATACTGACCAGGGCTGACCCTCCTTAGACACCAAGATCAATAGCAACGGCAGTTACATTTCTATACTGCTTATCAGTGCAAAGCACTCCCTCAGCGGCTTTAAATTTGCGTTTTTAGCTCGTTACCCCCAAGAAGCTAGGCACTCATTTTACCGACCTACAGCGGGACGGAGGGCTGAGTCAACCTGGAGCCCTGCAGGATTGAACTCACAACCTTGTGGCTGCAGAACCGGCATTTAGCCACTGCGCCACCAGAGCTCCTGATCAGAAAGGATCTTGTGCCTTTAGGTATTTAGGCCCTGCGTGTGCATGTGCCTTCAGGTTGTCTGTGGGCTTATGGCGACCTCATGCATTTCATAGGGTTTTCTTAGGTGAAGAATCCTCAGAGGCAGAGTTGCCAGTTCCTTCCTTTGAAACAGAGCCCACAGCACCCAGGATTCATTGGTGGTCTCCCATCCAAATACTAACCAGGGTTAACCCTCTTTAGCTTCCAAGATCAGATGGGATCTGGCGCCTTTAGGGTATTTAGGGCAGATCTTATGACATCGTAAAAATTTTGTTGTAGCTTCCTAAAATCTGTGTTGCTCTCCGTAGCAATTGCTTTGCTTGGTCAAATTTCTCAAAACCAGATTTCCCTTATCTATTCTAATTAACATTTATTCAATTTGTATTCTGCCTTTCTCCCAATATGCAACTCAAGGTAACTTGCAGTATAAGTTTGAAACAAAATACTGTTAAAATAATGTGCAATACAAAAGTTTAAAAACCCATTCAACAGATAATACTGTTAAAATTAAGCTAAAAAGGAATTTTAGAGCATTTAAAACACGTTTAAAATGTAACAGTCAAAATCCAGCTGCCCCACTGAGAAATCCTGCACAACTGATCAAACGTCAAAATCCTGTCGAAATGAAAAGTTCTTTGCCTTCCAGAAGCAAGACGGCAGAGAGGGGGCCAACCGTCCCCCCATGGGAGGGACTCCCATAGCCTGGGAGCAGCCACCCAGAGGGCTCCCTCCTGTCTCCTCACCAAACACACCTTCCAACATCTCACAGGTGAAAACTGGGACACATGAGGCTGAGCAACGTCAGAGTGGGGTCAAGACGGCAAAAATTATTAATGAGGAAAAGTACACAAGCTGGGAGACGCTGCAGCGGTTTGCTTTTGCCTGAGCCTCCCGGGAAGGGCAAGATCCTGCCCCCTCCTTCCAAGTGAATTAGTGTGTCAGGGTAGCACGAGGTAGCTCCTCAGAGCACGTGCAGAGTGCTGACAGGGCAGCGACGTCCAGCTGCAACCAAGTGGCTCCAGGCAGGCCGAAAAGGTCCCAGAGACTCATAGAGATAAACTCAGGGCTATTTATTTAGTTAAGCACACTGAGGTTAAAGTTAGGGCTTCTGGCAGCATGCCAGGAAGCAAATAAGTAAGACAGGAACAATAAATGAGCAGGTAAAAACACAAACGGGCAGCATGTCTAGATACATTCCATAAATCAGCAGAGCGGCAGGACCACCAGGAATTGACCCAAATGGCCATACCCAAGCCTATTCAAGGGCTTAACATCACCCCAGGCCCTATGGGGTGATCCAGTCGTATTTACTGCGGGCAACCTTCTCGTGTTGAGGAGGCAAGACCTTCCGAGGCTGGCTGGCCAAAACATTCCTGCAGCTGCGCTCGAGGTCACATCACCTCATTCCTGCCGTCCACTTAGAAAAACCTTTCCTGCCACACTGCACTCACACTGAATGCCTCGCCATAATGGAGCGTTGACTCCTTTTGCCCTTTGAACCCAGTTTGCAACCACTGAACTAAGCTGAGGAGAAGTGGGGAAGTGGGAAGAGGAGACAGAAACTGAGGTGTTTTAAAAGCAGCTGAGAAAGTGGGGTGGCAGAAGATTAACTGGGACATTGGAGGTGTGTGGTGGTGGGACAGAGAATAAGCCCTCCTCTGAAGACCTTAAAACTTGGGCAGGCTCGTAGAAGAAGTTATGGTATTTTAGGCAGAGGGGACCCAAAAGGTGTAGGTCATAGCCAGCACTTTGAAACGTGTTCAGAGATAGACCAGTAACCAACAAAGCTAATCCAGGAAGGGAGTTACACGTTCCCTGTAACCGGTCCCAGTCAGCAGCCTGAGTCATAGAACCATAGAACCATAGAGTTGAAAGAGAGCCCAGAGGCCATCCAGTCCAACCCCCTGCTATGCAGGAACCCACATCAAAGCAACTCCCTTTGACAGATGGCCTCTTAAAAACCTCCAAAGAAGGAGGAGACTCCACCACACTCCACGGAGGCAGCGGCATATTCCACTGCCGGACAGCCCTGACTGTCAGGAAGTTCTTCCTGAGGCTCAGGTGGAATCTCCTTTCCTGCAGCTTGAATCCATTGCTCCTCGTCCTGGTCTCTGGAGCAAAGGAAAACAAGCCCGCTCCCTCCTCGACATGACATCCCTTCAAATATTTAAACATGGCCATCGTGTCCCATTTTCAGTCTACTGGGTTTTCTGAACAGTTTCCAGAGGCAGCTCCAGATAAAGCCTCTTAACAGTAATGCAAGGAGGATGGATTATTTGCATACTTTGACCCGTTTCTTATGCAAAGATGTTTCAGCTGCAAATTCTCTGTGTGTGTCAATTATGTTCTCTAGATAAACAGCTGGAATCGAAGGCAAAGAAGATTCTCCGTGAAACTCACAGGAAATTGTTTGATGTTTTGTCCCGGGGCAACATGCCAGAAGGAATTATGTATCTCAGGTGAGTCCTTCTCTTGATTTCTTAACAGACTGGTAAAGGTGATCTTCCACTCTTCATCTTGCTTGCAGAAGTCAAAAGCTTTAGGTCTGCTGCAGCGAAGCTCCCACGTTGCCTCTGGGCCTGTCATCACACACGAATGGAGGCCCTGCACGGCCCCCTTGCCCTGGACTTCATGGTGATCTCACCCAGGGGTTATGGTGGTCAGGACCATGTTACTGCCCTGGCTAGTCCGAGCTTTGGGGATATTAAAAGATATCCTCTTGATATCATAATTCGGCTTCCCTTCTCTATTCCTCTCCACGTGCTTGTGAGGCCACCGGACAAGCACGTAAACGAGCTCGGCCGTTAATAGCCGTAATATTCAAACTACAATACAGGCAGGCCAGAAATAGCTGACTCACTGCTTTAGGAGACCTCCAGGCAACTACTCTAATCAGGTACGCACGCCACTTACAAAAGAGCCTCTGCCCCGCGCTGGCAGCTTGATGGGTAAACTATGCAATACCCAAGTACTCTGCGTCTGCATACTGGCTACTCTATTGAGAACCGCTGCGATAACTCAATCGTTTAGATTCTGACCTTTCGGAGGCTTTGTCTCCAACTCCAAATCTATTGTTTTCCCCCAAGTACGGCATAGCCCGCAGTCACAATTCTCCTTATAAAAACCCTTGATTCCGAGACCTTCCTCGGATCGCTCCCGAGTTCCGTCCCGCCTTGCTGCCGCTTTGCTTGGCGAGCCTCCCCTCAGCTCCACGCGCTGAGCTACATCGCGCCCCAGCCTCGCTCTCCATTTTTCCGGGCTTCAGGACAGGTGAAGTATCACCCAAACCAGCAATCCCTCTAAAAATCCCTGTATAGCACTCAAACCTTTATTTTCTTTAGTGATCTTGTGTGAGTGTGTCGCATACACTGTTTTGCTTGTGTATTTAATAAAACATCATTTATTGCTTTAACTTCTGTGTGCTCCTTGACCCAACCCGACCCCGTAGACTAGGGTTCAAGATCTCTCTGCGTTACCCTGCCTCTCGTAACGCTAAGCCGTGCTCCGAGCTAATTTTCCCCACCTTTAGTTGGGCACATTTTGGTGTCCCTCCCGGGACCCCCAGTACACAGGGTAACAACCAGATCCCTGGAAGAGAGCTTGGGTAACAATAATGAAATGAAAGAGGCAGATGTGGGATGATGGCTAAGCTTGAAAACAAGGGTGGGCTATTTTGGGGGACTGGTCAGGGCTGCCTTGCCTGGACCAACCACTAGGAGATGCCCACCACTGCTTTTAGAGGGTCTCCACCTCACCACCAACGCAAGAAGTGGCACCTTCCCTGTAAGAACACCATCTGTCTTCAGAAGAACTCGTGTGCCCCTTTTGTGTGCCACTTGCTTGTAAGCAGAGTAGGGCTTCCAGGAGACTTCTAAACAAATGCTCGTAAGGAAGGCAGATAGGGAGAACACGTATTGTCATATGGAAGAGGGAGGAAGCTTGTTTTCAGCTGCTCTAGAGACTAGGACACTATGGAGCAATGGCTTCAAACCCCAGGAAAAGAGATTCCAACTAAACATTAGGAGGAACTTCCTGACAGTATGAGCAGTCTGACAGTGGAATATGTTGCTGCCTGAATGGAGTGTGGAGGAGTCTCCTCCTTCCTTGGAGGTTTCTAAACAGAGGTTGGGTCTGTCGGACGTCTGTCAGAGGGAGGGCTTCGACTGGGTCTTTCTGCAGGGCAGATTGGCCTTGGACTGGATGGCCCTTGGGGTCTCTTCCAACTCCAGGATTCCGCGGCTCTGTGATCTTTTCCTGAACAGAAACAGCATTCCTAAATGTGAAGCACAGCATTTGTGCTGCCTGCCTCAACCCACTCTCCCTCTTCTGCAGGGAGCGCCTGGACACCTTGGAGAAGAAGCCTTCCTTAGACCCCATTTGCATTGGGTTTCTGGGCGCAACGGGGGCTGGGAAGACCTCCCTGCTCAACGCCCTGTTAGGGAAGCAACTCTTCCTGCCGGTGTCTGGGTGCAAAGCTTGCACGTCGTGCATCGTGCAGGTGAAGAGAAGCAGGAGCGAGCAGTACGAGGCCGTAATACACCTTCTCTCAGAAGAGGTGAGTACAGTTTCTCCCCTGAGGGAAAGGAAATGTTCATTTTTTCATCCCATTTTATCGTTCTCCCTAGCTTGTTTTTCTTAAAGGAAGCCCAAAATAAATGACAGTAAGCACAGAGCAAGCAATGTGTTTGTCAGAATTGTCAGCTCATTCTCACTCTCATTTCAAATTGCTAAATGCAGACATTTTTGTGCAGAAGGAGCCTTTGAAGAGTCTGTAAAAACGGGCACAGGGCCCCTTCATGCCAGATGACTATAACACAATGATTTCCTTTTCACTGCCATGGTTCCATCGCATGGAATGCTGGGATTTGCAGTTCAGAGAGGGTCACAGCAGAGAGTCCTAGTGCTTCTCGTATTACAAATTCTGTAGGATCAGCTGTGGCAATTAAAGTGGAGTCTCAGTGTTGCAACTGTGCTTTGTGAAAGGAGGCCCCAGATCTCCCCGTGGCTTTCATGGGCCCCAAGAAAGACACGTGCCAAGTTCCAGTTGTAACAATTCACGTGGGAGGGAAATTGCGGAGGGAGATGTGGGGTGTGCGTAGAATAATTCTTTTGTTTTAGGACTGTAGCTGCATCCCCATCTGGAAGGGTGTTGGGGGGCCAGCCCTAGCTGGGGCATCCATTTCTCCAACCAGACTCTTGAGGTGTTCCCAGGGGATCGATTACGGGTTTTTATTTCTAGTGCATCACTTGTTTCACACAAAACGGAGTGAAGGGGCGTATTCTGCCCACAAGCCACCAAACAAAAAAGAGAAAACAAGCACAGTCTGATGGTAAATGAAGCAAAGTCCTAGGCAGTGCCCTTCCTTTGAAAGGATTTGGGGCTCAAAAGCACTTGCAGAACTTCTCTCGTCTTGTAGTCCTGTGCCTTCTTTCCATAACGCTCCCTCCTGGCTTCTAACTTGCTGGCTGAGGCTTGTTCTCTGCCGCTCCAGAGACTAGGACAAGGGGCAATGGATTCAAGCTGCAGGAAAGGAGATTCCACTTGAACCTCAGGAAGAACTTCCTGACGGTCGGAGCTGTCAGGCAGTGGAATAGGCTGCCTCGCAGTGCGGTAGAGTCTCCTCCTTTGGAGGTTTTTAAGCAGAGGCTGGATGGCCATCTGTTGGGAATGCTTTGATGGGCGTTCTTGCATAGCAGGGGGTTGGACTCGATGGCCCCTGGGGTCTCTTCCAACTCTAGGATTCTATGATTCTCTGATCTTTCCCACTAAGGTTTCTTGTCCCTCTGTAACCTCCCCCCATATGTCCACCTAGATCTTTCCATGCTTCTTCCTTCTCTTAGCCTCAGCCCTCAGGGGCCCTCAAAATATCCCTCCTGGACTTTCTCCTTCCCAGTGTCTTCCACCCTTCGTGGCTTGACTTCCATGCCTCACATCTTCCTGGTCGGCCAACTCTTGCTGGCTCTCTCTTGGTCCCCCTTCCTTTCCTCCCAGATTCCTTCAGTCCTTCTTCTTCTGTTGCGTCCCCACCACCACCTCCCTTCCGACTCTGTTTGTAGTCCCCTCCATTCCTACTTCTGTCCAAGTCGCATCTGTCTGGCCCGTTTCTGTCCCCCTTCCCAATTTCCTCTCACCTTGTCCTCCTCTCCCTCTTCCTTCCTTCCTTCCTTCCTTCCTTCCTTCCTTCCTTCCTTCCTTCCTTCCTTCCTTCCTTCTCCTTTCTGTCTTGCTCCCCTCCATCCTCTTCTCACTTCTGACTTCCTCCTTGCCCCCTTCGTCCTCTTTCATACTTCTTGACCCCCTTTGCAGCCCGTCCTCCCTCCTCACCGCTCCCTCCTGCCCTCTTTTGATTCTGCCCACGATCCTCCTTAACTCCACCCCTCCTCCATTTTGGCGGTGGCGTTTGCTGCTGCCCAGCCGGCCAAGGACACGTCCCGATCCCCTCGCAGGTCTCTTTGCTGGTGCAGGTACATCAAGGTGAGTGTGGGTGACAACGGCGCACACCTTGAGACCCCTCCCCTGTTGGTTCACCACCAGGACATTTAACGATATTCAGGTCATAGAAACCTTACCAGTAGAGAAAGCTGAACATTTTTAGGAGGATATGCAAAGGGGCTAGATACGCCTGGGAATCTGTTTAAGGCTTTTTTTAAAAAATGAACTCTGAAGGAAGAGGCCATTGTCAAAGTCAAAATTGCTCCTCCAAAGCTCCTCCAATTGGAGAGCCCCTTGTAAAACATGCCTGAGGAGCAGAAGGTAGAACTCAACCTTTTCCCCTCTCTCCATCACTCCCTCTTGTCCCAATGGGATCCCCCCCCCGAGAAATGCAGTATTTTGTGTAACAGATAGGTTGTCTGAATAAGATCCTGTATTTCATCCTCTTAACTTTTGAGGGAATCACACCAGCCCCCCTGAGACAGCTCCTTCTGCCTGGGCTTTTGCCAAATTTGAGGCACATCCCCATCCACACGGGATTAAAAGTTCTGCTTATGACTTTTTGACTTGTCCTGCTGTCTGTTGTGTCCAGGTTGCAGGCAGACTCCAGATTATCTTTTCTGATCAACTGAAAATATCCAGTCCGCTACATATTTCCCCTTCAGAAAGGCATAAAGGGTTTTACTTGTATTTTTACTTGACAGGAGTGGAGAGATGAAGTGAAAACCCTTGTGGAGATTTTGCAGAAGAATGGGGATGATGAAGATGAAGACGAAGATGAAATTACTGCTGAGGAAAGTGTGAAAGATGCTATTCGTAAGCTCCGGGCGATCTATGGGAGTGAAGCGGAAAAGAAAAGTTACGAGGAATTGTTGAAAGCGAAGCTGCAGGTCTCCATCCCAGGTCTCCATCCATCTATCCCAGGTCTCCATCCATCTCCATCCCAAAAGAAGCATTTCGGTTAAGGAAATGGAGGTGAGGGGTAAATGGTGTTTCTGCTCTTGCACTGATTTCCCAGGTCACACCTTGGGGAATCACACATAACACTCCATGGGCCCATCAAAGGAAGACGAACAAGAGCAAAGGGTTGTCCACCTACCCTGGGATCAGGATGGGATTATTTCTGCTGGTTATAAAGCAGCTCATGCCATGTTGTGTGAGGCCCCTGGTGGGACCGGGGCAGAGGCTTCAACCACAGGTGCCAGGAGCTGGTCTCTAATCCAGGGTCAGGGAAAGGGGGACCTTCCAGATGATGCTGGACTGCAACTCCCATGAGTACCAGCCACAACGGAGGTGATGCGAGCTGTCCTTCAGCAATCCTTGGGAGGCCTGTGACCCGGTCGGTCTGAGCGGCCTGTTTTAGGAGTGAGGACTTTTCTCTTTTCCCTGCCTGTGTTTGACCTTGTGTCTGTCAAAGCTGTCTTTCTCTCTTCCTTCCTCGTGCAGCTGGCATGGGAAAGGAGATAAAAAGAATGTGTTTTCGGGGAAATGGAAGGGTATAGGTTTAGAGTTGGGGAGCTCTGAAGGAGAACTCTGCCTCTCCTTTGGAGGAGAGCTTCTTAGCACGTCAGGTTCTCTTCTGAGCCTGGTTTGGGTGACCACCACCAACACCTCTGAGGTCCATTAGTTTTTCTGTCTCTGGCTTGTCCTTTAAGGCTGATTTGGTGCTGTGCTGTGAACAGCAAAAATAATTAATTAAGGGTTCTTTCAGACTAGCCCAAAGAAGTTTGATTTCCTGTGATGCAGTTCCTAAGCTTTTGCCAGGTTCTGCCAACTGTTGCTGCCTCCACATCCACTTGCAGCAATTTCTTGGATTGTGCTGGAGTTTGCCCAAAGCTCTTTGCAAAAGTGTGTGTTTATGTGTGGCTTCTTGAGGTGATCCTGTGGTTTGAAGCACATTTTTCCCCTCCTTCTTTTTTCAGTTTTTTAAAAATAGTTAACAGCGCAATAGTGTCATTTTGCTAATATGCTGATACACTAAATATACAGAGGCCATTTCCATACTGGGCTTCGGAAACGGTGTAGAGCGACCTCTCACTGAGGTCTTCTACACCGTAGAGTGGACTGGCGCGGACTACTTTTCGTAGTTCCACGCCAGAATCCACTCAGGAGTGGCCGGAACTAGCCGGGCTGCGTGTTTTTTAAAAACCTCTTTTGAGAGGTTTTTAAAAAGCACGGAGCGCGCAGCCCCGCGCCGCTCCGTCGCCCGGCTCCAAAGTGGACCTGCAGGCGCGCGCAAGTGCGTGCCTGCAGATCTGCCGGGGGCGGGCTTCCGGCTGGCGAGCTTCTCCGGTTGGCGGAGAGCCTCCACCGACCGGAAGCTGCCATCTGCGACGCCGGAGGAGTGTGGAGCAGCCAGCTCGCGCTGCTCCACGTGGCGACGGACTTACCCGGCTGCGGGTAAGCTCCGTTTTAACGTGTTTTTGCCCGTCCCCCCCCCCCACATGTGGAAAGGGCCAGAGAGATCTTGGTAATAGACAGACCTGAGGATCAAAATTTCTGTTTCATGAGATGTATTTCCTTCATGTGTCTATCCCTGTGTTGCAGGTAGAACAATTTTCTGAAAAACTAGTGCCTTACATTCGCGTTTTGAATGACGGCTCTGTTGCACTCTGGCCCCTGATCAAGCACGTGGAAGTCTCTATTCCCAGCTCAGACATGGTTCCGGAAGGCATCACGTTTGTCGATATCCCTGGGATGGGAGATTTTAACAAAAAAAGGGATGAAATGTGGAAACAGGTGGGTTTTGATTTGAATGATATAGAAAAGAAGATATTTTTATGGTCTGGACCAATCCTTTTCAGTTTTTTAAAGACAATGATGCTGCAGGATCTTACCTATGTCATCTCTAGCAGTCTTTCCAATAGTCTTATAGAATCATAGAATTGTAGAGTTGAAAGAAAGCACAAGCACTGTCAAGTCCAACCCCATTCTGCGATGCAGGAATAAACCATCAAGACACTCCTTTAACAGACGGCCATCCAGCCTCTCCCTAAAAACCTCCAAAGAAGGAGGAGATTCCACCACACTCTGTTGAGGCAGCAGCAGATTCCACTGCTGGACACCTCTGACCGTCAGGAAGTTCTTCTTGAGGTTCAGATGGAATCTCTTTTCCTGAAGTTTAAAGCCACTGCTCCATAGTGTCCTAGTCTCTGAGGCAGCAGAAGACAAGCTTGCTCCATCTTCTATATGACGTCCCTTCAAATATTTAAACATGGCTATCATGTCCCCTCTTAACCTTTTCTTCTCCATGCTAAACATACTCACCTCTCTAAGCTGCTTCTCGTAGGGCTTTGTTGTTTCCAGGTCTTCTACCATTTTGGTCGCCCTCCTCTGGACACCCTCCAACTTGTCAATATCCTACCTGAAGTGTGGTGACTGGAACTGTACACAGTGCTCTAGGTCGGATCTGACCAAAGCTGAACAAAGTGGTACTGTTACTTTCCTCCATCTAGACACTGTACTCCTGTTCACGAAGCCCAGGATTGCGTTGGCTTTCCTGGCTGCCACCACACACTGCTGACTCATGTTCTACTAAGTCTACTAAGTCTACTAAGATTCCTAGATCCCTTTCACACACACTGTTACCCAGCCACGTGTCCCCCATCCTATATCTGCGCATTTCATTTTTTTTGCCCAAATGTAGTACCCTATATTTCTCCTTGTTAAAATTCATTTTGTTAACTTTGGCCCAGCTCTTTAATCTCTCTAATCAAGGTCATTTTGAATTCTGATCTAGTCTTCTGAGGTGTTAGCTATCCCTCCTAATTTAGTGTCATCTGCAAATTTGATCAGCATGCCCTCTGTTCCCTCATCTAGGTCACTGATAAAGTTGAATAGCGCTGGGCTCAGGATGCTGTGGCACCCCACTAGTCATTTCTCCCCAGGATGAAGAGGAGCCATTGGTGAGGAGCACCCTTTGGGTTCAGCCAGTTACAAATCCACCCAACACTAGCATTGTCTAAGCCACATTTTACTACCTTGTTTGCAAGAATATCGTAGGGGATCTTGTCAAAGACCTTACTGAAATCAAGGTACACTACATCCACCGCATTTCCCTTCATCCACCAAGCTTGTATCAGAAAAAGGGAGAGAGATCAGATTAGTCTGGCATGAATTGTTTTTGAGAAGCTCATGTTGACTTTTAGTGATCCTGACATTCCTTTCTAAGTGTTTACAGAGTGTCTGCTTAATGACCTTGTCAGGATCAGACTCGTACACAGGATCAATAAACTTACATAGCAGATGTATTGAGAAGATGCAGAGCAGTGAACACAAACATCAAAAGACAGAAGTGGCCAATACTCCCAAAGTCTCTAGGGTTAAACAGTTCAGTTTCACACGAGAGATAAGCGAGTGCATATTTTCTCTACTGCAGGTCAGGATGACCGCCAGGCCACCATAGCTACTATCTTTTCCTCTAGCGAATGTATTGAGAACTGCTACTGAGGAATGTACACCTGCTCTATCCGTACTACAAGGCCATTAGGAAAAGCACTAACAGTAATACAATCTACACACTAAACCATAATCCCCTCATATGGAGGGCAATCCCGACATCCTGCCCGTCTTCAAAAGGAAAGAGAGGAGAAAAAAAAACCCGAATACAGTGGCATGAGTACAGGGAACAGAAGGAAAAGCAAAAACAAGCAACGATAAAGGAGATTCAACCAGAAAGACATGAAATAGGTCAGTAGGAAATCAGCGCGGTGCAAGCATCGGATCAGGCGTCGAACAGTCCAGTGAAGGGCCCCTCTTGAGCAGACTGGAATGGAGAACAGGATGGATACCTTTAAGGGATGGGGGTAATTGCAATTCAAAGGAAACATTGCTTATAGCATGCTTTACAGGAAAAGGCCCCAGGTATTTAGGAGAGAGTTTTTTTGAAGGAGAAGTAGAGGAAATGTGTTTGGAGGAGAGATAGACCAGATCACCAGGTTTGTAAGCAGGGTTCGGGGAACGACAAGTGTCAGCAAAACGTTTATGAGAGGCCTTAGAAGCAGTTAAAGATTTCGAAACAGCTTGCCAGACAGAGGAAGACTTGTCAATCCAGGCAGTGAGAGAGGGGGGTGAGGCAGGGGACGCTGTGGGGAGGGGAGGAAAGGGGGTGGGGTCGAAGCCATACACAATTCCAAAGGGGGGCTTTCCAGAGGAAGAATGCACAGCAGAATTAAAAGCAAATTCAGCGAAAGGAAGAAGAGAAGACCAATTATTTTGATTAGAAGGTACAAAACAGCGTAGAAATTGCTCCAGCGCACGATTAACCCTTTCTGATTGACCATCAGGTTGCAGATGATAAGCACTACTGAGTTTTTGTGTAATGTCCAATGACTTCAAAAGAGAAGTCCAAAACTTGGAGGTGAAAACAGGGTCACGATCAGAAATAACAGTGGAAGGCAATCCGTGAAGTTTCCAAACATGTGTAATGAACAAATCAGCAAGTTTCTCAGCTGTGGGAACTTTTTTCAGAGGCACAAAATGGCATTGTTTTGAAAAATGGTCCGTAATGACCCAAATGCAATGGTAGCCAGAGGAGGAGGGGAGACCAACAATAAAGTCCCATGCAATAACATCCCAAGGTCGTGAAGGCATGGGAAGAGGTTGTAATAACCCTTGCGGTCTGGAAGTAGAGGATTTACACAAATTACACGTGGCACAGTCTTTAATGTACGTTTGCACATGAGAATTCAAACTTGGCCACCAAAAAAGCTTGCGAATGGAGTGTAAAGTCTTGAGAAATCCAAAGCGACCAGCAGGTTTGGTGTCATGGTAGTGATGTAAAATAGCAGGATGGGCATCAGGAGGTACGTAAATCTTAGAGCCATAAAAAGGGAGGCCGTTTTCCCAGGTGATGGAGTCTTTGTGAGAAGAAAGCCAAGGGTCTTTGTGAGAGGAAGTTTTAATGAGGTCTCGAAGAGTTGTATCACATAGGGTGGAAGCTGAAAGGCGGGCTTTGCTAAGCGTGCGAGTGGTGACTTGAGATGCAAGAGAGTCAGATGGAAATAAAGTTTTTTCAGGAGTCGTGGCAGAGGGGAGGGGTTCGTGACAAGGCAGACGAGAGAGCGGGTCAGCCAGAGTGTTAGACCTGCCAGGTTTGAAAACAATTTTAAAGCGGAAGCTTTGGAAGAATTCAGCCCAGCGAGCTTGTTTAGGAGTCAGCTTTTTAGCTGTTTGCAGAGCCTGCAAGTTCCGGTGATCAGTCCAAACTTGGAAAGGAACATGAGCACCTTCCAGCAAATGTCGCCAGGTTGACAAGGCAAAGTGAATAGCCTTAGCTTCTTTTTCCCAAATTGGCCAATTCAATTGTTGAGTGGAAAATTTCTTGGAAATAAATGCGCAGGGCTTAAGGGCTCCATCAGCGTCGTGCTGTAAGAGCACCGCCCCCGTAGCAAAATCCGAAGCATCGGTTTGGACGATAAATTGTTTAGAGGTGTCAGGGAAAAGAAGCAAGGGCTCTGAGGTAAATTTTTCTTTCAAAGTCTCAAAAGCGGTTTGGCACTCATGGGACCAAGAGAGTTTGTGGTTTTTAGTGGATTTGGTCCCTTTAGGTTTTTTCAGTAAATCAGTGAGAGGTAAAACGAGGGTGGCAAAATCTTCAATGAAGTTACGATAAAAGTTGGCAAATCCAAGGAATCGTTGTAGTTGTTTAAGAGTTTTAGGAACTGGCCAGTTAAGGATTGTTTCAATTTTAGCAGGATCCATGTTGAGAGTGTTATTGGAAATACGGTAGCCAAGATATTCGAAAGACTGGGTGTCAAATTGGCATTTATTCAAGTTAGCAACCAGTCCGTTATCAATCAACCGCTGCAACACAGTTCTAACCAGCGAAATGTGTTTGTCTAAGGTTTCAGCATAAATCAAAATGTCATCCAGATAAATAACCAATCCTTTAAATAGTAAATCATGAAAAACAGAATTGAGAAACATTTGGAAAACTGAGGGTCCAGATTGTAATCCAAAAGGGAGAACAGTCCATTGAAAATTGCCCAAAGGAGTGGAGAAGGTTGTTAGCCACTCACTATCAGGGTGCATTCGAATTCTGTGAAAAGCTTCCTTAAGATCCAGTTTAGTGAAAAACTTGCCTTGAATCAGTTGATCCAAAACATTTTTGATAAGTGGTATTGGGTAACAATTCGGCATAATTACTTGGTTAATCAAATCGTAATTGACGATCAGTCTGGGGTCAGCATTTGGGTCTTCTCTTGCGGAAAAATACCGGACTGGCCGTAGGGGCAGTAGACGGCTTTATGAATTTGCGTTCTAAGTTTTTGTTCAGGAATTTTTTTAAAGCTAAGAGTTCTTGGCGACTCATAGAATAAATTTTTGGCTTGGGGAGCTTTGTGCCATCAATTAAATTTAGTTTACAGTCGAATTCTCTGGGGGGGGGGGTAATTTATCAGCCTCCTGTTCATGGAAAGCCTTTTACAAATCCTGATAGTGTGCTGGAATGTGAGCAAGTTCCTCAGGGGTTAGCGAAAGTGCTGGGAGTTGCGGCCTCGCAGCTAAAGATTTATGGTTTAATAGCTTCCCAGCCGTCCAGTCTATATTTGGGTTGTATTTTCGTAGCCAATCAATTCCCCAAACTACTTGAAATTGTACTGCCTTAGGCACCAAAAACCGCATTTTGCATTTGTGGTCCCCTACCCTGAAGGAAAGGGGAATGGAGATTTGCCCGCTGGCTCCCCCTGACATTGGGCTTCCATCCATTTGTGTCAGTTTAATGGGTTTTTCTAGAGGTTGATAATCCACATTAAGTTCCATAGCCAAATCTGGGTGTATGAGGCTTCTGGAACAGCCAGAGTCAATCAAAGCTCTATGAATTCGAAGTTTTTTATCTTTTCCCACCAAAGTCACAGTCACAAACAAATGGGGGTCTTATGGTTACTTACATATGTTGTTCCGGCAGTGTCCCAGTCCTCACAGCCGCTTTCAGAGTCTTCGTCCGAAGGCGAGGAAGAGGAAGAAGGGCTCTCCCCCTGTTGAGGGCAATCTCCTGCGGCTGCTGCTGGGTCTTTGATGTTGTGTTTAGTTGTCTGCTTGGGAGTAGTAGATTTATGAGGGGCGATCTTCCCTTTGGCAGTATCAGGTTGCAGTTCCTTGGAATGGCTGGAGGTTTTGTTTTCAGGGCAGTTGCTGGAGAGATGTCCCGGCTTTCCACAAGAAAAACAGATGCCCAGACAGAGGCGTCTGTTTCTTTCCTCACTGTTGATGAATGTGGATCGACGTGGGGGTTTTTGCGGTCCCATTTCTTGAGCTTGTCGTTGCCGAGTTAGCTGGATGGTTTGTGTTACCCTTCGACCTCTGTGGCTAGCTTAATCCACCCAAGCAGCGTTTAGGGGTCACCTTGAGTTAAGCAGCCATGCAGCACTGTAGGGTTCAATCCATCCTTGTACAATTCCCTCAGGACTTCGTCAGACCAGGGTACTTTTGCTGCCAAGTTTCGGAATTCCCTGGAGTATTCTCCCACATCACTTCTGCCCTGTCTCAATTTTTTCAGCTGGTATCTAGTTTTTTCTTGCAGGTGTGGGTCTTCGAAGCGCTTGCGGAGATGGTTCATAAATAGTTGCAAATTCTCAGTCTCTGGAGCACGTGAATCATATAGGTTAGCCACCCAATCAGCTGCCAGACCTTTCATCCGTTGACTAATATATCTGATTCTGGCTGCATCGTCTTGGAACAGATGCCCATAATCCAACATATAATTGGATGCCATGGTTAGGAGAAAGGAGAGTTTTTCTCCCTTTCCATTAAATGAAGCTTTCAGCTCACCAATATTCCTTGGGACTGCAGGCGGTAATGCGGGGGCAGCTGGTGGTGCTGGCTGTACGGGCTGTCCGTCTGGCGGTGGAGCTGCTGCTGCCAGACCGGTGGCTGGGTATCGTGGCTCCTTGGCTGGGGTTCTTCCCAATTTTGGCCCCACGGCACACATATCATGAATCAGAGCCCGGAGTTCCAATATTTCTTCATCTTTTTTCTCCATCTCTTCTTTTCTGTTCAGTAGTTCATCCATCAGGGCCAGTTCTCTTTCTGAAGTGTCCCATCTGGCTGCTCTTCAGCGCTGTCTCACCGTAGTTTTAGGCCTCTCTCTCCAAGCCCCAAGTGTGACCGCTTGTGGGGGTGGTAGTCAGTAAGGACAGCCGTACTTTGGGTCTGGTGTCCGAAGGCAATTCACTGGCAGTAACCCTGTCAGAATCAGCTAAACCCTGTTCCTCCTCCGTAGGGAGGCTTTCCACCTTTTCGGTAGTTTGATGCATGGTTGACTTCTGTCTTTTCTGTCAGGATCAGACCCATACACAGGATCAATAAACTTACAAAGCAGATTTATTGAGAAGATGCAGAGCAGTGAACACAAACGTCAAAAGACAGAAGTGGCCAATATTCCCAAAGTCTTAAGGTTAAACAGTTAAACAGTTCAATTTCACACGAGAGATAAGCGAGTGCATATTTTCTCTACTGCAGGTCAGGATGACCGCCAGGTCACCACAGCTACTATCTTATCCTCTAGCGAATGTATTGAGAACTGCTACTGAGGAATGTATACCTGCTCTATCCGTACTACAAGGCCATTAGGAAAATCACTAACAGTAATACAATCTACACACTAAACCATAATCCCCTCATATGGAGGGCAATCCTGAGAGACCTGCTCTAGAATCTTTCTGGATATTGATGTCTTTTTCCTCCTTTTTGAATATGGGGACCACATTTGCCCTCCTCCAGTCTGCTGGGACTTCTCCTGTTCTCCAAGAGTTCTCAGAGATTATTGCTGGTGTTTCTGAAATGACTTCTGCCAGTTCTTTTAATACTCTTGGATGTAGTTCATCTGGCCCTGGTGACTTGAATTCATTAAGAGCAGCCAGGTATACCTATACTACCTCTTTACCAATGCTGTGCTGCATTTCCACCACCACATCATCTGCTCCATTTTCCCCAGGTAGAGCACTGTTTTCCTTTTGAGGGAAGACCGAGGCAAAGTAGGTATGCAGAATTCTGCCTTTTCTCTGCCCCCTGTTAGTGGAACAGTTATCTTCTGATTTTTTAAGTGCAGTGTCCATTTTGATTCATGATTAGGCCAAGATACAGAAAATTGTTCACTGTCCCAGTGTCTTCATTATCTCCTTTAACGTGATGTAAATAATCTGTCATCATTATTTTTGTTTTCTTAATGTTTGACTGCAACGCCTCTTTTGCCTTTTCTTTATTGACTTTCTTCAATAGTAATTCCAAGGCTTTGCTATTTTCTGCTAGGAGTAAGGCATTGTCTGTATGTTTGGGATGACTGATGTTTTCTTCCTTCCATTTTTCGTACCTCCTTCCTCTGCTTTCCCTTGATGTGTTCTGCATATAAATTATTTAAATACATAGATGATCAAATGAACCCTTAGATCATCTCTGAGCCAACTGGAAGCCATTCCATTTCTCCGTATTTTGTCCCGAAATTGGCCTCTTATCCTGAGTACCGGTTATACTTCTGGACAACAAGATATTTTAGGCTGCTCAGGGAGAATCACCGTTTTCCCTAGCCTACATCAACAATGCAGAGACTACACAAGGGCTTTGCTTTTATTCAGTCAAGGGCTTTGCTGTAATCTGTAAAACACAGGCTGATTTTCTTCTGAAATTCTTTGATAAAGAACCTGCAAAGAGCTGGAAGAGACCACAGTGGCCAAATCCAGTCCAACCCCCTTCCTCCATGCAGGAACCCACATCAAAGCCCTCCCAACAGGTGGCCATCCAGCCTCTGCTTACAAACCTCCAAAGAAGGAGGAGACTCCACCACACTCCATGGAGGCAGCAGCAGATTTCACTGCCGGACAGCTCTGACCATCAGGAAGTTCTTCCTGAGGTTCGGGTGGAATCTGCTTTCCTGCAGCTTGAATCCATTGCTCCGTGTCCTAGTCTCTGGAGCAGCGGAAAACAAACCCGCTCCCTCCTCAACATGACATCCCTTCAAATATTTAAACATGGCTATCATGTCCCCTCTCAACCTTCTCCTCTGCAGACTACACATCCCCAGCTCCCTAAGACTTCGTGGCTTCCAGACCCTTCACCATTTTGGTCGCCCTCCTCTGGACACACTCCAGCTTGTCAACATCCTTCTTGAACTGAGGTGCCCAGAACTGGATGCAGTATTCCAAATGAGGTCTAACCAAATGCACTGCATTTCCCCCCTTTCCTCACCTGCTCCCCATCCCCCAGGTTGAGTACTTCTTTCATTTTAGGAGAAAACTGAAGCAAAGAAGGTGTCGAGTAGTTCTGCCCTCTCTCTTCCCCCCCGTTATTAATTGTTCGTCTTCTCCACGTAGTGACCCTATAATTTCCTTGTTTTTCCTTTGGCTGCAGACATATCTAAAAAAGCTCTTTTTATTGTTTTTGATGTCTCTGGCAAGCCTGAGTTCACTCTGTGCTCTAGCTTTTCTGACCTTCTCCCTACATCTCCTGGCTATTTGCTTGAATTCCTCTTTGGTGGTTTCACCATTCTTCCATTTCCTGTACATGTTTCTTTTAACACTTTTCCCAGCTGAGAGGGTTTTTTTTTCAACCATTCTGGTTTCTTTAGACACCTGCCATTCTTCTTCCTTATTGGCACAGTTTCCAATTGTGCCTTCAGTATCTCACTTTTAAGAAACTCTCTTCTGTCATGAACTCCTTTCTCTTTCAGTATTCTTGACCATGGGATTTCAGCAAGTAACTCCCCAAGTTTACAGAAATCACCTTTTTAAAAGTCTAGGACGCGTATCTGGCTACACTTGGCTTCTTCTCCTTCCCACTGAATGACAAATTCCAAAAGAGCACGGTCACTCCCTCCTAAGGAACCCACCACCTCCACCTCATCAACTAGGTCATCCCTGTTGGTCAGGATCAGATCTAAAATAGCCCATCCCCTTGTTCCACCTTCTGGACCATGAAATTGTCTGCAAGGCAAGCGAGGAACTTGTTGGACCTTGCGGTCTTGGCACAGTTTGACTGCCAACATGTATCAAGATAGTTGAAATATCCCATTAACACGGCATCTCTCCTTTTTGAATGTATGGCTTTTTCTAAATACAGAAAATTACAAGCCAGCCTCTGCTGAGCAGGAAAAGGTGTCTCCAGTCCTGCTGTTTTTCAACCCAACACACCAGCAACTGAACTGTACACTTGCTTCTTGTATGCTGTGTGTTCTCCTGCTAAGCAATGGGCGCCCTCTGATACACCATAGGCGGCCATGGTCTTCTGCCGTTTCTCACTGCTGGTGCTGGTTTCTTGTTTTTGTGTGCTTGAACCAACTTCTTTCACTCAAACCAAGTAAATTCTTCTGCCATCTGATTCTGAGCAATGTTGGCATTGGCTTTACATTCTGAGTACTTACTCCCAAATTCTGTTTGGTTTTTTGTTTTTAATTGTAGAGCATTGATCAATGTTCCGTCCTCTGGATTGTTGGCGAGATTGTGCGCATCGATGGAGCAAAAGTGCCACTCATGTTGCTGGACGAATGCATCAAGGCGTACCTGGGTGGAAACTGCACCGACATCGCCCTGGTGGTCACAAAGTCGGATCTCCTGAATCTGAAAGAATACATGCGTGGGTCAGTCACATTTGAGTTAGCCTACATAACCCAGCTAACATTTCTACCCATTTGTTGTTCACATATGTTTTTGGATACATTTCCTAATGCAAACCTTTTTCTATGCATAAAGGACTAAGTCAAATCATTGATCTTGGCATCTTCACTTAGGATGCTGAATGCAAAATCCTACCACCTGTGTAAAGAATTATATTGACAGATTTAACATGGATTTTGGGAATTCTGATAAAATTCTAACAACGTCATATATAAGAATTGTAAAGAAAGGGCTACACTTTCAGCCATCTACACTTCTTTACATGTGGGGGGGATCTTGTCAGTAAGAACATGATTTGAATTTTCTGCACCTACAGACTCTTCTCTGTGTTTGTTGCTCCTGTTATGTGCCGTCAGTCTGACTCAGACTTTCGATGACCCATTCGTAGGGTTTTCTTGGCCAGAATTATTGGGGTGGGGTCATCATTGCTTTCCTCTAGGCTGAGAGAGAGTTGGCTTGCCCAAGATCTCCATGGCTGAGCACGGATTTGAACCCGGGTCTCTGATAATCCTAGTCAAACACTCAGACCACAATACACACTGGCTCTTAAGATCTATTCAGAGGAAGTGTGCCTTTGCCTTCCTCTGAGGCTGAGAGAGAGTGACTTGCCCAAGGTCATCCAGTGGGTTTCCATGGCCAAGTGGGGATTCGAACGTTGGTCTCTAGAATTCTGGTCCAACAGTCAAACCACTACAACACTCTGACTCCCTCTTTTCTGTTATAAAGCACCCTCATTGATAATAATCAATAACCAATAATTTAATTAATTAATTATCATTAATAATTAATTTATTCCCCCCCTCTCCCCGCAAATATATCAGGTTCTGTAGTCATTTTTGGTCAAAAGTTTGTAGCCAAAATTCTGAGTAATGTTATAGGAACTTCTTTGCCAAAATATAATAATTACTCCAAATTTCAATTGTTAGAATCTCAGAACTGAATTACTCATAGCTGAAATTTGTGGATTCGTAGCTCTGTGGATTTCATTTTCAGTTCTAATTGGACGCAATCTTGATCTTGCCCTTTCTGCTTGATGCTGACTGCTTTTTGGTGGAGATCCCGTAACTGCAGCTCCGTATCACCGTAAATTCAGGCCGAGACCTACCAGCCCCTTGCTCCTCCTCGCCTGAACAGGCGCTTGTTTTCGAAGCTGGTTCAGAGCCCTTTGGGAAAGTCATTTGTTATGTTTATTGGCATTGTTGTTGTTTTCTGGCTTGTGGTGACCCCAGGACAAATCCAACACCAGTTCTTCTTGGGAAGATTTGTTCAGAGGGTGTTTGCTGTTGCCTCCCTCTGAGGCTGAGAGAGTGTGACTTGCCCAAGGTCACCCAGTGAGTTTCTATGGCTGAGCGGGGATTCAAACCTTCATCTCCAGAGTTGTCATCCAAGACCCAAACTGCTACGCCATGCTGTCTGTCTTATTCATGTTACCTGTTTTCTTTTCCAGCGACAGAGGAAATAAAACCGTAAGTAGAAATTACTTGCTATGAATGTCTGTATATGGGAGCAATTTTGTTCTATTTATCTTAAGGTATACATTGCAGCTGGGGAAGGGGCAGCTCTGATCCGAATTCAGTATCATGGTCCGAAAGAGGATTCCTGCTCCTTACCAGGTCCTAGATGCTTATATTTGTGGGGGGGAGGGCAGCATATGTCCTGCGGACCACAAACCCGCACCCGCACCCCAGCTGCCCTGGAGAAAGCAGGATGTTATTTCTCCCCTTCAAAAGAAGACACATACTCCCGACATGCCTTGCTTGTGAGCAGATATGCCTCCTCCTGGAAGTGTCGTCCTGGTTGTAAAAAATCCACGAACGGAATACATGCCTAACGTGTGCCTTGTTTTGAAGGGAAGTTTTGTCTTTAAAGGTAAAATGCCATTTTTTCCAATGTTCTCTCTCTCTCTCTCTCCCTTTCTCTCACCTGAGGGCAGAGGGTCCTTGGGGCATGGGACGAGATGTCCCCCAGAAACCTTGGGTGGGCCAATACAACCCACTAATTCCCAGCAGTTGCCCAGCCCAAGCCTCGCACAATGGCTTTCAAATTGTCATAACCTGGAAGCCCAGCTGTACTCCAAGCTGTGACATGAGACCCGTTGAATCTATAAGCAGACCTCCATCTGCTTGACTCTGTGTGCCACTCCAGCTGCCCCTCTCTCCCTCCAAACCTCCGGGGGGGTGGATGCTCCTGTTTAATGTTGGAGCAACAGAGGAAAAGAAGGCCTCTCCTTCTCGCCGCAAAACCAGCCGGTAGTGGCGGGACCGCTGCAGTGAGGGGCACTTAGGGGCCAGAGCTCCCGCACGCTTTCCCCGGGACCCCCTGCTTTCCACGCTCCCGCTTCGCCAGTGCAGCTTTGCTCCGCTGTCAGTTCGTTATGGCCAAGGGGGAAGAGTTGGGCGGAAAAGGCACAAGGCTGGCGCGTTTGCAGCCCACCAATAAGCCCCTCAATATTACAGAGTAGGGCTTCCTATATGGTTGAGCAACGTGTGAGATTTTGCCGCCTGTTCTCCCAATCACAGACTCACCTTAAGAACAAACGTGATGCCATTTTGGAGAGAAACGAAGTGGTCAAGACCACCATGGAGGGACGCTTTAGGGCGAGACTGAAGGTAACATACCGTGCGTGTCAGTTGTCTCCCAATATCCCAGGAACCCCCTCCCAAGGCTCTTGCACCTGTTTGTCACTCAAAGTATTTCTATCCCATCTAAGTATGGGCAATAAGCAGCACAATCCACTGAAAACTATTTAAAACAATTCACAGCTGTGTACACAGCGTATACGCAAATGGAAACCCACAAACCAGTCAAGGAAAGACCCTTGGGCCCCCAAGGCTTTGTTGAAAAACCTTGTTTTGACTTGCCCCCAAAGTGAGGGAACCCAATAGCTGCTCAGTTCTCCAAGGGGAAGGCACCCCAGAGTTGGGCAGCCACAGCCGAAAAGGCCCTTCCTGTGCCTCTGTGTAACATACAGGCATCCCTCGCTTTTCATTGTCTTGTTCTTTGACATTCTTCCCTTTCGATGGTTGTAAATTACAGACCTCTTCCATTAACTCAACAAGAGATCTGCTCTTCCCCCAGTCCTTCTTGCCTCAGGAGTCTTGCCTGGGACTGTTCGCAGGTGCTGCTTGCAAAGCAAGTTGGGGGGAGAAGGCACCAAGCTAAGAGATTTAGCAGCCGCGTGCATGCACGGTTCCCAAGGAAGCCTCCGTAATTCCCTCATGTTCCCTGTGGGAAGAAGGCAAGAGGAGAAGAACTGGATTCCACCTTTTGACCAGTCCCATTTTCTGGCCGCGCTTTGGTCCCTAGCCCACCAGTGCAGAGGCAGCACGCGTTGTTCCCACCACCAGCGGGAAACAGAGGGCGGTTCCTCTGGCAAATCTCAGTGCTCGGGGAGGTGTCCGTAGAGGCGAAGCTCCTGTTCAAATCTTGAAGTCCCAGGATGTTTCGGGGTGTAAATATCATCACCAGCACCTTGAACTAGAACTCAAAGCATATTGGCTGCCAATTCCTTTAGACTGGCGCTACCTGGTTTCTATATGGTGTTCCTGCCATCCATTTGGTTTCCAGATCTTGAACTAGCTGGAGCTTCCATGCTGTCTCCAAGGGTAGCTCCAAATGGGGTTTATTACTGTAGTCTAAACAGGACATGACTGGTGAACAAATTACTATGACCAGTTATTCCTGGATTTAGATTAAAAGAGAAGAGATTCCACCCAAACATTCGGAGGAACATCTCAAAGGCCCCTCTCTGAACTGCAAATCCCAGGAGCCCATAGGAAGTTGGAAATGGAATAATAGCATTCTAACAGCGTAGTGCGGAAATGGCCGTGGCCTGCCAACCAGCCTGGACATGGCAGGGGGTTGGACCAGAGTGCAGCCCCTTCCCACCCTATGATTCTCTGATTCCAGGGAAGACCATGTGTGATGAGCCACCAAACTTGGTGCCATGCTTTCTGAGCCACAGAATCCGCCTGGACCTCTGGTGACCGGTGAGGATCCAGAAGTACTCCCGAGAACGCACCTGCTCCTCAGAGGGAGCGCAGCCCCATTCAGGGCAGGCCGTTTACCCAGTCCCTGGAGCCGGGAAGCACCAGCCCGCCCAACTCTGGTTTTGCTGGGACGCAGCTTCAGCTTGGTGGGCCTCATCTGCTCCATTGTAGCATCCGGTCCAGCGCCCCTGGAGCCTCACCTGGCTCTGAATAACAACGAGAAGTAAGAAGCCAGAGATCTTCAGCATAATCGCCTCTCTCCGTTCCACTCCTGGCTGCTTCCCCGCCCAGGAAAACAACCTCCTTGGGAGAAGAAGACGTTCCTTGTCTTCCTCCAAGAAGTGCTACAGCAACTACTGTGGTAGTGTAGTGCCTCCACTTTGCAGTTCACAAAACTAACCCCAACATTCAACAGAACACACCCTCTTCCTCCTTGGAGAATTTCTCGGCCCCTTCTTGTAAGTTCTAGTGCTGAAAAGGATCGGCTACAAGGGGCTGGTGTTGGCAGGACTATATTCTTTGTGTGTGGGGGGGGTGCGTGTGTTGCTCTGCAACGCCTGGCATAGGCGTTCTTGAGCAAAAACAGGGAGCCTTTTTGTAAGAACGTGATCTTTGCTTGCCTTTCAGAAAAAGCTGCCATCTGACTCAGAGGTCATTCATAAACCCAATCTGGTTTATACGGTCAGTGCAGAAGAATTCTGGAACGCAGAACATCTTAGTCAAGAAGAAACAGGTAATGGCAGCTGGCACCCCGGTAGCTCAGAGGCTGCCCGGTACCTGAGGCAACGTCTTCTTTCTCGGTTGCTCGCGGGGATCCCATTCGGATACACAGAACAGCTGGTCTGAAAGGAGTTGGGCCGGCTGCTGGTTCTTCTCCCTTCTGAGCACAGACGATAACACGTCAGAGGGCGGCACGGGAGAGGGCCTTGTCGGTGGCGGCACCCCGGCCGTGGAGTTCCCTCCCTCTGGAGGCCCAGTTGGCACCCGCCTTAGAATCATTTTGGCTCCAAGTTAAATACCAGGTTTTTTTATTATAGCCTTCAGACCAAACTGATCTTATCCAGTGTGTGTGCTATAGTTATGTCAATCAAAATTGTTTTAACTGTTTTTACATTTAAAAACTATTTGATATGTTTTTAGTCTTCTAACTTTTGTAATTATTTATTGTTTTAAGTTGAATTGTAAGCCACCCTGAGATCTAAGTATAAATATTTTAATCAATAAATATGTAAATTAAACATTAATTGATATAGTCTATAATGACTGGGTTTCCTTATCTGCTGTGCCTCACGCGGTAGGCTTTGTGTCCGCACGGAGACCCCGCTTGGAAGGTTCCAGAGCTGAGCAGCCTTTATGGGAAGCCTCCCCTGCTCCTGAGTAGCTCCTTCCTCTCTTTTCTCATCTTTGAATCTTCATTATATCCTTTCCTTCCTTCTTATCTCCATCTTATTCCTGCCCTGTTTTTAAAAAAATATTCTCAGGACTTAAGTGCTTCTCTTCCTCTTTCTTTTTTGCCCCCAGCGCTGCCTTTAACGTCTTGCTCTTCCTGCAGGCATAAAGTTGCATTGTCCAAGAGACAAACAAAGCTCTCTTTTGCCTGGAAGAAGGCAAAAGTTTACTAAAACTTCTACTTGTTTATTCCTTTTTGCAACTTGGGCCATTTCCGCACTAGCCTGTTATAGTGCTATTATTCCGCTTTCAAGATCCTATGGAATCCTGGGGTTTGCAGTTTAGGGAGGGGGCTCAAAGGCCCCTCCCTAAACTGCAAACCCCAGGATTCAATAGGATGTTGAAAGCGGAATAAGATCACTATAACAGGCTAGTGCGGACATGGCCTGCGTCTGGCTGTCCCAGTTAAGTTTTGACCAGGAGCCTGGTCGCGCGTGTCACGGTGAACCCACTGAACGACACGCCGAGCCACATGGGGGCCGCCTTGGGGTCCAAGGACCTGACACCCAGAGGGATCGTGATGGGTAAAGGGGGCAAGGTCGGCGACAGGAGCCCGGGGGCTCGGAAGTGCGGGGCCAGCCTGGCACGGGGTGATCTCTCACAGGCAGGTCTTTGTCACAGGGTGTTACAGTGACACCACCGAGGATAAGTTTTTCAGCCACCCATCGTGCGACACAGAGAGACCTCAGAGAGGAAAGACGGGGGCTTACCGGTAACTGTGGTTCTTCCTGGGGTCGCCTGTGCCCTCACACAACCCACCCGGCCTCCCCCCCCTTTCCAATCCCAGTATGCAAAACGTAAAGCAGACTCAAAACCGAGGCAAGAGTAGCTTGCAGGACTGTCGCATGCGCAAGGCAGGGAGGGGACGGCGTTTCCCACTAAGGCCGCTCGGCCCTGGAACCTCCCAAGCGGAGTCTCTGCGCTGGCACACAACCCACGGCGTGAGGGCGCAGTGGCTGCTTGAAGAGCCGTAGTTACAGGTAAGCAACCTGTTCTTAATCTCGTCTTGCTGTCCTGTCAAGTTGGGTTCAGCTGATAATGGAAGAGCCTCTCCGTGACACAATCACCCACTGGAAAAAAAAATTGTTTTGCATGTTTAGTTCTCAGGGGTGTTGTACAGGCAATGATCTTCCTCCGGAAAGTTATACTGAAGGAAACTTTTGTCTTCTCATGCCTTGTGTCTACCCGGCTTTTAAAAATCATCTCAGAGATACTGAAGCTGAGAGAATACCTCAGGAAGCTCTATCTGAAGGAGACGGAGCGGCTGCTGAACGATTACCTGGAGGAGATTCGGGGCATTCACCTGCTGGCTGAGAACATTGGCTGCAAAGAACAGCTTGTGGTAGGTGCCCTTTTTTAAAAAAGAGTATGTTTTGTGATGGTAAGAATTCAAATATCCATAATCTACTTCACCGAGGATCAGGGTTGGCCGACCTCCATCTCTAGTTGAACCCCAACTCCTATCAGCCCCAGCCAGGAGGTGCCTTGGATCCCATTTGGGAGAAAGTTGGGGTATGAGGGCCACGGCTTACTGACTCCTGCTATAATACTTATATTTGTATGTGCCTTTAAGTTGCCTGGGAACTTTTGGTGACACCGTGAGTTCAGTAGTGCAAGGAATACCCAGAGGTAGTTTGGCCATTCCTTCCTCTGAAATATACTCTAAAAGTACTTCACATTGCATTCAGCTGGATCTACTTCTGATGGGTAGACTTTAAATCATAGAGTCCCAGAGCTGGAGGAGACCCCAAGGGCCACTGAGTCCAGCCCTATTCTGCCATGCAGGAAGATACATCCAAGCGTTCCTGACAGATGGCCATCCCGCCTCTCTTTAAAAACAATCTCCAAAGAAGGAGACTCCACCACCTTCCACTGGGGCAGCAGCGGATTCCACTGTCAAACTGCTCTTAGCCTCTGGAAGTTTTTCCTAAAGTTTACGTGGAATCTCTTTTCCTGAAGTTTGAAGCCATTGCTCTGGGTCCTACTCTCCGGAGCAGTGGAAAATAGGCTTGCTCCATACTCCATATGATACCTCTTCAAATATTTAAAAATGGCTATCATGTTGGTTCCTAACCTCCTCTTTTCCAGGCTAAACATCGCCAGCTCCCTAAGCTGCTCCTCATAGGCCTTCCTGGTTTCCAGGCCTTCTGTCATTCTGGTTGCCCTCCTCTAGACGCATTCCAGCTTGTCAATATCTTTCCTGAACTGTGGTGCCCAGAACTGGACACAGTATAATTCCAGGTGGCGTCTGGCCAAAGCAGAAGAGAGTGGCACTATCACTTCCCTTCACCTAGACACTATACTCCTATTGATGCAGGCTAAAATTGCATTTGCTTTTCTAGCTGCTGCTTCACACTGCTGATTGATGTGCAACTTGTGGTCTGCTAAGATTCCTAGATCCCTTTCACATATACTGGTGACCTGAGTTCATTTAGAAAAGCCAGGTATTCCTGTACTACCTCTTTACCTTTGCTGTGCTGAATTTTCCTTGCTGCGTCATCCGTTCCATTTTTCTCAATGCACCGTTTTCCTTTTGGGAGAAGACCGAGACAAAGAAGGTGTTGAGTAGGTCTGCCTTTTCTCTGTCCCCTGCTAGCATTTCACCATCTCCTCTTCACAGCCGCCCTACCATCTCCTTGTTTTGCTACAGACGTAACCAAAAAGCCCTTTTTTATTGTTTTTAACACCTCTAGCAAGCCTGAGTTCATTTTGTGCTTTATCCTTTCTGGCTTCCTCCCTACACTTGCTGGCTATTCATTTGAATCCCTCTTTGGTGATTTCATCCTTTTTCCGTTTCTTGTACATGTCCCTGTTAAATCTTAGCTTTAGACCTCCATGCCAGATTGTTTAGACAATGGAATCGTTTGAAACTGTGCCTTTAATATCTCACTTCTAAGAAACTCCCATCCATCATAAACTTCCTTCTCTTTTAGTATGCCTGACCACGAGACGGCACCTAGTATTTCCCTAAGTTTACCGAAATCAGCTTTCTTAATGTCTAGAATGCGAGTCTAACAACGCTTGGCTTCCCCTTTCCACTGTACAGCAAACTCTGGGAGAGCATGGTCACTCCCACCTAAGGATCCTGCCACGTCCGCCCCATTAAGCAGGTCATTCCTGTTGGTTAAGATCAGGCCCAAAATAGCCAATCCCCGTGTTGCTTCTTTCACCTTCTGGACAATGAAATTGTCTGCAAGGCAAGTGAGGAATTTGTTGGATGTGATATTCTTGGCAGAATTTGACTTCAAACAAATATCAGGATAGTTGAAATCTCTCATTACTATTATCTCTCCTTTTTCTGAAGGTGTGCCCATCTGTTTTAGAAAGGCCTCAGTCTGGTTTGGGGGGCTATAGTAGACCCCCCCACAGTGACTTCATTGTTGTTTCTTTCCTCCTTAATTTTTACCCAGATGCACTCAGCCTGGCTTCCAGGATTTAAGTCATGGATCTCTTCCCAGGTGTAAATGTCCCTGATAGACACAGCTACGCTTCCTCCTTTCCCGCTTAGTCTGTTTCTCTGAAACAGGTTATACCCCTTTATTGCTCCGTTCCAATTGTGAGACCTCATCCCACCAGGTTTCAGTGATGCCTATGATAGCCCTCCTCCACATTTGTGGGTTTCACTTTTGTGAATGTGATTATTCGTGAGGTGTGTGTGCCTCTCCCCGCCAACTTGCCTTCTCCCATTCCCTTGCCTTTTTCCCAGGCATGGAGAATGCGTCCTGGGGCAAAGGGCAAGGGAATGGAAGGCGTACTTGCTTTCCCCCCACATTCGCTTGCCTTTTGCCCGGGCACGGGGGATGCACGCGGAGGCTCCTGCTCCCTGATACGCAGCGGAGCGGATATACGGGCCTTGCGTTGCTGGACCTCCTCCTCCACAGGGCCACCAGCTTGCACTTGCTGCAGGAGTAGCCACCCGCATCCTCCGGCAAGAACACAAACGCACCACAGCTGTTGCCGGTGGCCGCAGCAGCTCCCTCAACATCCATATTCGGCCGTCCCAAGTAGGCACTGAAACAGAACTCTGTGCCTTCCACGCAGAATCTTCCCGCTAAGCACACACACATGAAATGCCTCCTGGCTTTGCTGCCTGTTGGCCAAGTTCCTATTTGCGGATCTCCAGAGACTGGGGCTCCAGTTATAAGTATGGGATTTCACGGTCAGCTGCCTGTTTCAGGGCAGTATGTGAAACTTCAACACACCCCAGCATCCAGCGTAACTTCATTGTCCCATCAGTTCCTTGAGCCATAATCTTCTGGCTTCTGATTGTCACTGCCAGTACTTTCTGCATTTAATTTCCTTCCGACCTCCCTTTCTATAATGTACTCCCCACCCAGGGTCCAGCAGAAACCTGATGGGGCAGAAGGCACTGCCAACACAATTATGCTGGACGTTCACACTCAGTGATGTGCCGACAGTGGAAGCCCTTGTGAAAATGTAACATCTGCCCATGTGATGCAGTGGATGCCCACGTGTGCAAGCACTGGGAAAGCAAACTGGCTATTCCACATCGAGTGAGCTGTTTGTCCCATATAGGATCCTGGCCATCAGTGCTGGTGGCCCCTTCACATATATGATGCAATGGACTGTGCATAGTCTGTGAAAGCTTTTGGTACAATAAGTGTGTTATTTCCTCTGATGCCGCTTTATTGTCATCGCTGCGGGAGGCCATCACACTGGAAGCTGCATCTTTTGTCCACCCTTCCTTCCAACCTCACATCCCCACTGTGGGAGACTGATGGCCTCCTGTCTTCCGCCTTGTTCCCCTAGGAAATGCATTTTAGGGAGAGCGGCGTGGAAGAGTTTGTGAACGGGAGGATGGATGCATTGGGGGAGAAACTTGATCAGTGTTTCAGTCAGATGGACCAGCCTCTTCGTGAGGGTGTCGCAAATGCCAGAAGACAGCATGAGAAAATTGTTACAAGGATGCTCACGGTAAGGAAAATCTGTTATGCCTGCATTAACAAATACCTGCAGGATCACTTCCTTCTATAAAACCCTTCCATAAGCTCAGCTCAGCTGGGGAACGTCTGCTTCAGTCAGCAAAACGAGGCTGACTGTCACTCAGATGATAATTTTTTTCAGCCACCCCTAATTTGTGGAACGACCCGGCAGAAGAGATTTGTTAGCCGGAGACACTGTCGGCATTCAAAACAGCAGTAAAGACCATTCTTGTCTGGCAGTCTTAGCCAGATTAATTTTAAATTACGGTTTTTAAAGTATTTATTGATGGATTTTAATATGTATTGGCTTTATGTGCCTTTTAAACGAAATTAGGTGGTATGTTACTTGTTGTTCCCCACCTAGATCCATAAGGAGGGGCAGGGAGGAGATAAATATTATCCCCACCCTCACCCTGATCTCATCAATCCCTTCTCTAAACGCCTTTTTTTGTGCACAATTTTTCTTGCAACTCCTGGCTGAACTCTGGCTCCATCCTCGTTTAGAATTTCCGAGGTTATTATATTTGGGTTTGGATTGAGGCTGAGGTGGGAGCAAGGGGGCCGGTGGGAAGGGACTTCCCTGCTTCCTCCCACCCTTAACATTACACACACACCCCAAAAAATGATACACAGAGGATCGGGGCCCCCGATGATGGGGTGGCCTGTGATGTGGGGAAGAGGGAGGGCACACCCTCCCAGCACACCTTTGCACCGATTCATGTTGTCATGTCTGCTGTTTATCAGTGATGGTCTTGTTAATATATTGCTGAGGACACCGGTATGTTGATTGGTATATTCACGTATATTATAGCTAGGTGTGCAAAGAACACATATGCCAGTGAAGAGAACGTGCTATTTCAGGGCAAACTGTTTTCAGAAATGTGTCTATTTGTCATAATCGCTACAGGAATGCATATGGGAGGAGAAAGGAACAAGCAAGGAGAAAATGATTCCCCTGCAAATTTTCACAGAGTCTGTCTTCCTGAATTTCTTTTCTTTTTTCTTTTTCTCTTTTTTTCCCTTTCTTTTTGCATGCCAGTACAAATATATATGATAAAACAATTGAAAGCTGAATGAATGAGAAATTAAGAAAAGCTGGAATTGATGTATCTTATCTCTCTCATTCTCTCTCTCTCTCTCTCTCTGTCTATCTAATGTTCTGCCTTTCTCCCTGCATGGCACTCAAGGTGGGGTACAACATTTCATTAACAATACAATTAATGCAAAAGTTAAAGCACAATTAAAACACAATTAAACTACGTTGATTTAAAAGCACAAGTTTAGAAAGCATTAAAGCATACTAAGATAAAAACACCGTACTTCCCCCCTTAAAAGCTCTATCTGCCACAACTAAACGCCTTCTTTAAAAAAAATAAGTGTTTTGCCTGCTGGTGGAAAGACAGAAGTTGCGGGGGGGGGGGGCAACTGGACCCTCCGGGGAGGGGCGTTCCACAACTTTGGGGCAGCCACCAAGAAAGCTCTCGCCCGTGTCCTCAGCAGACACGGGGGGCGGACAAGGGAAAGCCTCCCCTCACAGATCTTAGGGCACGGGCAGGCTCCTATTGGGAGAAATGGTTTTTCAAGGAGTCTGGAGCAAAGCCATGTAGGACCTTAAAGGCCAGAGCCAGCGCTTTGAATTCTGCCCGGAAGTGAACTGGCAGCCAGCAGAGGTGTTTCCGCAAGGGGGTTATATGTTCCCTATAGCATGCTGCATTCAGCAACGTGGCTGCAGCAGGGTGGACCTGATGAAGTTTCCAAACAGTTTCCAAAGGCAGCCCCACGTAGCGTGCCTTACAGTAATCCAGTGGGATGTAATCAAAGCATGTGTCACTGTGGCCAGACCTACCGTCTCAAGGAATGGGTGCAGCTGGCACATGAGTGTTAGCTGTGCAAACGCAACCCGGGCCGCCACTGAGACCTGGGCATTAACGGAAGTCCTTCCGTAACTGGTTCAGTAAAAGCGCTCTTTCCAACTACACAGAGATCTGAGGGCTACAAAGGTTTCCACAGGACCTTAAAAGCTCTGTGCTTGAAGAACGGTGTGTTTACCTCGAGGACATTTGCGCGCCTAGATTTAAATGAAGACCTTGCCAACCCCATCTATGACAAAATTGCAAGCACTTTTGGAAGCATATTCAGGTAAGGGAAGCTTTGTGTGCTCGCAGGTCCATCACCTTTATGTTCCCCTCGGGGCTGGGCCTGCCCACCTTTCTCCAGCCTTTCAAACGTGGAACTCCTTCATATATGTATGTATATGTGTGTGTGTGTGTGTGTATTCTTATTGTAACCCCCCCTCCAAAAAAGATAACATAACATAGCAAACTTTGAACTCCTACACGGGAGGCCTTCTTGCAAGAGTAAAGCATATTCACAAAAGCTGCAGCCACGGGAGGGTCCCTGATGCTCTCTCTCCCAGGACTGCTGCTGTATCTTTGTTGCATCTTTGTTCTCTGAGGCCCTTTTCACATGTGGGGGGGGGGAAACGGGCGAAAACGCCCAGAAACGGAGCTTACCTGACACCGGGTAAGTCCGTCACCAGGCGGAGCAGCGCGAGCTCGCTGCTCCGCAGTCCTCCGGCGTCCCAAACGGCGGCTTCCGGTCGGTGGGGGCTCTCCGCCAACCGGAGAAGCTCGCCGACCGGAAGCCCGCCCCCGGCAGATCTGCAGGCACGCCCTTGCACGCGCCTGCAAATCCGCTTTGGAGCCGGGCGACGGAGCGGCGCGGGGCTGCGCGCTCCGTGCTTTTTAAAAACCTCGAAAAAGAGGTTTTTAAAAAACACGCGGCGCGGCTAGTTCCGGCCGTTCCTGAGTGGATTCTGGTGCGGAACTACGAAAAGTAGTCCACGCCAGTCCACTCTAGGGTGCAAAAGACCTCCGTGAGAGGTCGCTCTGCACCACTTCGGAAGGCCGGTGTGGAAATGGCCTGAGTTTGTTCTGCCTGTACAAGGAGGCAGGCAGAGACCTCGGTCATCTGGAGATGCTGGGGGCCGACTCGTAGCATGGGGCTTGGCTACTGGGAACTCTTTACCAGCGGGACTGCTGCAGGTACGCTGACACTGAAGAAAAAATACTGTGTGTTCTTTCTCAAGTCCTTGCAAAACTAAGGCCATTTCTATACTAGACTGTTATAGTGCTGCTATTCCACTTTCAACATCCTATGGAATCCTGGGGTTTGCAGGTTGGGGGGGGGGCTAGCCAGGCCTTTGAGGAGACTACCCTTTGAGGCCCCTCCCTAAACTGCAAACCCCAGGATTCCACAGGATGTTGAAAGTGGAATAATAGCACTATAACAAGGAAGTGCGAAAATGGCCTGAAACTGCAACTGAGTCCCGATGTTAATATGCACTGAAGTCCTTACAAGTAAAAGACACGCAGCTTGCTTGCAAGGCTCTTATGACTCCAGCACGAGCAGCCAGGAGGCTTCTGAGAGGTGGAGTGAGGAGGACTGACGCTCCCTAGCATTTCCCTCTCGTGCTGCAAGGCCCCTCTCGGGGACTGCGGGGGGCGGCGGGGGGGACCTGCTGGGAAATTCCTGCCCTTGGTTGCCCTGCGCACGCACGGTCTCGCTGTCTCATCGTGGGTCCTTTCGCTTCACGCAAGTGCAAGGCTGTACTCTACTTTAACTGCCACGACAACATCCTATAGAAAATGGTTAAGGGATGGGCATTTAGGATTCTCAGCCAGAGAGCGCTAGCGCCTTGCCGAACTACAAATCCCAAGATTAGTCAACAACATTTAAAGTGGAATCTGTTATAACTGTCCAGTGTGAAAGGGCCTCGGGAGAAAATCTTTGGATGCCATTTAAGCCATGTGGCTGCAGCTGCTTAGAGAGCAGAAGGCTGCTCCGAGCATAGCTTTTAATGGCTACGGTTGCTTTATTTTGTTAATTTTCATGCTGCTTTGTACTTGTTATGTATTAAATCTAGAGTATTTCATGGATTATTCCATTTCTGCACTATGTATTAAATTACTAGTTTTGCCTCATTAGGATTTGTTATATTTGTACCTCTGTTTTTTTCAATCCCGTGTTTACTGGGAGTCACTTTAGGCACAGCGGCATATAAATAAGCTAAGGGCACGTCCAAATTGTTGCATAAAAGTGCGACATCATTTATTAATGGCTGCGACTTCCTAGAAATGCATTTCCTCTCCAGTCGGCAGAGAGGAGAGGCAAGGAGAAGGAAGCTGGGTCGGCGATTTGGCCAAAAAACAGCCACATTTAATAATGCTGCAGACAACGGGCCAGTCGTAGCTTTCTTCTGTGCCTTTCCTCACTCTTGGCTTTGGAGACTTGGATGGGCGTAGCTTCTTTTTAAAAGGTACAGGTTTCCAAAAATCTTACTATTCTTGTGTAAATGCCCTGTGGCCCCCCTCCCATCCAAAGAAAGGAGCTTTAATGGGAACAAGAAATTTCCGTGTCCTGTTCAAAGGTACCTCCCTGGTGATATGTCCTTGAATTTAAAACGAAAACTCAGCTTCTAGGTCAGAATAAAATGTTTGTACTCGTGCTTGGAACTGCCTCTGTATGTTCTGTGAAACAGACCGTGCCGTTTGGTTGTTAGAAAGCAATAGGGAGAACAACCGACAGGGATGTTTCCTCCGTCCGTTCCCGGCCCCCCACTGTGACGAAGGCAGCCCCCTAATCAGGCAGACCCGCTCGATTGTGGGTGCAGCTTCTTGTTACGATCTTCACGTGCCGCTCTGCTGTTCGAACAGGACGGAAAGAGTGACCAGGGCCAGCCTGTGGTCTCACCTGAACATGTTTCAGGAAGAGGTGAACGAGAAGATCCGCCAGATTGCAAAAGAGAGGAAAATCCCGGATGACAACAGCAAGACTGGAACCTTCATCCATGAAGTAAGTTTATACTTACTGAAAACAAAGACAACACAGCCCCAGCGCTCGTGGGGATTCTCTCCTCTTGCTCTGTATTTCCAGCCCTCTTGGGTGATCTTGAGCGGTCTCTCCGGCCGACCGGCGGGGGGGAGTCTACGGCTGTGGGGAAGCCGGGGATGTGACTCCTGTGCCAGCACGGCATAGTTGTTTGAACGCTGGACGACTCTGGAGAGCAGGGTTCGAATCCCTGCTTGGCCACAGAAACCCACTGGGTGACCTTGGGTGCAGCACACACTCTCGGCCCCAGACAACCCCATGATAGTTTTACCGTGAGTCAGAAGTGGCTAGAGGGCACACAAGAAGGGCGCTCCTTCTCTGTGCGCCCTTGCTACGTGGACCCAGAGGGCCAAAAGATCGCGGATTCGAGGCTTCTTGTGGCTTTGAGTCGTGCGCGGAAAATAGGCAGCCGTCGGACGCCGTGGGGGAGGCCTGGTGTCATGCGCTCCCGGGGGCCACCTTCAGGGGAAAAGCCCTGCTTACGAAGATCGTTTCTGTGACTGAGAGAACAAAATGTGAGGACTTTATATTGATCCCCGCAGATAGACGTCATCCTGAAAAGACTGTGGAAAGAGGTTCTCCGGAGGAAGACGGTCATCTACCGGGCGCTTCCGCGGTCCATCCAAAGTTCTCTGAGACCCCATTATGAAGGTCAGAGATTTTCTTGTCTGGCTGTGACGGATGCGGTTTACCTTTCGTACTGGGGGGACTTCAGCGTGGCAGCGTTCGGAGAGGGGGCCTAGGGGTTTCAGGAAGTGGGATGGGGCTAGTTTTGAATTAGAGATTTTACTCTTTCTGTCTCTCTCAATCTCTGGGGGGGGGGGTGGAGAGTGAGAGAGAAGGGGCTTCTGTTCCTCATCGGCAAGTTGCCTTTACAAGATGCCAGCCTCTGTGCTGGGTTGCCGTGTCAAGGCACGCCAACGCTCTGGTGAGGAGCCCCCGTTTTCACATCCTTATGGCTCAGGTTTCCCTTTCGGGAGGGAGTCATCCCGTTGCCCCAGTTCTCTTCCTCCAGCTGCTCAACTCAGAGATTCTATAGCGGAATTCAGTAAAAAATATGTATAACTTGGCATTGAACCAGCAAACTTTAGTCAGCTGATCAGTTGGCAAAAAGCAGTGTGATGTGATGATGCTAAGAGGCTGAACGTGGCTTGCGTCTCAGCTGCGCTGCCAAATCACAGTGCAGTCGTCCCTCGAGCTCCTGGCACGCCGAGTGCTTGAGGTCCTTATGGGAGAAGCTCTCCAGCTCTTCTGCGCAGCGCATGGCCTCCCCGTGGGACCGTCTACCTGGATGATCAGGACACATCGGTGTCTTCAACTGACTCCTCTCTGGGGGCTCATAGGAGGCTACGATGCCCCCGAGCCTAACTGTGTATGAAACAAGCAAGGAGGAGAACATATTCGGGGGCACGGGGATCTGTTCTCTACTTCTTGGCTTAAATGCGTGAAGCCTGCCTGTTCAGGCGACAGCCTTGTCACCCTTTAGAATGCACTGGCATTTTATTGTGCTGGAATACAGGGTCTCGGGGCACGGAGGCCGCTGGGTGGCTGGATGGCTGGAACCCGGCAGTAGAACCTTTTCCCCATTCCCCGCAAGTTGCTCAAAACTGGTTTTGTGCCGTGTCCCTCTTTTCCTGGATTTTGTCTCTTCCTGCTTTGTTCCCACCAGAGGGGCTGAGAGCCTGAGGATCAGGCCCCGGGCTATGAATCTTCCCACAAAGCAAGCGTTACCCCTTTCTTTGAGGAAGCTACGGGATGAATGAGCCACACTAATCAGAACGGGATAGTCAATACAGTTGTTTAAAAAAATTAGTTTACAACCCCAAGCAAATCATTTTAATACTGGCTGCCTGGGATGATATCATCATCATCATCATCACCACCATCATCTTTATTTGTATCCCACCAGGCAACCCACTGTTAAAGGATTTCTGCTGGATGAATTCCTCACTGGCATCATCCTTATCCATTTTATAGTCCACTCAGTGAGATCTCTCCAACAGTAAATCTCATTTTCATCTGTGCTTCTTTTCTGCCTGCTTCTTTGTAATATTTTGGCCATTCTTGATTCCAGAGGCCTCAAAAATTAGGGGCCATAAAGCCTGTGATCGCATGAAGAGCATTCTCCAGGAAAGCATTGGGCGAGAGGTGAAGGACAACATGTTTGAGAAGGCCAAATCTCAGACGAAGAGCTACTTCCTGGAATTGAAGGTAGGGTGGAGGTGGGAGCCCCTTGGCTTGGACTCCGGCACCGTCTGCCCAGGAGAACGCTGGGTGCGCAATGACCTTCTCTGGATGAAGGGGTCAGGCCAGAGATTGGAAAAGTGACTTGTGTTTGGACTACACCTCCCAGCTCCAAGGCAGTGGCAAACCTGCCAGGGAATTACGGGAGCAGTAGTTCTGACCCACGGTCATACAGCTGACTCTTCTTTCTGGTGGTTGGCTGCAGTTCTCTGGGACTGGTGGAAATAGATCCTCTTAACATGGAGCCCGTCGAGGGCTTGTAGTTTCACAGTGTGGGGAATGTTTTGTGTCCCGCAGGAGCAAATCATGCTGACTCTGAAGAAAGAAATCCCCACGGTGCTCAAACTGCTCTTGTTGCAGCAGGACCAGCTGGCCGTGAAGCTGCCGGGTAAGTGCAGGGATTGCATCGCGAGTCTCCCGTGCTCCTCCCCCCAGATCCCCAAATTCGTCAAGAAACGGCTGGTGGGAGGGGGCTGGGATTTGTTGTCTAGTGCTGTTTCAGCTCCCCTCCACAAACAGCCAAAAATTGCCCTGAAAATGGACTGGAAGTGACTTCCAGTTTCAGGAAAAGGCAGACATGTGGCCCAAGTTGGCCCTTTCGCTCTCCATGCGTGCCCACATGTGTGCTTCTGAAGCAGAGGCTTCCCCACTTACCTGGCAGGTGAGGGACCGGAGCACTGTCAGGAAACAGGTTGGGTTGAAAAGCAGAACCCATGTAGGCAACATGAGGGAAATTGTGGAGGCTCACTTGGGACCGACTGCGTGCGCGCCACTTGCAAAGTCTCTCAGCTGGCTTTGCGCCATTCCCCCCCCCCAGCTCACTTCTCAAGCAGCGTGTGCGTGTCTGCGAGCGGTCCCGAGTGAGCTTCTGCAGGCAGGAAGAACTGATGAACGAGTGGAACTCCTGTCGAATTAACTGAACTTGTCCTTAATTTGGAAGCATCAAAAGAGCGAGTCGTCAGATAATGAGGTGTCAAAAGTTGGGGGCTTCCTGTGACCAACTTACTTCACCACAGTGTACAAAGTCTTGAAAATACCGAGGCTTAAAAACCTCCGACAGTCTCAGATTTGGCTCAGGTAGAACCTGGTTTTCTCCATAACAGTTCTGTGTCAGTCCTATCACCATCACCACCACCTTGGCTGTGGTGGTCCCAAGGCCGTAAAGCAGAGAGATTCATTTTTTAAAAAAATTGTTCTAAATGCCTGGGAGGAAAAAAAGCTGCAAGACATTTTAAAAAGGCTTTGGTTTGATAAGGAGGAACTTACTGCTGCCATTGCTTCAGTGGTGCAAAGACTTGGTTTTGGCTTTGTGGGAGGGGGGCAGTGCATTGGCTTCCCCTCCCCTTGTCGTCCCAAGAAGTGCTTGGGTCTGGTCTGGGGACCCCGCGTCCTGGTTTCCCCCTCTGGCCTTGCCTTCTGCAGCCTGCTCGCTGAGCAGCCTCTTGGCAGTATGGATGGAATGGAAATCCATCAGTTTCCTGACTGGGGTTGAATTTGGAGTTCCTGACCCCTCAAGAAACTTAGCCAGGAAGAAAAATGGGGTGTCAAAAGTTTCCGCAAAAACTGTGCAGTTTTTGTCATCTGCGCATCTTAAATCGTTGATGTTCCTTCCTCCAATTTTCATGCCACCTTCCTCCAAGTCTAATCTTGCTTTACCTACGATATGTTCCATGTACAAGTTAGACAGGGTGATACAGTGCAGCCTTGTCAGACCTCCTTGCCAACTGGAAACCCATCTGTTTCTCTGCGTTCCGTCCTAACAGTGGCCTCTTGTCCTGCGTAAGGGTTAGGCATCAGGACAATCAAATATTGTGGCACACCCATTTTTTAAGAGCGATCCATAGTTTCTCATGATCTACACAATCCAAGGTTTTGCTATCATTTATGAAGCACAGACTGATTTTCTTTTGACATTCTTGGTGGCACTCTATTATCCAACATATGTTTGCAACATGATCCCTAGTGCCTCTTCTTTTCCAGCTGGGACACCTGGCATTTCTTGCTCCATATACGATAAAACTCTCTACTGTAGGATTTTGAGCATGACTTTGCTTGCATGTGCGGTTAATGCAACAACCATATGGTTACTGCAATCCCTTTTCTTGGAACTGGAATGCATCCTGAGTGTTCCTCCAATCTGTGGGCCGCTCTTTTGTTTTCCATATTTGTTGATAGATTTTAGTTAGAACTAGGATAGAATCTGTCTCCATAGACCGAAGCAGCTCTATTGGTACGGCACCTGTCCTCGGTGATCTATTTCCCCCAAGCGCTCTGAGTGCAGCTTTCACTTCACGTCTTAAAACTGGCAGCTAGTCTTCATTTGGTTCTTGCTTGAATGAACCTGCCAGCCTTTTGTCTCTTTTTCCGCACAACGATGGGAAACTACGCAGGTGGGGGTTCCCGTTGTTGTGGGGAAAAAAATCGCGAGTGTCTTGAAGCTGCAGGATGAAAAACTGCCCCACTGTTCTTGACGTCTTCCAGAACGTGGCGAAATCAGGACTGGCCATCCCTCCCTGATAGGAAACTTTTCTTATTTGCACGGTGTCTCTAGCCCCTTGTGTAGTCACAGCCGATGACGGGTTCCCACGAAGGGTGAATGCCATCTCCTCCTCCCCCTATTTCTCTTTTTGCCCGTCTTTTTAAGTTGCTGCTGCTACTTACTGAAGCTTTGCTTCCACCTCTCATACCCGCCACCTTCTGAAAGCTTAAAGTCTCTCCTCGTGCCTTCTGCTGGAGCGGACAATGTACGGCAGCAACTGTGGGACGAAAATCGGGCTTAGCTTTGCAAACTGTTAATGTGCCCCCCCCCTTTTATTTTTGCTTTGTGGAATTAAAGGTGCTGTTACCTTACGGCCCCAAAGTGGCCCTCTGTCCACAGCGCTCTCCGCGGGTGGCGTCCGGCTGTCAGAAGTTGTCCGTGCTCCCGGTAGCAGTTTATCTGAGACTTTTGTAGGACGTGCCCTGATGAAGCCACGGGTGCATCGTAAAGTAAACGTGTGTCCCGCGGACCAGGCGTGTGCCGGAGGGTACCTGAGGCTTCCCGAACGAGCAGAGGGAGAGGCAGCCCGTCCCTGCGGCTGAGGCGCGTCCGGCGCAGGCCGAGCGGAGCGCCCGAGGACCCGGCTCCGAGGGCGGCGCTTCTCCCCGGGAGGCGCGGGCGGGCGAACGCGGGCCCTCCTCCAAACTCAGCTACGCGCGGCGGGTCCCTCCTTCCGCTGACTGAGACGTGCGTGACATCGTGGCGGTTACGAAGCGAGGGACAGCGTCGCTCTTGCGAACCGAGGTCCAATACAGGATTCGGTCGATTAATTGCGGGGAAGGCCAGCGAGAGGACGGGGGGGGCGGAATCTTGCTCTTCCCAGTCCGCCGAGGCCGAGGGAAACCGCCGCGTCCTCTCCTGGTTCGTGCGCTCCTCCTCGTCGAGAACTTTCGCCGGCTCGGCCCCCCGTGATGCGGCCGGGCCACGCGAGTCCCGGCCCTCGTCTGTGAAAGGGCGGAGGGTGTCGTTCTGGGACACTTCGGAAGGGTCTTGGGGGGCACCCGGAAACACCGGCCCCTGCCGAACAGCCCCCGAAGCTGACGGGGGGTAACGCGGCGCCCCGTCCGGTCGTCCGAAAGGGGAGCTGTTGCCCGAGCAGCTGATCCTCTGTTAACGGGGCCCTCAGTTTCAGTTTCCATAAAGGTTCAGTAAAAGTGAAGTAAATAAATGAAGGCCTGAGTGCCAAGTAAGAGTTCTGGAGGGCGGGGTGTGTTGCCTGCTTTGTGGTTGTCTCCACGCTGTCGTTCACACCCAGAGATTCTTATTTGTGAGGTAACAGAGGCCGGTCGCTGGATATTTAACTGCGTGGATGGCGGCCTGGTCACAGTCTTCTTCTTCTTTTTACAGATATGGAACGTGAGTGCAAAGGTATCAAAAAACTCATCAAAGAGTTACAAACTGGTGAGCAGTGAAGAAAATGTGACCAAGATACAGTTTCTTGAAGTATTGCTTTTACACGTGGTGCAAGATCGTGCTTTAAACCGTGGTACTCCTGGTGGGAAGCATAAACGTCACGGGGAGTTCTGCAGAGTTCCCAACATGTATGCTGAATTTTATTTCTGTGCAGATGTTAATAGAAGATTGCTTTCTTGTCGTCTCATTTTTCTAGAGATCTCAGTCTAGCATTGCCCACTGAAAATGCGAAACTGTGCCAGACTCAGGGTTATCACAGAATCCCAAAGCTGGAAGACCCCCCAGGGGCCACCCAGCCCATCCCCGCCCTGCCGTGCAGGAAGACACAAAGTCCTCCCTTGGACAGATGGCCGCCCAGCCTCTAGTTAAAAGCCTCCAGAGAAGGGAATCCCACCCCACTCCTCCGCGGAGGCAGCAGCTGATTCCACAGTCAAATGGCTCTGACTGCCAGGAAGTTCTTCCTGAGGCTTAGGTGGAATCTCTTTTCCTGAAGTTTGATATCGTTGCTCTGTAGCGTCCTCGTCTCCAGAGCAGGACACGGAGCGATGGCTTCAAACTTCTCGCACGCATGTGGATTCCCCCCCCTTGCCTCTCAGCAGCCCTATTTTGACCGCAATTCTGCCAGAATTCACCCGGGAGAGTTTCCGGTTACTGAGCGAGAGAGAGAGAGAATAATGGAAACATCTGCCTAGCCCCCCCCCAACTCCAGTACGTGAGCACGTGCGCATTGGTGTGAGAGTGTGCATGTGTGTCTGCTCGCGCTCTCTCCCCCCCAAGCGCACGCGTGCACGCACGCACGCACACGCATGCACCCAGAGTTCCTCATGCCCTGCCTGCCCACCCAGCAAAAAGGGCTGGGGAGCCAATGAGAGGACTGTCATACTGGGTTTCCTTCCAGCCCCCCAAGACTGACTTCTGCCCTTGAAAAGGAGCAGGAAACTCCCCAGCATTCATTAATTCTCACGCTGCCGCCACCCACTGAATTCTGAATTGACTGAGCAGCCCAGTGGGACCCTGCTCAGTGGGTCGCCAATCTCTGTGCCTAAGGACCTTTCCCTTCCCTCGCCTCTCCCTTCTGGGTCCTATCTAAGTGTGTGCCGAAGAAGGGCCTGGGAATGGAGAGGAAACAGAGGTTCTATAAAAAAGTATTTATTTTAAGGCATGCAAGTAAACAAGACAATAATACTCATGAGAGGCTCCCCCCTCTCAGCTACGCTTAAAGTTACAGTAGTTGTAAAAAACCAGATATATTCTTAAGATCAGCCGACTTCCAAAATAGCAAAAAGCCCTAAGGCGACTAACTGTCTAATATTCGAGCTACTCGTATATTCGAGTTCACAGGCTCAGATGGTCTAAGAGATGAGCGAGGCCAGCAGGCGAGGCGCAGGGCCTGCAGCCTACGACTGGCACAGATTTCCTCTCCGGGAGGCTTCTTCGCTGTCTCTCTGCCGCGCGGTCTCTCAAGGATTTTTATAACTTCTCCATCGGAGCGTCTCGAAGATGCTCGCCTTTCCCCCCTCGGTTGGGCGATTCTCTCCCCGTGACCTGTGAGGCTGACCCACAGTAAAAAGTGTAACCTGACCCCAACGCCCCATTAGCCCTCGGCTTACCTGAAGAGGGAAGTACCCCCCCTCGGCCAAGTCTGGACAATGGGAAGCCCCACGATCGCGAGGACGAAAGAAAGATAATCCTGAAGACGCAAGGAAAGAGGGATATGACAAATACTTTCAGTTTTTCTCCTCCTCGGTGAGAGGAAGTTAGGACACGAGGATTTGTCCAGAGGGGGGTTGCCCTTGCCTTCATATGGGGCTGAGAGAGTGTGACCTGCCCAAGGTCACCCATTGGGTTTCCACGGCCGAGCGGGGATTCAAGTTCACCATTTAAACAGCGATGCCATCCTGGTTCTGGGTGCACGTCCTACTGCAGCTGGCCCAGAAACCCCCTCTCCACCAAGACGTTGCAACCAATCAGTCCACTCCAGACCCCATTGTCCACAACAGGTTCCCTTTGTCTTGCGTCTGGAACCTTCACGGCCACAGGCTCTTTTCAGGGTGCAAATACGCCTGATTTCAGGATGCCCAGGGCAGTCTCTCGAAGGTCTACCCGTCACTCTGTCCGTCTGGCTCCTGAATGAGAACCGTCCTTAGGTCCTACCTAAGCCAAAACACATTTCTGGTCCTCACTCCTCTTCTGGACTGGTAGTTATAAACCCTCCCACACCCCTCAGCCTCTCTATCATTTTTCCTCCCTTCCTCCTTCAGTTAGCGCTTGTGTGAACGCTTGACTGTATGTATCTTGTGTGTATGCACGAGTGAATTCCCCCAATAAAAGCACATTTTTAGCTTACTTTTTAATCTTTGCCTGGATTTTGCTTGGTCTGACCTTGTAAAAATTGGGTACAAGATCCTGCTGGGTTACCCTGCCCCTCGTTTTGCTATAGCCGGTGCTCTGCTAATTTCTCCAACCTTTGCATTTTTGGAGCAAATCAAGGTGTCTCCCAGGCGACCCCCAGAAGTCAGGGTAACACTCCCAACAGATGGCCATCCAGCCTCTGCTTAAAAACCTCCAAAGAAGGAGGAAACTCCACCACACTTCATGGAGGCAGCAGCTGATTCCCCTGCCGGACAGCTCTGACCGTCAGGAAGGTATTCCTGAGGTTCAGGTGGAGTCTCCTTTCCTGCAGCTGGAATCCATTGCTCCGTGTCCTAGTCTCTGGAGCAGTGGAAAACAAGCCCACTCCCTCTTCGACATGACATCCCTTTAAATATTTAAACACGGCTATCATGTCCCCTCTTAACCTTCTCTTCTGCAGACTAAACATACCCAGCTCCCTAAGCCGTTCCTCAGAGGGCTTCATGGCTTCCGGACCCTTCACCATTTTGGTCGCCCTCCTCTGGACAAGCTCCAGCTTGTCAATATCCTTCTTGAATGGAGGTGCCCAGGACTGGACACAGGATTCAAGATGAGGTCTAACCAAAGCAGAGTAGAGTGGTACCAGTACCTCCCTCGATCTAGACACCATATTCCTATTGAGGCAACCAAGAATGGCGTTGGCTTTCTTGGCTGCTGCATCACACTGCTGACTCATGTTCACCTTGTGATCTACCAAGACTCCTAGATCCCTTTCACACGTACTGCTATCCAGCCACGCATCCTCCTTCCTATATTCATGCCTTCCATTTTTTCTCCCTAAGTGCAGGACCTTACATTTCTCTCTGTTGAAATTCATTTTGTTAGCTTTGGCCCAGCTCTCCAATCTGTCCAGGTCATTTTGAATTTTGATCCTGTCCTCTGGGGTATTAGCAACCCCTCCCAATTTGGTGTCATCTGCAAATTTGATCAGCATGCCCTCTACTTCTTCATCCAAGTCATTGATGAAGATGTTGAATAGCCCTGGGCCCCGGACAGAACCCTGTGGCACCCCAGAAGGCACTTCTCTCCAGGAGGAAAAGCAGCCATTGGTGAGCATCCTTTGGGTTCGGTCGGTCAACCAATTACCAATCCACCCAGCGGTAGCCCTGTCCAGCCTGCATTTTACTAGCTTCTTTGCAAGAATGTCATGGGGAGCTTTTCAAAGGCCTTACTGAAATCAAGATATGCTACATCTACAGCATTCCCTTTGTTACCCTGATTTCTGGGGGTCCCGTGAGGGACACCTAAGCGCGCTCCAAATATTACAAAGTTGGGAATTAGCAAAGAGCACAAGCTAGCACTACGAGAGGCAGGGCAACGTAGCGAGATCTTTTACCCAATGTCTACGGGGCAGGCCGAGTCAAGGAGCAAACAGAAGTAAAGAATAATAATTGTTTTATCGATGTACAGTCAAACACGTGTATGCAACACACTCACACGGAGAACTATGGAAATAAAGGTAGGAGTTGGATAGAGGGATTTCGAGAGGAGGTTTTGTATGGGAAATACTACACCTGTCCTGAAGCCCGGCTAGTCTGAAGAAAAGTTCGTGGAAGTGAGGATTCTCAGCACGAGGAGCTGAGGGGAAGGCTCGCCGGACGAAGCGACAGTGAGGCGGGATGGAAGCCGAGAGCGATCCGAGGAAGCGCTCAAAGTCAGGGGGTCTTATAGGGGAAAATGTGGCCGCAGGCTAGTCCGTTCTCGGGGATAACAATGAGTTTTGAGCTGGAGACAAAGCCTCCGAAAGGTCAGTATTTACATGATTGAGTTATGAGAGACAACAGAGTAGCCAGTATGCAAACGCGGAGTGCTGGACAGTTGAGTATTCGGCTCGTCAAGCTGCCGGCGCGGGGCAGGGAGTCCTTCGTAAGTAGCGTGCATACATACTGTGGTACCTGCCTTGAGGTCTCCTGAAGCGGCGGTCTGGCTGTTTCTGGCCAGCCTGGATTTGTTTGGAATGTTTCGGCTATTGTCGGCCGTGCCCGTATGCGTGCTTGTCCGGGGGCCTCGCAAGCACGTGGAGAGGAATAGGTAAAGAAGGCCAAATTATTGATATCAAATGATATCTAATATCCCACAAGCCCGGGCTAGAAACTGCGGTAACACCTTCATCTATCGAGCTCGTAACTCTGTCAAAAAAAGAGGTAAGATTAGTCTCTTAGGAGTGCCAGAGATGCCTCCTTCCCTGCCTGTGCCAACCCTCCAGTCCAGCCCGAAAGAAGAGCTTCCCCAGGAGCACCAAGACTTTCTCGCCAGCTCTGTGGAAGTGCCCCGGGCACCCTTCTTCCACAGAGCGCCGTGGGCTGCTAGGGGTCATCTGGTGTGCCCGGTCCTCTGATTAACCTTTCCCAGCGTTAAGGGGTAGAATGAAGCAAAACAAAGCCAACGATGGTACCATTTATAGCTTAATTGATTAAAAATCAAGGAGTAAACATCGTGATCTGGGGATGGAAGAAAGGGGAAGATCAGTATTTCCAGTGGATCTTATATGATATGAACAGTCCAGAAGCTTAAAAATAATTTGGCACACTTTAGCTTTTCATATGGATAAGCTGGTGGAAATTAAGAGGGGCTGCAACAGGGCCTTCAATGACTCTTACTTTTATTGGTATTGTGAATTACTAGTTTGCCTGATAATTCTTTGCTCATTCCCTTTTTTCTTCTTTTGTTGTATTGGTTGCTCTGACAGTTTCGTCATTCAGTTGCTGAATGACTTTCATGATTTTTTCACCTCTGGGATTGTTATGTATACTATCTGTTGCCTTCATTTTATGTTCAGTCTAGTGCCAAATAAAACGTTTAATTGGTTTCTGTTCTGGTGTTGAGTTGGTGGTTCCTCTTTCTCAGCGGTTGGCAGCCATTTCAGCCCAAGGGCTGCATACAAGAAGAGACTTCTCAGCGGCTACTTCCAGGCTATGGGACTCCCTCCCACAAGATGGGTAGGCGCCTCTGCTTTTCTTCCTTTGGCATACAGACTTCTGTATTTGGATAGACTTTTGGCTATTGACAGGTTGCTGCAGAATTTGTTCTTAATGGTGGGCATTGTGCTTTTTAACTACTTATGTTTTCAGTACTTTACGATAGTTTTAATGTGGTGGTTGGTTTTAATGTTGCTTAATGTTGTTGCACACCTTCACATTATTTCTGATTTATGGGCACCCTATCATGGGGGTTTCTTGGGAAGCTTTCTTCAGAGGAGGGGTTTGCCACGTATTCCTTTTTCGGGCTGAGAGAATGTGACTTACCCAGTGAGTTTCCGTGGCTGCGTGGGGATTTGAGTCCTGGTATCCTAGAGTCCTAGTCCAATACGCAAAACGCTACACCACACTGGATCGTGAGCCAGCGGCAAACACAGCCAGTAGTGGGCAGACACAAACCCCTGTATTTTCCTCCCCATCCTTTTTCAGACCACATGTTGGGGATCCGAATGGAAAGAAAAATAAAATTCAGTTGGGAGGTGGGGAAAGGGAAGCTTCGTGTTTCTGTGTGTAGGGGGGTGGTCTCAGTCCAAAGCAGAGCCATGTGCATTTGCTCTGAAGCAAGAAAAAAAACACGTTTTGCTTCATGCTCCATATTTAGCATAGCACACTGTTTAACATTTTAAAAGGGATTAGATAAATTCCTGGAACACAAAGCCAGAAATTAATTAATTAATTGATTGATTGATATTCTGAGTTACTCCCAATATGGCACCCGAGGTGGCTTAGAGAACAAGTTGAAAGAATAGTGTTAACACGTGATTATTGTATGAACTGGCACCCTGTAGCAGCTAAGCTAGGTTGGCAAGGGGAGTACCCAGGCTGAGAGAGAGCTCTTGACTCTGGCCCTTTCCGCACCTTACCTTTTCTCGGCACTGGGGCGCGGGGATCACGGGAGCAGCCTCTTCCGAGAGGCTCTTGCGTCCCCGCTGCTTCGGCTCTGCAGCTGCTGCCCGCTGGCCGGCAGGCAGTGTGAGGTCTCTGCCTCTTCCTTCTGCAGCGCAGCCGGGCATTTTCCCAGGCTGCGCTGGGGGAGGAAGCGCAAGGGGCACAGCTCCGTAAGTGCGCGCGGGACCCCGGAGCGACGCGTGATTGCGCACCGTTTTCGGCTACAAGCCGAAAATGAAATAGTGCGCGATCGGCGCCTGCTGGCCCTGGCAGCGTCACGCAATTGCAAGGACGTCTTCTGAAACACTCCTTGCAGTTGCACGACGCTCCAGAGGCCCTTCTGCATGGCAAATGCCGTGCGAAAAGGGCCTCCCACTTAACCGATCCTGGATCGTCTCTAGAACTTCGGTGCAAAGCCTCATGAATTCTGATCCTCCCCTCCTTCTGGGAGACTCACCGAGAGTGGCCGGCTGCTTAGCTAATGGCCCCTTCTGGCAGGAGAGGTGGGAAAGAGGGCATTTTCTTGGCTGCCCTCAAGAGGGGAGAATGGAGAGCTGGGACAAAGTGAGCAGTTTCACAGCGAGACAACGTCGTCAAAGAGGAATGTCACTCCCACCTAATTATAGCATTCTTGCTTTTGTTGTTATTTTTTGTTGCCTAGTTCCTTCCTAATATGCAGCTTTCTAAGAGGGGGGTGGTGGTAAGCACCATCTTCAGGGATTACACTATTTTATTTTTATTTCAGGGAGAGGGCCAGAGGAGTGGAAAACAGCCCCTGTAAACCAGCTTGCCCACCTCAGGAAGAAGCTGGAGATCCCCAGGGGACAAGAAAGGGGGACAAGGGCACAGCATTTCTCAGGCAAGGATGCTGGAGGAAACAGCCTAATGTTTCTAGTTAATCCTTAACAGGCTAAAAATCTAATTCTGTTACACTTAGGTTGGGGGACATAACTATTATATTTATGGTAAATTGACATTTAAACTGACGTTTAATGCCTGCACGAAAAAAGCCTTACCAGTATGAAGTTGAAAATTGCCTTCTATTATTATTATTAGCTACTACCTTATTAGTGATTCTCACAAGCACTCCCGTTAAAGTTTTAGGGCTACGCATGTTGAATTTGTATTTCTTGGGACAGATGGGAGCCCATGCTGTGTCTCTTACAGAACTTAGGGGAAATTATCTAGATGCAAAGTACACCACACCCTTCCAAGCTGTATTCACTACTTGTTGGTTTAAAATTTTTTATCACTGGAATTAACTAAACTATCATGACATTTGTTAGTACACTTAACACATTCTGCCATTTAATTAGTTAAGCACTTAATTCTGAAATTAAGTTAAAATTGAAACTAATTTAAGTCAATCGCTTCAGTTAAGATTATATAGTTTTTCAGTGTATTCTTTTCATTGGCTTTTTATTTCTACCCGGTCATGTAATGTGTTGCCCTGCTGGTTGTAGAGCATCCCCTCTCTTGATTTAAATTTCCCCTCGATTTCCCAGATCTTGTGGAACAGGTCTCTTTTTCCTCTTTTGTTGCCATGTTCTGGTTCTCTGCAATAATTATTACAGGAAGCCCCTGCCTTTCAACACCCCGTTATCTGATAACTCGCTCTTTTGATGCTTCCAAATTCAGGGCAAGTTCCATTAATTCAGTGGGGGTTCTACTCTTTCATCGGTTCTTCTTGCCTATGAAGGCTCGCTTGCCATGCTAATGCTAGAAGGTGTGGCAAGGAAGAAAGTATGAACACAAACATTTTGGACTGATTTTCTAGAACTATCCTCTGTTCCCACTGCTCAGCAGCATCAAAGGGAGTAAGAAGAATTTGAAGCTAACATCTCTGGTGAGATGTCTAAAATTCATTGATTTTGCCGTGACCATTCCACAGTTTGTACAAAAGAATAACTGAACTCTTTGAAATTAATCCAAGAAGTTAAGCATAACCTGACTGAGAGTGCATAAGTGCAGGCACTGGATAGTAGGATTAAGAAATAATGATACCAGTGGCTAGAGAAAGCAACTTAAAGTCTTATTGGAGGCAAGAGATAGGAAAATTCTCTGAAGGTACTAAGCTGGGCTCATCTCAAGCACTGCGTTCAGTTCTGGGCATCACAAGTTGGAGCAGGTTCAGAGCGAGGCAGAAAGAATGAGAAGAGGTATGGAGAGCAAAATATAGGAAGAAAGGTTGAAGGAGCTGGGCACGTTCAGCTTGGTGAAGAGAAGACTGAGGGGTGACAGAATCACCCTCAAGGAGGGGGCAGGCCGTTCTCTACCGTTCTCTGCTGCCTCAGAGGGTAGAACTGGGTCTAATGAGGGTTCCTACTTACGGGAGGGTAGATGTCGATCGAACATTCGGAGGGACTTCTTGACAGTGAGGGCTGTTTGACAACGGGACCAATTGCCTGGAGAGGCGGGGTGGGGTCTCCTCCTCTGGACGTCCTCAGAAAGAGGCCGGACAGCTCCCCGCCGGGGTCGCGGCAGCTGCAGTTCCTGCACTGAGCAGGGTGTTGGACTCAGTGGCCCGCGCGGCCCCTTCCAGCGCTGTGGTTCTGTGATTCTAGGAAAGTGTGTATGCTTTTTAGTGCATTCTATACTCACATCTTTACAAGGAAAGGGAAGAAATAGAAGCTTTTCTCCATGAATCGAAAGGAAAGACACAGAAGTATTTCAGCTTGAACCCTCTTGAGAGATGATTCCTTGAATGCCTCTGATTTTTCTCTAACGAAATCACTCAGAATACAAGGGGGATGTAAATGGAGGAGGTGGATTTATCCTCTACTTTGCACTATTTAATAGAAGATGGCCTCGGCTTGTGTTCTGCTGCTTCAGAGACCAGAACAAATGGATTCAAAGAAAAAGACAAGACATTCCGCCTAAACTTTGGGATTGTTAGAGCTGTTCCACAGCGGAATGAACCACAGAATCATACAGTGGGAAGACACTCTCCATCTTTGGATGGGCGTCTTCAGGAGTGCTTTGGTTGTGTATTCTTGCACGGGTAAGGGGTTGGGCTAGATAACCAATTCTCAACTGTTTTTTGGCCACGGCCCTCTTAGAGCTCTTCTCAGGTTCCAGGGCCCCCATCAAGCAGGGACACAACATCAACGGATAGACAGAGAACCATTTATTACTGAACAGCAAGAAAACTTTAACATTCTGATATATTGGACAAAACTTTTAAAAAGACTGTATGAAATTCAACATCTGTGAGGCCTAATGTGATCCTTGAGCCTGGTGCTTTTCTGAAAGTTTCGTGGTATCTGGTTCTAAATTAGACCATGACCATTGGAGGTCACCTCTTGTCACACTGTCAATTCTGTTCTAGGGTTTTGCCAAGGAAACCGTCAAATGGTGTGTTGGATAGATATCGTGATCGGGAGGGAAACTACCGACTCCAACTAAGGTGGCTGCTCGGGCATTTCACCACTTCAGTTACCGGGGCGCCCACAAGCCCTCGGGGCTCCCCTTCTCACAGTTTTCAGTCCTACGACCCACTTCAAATGTGCCAGGGCCCCCTTGGGGCCATGTGGCTCTGTTGAGAATGGCTGGACTACTAGGTGGCCTCCGCAGTCTCTTCCAGCTCTGTGATTCTGTGACACTGGACGGTCTGTCAGGGAATGTGGGTTTCTCTGCACTTCCGCAGAAAACCAGGCAAACAGATGGAACATGTATTCCTTAGGATCAACCTATTTTCCTTGCCCAAAGGGAGCTTGAACGTGCAGGAGAGAGGAAAGAACAGTCGGGATTGTTACACTGGGAAATAATCGTTTCAGGTCAAAGGAAATTAGTTGCTTTGGAATCCTTCCTTCTGTGCATGTTAATTGACGTTCCTCTACGTTTCAACACTCTTCGTTCTCCATCCGTGGGGAGAGGTGAAACAGCAGTACGTAGAAGGAGGAGGCTTATTTAAAGCTTACTCATGTGGGATGCATTTGAAATGACCAGGAACCCAAAAGCCAGCTGTGAATCCAAACCCCAGTCCTTCAGTTAAGTATAGGTTCTTCATTGTGGTCTCTGTGCCTCACACAATGGGTTTTGTGCATGTGCAGAGACCCTGCTGGAATGTTCCAGGTCTGAGTAGCTTCAGAAAAAACCCTGCCAAGCCAGGACCTGGCCAAGGATCCCAAGGCTAAGAAGAAAGGGAAAAGTAAGCACGATGACTCTGCAGTCTCTGTTTCGGTCACAGTCACCAATTCATTGGCAATGTCTGCCTCTTTGTTGGCATCCCCATCAGTGATCTGCTATCTGCTATCTCAGGCCTCAGGGTGTGATAGTCTACCTGTGCCTCGATGACTGGCGACTGGTGGCGTTCTGCAGGGACAAGTTGTACAAGGACTACATCTTACTCTGTCGCTTCTAAAATGACTTGGCCTCAATATTAATCCAAAAAAGTCAGTGTTGCAGCCTACCCATCACGTCAACTTTGTCATGTCAACTTTATAGGAGCATCATTGGATTTGCACCTCAGGAGAGCCTTCCTTCCATTAAAGAAAGCTCAAACTTCATGTGAGGCAGTTGTTCATGTTCTCCACCATCCCAGATGTTCAGCCTTTTTGATCCAGTGCTTATTAGGCCTCATGGCAGCCACCACGACTGTGACTCACCTGAGGTTCCCATCACTCCAGCCCTGGTTCATCAGGTGCTTTGATCCCCTCCTTGACGATCAGTGCAGGAGAATGACAATTCCCTCTATAGTGAGGAAGTTGCTTCTGTGGTGGACCTTCATGAACAATCTATGTTTGGGCATACCATTCAAACCGCCATAGCCCACTGTGATGGTGACCACAGACGAATCAACGCTGGGATGGGGAGCAACTGTGGTTCTGTCATTGCCCGAGGGCATTGGTCTCCTTGTGAGAGGACTCTAATGCGCCAGAACTGTTAGCTGTCTTCAAAATGTTGAAGTCCTTTGAAAGACTGCTGCTGCGAAAGGTGGTCCAGGTGGTCTCTGACAACAGGACCACAGTTTGTTACATCAGCGATCAAGGGGGCACCCATGTTACCATGCCGTAAATGCTCACTCCATGGCACAGTCTAATTGGCAAGAAATATCATTTAATTGGCAAAAATATAATTTAATAGGCAATATAATCTCTAATATAAAAACCATACACTTCTGGCTGGATGGCCTGTGGACAAGGATTTTATTTGGAAGCCACGTGCCAAGACAGATGACCTCGGCATGGCCAGGTCATAAATTCAAAAGGATTAGTTGGGAAGCCCTGGCAGTGATGTGCTTGTGATATTCCCCTCAATGACCAAACCTTCAAGTACAATGGCAAACTAAACTGCCTCTGTGAAACAACCAGTGGTCACCAACCTGTGACCTCTTCTCGTGGAAACTCTCCTTTGTTTCTTCACCTGCTCAGACATTAAGAGGGTATCACAACTCCCATCAGTGCTTTGGCACCTGAAGTTAAGACCATTAGTCCATTCTAGACCCCTTTTGTTTACTCTGGCAGAGACCAATTAACACATTCCCCTTCAGGATGGGAAACAGGGTACTTAAGCCCTGACGCCAAGCCTGACAGGTGGGAGAATCCCGCAGGCACGTAGCCTTGTCACTCTGTCCATTGGCTCCCTGGTTCTCGTGCCCTGTCCTACCCTCAAACTCTTGTTTGAGCCATCTCACTTCAATCTTTTGCTTCTGTAACGGTAATTATCACTCACTTCACCCCAAAATCTCTTGCTATCCAACCTTTCTCTCCTTTATCTTCACTAGCCTTGTATGGTTCATGAGACCACTTGATTGCTTGTGTGTGTTTGTGAGTTCCCCCAATAAAAGCATTCTTTTGACTCTCGATTGATATCTTGCAGTTAGTACTGCTATTCACAGGTGAAAAGGTCCGCGGTTACCCCCCCTTGCAGGCCTCCTTTGAACTATAATTCCCCATCTTTCTAAGGAGGTGCTGGCACTGCAAGAGGACCTCAAGGTCCTCCACCTTTTGGGGTAACACCCCCTCGACCACTCTACAAGATCTTGCCACTCATCTATGGGACTGATGCACAGCAAGGGATGTATATCCCATAGCCATTCACCTTGCAGAAACAAGCAACGCCCTAGCCGACATGTTCAGTCACAGCAAGGTTCTCCAGCACGAGTGAACTGTCTGCCATCAGGTTTACCTGACAATTATGGATTGTTGGGGACCCCCCCCCATAGACCTCTTTGTGACAAGGCACAACAAGTGACGTTGAATCTGCTCCAGGGTGGGAGCTGTCAGAAACTTAGGGCCTTTCTGCACTACACTGCTATAGTGCTATCATTCCACTTTCAACATCCTGTGGAATCCTGCGGTTTGAAGTTTAGGGAGGGGCCTTTAGAATTCTCAGCTAGAGAACTCTTTGGTCTCAGTAAACTACAAACCCCAGAATTCCACAGTGTTACTGCAGTTTGGGCCTCCTTGGAGATGGCATATAGATATCATTGGATATCATGATTCGGCTCTCTTTCACCACCCCTCTCCACGTGTTTGTGAGGCCCCCGGGCAAGCGCGAAACTAGGCTCGGCAACTGATTGCTGTAATATTCCATCACAATACAGGCAAGCCAGACATAGCTAGATCGCCGCTTCAGGAGACCTCCCGGCAAACCCCACATTACGTATGCGCGCTACCTACAAAAGGCTCCCTGCCCCGAGCAGGCAACTTGACAAAAGCTGAACCACCCACTGTCAAGCGTTGCGCGTTTACTTACTGGCCACACCATTGTTAATTCGGCTCTGATTCCATCATGTTAAATTGTGACCTTTCCGAGACATTGTCTCACGCCCAAAACTCATTGTGTTCGCCGAGTCAGGCATAGCCTGCAGTCACACTTCTCCCTATAAAGACCCCTGATTCCGAGACCTCCCTCGGATCGCTCCCGGGTTCCAGACCACCTTGCTGCCGCTCGGCTTGGCGAGCCTCCCCTCAGCTCCACGTGCTGAGTCGCACCGGACCCCAGCATCGCTCTCTATCTTCTTCCAGGCTCCAGGAACAGGTTCCGTATCACCCGAATCAACTTCCCTCTAAAAATCCCACTATCATACTCACACCTTTATTTTCCTTAGTTATCTGTGCGCGTGATTTGCTTACATTGTGTGCCTGCATTTAAGACAGATCTCAGTTATTATTTCAAACCGGTCTGCTCCTTGACTTGGCCTGACCCCGTAAACACTGGGTTACAAGATCTGCTGTGTTGCCCTGCCTCTCATTGTGCCAGCGGTGCTCTAGACTAATTTCCCCAAACTGTGTAATTGTGTGGTTATTTAGGTGTCCCTCCCGGGACCCCCAGTAAACAGGGTAACAACAGGATGTTTAAAGTGGAATAAAAGCACTATAACAGTATAGTGCAGAAATGCCCTTAGTAGGGAACACATTCCTCTTTCGTTGGAGTGATAGGGAAACTGGTGATGGACCATTCTGATGCCATTTTGATCGCTCCGTTCTGGCCCAGGCAGGGTGAGATGTTGCTTCCTCTTCTCATGTTGTTTTGTTGAAGATTTCCACACAGAAGACTGACTTTCTGGAACAACTGACAAAGGAAATGAAAGTTAAGTCGAGCATAGACTTTGAGTTCCTCTTGGTGAGATTTCTCTTCAAAGAAAGACCCAGTGGATGGTGCGTTGAAGTAGCTGTCCCTGAGGCACAATAATCTTTGCTTTGTTCTGCTGAATGCTTATGTACTTTAAATGGCTTGTGTTTAAATCCTTAACAGCCCAATTACATTCTTGAAGTTCTTTTCCAGAATTAGCATTTACCTTTTTTCAAAACAAAACAAAAATCCCTAAGGGATATCTGGGTGGTTGAAATTCATTGAGTGGTGGTTAGACTGCTATTCCTAAACTGTGGGTTAGGAACACCCCTGCAGCTAGCAATGAGGATCGTAGTAGGATTTTCTGTAGATAACCCATCCGGACTAGCTCCAACTTTCTCAACATTGCTGATATGTCTTAGGAGGTCAGAGGCTGCTGGGGTCACTTCAGCCAGGGATTGGCAACCTGGTGCCACCCCCCTTCCCCTGGATGCAACCAGTTGCCTATGGGGTGGCTGGCGTCTTTGTTTTCCCAACCCGGACAATTTCAAAAGGGGATCAGTTGCATTCTTGGAAGATAGGCAACCAATGCCACAGGAGCCATGGACATGGCTGCCCATGATTGTTGTGCCTCTAAACACCAATGCTTTTTGGAACAGAAGAAGAGGGCTCACTCCCTGCTCTTGTGTCCTGCCCCTGGGCTCCCGGAAGGCATCTGCGGGAAGAGAATGCTGGACTAGAGAGGCCTCTTTGGCTCCGGGGCTCCAGTTTCAGGGCTCTTCCCGTGTTCATAATGTCCCAGTCCTCTTGGAAGGACCTGTCAAAACATGTTGCGTCCTCTACTCGCTGCTGGACAATGTAATATTATCCGCAACTTGTTTGTGTGTTTCGAGTGCAGCTCAAAGCATCTATATGTATGAGTGAAGAAGAATCAAATCTACCCCCTCCATGGATAAGTGGCATGCTTCTTGTCCAGTTCCACAAGCTTGTGTTTGTTTGGAAGTGAAAAGGAACGTCCTTAGAATCATAGAATCATAGAATCATAGAGTTGGAAGAGACCGCAGGGGCCATCGAGCCCACCCCCTGCTATGCAGGAACACCCATCAAAGCCCTCCCCACAGATGGCCATCCAGCCTCTGCTTAAAAACCGCCAAAGAAGGAGACTCCACCACACTCCATTGAGGAAGCAGCAGATTCCACTACCAGACAGGTGTGACTGTCAGGAAGTTCTTCCTGAGGTTCAGGTGGAATCTCCTTTGCTGCAGCTTGAATCCATTGCTCCTTGTCCTAGTCTCTGGAACAGCAGAAAACAAGCCCACTCCCTCCTCCACATGGCATGCCTTCAAATATTTAAACACGGCTATCATGTCCCTTCTTAACCTTCTCTTCTGCAGACTGAACATCCCCAGCTCCCTGAGCCACTCCTCATAGGGCTTCGTGGCTTCCAGACCCTTCACCATTTTGACTGCCCTCCTTTGGACACATTCCAGCTTGTCTATATCCTTCTTGAATTGAGGTGCCCAGAACTGGACACAGGAATTCAGATGCGGCCTAACCAATGCAGAATAGAGTGGTACCATTACCTCCCTCGATCTAGACACCACACTCCTAGTGATGCAACCAAGAATCGCGTTGGCTTTCTTGGCTGCTGCATTACACTGCTGACTCATGTTCAGCCTGTGATCTACCAAGACTCCTAGATCCCTTTCACATGTACTGCTATCCAACCACGCGTCCCCCATCCTATACTTGTGCATTCTGTTTTTTTCTGCCTAAGTGTAGGACCTTACATTTCTCTCTGTTGGAATTCATTGTGTTAGCTTTGGCCCAGCTCTCCAACCTTAAACAGAGCTTTCACAAATGTTTGCACCCAGGCAAACCAGAAGAGAAACAGGGTATGTCTTCCTTCCCTCCTTCCTGCTCTTGTGCTCTGCGAACCGAGTCAGACATCCAGCTCCACCCAGATTTCTTCATAGTAATAAATCATTCTCACCACTTAGTTAGTAAGCTAAGATTTTAGAGGATAGAAACTGAATAGAAAGTCTAGAAGGAATTGCTATCTTTCTATGAAACGGAGCACTTCTTCTCTTAGCTGAAATCCTGCCAGTAGGAGTGGAACTGAGCTCAGGTTTGTAGAAAACAGATCTCACAAATTCTCAGGTAAGAGTTTCTGCTTCTGCTGATGTCTGCTGTTACAATGCCGCTTTTCTGAGCACTTGCAGGTAGCTTTCTCAGGCACGTGTTTGTACCTTTGCAAACTGCCTGTCAGCACGCTCCATCAGTTTGCCAGAAAACTGCAGACAAGAAGCTGAGCTGTGCTAGTGGTTAGTGGACCTTACTAAGCCAGGGAGATTGCTGTGTAACGTAGGGCTGTTGCCCATCATCTCTCGGTCTAAGAACAGCAGTGGAGGTTTGTTGTGAGGATCAAACTGGTGGGGAGTCGACCGTGCTTTCACCCAGAGTGTTGCAGACTGAGGATGGGTTCAAGTGCAACAAACTACTGTATGTATTGCTTGCTGTAGTCCAAATTTATTTGCCTGAACTGACGAGCCAAGATGGGAAAAAGTTGCATGGAGTAGCAGTCATGACACTAGCTCACCAAAGGTGTCCTCCAGGTAAATGAAGGGTGAAAAGTGTGTTGGTTTAAAGTTACATTTATTGGGGGGTCAGCATAACAGAGGAGCAACAGAGATCAGGAGAGACAGTTGCCCAAGGAGGATGACCAGTTGGGCAGAAATGTAGAAGTTTCAAGATGCTTCCAGAGAGACGTTACAAAAACTCTGGGTGCTTCTCGGCCTTTTGGCTAAGATCAAGCGTAAAAACCCAGGGTGCCGTGAGCCGTGCAGAGAGACAAAGGGACTGATGGGGGGTGCTGCCAGCCTCACCATTCCTGGGGAAGTTTGGTTGCAGGCTGGGCAAAGGGTCCAGACCCCCAGATTCCCATGAATATCCAAGCCCAGGACACCCTCTGTATGTGACTAGAATAGGAATGGTCAGCTAGTTACCTTAGGGCTTACGTTTCTTTTTAACCTGGGCTAAATATGGCTTCGCCTGTTTGTTTGTTTTTTAAATTTTGTACCTACTGCTAAGTAACTCCTGAAGGAAGGTTCCTTCACGTATGAGATGCCCTTTAGCTAAGGTAAGACTGCTTGCTTAGGATAAAACCTTTCCTCTAAAGATCGCTTCTTTCCACGGTCTCCTCACATGCCTTTGCTCGGTGTGTATGCATCTATGGGTATGGGATTCTCCTCTTCCACAGGAGGGGAAGGGAAAGTCTCTGCAGAGGTGGAGAAAATGCAAGTTAAGCCCCTCGGTAACTCCCATGAGGTCCCTGAGTCGTATGAGCTGAAATAGTGGTGGGGCGGCCCGATAGTCTCTGGGGGTCCCCTTTCTTACTCAAGGGCAGGAGACGGGGCCGGAAAGCCCATCACAGAACCCGACCCCCTGCTCGAGGCAGGATCTCCAGCTAGAGCATCCCCGGCGGGTAGCAGTCCGGCCTCTCGAAAGACGTCCGGAGAAAGAGAACACGCCACCTCTCTGGGCAGGGGCTTCTGCTGCTGAGTCTCTCTTGCCGTCAGAACTTTCCTCCTGACATTCGTTCCATCGAAATCTGCCCTCCTGTGACTTCAGACCATTAGACCTGGTCCTACCCTTTGGGGCAGCAGAGAACAGGCCTTCCTCCTCCTCTCTGGGACAGCCCTGGAGGTTTTTAAAGAGTGTGGTCATGTCACCCCTAAGTCTTCACCAGGCCGAACATGCCCGGCTCCTTCGACCTATTCGCACATGCTTTGTTCTCTCTTATCACCCTCGTTGCCCTTCTCTGAGCCTGCTCCGGCTTGCCTACAGCCTCCTTAAAATGAGGTGCACGGAACTGAATGCAGTGCTCCAGGAGAGGTCTGAACAGTTCAGAACATAATTCCGTGATTGCTTCCCCTGACGTGGAAATGACAGTTCTAGTAATGCAGGCTCAGATGGCATTTGTCTTCTTTGCTGCAGTGTCACACTGTTAGTCACATTCAGCTTAATTTCACATGTAGCCTTCACATCTGTTGCTTCTAAGCCATGTGTCCCCCGTCTTATACCTATGCATTTGGCTTTTGTGGACCAAATGTAAAATTTTCCATTTGTCTCTACTGAATTTCATTTTATTACTTTCTGCCCAATTTTATGGTTTATCTTGAATTCTGTTCCTATCTTCCAGTGTGTTAGCCCCCCTTCGCAGTTTTGTAATTTTCAGACTTGATAAGGATCCCCTCCACCCCGTCATCTAATTCATTGATAAAAATGTTGAAGAGGAGTGGTCCCAGACAGAACTCTGTGGCACTCCACCTGAGACCTCCTTCCAGTTTGAAGCACAGCCACTGATGGCAACTCTTTGAGCAGTTTTCCAACAAACCATGGAGCCATCTAACAGTGTTTCCATCTATTCCATATTTAATCGGTTTGCCAATCAAAATATCATGGGGGACCTTATCAAATGCTTTGCTGAAAAAAAAAATCCAGACAAATGACATCTACAGTGTCCCCACTATCGTGTGTGTGTGTGCGTGTGTGTGCGTGCGTGTGCGTGCACTAGTGACCTGGTAAGAAATAGATATAACATTACCTTGGCAGGATTTGTTCTTGACAAACCCATGCTTGCTCCTTCTGATTACTGCATTTTCACCCAGAGGCTTGCGAACAGACTCTGGTTAATCTGTTCTAGTTTTCCTGGTATTGAGGTCAGCCTGGCTGGCCTGTAGTTTCCTGGATCCTCTCTTTTGGCTTTTTTGAAGAGAGAAACAATGTTTGCTCATCCCAGGTCCTCTGGCACCTCACCAGTTCTCCAAGATTTCTCAAAAATGATGGCAAGTGGTTCTGTGAGTATGCCAATAAGTTCCTTCAGTATTCTAGGATGCAGTTCACCTGGCCCTGTAGATCCGAACCCATTCCGGTTAACTTGGTGATTGCCGACTTTCTCCTTGTCAGTGTTGGGTTGTATTCTGGATCCCTTGCCAAGGTCTCCACTGATGCAAGGGAGCAAGCACGCTCTTCCCATTTTGGTGAAAAGTCTGAAGCAGAAGAGGTGTTGAACAATTCTGCCTTTTTCTCGTGATCTGTTAGCATTTTACCATCCTTGCTGAGCAGCGTTCCCACAGTTGCCTTGGTCATTCTTTTGCCTTGAATATATCTGGGGAAAAAAAACCCCTTTTTTATTGCTCCCTGCTTGCCTAGCCCGTCTCAGCTCATTCTGAGCTTTAGCTGTCCTTACTCTCTTCATGCCAGCTTGGGCTACACCTCTGTACTCTTCTTTGGTGAGTTGTCCTTCCTTGCATTCTTTATATATGGCCTTTTCATTTTCTCCTCGAGTTTACTGTGCAGGCATGTTGGTTTTTTCAGATGTTTCCTGTTTTCTTTCTGCCATGAAATTGATGGTGGTTGTGCTTTTTGCAACTATTTCTTCACGAGATCCCACCTTTATCGGGCATCATTTTCCTTTAGCATCTCTGGCCACCGCACATTTCCCTGAGCTTGTCATGAATGAAGAACTATTTCCTGTAGCCCTGTAAAACTGAGCACATACTGCATGGCAGTGGGATGATAAAAACCTTGTCTGAAGTCACCCAAGGTGGTCTATGTGTCCGGGGAGAGAGAGGATATCAGTTCTTCTTCTTTGTGGTCTCTGTGCCTTACACGAATGGGCTGCCTTTAATAAACACTTACTAAAAAGAGGAAGCAGAGTAGTCAAAAATAGAAAGGACTGCTGAGTTGCTATTTCTTAACTCAGTTCAAGCTAATGTGAAGGATCAGTGTAAATATTGCTGGCCAGTGAGATGGACGGCCATCTGTCAGGAATGGTGTATTCCTGCGTGGCAGGAGGTTGGATTTGATGGCCCTTGGGGTCTCTTCCACCTCTCTGATTCTGTGATGATTCTAGGATGAAATTGTATAGATTTGATCTCCAGAATAATTGTGCATCTCTTCTTTAATTGTTGCTTCCAGACAATGGCATCTTGCGACCCCACAGCTGACACCGTGCCAATCGACAGGGAGGAAGAGGAGGTGCTGGTTCCAGGCCCGAGTGGTATGTCAAAAAAGGGGGTCTGAGGGGTGGTCCTCCCCTTCATAGGTGCTTTCCTGCCATTTTGCTCCAGGGGGCTGGGGAGGGAGACAAACACTCTCCTTTGTGTCCCTCAGCAGGCAAAGGGATGTTAAGACCATCAGGCTCCTGCCCGCACGCAACCCTCAGTGGCTCGCTGTCACCAGGAGACCGTAAGAAAGAGAACTAGCCTGACTAGAGATGAACAGCCCAAAGGGTCACTGGCCTCAAAGTACATCTCCAGAAGTGCTGGTGGTACGGCGTGGAAGTGTGACAGAGGAGGCTGGATCTTGGGTCAGCCATGACAGCCTCTTTGGGGACATCTTGGGACCAGTTCTAATCTGTCGCCTGCAAGTGTTGCTGTTCCACCTAAAGTCAGTCGGGAGCACAGCAGGGAAGGAAGGAAGGGGTCAGTCCAAGTAGCCAGGGCAGAGAGGTCCACTCTGAGAAGGTAATTTGTCATGGTTATGGTAAAAAGACAGATGGGTGGGGAACGGGCACGCCGGTGGCCAGAAGCCAGAAGGGGCAGGGTGCACACCACACCAGTGGGGGACAGAGATTTTAATCTTGGCTTTACTGGGAGATTAGTGTGAGTAGACTGAAGGGCCTAGGCTGGAGGAAACGGGGGGAAAAGAGACAGAAAAGATAGCTGCAGAACATATGTTTATATACGTGTGCGATTGTGTAGTACCGTTACCCTAAAAGGTGGGAGACTTCAGGGCCCACCTGCAATGCCAGTGTCTCCTTGGAATCTGGGGGAATTACAGCTGAAAGGGGGTCTCTGAGAGGAGGGTAACGGCAGGATCTTTTCATTCGTGATGCCAGTACTAACTAACGGGATGACTCCAGTTAAAGGTTAAACAGCGTACTTTATTAACACACACACACACGCGCGAAATCAAGCAATCTCATGAACCATACAAGGCTAAGGAAAAGTGAGAAAAGAGAGGTTGGACAGGGAGGGATTTAGAGTGGAAAGGATAGTATTTACCATTGCTGGAGAAGAAGGTCAAAGCAGAGTAGCTCACACGGTGGTCTGAGGGGCCCACGTGCAGCCTAACACGCCCAAGGTACTACTTCCAAAGTACTACAACTTGCTGGGATCATAGCTAGGATTTTTATATTGTATTTCTTACCCTGAAAGGATGTGTCTAAGCAAAACTGATTGCTTTCTTGCGGGTAGACAGGGGAGTCTGGAATGGGCTAACTGCCTTTGTTCTAGGGGACAAAACATTGGTGGGAGTCGTGACAGTCTCTTAATCTCTGGACAGGTGGGGGGAGGGAGGTTTCCGTAGAGGAGGGTTACGGGATGCTGGTCTCTCATGGCCTCACCTGGGCAGTTTTGTATTCGGAGTCTGCGTCATTGAGAGGATTATCTCAAACCCATTAGCACTGGGTTTTCCATCTAATCCTCCCTAAACTTATGACCTGTCTGTCATCCTGACCTGGCAAGATGCTTTCAGCCAGCGCACTTTCACAACATGTTTCTCAGTCATAAGTGTCCAGTTTATATAAAATGATATTTCCCACCCATCTTGTGATTCTGCAGGATAGGGGGTATAGGGTATGGCAACACTGCAGTGCATATTAAAAGTGTATGACAAAAATGCTTGTATTGGAAAGATAGACCTAAACATGCTTTAGTCAATGAGGGGAAATGCAGTCCTTAGGAAACATGCATGTACGCATGTGTATACATTTTAGGGCAAAAATATACATGGAATGCCAGGAAGAAAGGGAAATAAAAAATTATTGCAACCCAGTATGGAACTGGGGTGGGAATTTTTTTAAAAATTTTTTTTTTTATTAAACACAAGTGAAAATAGATGAAACAACACATAAGGGAATAGTTTAAAGACCACAAAAAAACAGAGATAAAAAACCAAGACACACAGCAACTATTTTAAACAAACAAAACGAAACTAAAAAACCTAAACTAACACGGTGCCTCAAGGATGGACACACGACTTCCAGCTCCTCAGCTGATGGTTATAAAAATACTGAATGTACATCTTCAGCATTATATGACTAAAATATAATTCTTATTTTTTTAAATTTTATTTCCTTATTAAGTTAAAGTATAAATAGTAAAAAATAAGGAAAAAAAGAGGATATGCTGTTGGCAGTCTATAAATATATATATACCTTTCTTTACACCTTTATAATTATCAAGAAATTTCTCATGCTTACATATTATTTGATATATTAAATGTTACAATATCCCCTTTGAACTTCCTCCTACCTCCTTCTTGGGTAACTGTAAATCATGATATTCAAAACCTCCACTAATCTCTTTTTGTGCGTACAGGTCTGCTATTCCCCTGTCTATATAAGACAGATTCTTTTTTTCCTTTCTTTTCTGCAAAGTCGGCTCAACAGTTGTAAAACCTTCATGTATTAATTGTTATTTTTTATCACTCAGACTATCACGTGTTCCGTCTATTTCTTGCCTATTGTCTCAATTTTCCATCTTTCCCTTAAATATTTCACAAGCGGGTTCCGTTCATCTTCAGTTTCTTTAGTCGGAGTTCCATTAATTTGACGAGCGAGAGTCATGGCTCTTCATCTGTAGTGAAAAATATAATTCTGCCTGCTGGCAAAATCTGAAATGGAGGTGAACTGGGGTGGGAGCTGAATGCCCTTGACATTCCAAGAAACTCAGCAGAAAGGAGCCTTTCACGTCTCTACGGAGAATAAGGCCGTCCACGGCTGTCAGTCCCCACGGCCGTGCCTCGCCTCCAGTCCTGGGAGCCGCGTGCCTCCGAGTGCCTCCGGCTCGGGTGCAACGAGGGCCGGAGGGCCTTGTTTGTGCCCCCGTCCCGCTCGTGGGTCCTTCTTCCCAATGCGGGCGTCCGGTTGGCCACCGAGGGAAGAGGACGGTGGAACAGCTGGGTCTGTGGTGAAAAAGCAGCCCGTTAAAGCATCCAGGACATCCTGGATTAGAAAAGGGGAGGGGGACGAGATGATGATGATGATGATGATGATGATGATGATGATGATGATGATGACCGGAACTAACTGGAGCACTGTTTGTAAATCTGAGAAGGTGCTGAGGAAAACCCTACAGGTGGGATGGCGGCCAAGCGAAGGAGGAAGGAAGACAAACACCAAGCATTTGAGTCAGAGGAGAAAGAGCTCCTGAAGACGTGTGAGTAGGAGGAGGCGTAAAAGGGGAAGGCGGGAGGAAAACAAGGTTTGGAGGGTATTGGGGTGTGTGTGTGTGTGTGTGTGTGTGGGGAATCCTGAAGCAAAGCCGGGAAGTGATGGTGCTTCTTCCCATTTGTGTGCTACAAAGATCTACTTGCTGCGTAGACCACTCCAACTGCAGCAGTCCAGGATGCCTAAGAAGTAAGAACTGTCTTCATTATCTTTTGCCAAAAAAGGCACTGAAGACGATTCTCAAGATTTCCACCACCACAACATATGTAAAAATATTAGCAAGCACCACATTGAATTCTGCGCAAGGTATCAGATCATATTTACCTGTGTATGTGCCTTCAGGATGCCTGTAAACTTTTGGTGACCCCATGGATTTCATAGGGTTTTCTTGGGCAAAGAATCCTCAGAGATGGTTTTCCAGTTCCTTCCTCTGAAATATAACCCACAGCACCTGGTATTCGCTGGCAATCTCCCATCCACATACTGACCAGGGCTGACCCTCCTTAGCTTCCAAGATCGGGCAGGATCTGGTGCCCTTAGGGTATTTAGGCCAGATCTTATGACATCATAAACATTTTATTATGGATTCCTAAAATCCATGTTGCAATAACCTGGGTTGTCCATAGCAAGTGCTTTGCTTAGTTCACATTTCTCAAAACCAGATTTCAATTATATATTACAATTAGTATGTAATAATAATAATAATAATAATAATAATAATAATAATAATAATAATTGTTAGCCACCTCTCCTCAAAGTCCGAGGCAGGGTACAATAAATGTTACAATACAATACAATACAATAGAAGTTTGTTTGGTTTTTTTTGTTGTTGATTTGAGGATGTACATTATTACCATTAATATGTATGCAGTTCAGTTTGGTTAATTTGGTATCAGTGGTAATAGTTTCAAGATAAACTAGTGGTATGGAACATAGAATACTACAATTGTTAGTGTTGAACTGAGTGATACATAATCAAGATTAATTATTGTCTCTTTCCCACTTCTCTATGATAGGGAGGTTAAATATTTGGGTTATGTCTTTTTAAGATTATACTATGGCTGTCACCTCATTCCAGGTGGATGTCCTTTTTTTTTTCTTTGTAGGTTACGTGTATTTAGATTATCTGTATCAATCATCGCACAGTGTTGTGTTTTTTCCTTTCTACATGTTCTTTCTTGTTTTTTGTATATTAGTTGTATCGGACACGGTTTTATGGGTTTGGTTCCCTTTTCCTCTTTGTTTGTTTACTGCTAATAAAACTATATTAAAAATACAATACAATTAAAACCAGTATATCAAAACACATTAAAACATAAAACCATTCAAATGTATCATAACTAAAACCATGATTAAAAAATACATCACAATTAAAGATAGACTGGGTAGGCCTGGTCGAAGAGATAAGTGTTTAGCAGTTGTTAAAATTCGGACAGCGCATTTAGCTGTCCGATCTCTTCCGGCAGGTCATTCCACGGCCGTGGGGCGGCCAACGAGAAGGCCCTCTGGGGGACCGTTGCCAGCCTTGTCTTAGGCAGTTTGAGTCAGTGGCCCCCAGGGGACCTGAGCGCCGGGGGCGGACTGTATGGGAGGAGGCGGCCCTGCAGGTAACCCGGCCCCAGACCATGCAGGGCCTCCAAGGTGATAGCCAGCACTTTGTACTTTGCCCAGAAGCTAACTGGCAGCCAGTGGAATGATTTTAATATTGGTGTAATGTGTTCACTCCTGGATGTACCCATAAGCAATCTGGCTGCTATATTTTGCACCAGGTGGAGCTTCTGAACTCGGTACAAAGGTAGCCCAATGTAGAGCGCACTGCAGAAGACCAACCTTGAGGTTACCGGCGTGTGCACTACCACCTTTAGGTCATCTAACTGCAGGGACTCTAATTCTAATTACGTTTTAATTTGTATCCTGCCTTTCTCCCAATACGCAGCCCAAGGCAGCTTACGGTGTAAGTTTGAAACGCAAGGCAGCTAAATTAATGTACAATACAAAAGTTTAAAAATTCATTAAACAGGTAATGCTGTTAAAATTAATTTAAAAATGAATTTGAAAGCGTTTAAAACATATTTAGAATGTAAAGATCAAAGTCCATTAAGAAAAGCTGCGTGACTGATTAAAAGTCGAAGAGCAGTTTGACAGTGGAATCCGCCGCTGCCTCAGTGGAAGACGTTTCAGCTGCAAATTTTGTTTGTGTGTCAATTACGTTCTGTAGATAAACAACGGGAATCCAAGGCAGAGAAGATTCTCCGAGAAACTTGCAGGAAATTGTCTGGGGTTTTGTCCCAGGACAACATGCCAGAAGGAATTGTGTATCTCAAGTGAGTCCTCGGCTTGGTTTCTTCACAAACAGATTGGTAAAGGTGGTCTTCTGTTCTTCATCTTGCTTCCATCTTGCTAAAAGCTGTAGGGCCGCTGCAGTGAACTTCTCACGTTGCCTCTGGGCCTGTCATCCCACACGAATGGAGGCCCCGCACGGCCCTCTTGCCCTGGACTTCATGGTCATCTCACCCAGCGATTGTGGTGGCCAGGACCAGATCCCCGAAAGGGAGCTTGGGGAAAAATGATGAAATGAAAGAGGCAGACGTGGGATGGCTAAGCTTGAAAACGAGGGTGGGCTGTTTTGGGGGATTGGTCAGAGGTGGCTTGCCTCTGCCCACCACTAGGAGATGCCCGCTGCTGCTCCCAGAGGGCCTCTACCCCATCGCCACTGCGAGAAGTGGCACCTTCCCTCTAAGAGCATCATCCGTCTCCAGAGCAATCAGTGTGCCCCTTTTGTGTGCCCCTTGCTTGTAAGCAGGAGTAAGGCTTCCAGGAGACTTCAAAACAAACGCTTCTAAGGAAGGCAGGTAAGAACACATATTATCATATGGAAAGGGCAGCAAGCTTGATTTCTGCTGCTCCAAAGACAAGGGCATGAAACAATGGATTCAAACCTCAGGAAAAGAGATTCCATCTAACTATTAGGAAGAACTTCCTGACAGTAAGAGCTGTTTGACAGTGGAATGTGGTGCCTGGGGGTGTGGTGGGGTCTCCTTCTTTGGAGGTTTTAAAACAGGTTTTTAAAATAGGCCCTTGGGGTCTCTTCCAACTCCAGGATTCCGCGGCTCTGCGATCTTTTCCTGAACAGAAACAGCATTCCTAAATGTGAAGCACAGCACTTGTGCTGCCTGCCTCAACCCACTCTCCCTCTTCTGCAGGGAGCGCCTGGACACCTTGGAGAAGAAGCCTTCCTTAGACCCCATTTACATTGGGCTTCTGGGCGCAACGGGGGCTGGGAAGACCTCCCTGCTCAACGCCCTGTTAGGGAAGCAGCTGTTCCTGCCGGTGTCTAAGAGCAAAGCTTGCACGTCGTGCATCGTGCAGGTGAAGAGAAGCAGGAGCGAGCAGTACGAGGCCGTAATACACCTTCTCTCAGAAGAGGTGAGTACAGTTTCTCCCCTTGAAGTAATGTTTATTTTTTTCATCCCTTTTTATAGTTCTATCTGGCTTGTTTTTCTTAAAGGAATCCTAAAATAGATGACAGTAGGTACAAAGCAAGCACGTATAGAGGAATTATCAGCTCATCCTCACTCTCAGTGTCAAACTGCTACATGCAGAGATTTTTTTATAACACCGCAACCTCCTTTTCACTGCCACGGTTCCATCACTTGGAGTGCTGGGATCTGCAGTTCAGAGAGGGTCACGGCAGAGAGTCCTAGTGCTTCCCCGTATTACAAATTCCGTAGGATCTCAGTGCTGCAACGGTGCTTTGTGAAAGGGGGCCCCAGATCTCCCCGTGGCCTTCACGGGCCCCAAGAAAGACACGTGCCCGGTTCCAGTCCTAACAATTCACGGGGGAGGGAAACTGCGCAGGGAGGCGCGGCGCGTGCGTGGCATAATCCGTTGCCCTCGTCTCCCACTGTCCGTTTCTTCCTTTTTTAGGACGGTGGTCGCACCCCATCCGGCGGGGCATCCCTTTCTCCAGCCGCGCCCTCGAGGCGTTCCTGGGGAGCTGCTCCCCGGTCTCTCTTTCTCGCGCGTCGCTTTTTAAACACAGAACAGAAGACAGGCGCACACCGGGCCGACAAACCATCCTACAAGCAGGGGGACCAAACAACATCCCCCGGCAAACGAAACCGCGTCCTTCCTTCGGAAGGACCCGAGGCTCGAAAGCACTCTCGGAACTGCCCCCGAGCCAGGCGCTGCCTCCCCTCGCTCCCCGCGGCTTTTCACGCCCCGGCCGCGGCGTCGCCCGCCCCCCGCCCCCCCGCCCGGGCTGCCTCGAGCTTCCCGAGCCCCCCCCCGGCCTCGCCCCTCGGGGGCCCCCGACGTTTCCCCCCCGAGCCCCCTTCTTCGGCCGTCTCCCGCCCCTCGCGCCCCGGCTTCCTCGCCTCGCGGCTCCCTCTCCGGGCGCCCCTCCCTCTCCCCCCGGGCGCCCTCGGCGCCTCCTCCCTCCGTCGCGCCCCCGCCCCCGCCAAACCGGGCTCCCGCCCGCTCCGCCCGCGGCCCCTCCCGCGCCCGCTTCCGGCCCGGCGGCGCCCGCCCGCTCCAGTCCTGCCCCCCATTCCCCGCCCCCCTCCCCTCCACGCCCGCCTCTCCCCGGTCCTCCCTCCCCCGTCCCCCGACCCTCCCCTCGCCTCCAGCTTCCTCCTCGCCTCCCCCGTCCCCTCGCGTCCTTCGCTCCCTTCCGGGCCGTCCTCCTCCTCGCCGCTTCCCCCCGCCCTCTTTGAAGCCCCCCGCCCACGGGTCCCCCTAACTTCGCCTCTCCGCCGCTCTGGCCGCGGCGCCCGCGCCCGACGTTTGGGCGGGCGGGCGAGCGCCGCCGGGCCGGCCGGGGCCGCACCCCCCCCCGCGGGTCGCTCTGTCGCGGCGAGCGAGTCGGGGGGCGCGGGGGGCCAGGCTCCCCCCGCGAGACCCCCCCCTCGCTCGCCGCGAGGGTGTTTGACGGTCACCGGGGCTCGGAAGTGTCCCCGGGAGGGAAAGCCGAGACCTTTCCGGAGGACGTGCGAAGGGGCCGAGTATACCTGGAAACCTGTTTCGCGGTGGTGGTGGTTTTCGACTAACTCTGAGGCAAGAGGCCCCCGTCGAAGCCAGAATCACTCCTTCGAAGCGCGGCGGTCTTACAGCCCCTCGCGGAGCGCGCCCGGGGGCAGAACTCCGAGCCGCTCGGCCTCTTTCCGCCGCTCCCCCTCGATCCCGCGGCCTCCCCCGAGAAACGTGGTGCGTTGTGTAGCAGGCAGGCTGTCCGAGTACCGGCCCGTCTGTCGTCCTGTTGACTTTTGAGGGAATCGGACCAACCCCCCTGAGAGAACTCCTTCTGCCCGGACTTTTGCCAGACTTGATGCACGTTCCGATGCGTGCGGGACCCCTCCTTAAAAATACCGCCCACGACGGGTCCTGCTGCGATTTGTCCTGATGTCGGCTGCGTCCGGGTTGCAGAGGGAGTCCGGATTATCTTTTTTGATAAGCTGAAAAAATCCAGTCCGCTACATACTTCCCCTTCAGAAAGGCGTTAAACGTAAAGAGTTTTACTTGTATTGTCACTGACAGGAGTGGAGAGATGAAGTGAAAAACCTCGTGGAGCTTTTACGGAAGAACAGGGATGACGACGACGACGAAGACGAAATCGCTGCTGGTGAAAGTGTGGCGGATGCTGTTGATAAGCTCCGTGCAGTCTATGGGGGAGAAGCTGAAAAGAAAAGTTATGAGGAATTGTTGGAGACGAAGATGGAAGTGTCCGTCCCAGCTAAAAGAAGCATTTCGATTAAGAAAACGGAGGTGAGGGGGTAAATGTTGTTCCTGCTCTTGCGCTGATTTCCCCAGTCACACCTTGGGAAACGGCGCATAAGACACATAACGCTCCGTGGGCCCATCAGAGGAAGAGGAAGGACAGCAGAGGGCTGTCCGCCTACTTTGGGGTCAGGATGGCATTGTCCCTGCCGGTTATAAAGCAGCTCGCGCCGTATTGTGCGAGGCCCCCAGCGGCGCCGGGGCAGAGAATTGAACCGTGGCCACGAGGAGCCAGTCTCTCGTCCGGGCCAGGGAAAGCGGGGCCTTCCAGGCGAAGCTGGGCTCTGCTTCCCGTGAGAGCCGGCCACGATGGGGGTGGTGGGAGCTGTCCTTCAACGACCCTTGGAGGGACGCAGCCGCCAGCTGGAGACGCGTGAGGCCTGCGACCCGGTCGGTCGGAGCGGCTTGCTTTAGGAGTGAGGACTTCTCTCTTTTCCTTGCCCGTGTTTGGCCTTGTGTCTGTCAAAGCTGTCTTTTCCCGTGCGGCTGGCGTGGGAAAGGAGATTAAAAGGATCTGTTTTGGTGGAAAGGAAGGGTGTAGATTTAGAGCCGGGGAGCTCTGAAGAAGAGCTCTGCTTCTCCTTCGGAGGAGCGCTTCTTAACACCTCAGGTTCTCTTCCGAGCCTGGCTTGGTGGCCGTCACCAACACCTCTGAGGTCTGTTGGTCTTTTTGTCCCTGGCTTGTCCTTTAAGGCTGGCGTCTGGTGAGTCAAGAAGTGCTATGAACAGCGAAAAGAATTAATTAAAGGTTCTTCCAGATTGGTCTAAAGAAGTTTGATTTCTTGTGATGCAGCTCCCAGGCTTTTGCCAGGTTTCACCAATTGTTGTTGCCTTTACGTCCACTTGTCGCGATTTCTTGTAGCGATTGTGCTAGAGTTTGTCCAAAGTTCTTCGTAAATGTGCGTGTGAATGCCTAGTTTCCTGAGGTGATCCTTTGGTTTGAAGTACAATTCTCTCCACCTTTCTTTTTCAATTTTTTAAACATAGTTAACAGTGCTACAGTGCAATAGTGCCATTTGGTAATATGCTGATATATTACACGTAGAGAGAGATCTTGGTAGTAGACAGAGCTTAGGATCAAAATTTCTATTCGAACGATAGGTTTCCTTCATGTGTCTATCCCTGTGTTGCAGGCAGGACAATTTTCCAAAGAACTGGTGCCTTACATTCGCGTTTCAAATGATGGTCCTGTTAAACTCTGGCCCCTGATCAAGTATGTGGAAGTCGCTACTCCCATCTCAGTCATGGTTCCCGAAGGCATCACGTTTGTCGATATCCCCGGGACGGGAGATTTTAACAGAAAGAGGGATGAGATGTGGAAACAGGTGAGCTTTGACTCTAATGATATGGAAAAGAAGGTATTTTTATGGTCTGGATCAATCCTTTTAAGTTTTTTAGACGAGCACGTCGTATGTTTCCTTCAAATTTTTGTGAGGATGACTATACCGAGGCTGCTGTACCTTGGATACGAGAAGTCGTGTTGCACTGGAAAAGACGCTGCTGCCTGGGAACGTGGACGGCAGTAGGAAAAGAGGGAGACGGCCTTACGGATAGACCGGCTGCATCCAGGAAGCCACGTCGGCCCCGAGTCCGCGAGCCCTGAGCAGCGCTCCGGAGGGCCGGGGCTCTTGGAGGTCTCTCGTTCCTCAGGCCGCCACGTCAGAGTCAAGGGGACAGTCAGTATGAACAATTTTTATGCATGCATGCATGCATGCATGCATACATACATACATAAAAGTTTTAAAAAAGAATTTAAAAAACCCCTCCCCGCTTCCAAGCATCTTTTTTCTGGTTGAGTCTCTGTTTACATTCCATGCATACATTGTTTCTGTTTAACAAATCTTACACTGTTACTTCTAACATTGTTACATTACTACTTGTGCTTTTTCTATAACATCATTAGTTTACATTACCCACATTATCAACAATCCTTCTTTATCCCTTCCTTTTCTTGTTCTTTTATCCAGTTCAAAACTTGTTGCCATTCTCTTTGCAAGTTCTGGATTGGCTTATTTTTAAGTGAAAAAGTTAACTTTTCTATCTCTACCATATCCAGAACTTTTAATTTCCATTCTTTTATATCAACATGGTTTCTTTCTTTCCAGTATTGTGCATACGTCAGCCTTGCAGCAGTTATCGCATACAACAATGTCTTTTGATGAGATCTTGGTTCTCTTTGTTGCCCTAACATATTTAACAGATAAAATCCTGGCTTTATTTCAAAATTTAAACTATACATTCTTTGAATTTCATCATGTATTTCTTTCCAGAACTTTCTTGCTACCTTACAGGTCCACCACATATGAAAAAAAGGACCCCTCCTTTTCATCACATTTCCAACATTTTCTATTCCCGTTTTTTGTTATTTTTTTCAACCTTACAGGTGTCATATACCGTCTATGTAACATTTTATAAAAATTTTCTCTTAGATTTAAGCTCGGTGTAAATTTTACATCTGTTTTCCATGCCCTCATCCATGTATCCAGCTCAATTGGGTGTCCAATATTTAGAGCCCATCTGACCATATTATCTTTAACAATCTCTGGTTCCATTTCTCTTTGGAACAATATTTCATAAAATTTAGAGATTCTCTTTTTCTGGTCCCCTTTCATCAATACATCTAATTCATTTTCATTTTTTTCAAACCCATATAGTTTCTGATCCATCTTGAATCTCTCTTTTAATTGTCTCCATGGAAACCAGTTAAATTCGCGTCCTGACTCTTTTAATTCCTCTTCTGTATGCATTCTTATCTTATCTCTGTCCCATTTCAGCAGCTCTTGATACGTCAGTAAATTCTCTTGTTTTGTTGGAGCAATATTGAAAGCTTCGTGAGGTGAGGTCCACATCGGAAGTCTTTTATAAAATTTATACTTTATTTGTAACCACACTTTCAATAAAGTCTTTCGGATACAATGATTGTTAAAGTCGTTGTTTACAATTGCTTTGTCATAACGTAAGTATCCATGCCAACCAAATCTATTATTTATTCCTTCGACTTCTTTTATTGTTGTATTCTCCACTTGAATCCAATCTTTTATAATTTCTAAACAGCATGCTTGATAATAGATTTTCAATGAACCTCAAAACCCCCTCTCTTCTTTGCATCTTGTAATGTTTTAAATCTTATTCTTGGTTTCTTTCCCTGCCAGATAAATTTCCATAACTCTTTTTCCCATTCTTTAAAGATCTTTTCCCGTCCTATTACTGGTAAATTTTGGCTTAGGTAGTAATGACATTTTGAAAGCATTTATCCTTCCTAGGAGAGACAAATTCATATGCATCCATTTTTCCATTTTACTTTGGATCTCCTTCCATGTCTTCAAATAGTTATTGTCAAATAGCTCTTGATTTTTATTTGTTATTATTATTCCTAAAAAAAATTTTTTTTTTTTTTGGTAATTTGCTATCCGGATCCCTTTTCCAAATCCGCTTGTTCTTTTTTTGGTGTATTTAAAGTCATCATCTTTGTCTTTTCTCTATTTATCTTATATCCTGCCATTTGTCCATATGTTACCCTGATTTCTGGGAGTCCCGTGTGGGACTCCAAAGTGCGCTCTCAAAATATGGGGGGAAATTAGCTAGAGCACAAGTTAGCAATGCGAGAGGCAGGGCAACGCAGCGGAATCTTTAAACCCAACGTCTACAGGGTCAGGCCAAGCCAAGAAGCACACCAAATATGAAACAAAAGCTGTCATTTTATTAAATACAGGCAAACGGTGTATGCAACACACTCACACAAGTAACTATGGAAAAATAAAGGTGGTAGTAGTATAGAGGAATTTTTAGAGGGGTTGTTGAAGTGGGTGATACCACACCTGTCCGAAGCCCGGGTAGATCACTGCAGAGGTCCGTGGAGGCGCAATCTCGGAATGAGATTGAGGGGAAAGCTCGCCGGAAAAAGCGACAGCAAGGCTGGATGGAAGCTCAGAGCGATCCGAGGAAGGTCTCGGAATCAGGGGTTTTTATAGGGAGCAGTGGGACTGCAGGCTATGCCTTACTCGGGGACAGCAATGAGTTTTGGGTGCAAGACAATGTCTCCGAAAGGTCACGATTTAGCATGATGGAATCAAAGCCGAATTAACAGTGGTGTAGCCGGTATGTAGATGCGCGATGCTTGACAGTGGATGGTTCAGCCTTTGTCAAGTTGCCTGCTCGGGACAGGGAGCCTTTGTAGGTAGCGCGCATACATAACGAGGTGTTTGTCTGGGAGGTCTCCTAAAGCTGCGATCTGGCTGTGTCTGGCTTGCCTGTATTGTTTGTGAATATTTCAGCAGTTAAGTGCCGAGCCTAGTTTCGTGCTTGTTCGGGGGCCTCGCAAACACTTGGCTGAGAGTGGTAGAATAAGGCCAAATTATTGATATCAAAGAGATATCTATATGCTGTCTCCAAGGAGGCCTAGAAGCTGCAGTAACACATATTTTTGCAAAATTTCCATCAACCTCTGTATAGATTCTTGTGGTTCCTCCAAAAATATGATTACATCATCAGCAAAAGCTTTATATTTTATTTCCTTCTTCTTTATTTTTAAACCTTTTATCTGTGAATCTCCATTTATTGCTATCAACAATATCTCTAGTACAACTATGAATAATAATGGCGATAGTGGGCACCCTTGTCGTACCCGCTTCTTTATTTCAAAACTTTGCGTTTTATATCCATTTATTATTAACTTCACTGATTGGTCCCGGTATATCATCTCCATCCATTTACAGAATGTTTCTCCCAGGCCATATTCTTTTAAAGTATAATGCATAAAGCCCCAGGAAACATTATCAAAAGCTTTTTCTGTATTCAGTGATATAATAGCTATCTTCTTTCCTGGGTTTTTATGATAATATTTGATTGCATTCAGTAAAGTTCTGATATTATTCTTCATTTGTCTGCCTGGGAGAAAACCTGTTTTACCTTCCTGTATTTTGTCCTGTATTGCATGTCTCAATCGCTTTGCCAATATCATCGCCCAAATTTTATGGTCTACATTCAAAAGAGAGATTGGTCTGTAATTTTTAACTTCTCTTTTATCTCTGTCTTCTTTGGGTATCACCGCTATATTTGCTTCTCCCCATGACTGTGGTTTCCCATATTTCTCTACTTCTTGCAAGGTTGCCTGATATGGATGGATGATTTCTTTTACAAATCTTTTATAATAAGAGCGCGGTAAATCCATCTGGCCCCGGTGCCTTATCTGTTTTCATATCTCTTATTGCCTCTTCTATTTCTGTTATTGTAATTGTTTTGTTTAACTTTTCCTGTTTCTCTAGTGATATTTTTGAAATTTTAATCTTATTTACAAATTCCTTCCATTTTCCTTCTATTCGATATGGAAGATTATTTTTCTTGAAATAATTTTTCAAAATATTCTTTAAATTTCTGTTTTATTTTTTCATGTTGTGTAATTCTCTTCTTCCCATTTTTCAATTCAGCTATTATATTTCTTTCTCTCTTCTTCTTTAGCTTGTATGCTAGCCATTTCCCAATCTTATTTGTGAACATGAACAATTAATGCTACTTATATACTGTATCTGCACTTACTGAGAAAGGCAGTCCTTCATTCAAAACTTCCAAAGTTACTGGAGTTGTTTTCTTCCCCTCCTACAACCTGTAGAACTGTTTGCAAAGCAGTAAAATGCACGTTTTGTTTCATTGTGAAGCTAGAATGCTGCTACCAAATTGTGCCTTAGCTTTGTAGGGTTTTTCCCCCCAAAAATACTCTTTCTCTTGTTGCCAGCCCTAAGACAGCCAGTTACTCAGCATGTTCAAGTCTCGCTACAACTGCATGCACTGCTAAAACAGGACAGAATTCTTTTGTCAGAATGTGGGCGCACAGCAATTGTTTAGGCAGGGACCACTCTGTTTTTTGTTAGCCCTACCTTTTACTACTACGTGTAGCAAAACAAACCTGAGTAACCACAGAAGACAGAGGAATTGCATAACATATATCATGCACTGACATATGTCATTTCTTAGTATATCTATTCAGTGACAGTTTTTCCAGTTGGGAAAATGTTTTCTACACTTCTCTTCCTCCTTGTATGCTATTCCAATTATCTGAAAAATGTTTAAGATTTCCCCTCTTAACTAGTGAAGATGAGTGCCTTTTTTTTCACCTATTTTTGTACTTACAACGCAAGTGATATCCTTATTACATCACAGTCCTAGGATCATGACTCTTTCTTTTTCCCTCCGCTTTGTTGTTGTTGCTGTTATCATTTGTCATCAAGTCAGCCTTGACTTAGGGTAGCCTTCTGAATGAGAGACCCCCCGAGAGTCCCGGTTGTCAGCATCCTTGCTCAGGTCTTGCAGACTCAGGGCAACCGTGGGTTCCTTCACTGAGGCCCTTTCCGCACGAGGCTGGTGAATCGGTTCGTGCCATTTCTTACCGGATTGTCCGAGCTCGAAACAAGGCGGACTTTCCCTCGTTTCCTTCCTCACGGCTACTGCGTATGTTCCATTCTGATTCGGAGGAGCGCGAGTTCGTGCATCCACGCGGCCTCCGCCGTGGCCACTCCCGCTACTTCCTTCACCCCGCCCCGTCGGCTGTGATTGGCGAATGTGCGTGTCTGCACCGCCGTGAAAGTACGAATCGGATCGATCTGGAAAATTGGAAAACCGATTTCTTCCGGTTTTCAAATAGCACACTTTACCACCATGAGAGATATAAAAAATGTTGAACTATTTCAGTGTCTTCATTATATGCTTTAAAGTGAGGTAAATAATCTGTGGTCATTATTTTTGTTTTCTTAATGTTCAACTACAAACTTGCCTTTGCACCTTCTGCCCTGACTTTCTTCAGTAGTCATTCCAAGTCTTTGCTATTTTCTGCAAGGAGTATGGCATCGTCTGCATGTTTGAAATTGTCGATATTTTCTTGCTCCCCTTTTTCACACCTCCTTCCTCTGCTTTCCTTATGTCTTCTGCATATAAATTAGATAGATAGATGATCAAATGAACTCTTAGGCTGCCTCCTTGCCAACTGGTAACCATTCTGTTTCTCTGCATTTTGTCCTGAAAGTTGACTCTTATCCTGAGTATGGGCTATACATCAGGACAATGAGATGTTTTGGGCCGGTCAGAGAGAATCACCATTTCCCCTAGCCTACATCAACAGTGCAGAGACTACACAGGGTCTTTGCTGTATTCAGTCAGGGGCTTTGCTGTAATCTGTAAAACACAGACTGATTTTCTTCTGATAAAGAACCTGCGTTTTTAGAAAGTATAGGGAAAGCTGCTCTCAGAACATTTGGAAGGAAGGAAGGAAGGAAGGAAGGAAGGAAGGAAGGAAGGAAGGAAGGAAGGAAGGGGGGAGTCTTTGCTTTAGAGCAAGAAAATCCAAAGGTGCTTTGGAACCATAATAGTCAACCTGAGGTAGGGGAGGAAGGAGAAGGCAATGTGAACCAAGTGACTGCAAGAGTCAAGGCCCTGGACAGCTGGCGGAAGGTGCTGCTGCGTGCAGAGCAGGGTCTTAGGAAAGAAATGGCACAGAGTCACAGCCAAACAGCACCTGTTCCGCAGTTGGCATCTTCTTTGGGTCTTGCTCCGTAGTCGGCACGGCTGGTCCAGTGCGGACGGGCACCCTCTAACACTGGGCAGCTAAGGATGGGTCACAGCCTGGTTTCTCAGCACTGCGAGCCCTCTTCCCGTGCCACATGCACACGCACCCAAGGGAGGAGATGGTCAAGAGAGGGGAAGTGTGGCATGGAGGAGAAACCCACACTGATTGGGTTTATCCCCACGTGCCAACCGGGACAGGCAGGATTCTACAATCTTTCAGTTACAACTGTTAGGATCTTCCCCTTCTCTGACGGTTCTTCTTTTCCTGCCGGGCAAACCGGACAGGCCTAATCCCTTCTCTGAATAATTAATTAGAGTCTAGTAGTTATTTGTTTAAAAGATGGAGAAAAAGCAGGAGAAAAGGTGACAGAATCAGGAAAAAAAGAAGATGTCAGATTTACAGAAGGAAGTTTGTTCCTAGATGCCCGCAGCTCCACGAGGCTCTGAGGGACAGAAGAAAGAGAGTACTAAGATGGGTCTCCTCAGATGCCAGCCGGTCTGCGTGGCTCTGGGTCGGAGAAAAAAGGTAAAATTAAAGTGAAAACCTCTCAGATGACCGCTGATCCGTGTGTCTCTGAGGAGGAGAGAAAAGAGGCGCTCAGAAAGGTGTTTATTTCTTCGAGTGACAGCGATTTAGAGATTCGAGACTCATACAGTGGTAAGCAAGTGGAAAAATTACAGAGTAAAACGGTGAAGAAAAAGGTTGTGTCGCAAAAGAAGAAGAGCAAAGATTACTTATGGAAGGCAGGTAAAGGATCGGCTATTAAAGCGGGAAGAGGCCCAGCAGCGGGGAAGAAGTTTCAAATGGCCGCTTCAGGCCGCCGTTTTGGAAACCGCGATTCCACGGAGGTGGGAGGGGCTCACGGAGAGCGTCCCTTGGCCTCTGGAGCATGCGCAGAGGGGCTGACCAAGAGAAAGTGAATGAGAGACCCTGCGTGATTTCTCCGTTCCCACAGCAGCAGCAGTTTAGAGGGGCTGCGGTTTCCCCCCATATTCCTACGGTGATTCAAGGCAGCCGTGGAGGTCCTGAGACGTGGGCATGGGGTGAGGTAGGAGCCCCCGCCTCTTCAAGGGAAGGTTGGGCTCCGGAATGTGTGAGGTTGGTTAGACAAGGGTTTGAAGAAACGCTTAATCGTCAGTGTACTGGAGGGGGAGAACACAGATATGGAGAGAACCAAGACCGTATGCTGCTCCAAGGCCGTACACTGTAAACGAAAGTGAATTGCAACTCTTGATTAAAAGGACAGTATCTAATGAATTAAATGCTGTTATGTCAACCGTGAGAAACTAGGCTTTGGAGGTGGAATTACTAATGCATTAAATGCCCAGTCATATGATGCAGTGTACAAAAGTGATGATAGATATATGTCTTCCCCTGTACCAAAGGATTTGGGAGAAAGAGAAATGGTTTGGAAGGAGATACTTCACTTGTTAGAAATTGTAGCAATAGAAGAAGTCCCGGAAAATCAGTATTTTACGGGTGTTTATTCCCCATTTTTCACAGTACCGAAAAGCAATGGGACTTTTCATCCCATTTTGAATCTCAGGTACCTCAACAAGTTTGTGAGATGTCTGAGGTTCCAAATGGAGACACTACAGTCTATAAAGGAGAATTTGAGGGTGGGTGATTGGTTAGCCTCAATAGATCTGGGGGAGGCAGGTCTTCATGTACCGGGATAGGATCAGACAGGAGGTATCTAAGGTTCCAGTACATGAACAAGCACTTGCAGTTCAAGGCTCTACCGTTCAGATTGGCACCAGCTCCAAGCGTATTTATGAAGGTCTTGGTACCCTTGGTGACAGTTCTAAGACAACAAGGAATACACCTATTTCCGTACCTGGATGACATTTTCGTGGAGGCGAGTTCTCAAAGAGAGTTGTTTCGGCATGTGTAGAAAGCCATCCCTCTCCTTCCTCTGACCTGGTTTGGACCCTGGCTCTCCTCTCTTCCGGTTTGGCCCCCTTCTCACAAACACACATATACGTTTTGATGTTTGCGATTTTTCCACTTCTGTGAGAGTCCCAGGCCCCTAACCCTAGTGAATGTAGATGGCCAACTGTGATGTTTTGCTTCTGATTTGTTTTCAGACTGTGATTTTATTGTGCATTGCTTTGGGGTGGGAAAATTATAAACAAGCCCATGCTCACCAGGAGGAGGTGTCTGTAGTTCTGCTGCTTTTCAGCCAGACGCACGAATGGCCGAATCGTACGCTTCCTGCTTCTGCGCTGTGCGCTCTGCTGCTGAGCAATGGGCCCCCTCTCATACACCATCCATGGCAGTTGTATTCTACCATTTCTCACGACGGATGGGGCGACTAGGGGTGATTTCTTGCTTTTTTGTGCCTGGGCCAATGAATTAAAGGCGCTTTCCGCATGGCGTTTTCCATGTGAAAGGGCACCTGGAGCGTCGCACGATTGTGAGGAGCGATCTGCACGACACTCTCACAATCGCATGATGCTCCGGGGGCTGGCAGGCACCAATTGCACACCTTTCCATTTTCGGCTAGAAGCCGAAAATGGTGCGCGATGGCGCATTGCTGCCGGGCCCTGTGCACACTTACCTGGCGTGCGGAGCCTCTGGAGCCGCGCCGGTTGCGCTTCCTGCCCCAGTGCAGCCTGGGAAGGTCCCAGGCTGCGCTGTGGAAGGAAGAGGCAGGGCTCTCGTGCGAGCAGGCAGCTCGTGCGGAGCTGAAGCGGCAGGGAAGTGAGAGCCTCTCGGTAGAGGCTGCTCGTGCGACACCCGCGCCCCAGCACTGGAAAACGGTAAGGTGCGGCAAGGGCCAAAGAGTCAACTGCTTTCAGTCAGACCAAGTAAATTCTTCTGTCACCTGATTTTGAGCAATGTTGACAAGTGCAGTTGGATTTATATTCTGAATACTCACTTTCAAATGTGTTTTTTTTTAAATGTAGAGCATTAATCAGTGTTCTGTCCTCTGGGTTATTGATGAGATCGGGCGCGTTGATGGAGCGCGTGGCCCGATCACATTGCTGAATGAATGCATGAAGGCATACCTGCGTGGAAACTGCACTGACTTTGCCATGGTAATCACCAAGTCAGACCTACTGGACCTGGAGGAATACATCCATGGGTCAGTCATGTTTTATTTGAGTTAGGCTGCATACCCCAGCTAACATTTCTACCCTTTTGTTGTTTACATACATTTTTGGATGCATTTCCTAACAAAAACCACTTCCTATGCATAAAGGACTAAGCCAACTGATTCATGATCTCATCCTCACTTAGAGTGCTGAAAATAGAATCCTACTGTTAACAGCCATACACCCCCACACTCTGATATGGTCTAATTGGAAAATATTAATTGGCATGAAATTGAGTGGTATACAGTTATGGCTAAAAGGCCATGTGGAGAAGGGATGCTGACTGGGAAGATGTAGGTCTGAGGTGACCTTAGCATGGCCAGGTCATAGGTTCACTGTGGATTAGCTGGGAAAGCCTGACTTAATGGCTCTAAGCTGATCCTCTCAGTTGCCCAACCTAAGAAAGCACTAGTCAAAGAAACTTTCCAGGGGCAGCAGACAAGCACCCCTGCTTACTGAAACCTCCCCCAGTTACCTTACCCAACCAAGACATTGAGACAATCCATTCCAGACCTCTTTTGTTTACTCTGCCAGAAAGTGATCAACTCACACCCCTTCAGGGAGGGAAATAGGGTATAAAAACCCTCCGTTTTGACCAGTTACTTCACAGTTCTCCAGTTGCTGAATGTCACTCGGCCACTTGATTCCTGATTATGTACCGCCCTTAGGCGCAAGTCCAAGCCACATCACTGTTTCTTCACTACTTTTCTGGATTGGTAAATGCAGGCCACTTTACTCTGAAATCTCGCTGTCTTCAACTTTGCTCCCTTTTCCTTCTGTTAGCCTTGTGTGAGTGCATGATTGTTTGGATCTTGTGTGTGTGTGTGTGTGTGTGTGTGACTGAATTTCCCTCAATAAAACACATTTTACTTTACTTTTGAACCCCTGTCTGGTTCTTCCCTGCCTAAGACCCTGTTAACATTAATGTCAAAGATCTCATTGGGTTACTCCCCTCTCACAGGCCCCCTACTCTGAGCTAATAATTCCCCACCTTTGAACAGAAGTAGTGACATCACAGGTGGACCTGTGAGTCACCCACATTTTGGGGTAACACTACTCCCTGTGTAAAGAATTATATTTACAGATCTAACCTGAATTTTGAGACTTCTGATAAAACTCTAACAATGTCACACATAAGAATTGTAAAGAAAGGGCTACAATGCAGCCATCTACACGTCTTTACATGGATCTTGTTAGTAAGAATGTGATTTGAACATGTCTGGTCCTTCCGACTCTTCTCTGTGTTCATTGTTACTGTTATGTGCCACTAATTTGATTCAGGCTTTTGATGTCCCATTCTTAGGGGTTCCTTGTCCGGAATTATTGGGGAGGGGTCACTATCACTCTCCTCTCGGCTGAGGAGGAAGTGGCTTGCCCAAGGTCACCCGGTGGGTCTCATGGCTGAGCAAGGATTTGAACCCAAGTCTCTGATAGTCCTAGATGAACACTCAAACCACAATACACACTGGCTCTTAAGCTCAGAGGAAATTTGCCTTTGCCTTCCTCTGAGGACGAGAGAGAGTGACTTGCCCAAGGTCGCCCAGGGGTTTCCATGGCCAAGTGGGGATTCAGACGCTGGTCCCCTGGAATTCTGGTCCAACACTCAAACCACTACAGCACTCTGACTCTCTCTTTTCTGTATAAAGCACTCTGGTAATAAATAATAGTTTGAAATCAGTAGTTAATTAATTAATTAATAATAATTTATTCCTCCAAATACATGGGGTTCTGTAGTTATTTTTGGTCAGAAGTTTGCTGCCAAATTTTTGAGCAGTGTTATATAAACTTCTTTGCCAAAATATAACAATTACTGCAAATTTCTAAGAACTGAATTAGTCGTAGCTGAAACTTGTGGATTTATAGCTCTGTGGATTTTGTTTTCAGTTCTAACAGAATCTTGATCTTGCCCTTCCTGCTTGATGCTGACTGTTCTTTGGTGGAAATCCAGTAACCACAGCTCTGTATCACCATAAATTCAGGCTGAGACTTACCAGCCTCATGCTCTGCCTCGCCTGAACAGGCACTTGTTTTAGAATCTGGTGCAGAGGCCTTTTGAAAAGTCATTTATTATGCTTATCAACATTGTTGTTGTTTTCTGACTCATGGTGACCTTAAGGCGAACCTATTACGGATTTTTCTTGGCAAGATTTGTTTGGAGGGTATCTGAGGCTGAGAGAGTGTGACTTGCCCAAGGTCACCCAGTGAGTTTCTGTGGCTGAGAAGGGATTCAAACCCTCATCTCCAGAGTTGTAGCCCAACACCTAAACTGCTATGCCACGCTGGCTGTCTTGTTCACATTACCCTTTCTCTTTTACAGGGACAGAGGAAATAAAACCGTAAGTAGAAATTACTTGCTGTGAATGTCTCTCTATGGGAACAAGTTTGTTCTTTTATTCTTAAGGTATACATTACAGTTGGGGAAGGAGCAGATCTGATCTGAATTCGCTATCGTGGTCCTAAAGTGGATTCCCGCTTCTGACCAAGTCCTAGATGCTTATATTGGGGATGGGGGCAGCGTTTGCCCTGTGGACCACAGCTGCTGTGGAAAACGCAGAATGTACTTTCCCCCCTTCAAAACAAGGCATATGTTCCCCCACATGCCGTGCTTATCAGCAGATACATGCTCCTAGAAGTGCCATCCTCGTAGTAAACAAGCCACGAGGGGAGTACAGGCTTAGAGGAAAAGAAGGCCTCTCCTTCTCGCCGCAAAACCAGCTGGTAGTGGCGGGACCGCTGCAGTGAGGGGCACTTAGGGGCCAGAGCTCCCGCACGCTTTCCCCTGGGACCCCCTGCTTTCCACGCTCCCGCTTCGCCAGTGCAGCTTTGCTCCGCTGTCAGTTCGTTATGGCCAAGGGGGAAGAGTTGGGCGGAAGAGGCACAAGGCTGGCGCGTTTGCAGCCCACCAATAAGCCCCTCAGTATTACAGAGTAGGGCTTCCTATATGGTTGAGCAACGCGTGAGATTTTGCCGCTTGTTCTTCACAGACTCACCTTAAGAATAAACGTGATGCCATTCTGGAGAGAAACGAAGTGGTCAAGACCACCGTGGAGGGACGCTTTAGGGCGAGACTGGAGGTAACATGCCGTGCGTGTCAGTTGTCTCCCAGTATCCCAGGAACCCCCTCCCAAGGCTCTTGCACCTGTTTGTCATTCGAAGTATTTCTATCCCACCTAAGGTGTGGGCAATAAGCAGCACAATCCGCTGAAAACTATTTAAAACAATTCAAAGCTGTGTGCACAGTGTATACGCAAATGGAAACCCACAAACCAGCCAAGGCAAGTCCCTTGGGCTCCCAAGGCTTTATTGAAAAACCTTCTTTTGACTTGTTACCAAAACGAGGGCAGCCTAATAGCCACTCAGGTCTCCAGGGGGGAGACATCCCATAGCTGGGGTGCGACAGTAGAAAAGGTCCTCCGTTGTCTCCACGTAATGTACAGGTGTTCCCCACTTTTCATTGTCTTGTTTTTTAACACTCTTCCCTTTCGATGGTTGTAAATTACAGACCTCTTCCATTAATTCAACAAGAGTTCTGCTCTTTCCTCAGTCCTTCTTGCCTCGGGAGGCTTGCCTGGGACTGTTCGCAGGTGCTGCTTGCAAAGCAACCTGAGGGTGGGGGGAGAGGCACCAAGCTTAACTGAGGGATGTAGCAAGCAGCACATGTACGCAGTCCCAAGCAAGCCTCCGTAATTCCCTCATGTTCCCTATGGGAAGAAGGCAAGAGGAACTGGATTCTACTTTTTCACCAATTCCACTTTCTGAAAGCGCTGGTCTCTAAACCATGAGAGCAGAGGCGGCTTGTGTCGTTCCCACTGGTGGAAACCAGAGGACAGTTCCTCTGGCAAATGTCGGTGCTCAGGGTATCTGTAGGATGAAGCACTCCTTCACATCTTGAAGTCCCAAGATGTTTCAGAGTTTAAATGGTCACCGCCAGCTCCTTGAACTAGGACTCAAAGCATATTGGCTACCAGGGCAGTTCCTTTAGACTGGTGCTACCTGGTTTCTATATTGAGTTCCTGCCAACAGTTTGGTTTCCAGATGTTGAACTAGCTGGAGCTTCCCTGTCATTTCCAAGAGTAGCTCCACATGGAGTATACTGTGGTAGTCTGAACAGGACATGACCAGTGCATGAATTACTGTGGCCGGTTGTTCCTGGATTCAGACTGAAAGAAAAGAGGTTCCACTTAAACATTAGGAAGAACGTATTGACTGTTAAGAGCTGTTCCACAGTAGAACAGGCTGCCTCAGAGGCTGGTGGACTTTCTTTCTTTGAAGATTTCTATCAGAGGTTGGATGGCCATTTCTTGAGAGGGCTTTAGTTGTGTCTTCTTGCATGACAGAATGGGGTTGGACTAGATTGCTTTTGCAGTCCCTTCCAACGCTACGATTCCAGGAAAGAGCATGTGTGGTGAGTCAACCATACTTGGTGCCATGCATTCTGAGCTACAGAATCCACCTGGCCCTTTAGTAACCAGGGCGGATCCAGAAGTATTCCCAAGAACATGCCTGCTTTTTCAGAGGGAGTGCAACCCCATTCACGGCAGGCCGTTTACCCAGACCCTGGAGCTGGGAGGCACCAGTCCACCCAACTCTGATTTTGCCGGGACACCGTTTCAGCCTAGTAGGCCTCATCCGGTCCGTTACAGCATTCAGGCCCCAGCCCAGCACTCCTGTAGCCTCACCTGACTCTGAGTAACAATGAGGAGTGAAGCCAAAGATACTCAGGATAACCACCTCTCTCTACTCCGCCTTCTGACTGTTCCCCACACAGAAAAACAACCTCTTTGGGAAAAGGAGATGCTCCTTATCTTAGTCTAAGAAATGTTACAGCAACTACTGTGGTAGTGTAGTGATGCCCAAAATGGTGCGCTTCCACTTTGCAATTCACAAAACTAACCACAACATTCAACAGAACACACTTCTCCTCCATCCTTTTCTGTGTGATTGTTAATTTCTGGGTCTCCGTCTTGTAAATTCTAGTGCTGAAAAAGAGCTGGCTACAAAAGGCTGCTGTTGGCAGGACTGGCTTCTTTGTGTGTGCGTGTGCGTGTGCGTGCGTGCGTGCACGCGTGTGCGTGCGTGCGTGCATGTGCATACATGTGTGTGTGTATGCATGACTGCAATATCTGGTATAGGTGTTCTTGAGCAAAAGCATGGGGCCTTTTTTATTTTTTTTATTAGAAACAAATAAAAAACCACTGCAAATGTACTGAATAAAGAATTTACGTAATTGAAAGAAGAAAATAGTCCAAGTAGTAAAAAAAGAGAAGAAAATGGATAATACGAAAGAATAAAAAAAGAACAGAGTTATCAACTTCCTTTTGCCTTCAACCGAGAACAATGGTCTCTCTTTTTTTCTCAAAACTCCCTATTTACCTTTTGTTCATATGAAATCTACTGTTTGAATTCACCTTTTTCTCCCAGTTTATCCTTACGTGACATTTCTACTATATATGTCTATACTCATATTACACTATGCAAGGAAGTAATTGAACAAACATGGCATATATATAAATTTCAGTTTCTCCATATGCAGAATATATGTTGCATCTTATAGGAATAATAATATATAAAAATAATTTGAATGTAAATGTACATATATATTTTATTAATATATTAAATCTTGATACCCCATCTCTTACTAATGTACATTATAACTGGCTGCCAGTCTTCTTCCAATTTATTAATTTGTTTTCCATCTATATAATGGGTGAGTAGATCATACTCTTTCATTTCTATTATCCTCGATAACCATTGGTCTATACCTGAAATATTTTTGGTTTTCCAAATTTGCGCAAAGTTTCGCAAAGTCCGACCCTTTCTTCGGATTCACACTATGGGAGCACCTCGATGCCTGGGTCGCCATCGCATCAGACTCTTGGGTCCTCGACATTGTGGCGAGAGCGTACGCAATCGAGTTCACTTTAGTACCTCAAGTCGGTTGCATCTGTCTGACACCTCGGTCAACCTCTCTCTTGGAGAAAATCATGACGCTGTGACGGAAGGGTGCCATAGAACAGATACCCTTCTCTGCGCTCAGAACGAGCTTCACGTTGAGGTACTTCCTGGTCTCCAAGAAAGGGGGCAGAAAATGACCTATCCTGGACCTTCGGGGTGTGAACAAATACATCAAGCCTTGCAAATTCTGGACGGCGTCCCTAAAGTCCATCCTTCCCCTTCTCCACCAGGGAGATTGATTCGCCACTCTGGACTTACAGGCTGCTTATTTTCATATCGCTATCTGCTCGGAACACAAGAGGTTCCTCGCCTTCACCATGGGCAAAAGGACATTCAGGTTTCGGGTGCTTCCGTTCAGCTTGAACACAACCCCAAGGGTGTTCACGAAATGCATGTCGGTGGTGGCGGCAGCTCTTTGGAAGCAGAAGATCATCCTGTTTCCCTACATAGATAACTGTCTAGTCATCTCCCACTCCAGATCACGTCTCCTTCGGGACATAGACATGACACTCCGTCTTCTCAAAATACTAGGCCTCACAGTCAACCTGACGAAATCCCATCTCAAGCCTGTTCAGCGCATACAGTTCATCGGGACGGTTCTGGATTCAACATGAGAACTTGTCTTCCCACCAACAGAGCGGGTCCTCCATCTATCCAAATTGATATCCACATTACAGAGAAATCGACGGACGCATGCTCGCTCAATCCAGGTGCTTCTGGGCCGTATGGCATCAACGGCAGTAGTTGTCCCTTTCTCCAGCCTCCACATGAAACCACTTCAAAATTGGTTCCTGGCTGTCTTCAACCCCATAGTCGACGATCCGTATTGACTTCTCTCGGTACCGAGGCGTATTCTTTGATCCCTCAACTGGTGTAAGGACAAGAGGAATGTGTTGGTAGGCATGCCTTTCCACTTTCCAGACTCCATGATCTCACGACCGACACATCCCTGATAAGATGGAGTGCCCACACTTGACATCTCACGGTTTGGGGTCGATGGTCGAGGTCGGTACAGACATTCCATATCAATGTTTTGGAACTTTTGGCGGTCACCAAGGCACTCAGGTCCTTCGAGGACGTGGTCTTGGGACAGACAGTTCAGATCCTGACGGACAATACCACGGTTGCGTACTATAACAACAAGCGGGGGGTATGCGATTGAAAACTCTCTTCGATCTGACACTCAAACCGTGGACCTGGTGTCTCCCTCACAGAACCCAAAGCACGATGGCAGACCAGCTCAGCTGGACACCAATGATCTCCCATGAATGGAGACTCCACGAGTCGGTTCTCGAGGAGATCTTTGCAGCATGGACGACCTCGAGTGTCGATCTGTTTGCCACCACGAACAACACTCATTTTCCCCTCTTCTATTCCAGAGGAGGAGAGGGAATAGGCTCCCTGGGAGACACATTCCTCTTCGAATGGTCTGGTCCAATACTCTACATTTTTCTTCCGATCCCATTGATCACGAAAGTGCTAGAGAAAGTCCAGCAGGACACCACATCAGCTATCTTCATCACGCCATGGTGGCTGCACCAGCTTTAGTTCGCTCCACTACTGCTATTGCCAAGGTCTCGGTATCGGAGGCTTCCACCCAGACCAGATCTCTTGACTTTGGACAACGGTTCAATGCGTCACCCACATGTATTTCACCTGAAGTTGACAGCATGGAATCTCCTTCGTTGACTTCTCTACCTCCTACTGTGCACCGCTTTATCAAGGCAGCACACAAACCATCGACAGTTCAGGCCTATTCTGACAAGCTCTTGAGGTTTGAAGAGTTCGTACAGCATCGACAGCTCAAGATCGACCGCTTTAATACTGTGCATGTCCTGGAGTTTCTCTCTTCACTGGCAGAGCAAAGTCTCTCCCTCTTGTTCGTCAAATGCTACTTGTCAGCGATATCTTCACACGTACAGTGCAGAGGCCAACCTTCCTGTTTCAGACACCCTTTGGTGCAGGCTTTTCTCAAGAGCTACAAACATCTGCACCCTCCAGTGACTCCGCCAGTCCCGGGGTGGAACCTTTCACTGGTTCTTTCTCAACTTTTGAAATGACCCTTTGAGCCCATGGCTGCCTGTGACCTTCATTTGTTATCCTGGAAAACGGTGTTCTTAGTTGCCATTTCTTCTGCACGAAGAGCGAGTAAACTTTGTGCCTTGAGGGTTGATAGGCCATATACTCATTTTCACCAGAACAAGGTGGTTCTACGATCAGACATCACCTTTTTGCCAAACGTAGTTTTGACGTTTCACCTGAACCGGGACATTGTTCTCCCTGCATTCTTACAGAACCCGACTTCGGACTTAGAACGCTCCCTGCATGCATTAGATGTTTGCAGGGCTCTGGCCTTTTACACACAGCGCACTGCTGAGTTTTGCAAATCCCAGAGACTCTTCCTTTGCTACTCCTCCAGGCGGAAAGGGTTGCCAGTCTCATCACAAAGACTGTCCAAATGGGTGGCATTGGCCATCCGGCTGGCATATGAACTAGCGGGGACTGATCCTCCTGCCCAGATCAGGAGCCATGCAACCAGAGCCCTTTCTGCCTCTGCAGCCTTCCTTAAAGGCGTGCCATTGCAGGACATTTGTAAGGCAGCCATTTGGTCGCAACCCATGACCTTTGTGTCCCACTGCAGGGTGGATCAACCTTCAGCTGTTGACACTGTTTTGGGGAGGGCTGTATTGTTTTCTGCTGTCCATTGATATGGTCTATGGTATGCATTTATGGTTCTTGTTGTTTACATGTTCTACTGACCTTTCTATGTATTTCTTAATATATTTGAATTCTACATCTTGCCTAGCATTTTTTTTGGTGGGCCTCGTCACGTGGTGGTGTGGAGACTGCTGCACATGGCACTCCCTCCTCCTGGCTCAGCTTGCTAGTCTCGCATATGTGGGAGTCACAGAGACCACGAAGAAGAAGGATAGGTTGCCTACCTGTAACTGGAGTTCTTCAAGTGGTCATTTGTGACTCACACAATACCGCCCATCCTACTCTCTGGTGGTGCAGTGTTCTGGCTGCCAAGCGCATGGCAGCGGTCAAGGAACTAACGGCAACCGTCCTGAGGCCAATATATAGCCTCAGGAGAAGGGGGCACAGTTCCTGCCAAAATACTAGGCCTAAGCTCTAGAAGTTTCTGTAGTTGCACTGTGCAGGTGCAGACAATCCATATGTGTGAGTCACAAATGACCACTCGAAGAACTCCAGTCACAGGTAGGCAACTTGTGCATTCGATTATATTTTTTGAAAAATTTTTGTCAAACATATGAGTCATGTTTAACAAAAAGAATTCTGGACTTAGAGGAAATGTGGTTTGAAATATCACCATTATAACTTCATGTATTTTCATCCAGAACTTCTTTGTCACTGGACAGGTCCACCAAAGATGATAGTAAGAACCCATCTTTTCTTGGAATTTCCAGCATCTGCTTTTCCCCTTCTGGTAGATTTTACCAATTTTTTCTGGAGTAAGTGTCAAGGTTGTTGCCGGGCAGGCAAAGTTTCCTGTGAGTGGACGGCAGAAGAGAAGAGGCGGTGTGGCCAGCAGGATTGTTACGGCTATGTCTTGTGTATTAGGGAAGGCCAAACGCCAGAGCACTGATTGGGACACCCCACTTCTTTCAGGGTTGCAAGGTAGCATAAAAAGGCTGGTGTTCATCTTGACTAGCTGCCAGTTAGACTCCCTAGCTGGACCTGCCACGCCATGGGCAGTATTCTGTTTGTAAGGGGAGACGCTGCCTGATTGTTCTCTGTTATCTTCTGCTTTTCCTCTTTGCTAATTGCTGGAAAGCTAGCATGTTTTTGCTAAGCCTTATCTTAGAGTGCGGCAATAAATCAGTACTCTAAGTCTTCCTTAATGAGCCTCTGGAATTTTTTCTGCTTCACTGGGACTCTCTGCTGCAGCACAGCCTTGCTTCACAGATAGCACTCTGCTCATGCTCAGAGGAGCCAAATCCTGCCAACCCTGACAGTAAGATGGTATCTGTACATCATTTTTAAAAACTTCTCTTTCAGATCTTGCAACCAAGTGAATTGGTTTGTATTTTTCCAAGCATTTCCCCGATTTTCTAGTGGTATTTCATGTTGCACATGGTTAGCTTAGATCACCCATAGTATCCTTGACAATTTCGTCTTCGCAGGTTAAGAGGTACTTGTAAAAATGAGAAATTTCTTTGCTTTGTCTTCATGAAAATTATTGTTTCCAATTCATTGTAAGTCTTCTGGTGTATAAAGCCTTCTAATTTTAAGTCCATATGAAACCATTCTTAAGTCCACATGAAACCGTAAGGGAACCAGTTTAATTTGAGACCTTCTCTTTCAAGCTCCTCTTGAGTCTTTATCCTAATCTCATCTTTAAAAGCTTGTGTTATCAAATCTTTATATCTAATCCTATCTTCCTGGCCATCTACCCATTTGCCTAAAAAGGCTTCTTGTGGTGATACCCAACTTGGTATTTTATTGTAAGTCTTATTCCTGACATCAGTCCATATTTTTAATAGGGCCTTTCTGACAAAATGATTACAGAAATCTTTATCTATCTTTGCCTTTCTGTACCATAAGTATGCATGGAATCCAAACGTGAGATTTGATCCTTCCAATGTTAGTGTTCTCTTGTCTTTTAATGTAATCCAATCTTGGATCCGTGCTAAACTGCTGGCATAACAATAAAGTTTTAGATCAGGAAGGCTGCAACCTCCTCTTGTTTTCTGATCAGCTAAGAGTTTCCATTTGATCCTTGGCTTTTTTCCTGCCCGTATGAATTAAGTTAGCTCTTTCTTCCACAATTGAAAAGGTTTATCATTGGTAATAACTGAGAGGTTCTGGAACAGAAAATTGAATTTCGGTAGGATATTAATTGTTGCAATTCGACCAAGCGAGGACAAATGAAGATTAGTCCATTTTTTCAAATCAGTAGTTATTTCTCTCCAGATCTTATTGTAATTGTTATCAAATAGATCTTTGTTACTTCCTGTGATCCATAGGCCCAGATATTTTATCTTTTTCTTGGTCCTAAATCCTGTAATCTTAGTCAGCTCTTCTTTCTCAGTCTTTTTCCCATTTTTTTGTTAGGATATATGACTTTTCTTTGTTAATTTTTAAACCCACCATTTCACCAAATGGCTTAGTTTGCTCAATAATTTGCTGACACCTAACACTGGGTCTTCCAAAAAGAAAACAAGATCATCAGCAAAGGCTTTAAGCTTGTATTCTTGGTCTTTAATTTTGATCCCCCTTATGTCTGGGTCAGCTCGGATGTTTTTGTTAGGCACTTCAAGAACTGTTATGAACAAAAGGGGAGAAGGTGGGCATCCTTGCCTTGTTCCCTTATTTATATTCAGAGAGTTTGTTAAATCACCATAATGATAAGTTTTGCCTGTTGGCCCTTATAAATCTCTTCAATAAATTTCAAAAAGTTATTTCCACAATCCATTCTTCTTAACAATTCCAGCATAAAGGTCCATCTCACTTTGTTGAAAACCTTTTAAGTGTCAATAAACAAAATAGCCAGTTTTTTCTCATTTCGCTTTTCAAAACGTTCAATAATGTTTATCAGGGTCTTACTGTTCTTTCAAAGTTGTCAATTAGGTAGAAAGCCATTTTGGTCAGAGTGTATCTCTATTTGGAGAACTTTCTGTAATCTCTCAGCTAAAATGGATGTAAAGATCTTATAGTCAGTATTTAAAAGGGAGATCGGTCTGTAATTTTCTGTTTTCATATGGTCTTTTCCTTCTTTTGGAACTAATGTAATGTTTGCGTTTGACCAAATTTTTGGTAAGCCATCTGATTTAATGAGATTCAGTGTCTTCAACAGTGGAGTCGACAGTTCTTGTTCGAAAACTTTATAGAAGCTTGCTGAGAATTCGTCCGGGCCAGGGGCTGTTGCTGTTTTCAGTTTTCTAATAACCTCAGACATTTCTAATGTTGTAAATGGAGCATTTAAGATTTTCTTGTGGTCTTCTGAGATTGAAGTAATTTTTTGTTTGCCAAGATATGACCTTAGTTTTTTAAATTGGAAGGGGTTGCTAATATGCCAGAGGACAGGATCAAAATTCAAAATGACCTGGATAGATTGGAGAGCTGGGCCAAGGCTAACCAAATGAAATTCAACTTAGAGAAGCGTAAGGTCCTACACTTAGGCAGAAAAAATGGAATACTGAAATATAGGATGGAGAACACGTGGCTGGATGGCAGTACGTGTGAAAGGGATCTAGGAGTCCTAATAGACCACAAGCTGAACATGAGTCAGCAGTGTGATGCGGCAGCCAAGAAAGCCAACGCAATTCTCGGCTGCATCAAGAGGAGTATGGTGTCTAGATCGAGGGAGGTACTGGTACCACTCTACTCTGCTTTGGTTAGACCTCGTCTTGAATACTGTGTCCAGTTCTGGGCACCCCAATTCAAGAAGGACATGGTCAGGCTGGAGCAAGTCCAGAGGAGGGCGACCAAAATGGTGAGGGGTCTGGAAGCCCTGAAGCCCTATGAGGATAGACTTAGAGAGCTGGGTATGTTTAGTCTGCAGAAGAGAAGGTTAAGAGGGGACATGATAGCTGTGTTTAAATATTTGAAGGGGTGCCATGTAGAGGAGGGAGAGGGCTTGTTTTCTGGCTCTCCAGAGACCAGGACAAGGAGCAAAGGATTCAAGCTGCAGGAAAGGAGATTCCACCTGAACCTCAGGAAGAACTTCCTGACGGTCAGGGCTGTCCGGCAGTGGAATCGGCTGCCTCGGAGTGTGGCGGAGTCTCCTTCCTTGGAGGTTTTTAAGCAGAGGCTGGATGGCCATCGGTCGGGAGTGCTTTGAGGGTGTTCCTGCATGGCAGGGGGTTGGACTGGGTGGCCCCTGGGGTCTCTTCCAACTCTACACTTCTATGATTCTATGATTCTATGAAAATCCATCTCTTGTAGCGAGTCCTTTTCATATAATTGGGTATAATACTTTTAAAAGATTTTCTGAATTTGCTCCTGTTCGGTTATCTCTTCTTGTCCTTTTCTGATCTTGAGTATCAATCTCTTTTCTCTTTCTTTCCTCAGTTTGAACACCAATCATTTACCCGGTTTATTTGATTGTTCAAAATGTCTTAAATGGCAGTATTTCATTGTCTTTTCAATTTCTTCCATGTTGTTTGCAGCTATTTGGTTTTCAACTTATGATTTGAAATGTTATTTCTCAATTCTTTCTCTTTGTCTTTTAGACTTCCTGACAAACTTTGAATATGCTGTTCTTCCTTTTTTTTTCATCAAAGCTCCCACTTTAATCAAATGTCCTCTTATGACAGCTTTCCTGGCGTCCCAGACTGTTTTCACAGGGACATTGTCCATGGTGTGTTCTTCAAAGTAATTTTGAATGACGTTCTTCAAAATTTTAAGCTAGTTTTCGTCCTTGAGTATGTTGTCATTTCACTTCCAATTGAATTCCCTTTTTCATTCTTGTTTGAGAAGGAGGAGGATTGGATTATGATCTGATATGGTTCTTGGCAGGATTTCCATGTCTTCAACTTGTGTATGTAGTGTTTTGAATATTAAGAATAAATCTATTCTTGACATTGAATTGTGACTGTCAGAATAGTAGGTAAAGCCTTTTTCTGGACCGTGTTTCAATGTCCATATGTCTATTAATATGAGTTCATCCATCGTTGCGAAGAAATTTTGTGGTAGTTTATCCTGGTTTTTCTTGATGGGTTTGGTCAAAGCTCTGTCTTCTAATGGGTTTAGAACCCCGTTCATATCCCCAAGAACCAAAATGTTATCATGTTGTTTTCATTGGTGAATCTGGTCATTTCTTTTTTGACCTTAGTGTAGAATTTTTCTTTCTTTATTATATATTGGGAATATATTCCCACTACTAATAGTGAGAGATCTTGTAAATTTGCCTCCAAGCCTAGATAGTGACCAGAGGGATCTGAGAAGACTTCTTGTGCTGTATATTTATTGTTAACATAGATTACAACTCCTCTTTTTTTTCTTGTAAATTGCTGTGAAACAGTGTCCTAGTTTGGAGTTTTTAAAGTATTTTACGTCTTTTCAGAGCCTTTTTTAAAAACTTGATCCTTGCTTGCCTTTCAGAGAAAGCTGCCACGTGATTCAGATGTCATTCATAAACCCAACCTGGTTTATGTGGTCAGTGCAAAAGAATTCTGGAACCCAGAACATCTTGATCAAGAAGACACAGGTAATGGCAGCTGGCATCCTGGTAATTAGAGGCTCATCTGTACCTGAGGCAACCTCTTCTTCCTAGATTGCTCACCGGGATTCCATTCAGCTATCATGTAACAGCAGTTCTGAAGGAATTGTGATGGCTGTCAGTACATTTCCATTCTGAATACAAGGTGCTGGCAATAATATTTAAAAACGTAAACAGCCTAGGGTCTAAATACTCGGGAAAGTGCCTCTTTCTATATGTGCCTGCCCAAAAACTGAGAACTGTTGGAGGGGCCCCACTCGGACCCACCAGCAGGGGACACATATTGCGGGAGGACACAAGAGAGGACCTTTTCTGTGTTGACGCCCTAGTTGCAGAATTCCCTCCCTCTAGAGGCCCGATTGGCATCAGTGTTGGGATCATCTTAGCGCCGAGTTAAATACCGGGCTTTTTAAAAAGCCTTTGAACCAAACTGATCTTGTCCAGGGTGTACCTCTTTTATCATTATATCATTCAAAATTGTTTAATCATTCTGTTTTAAAACTGAAAAACTATGTAATACATTTTTAATCTTTTGTAATTATTTATTGTTTTAAGTTGATTTTATAGTAAGCCACCCTGAGATTGTCAGATAAAGGGTGGGATATAAATATTTTAATAAATAAATAAGTTAATAGAATATATTATATAATTGCTGGGCTTACCTATAAGCAGTGTGAATTTTAGATTTGGTGGAGCTGCAGCGGGAATGTCTGTGGGCCTTTCCACACTACCCTGTTATAGTGCTGTTATTCCACTTTCAACCTCCTGTGGAATTCTGGAGTTTGTAGTTTCCTGAGGAGGCCCAAGAGCTCTCTGGCTGAGAATTTTACAGGCCCCTCCCTATACTGCAACCCCCCCAGGATTTCACAGTACGTTGAAAGTGGGATAATAGCACTGTAACAGTGCAGGGCAGAAAGGCCCTGTGTGTGCCTCCTATTTCCATGCCTAGCACATGCAGCTGATCAGATGTATCATCATCTCCTAACTGTCTCTTCTTCTACCCCCCTGAACAGTGGGGAAAAAAGAACTTCTCTCTGATGGAGCAACTAATATGTAACTACGTTTCTTTGTTGTGTTCCCAGTGACTCACAGAATGGGTTTTGCGTGGAGACCCTGCTTGGAAGTTTCCAGAGCTGAGTAGCCCTGGTGGGAAGCCTTGCCCCCTCCTGGCACTGCCCGTGCTCCAGCCCCCCCGCCCCAAGCTACTCTCACCTCAGTTTCTTTTCATCCTCCATCAGACCAATTTGTTTCGTAGTTTATTCTTGAGTAGCTCCTTCCTCCCTTTTCTCATCTTTGAGTCTTCATTATATCCTTCCCTTCTTTCTTATCTTCATCCTGTTCTTGCTCTCATTCTGAAAAAAAAATCTTCTTAGGACTTCAGCTCCTCTGTTCCTCTTTCTTTTGTGACCTCAAGAGGGCCTTTAACGTCTTGCTCTTCGTGCGGGTGAAGGACAAAGAAAGCATCTCTTTTGCCTGGGAGAAGGCCGTATTCCCAGCCAGTGCTTGGTTTGTCAGGGTTTTGCTGCCCACGCCCCTTGCAGCCGGGCTTCTTGGCTTAAATTACATTGCTGGGATGAGTCCTTTAAGGGTGCAGAACGTGCAGTGATATATTAATAGGGCTTTATTTTCTGCTTCTTTGTCGTTAACAAAGCCTCATTCTGGGCTTTCCAAGTGGCCTTTGAGGTTGAAGAAGATATCCTCAGCATTTCAGTCTTCTTTGGCAGCTGATCTGTTGTTACAGTACTGCCCTCCATGGTGGTCCCAGCTACCGATTCTTCAATAGCAATTAGCTGTATGATACCATTGGCTTCTCTACCGTCCTTGACAACTTCTTCAGCTACCCAAGATGTTGCTTCCCTGGCCTTGTGATGAACGAATGGGTTCCGGTTGACAAGTACAGTCCTGAGCCAAAGAAAGTTGAAACTGTGGAGCGAGGATTCCTTGAGCTGTGACGAGAGAATTCCAGGAATGCTGATTTGGCCAGAGAAGATAGTTTACAAACACGAAAAGAACTTGGTACAAACAGAGTGTACTCCTACATTTCCTGACGACATGATATATGACGACTTCTTCTGCAAGCAACCTTTTATCAGTACGGTACAAAATGATATGAACTGGTCTTTTAATTGCTTGATTGCCATACGCAATGAAAGTCCTGGAACTCTGGCAACCATCAGAACATGTCCCCCCCCCCCCCCCAAGAAGGGAGAAACATGGGTATAAAGAGTGGAAGATTTGAAGCTCTGGATGCTCCAACACCGGCTAGGAGTCATCCACCTCTCGAGAACGCCTGATCAACGTTCGGCGAAAGGACTGTTTGTGAGTATGTCGTGTGAATGTGTGTGTGCAAGAGCTCTTGATACAAATGTGGTTTTGTGTTTTATGTCTTAATAAATGTTACATGAATAGTGTTTAAACCCAGATCTGGTTTCCTATGTGCCTTTTGTTGGGAATCCTATAGTCTGGGGTGGCTGAATTTCTCTCTGGATATAAAAGGACCAAAAATCTCGGGTCATGACAGCCTTGTCTGTACCTGAGTCAGAGGTGATGTATGTTCAGCGTGCTCACTCCAGCTGCAAGCACTGGACTTTGACTCCTTTGTCAGAACCTAAGAAAAAGAAGGATATCAAGCCTAAGAACAAAAGCTGAAGCCTTAGATGTTACCCTGTGATTCCAATTCTTCACACTGCTTTCCTCTGCATTGACAACACTGAATACAAACACTCTGATGGTCCTGGACATGGACCATCTTTGATGCTGCAACATATTCCGGAAGTGCTGCCCCATGTACCTGCCAGTTCTCCAGGTTTCACTCAGGCACCTCTGGCTGTCCACGGTCCTCCTTCCATTTGTGATGCTTGACCACAATCTCTTCGACACCATCGTCATCTGCTGTATTGTGACTGATCTCCTTTTCCACATGAATGATCTCATGCCAGTTCTCATTTCTTGTCCAGGGGATACTGCTTCCGTGAAGATTGGCTGTACACATCCATTTCTCACCATGATCGTACTCTCTGTCCTGTCGAGATTGATGTCAGCTCTCCCATTCAGATAATCTTTGGGCTCTGACTACAGTTTTGTAGCAGCTTGCAGATATCGCCGTTCACCCCTGAGATTGCTGCCTTTTGTTCTTCCTCCTTCACCTCCACTTTGAGTCACAGCAGAGGTCTCAATCAGAGAGCCAACTCCATCTTCAAGACCTATTGCCACTCCGGCGCCTCAGGCACTCCGCTCGATACCATTTTTGTCATTCACCCCTATGCATAGCATGGGCTTGTCTGCAGCCACAACATTTACAGCATCACTTTCCTAGTCTGCTCCTCTTTGTTGTCTGTCAGGTCATCACTCCCTCCGCTTTGGCTTTGGCCCCAATCTACAGGACTTGACATCTCTACACCTCCTGCTTCAGTTGCCAGTCATTCGCCATTTCTACCTGTTTCCTCATTCGTGCTACTTCAAAGTGTAGTGGTGAAGCTGGAAAGACACAGATCAGTGGCCAACAGTGTGGCTCCAATCTGGCCCCATGGAAGAAGTAAACTGGGATTCCATGTGCTGATAGATAGTCTAGATTTATTCTTTAGAAAAGCCCAGTGCATTTCGTCCTGTACATAAACTGATTAGTTTTCTGTGGGTGCTATATTAAAAGTAAACATACACACACACACACACACATATATATATACATATATATTAGCTTAAAATTTTATAAAAGAACAGCACGTAAATATATATATTATACTTATAGATTAACATAGTAGAATATACTAGGTTAGTATCAGATTATATATATACCATTAATTAAATTTAACATATACGTTTTGGCAGATGACCAGATTTACCTCTCAGCCACAGTGTCTTGCCAGCAGCCAGGCTCTCAACAGGCAAAATTACTCACTAACCCTACAATGAAGAGATTTCCAAAAGGCCTTGTGTATCTGTATCCACCAATCACACCACCAGCACCTCCATGGTCCTTGTCCTTAGCCCCTTCTCGGCTGACGAACACTCCGTTTGAACCTCTTGCTGCACCAGATGAACATTGTCTTACATGAAGGTGGTTTTCTTTGTCATTATCACTGCAGCCGGGAGAGCTTGTGTGCTTCGTGTTCTCAGATCTGATGAGCTTTTCTTGGGCTTCCATAGAGACAAAGTGGTTCTTGATCCTGATATCACCTTCCTTCCAAAAATGATCTCTGACTTCCATATTAATCAGGACATAATTTTATCTGTGTTTTTTCCTGACCCTTCAATGAATCTAGAGACATCTTCACATACGTTGAACATTTGTTGAAATCTTCCTTTTTACATCCAGGGAACTCCTTTCTTTTCACCAGTCCACCAGATTGTTAGACTCTTATGGTGGAACATGCATCCTCCCAGAAGATCTTGAAGGGGGTGATACAGTCAATTTGCTTGGCTGACAGTCTCATTGAAAAGACCCTTCTGGTCTCAATTGAGGCTCATTCCGCTACGTCGATTTGTTGGTGCTTCCTTACCTGAACTTTGCAGTGCTGCTGTGTGGCCTCAGTCCTCCAATTCTGTAAGATGCTATTGCTTGGACTCCAGGGCTAGAGCGAGATGAAGCCAAGTGAAAGGAAGAACTGGGCAAGTCTAGTTGGAAGCAGCCAATCACAGCTCAGGGAATGCTGGGAAGGAGGTGCCAGAGAGAAATGTTATAACACCTGAGGCTTGTCTCTGTCAGAAGGCAGGTGGGGGGAAATGTCCTAAAAATAGAGATAAGATTACGGGGACGTAGGAGAAAGATGGCCCAGAGATCAGATTGTAAACCTGAGTGCAAGAAATTTACAATTTGTAAGCCATTCAGGGAGCTTTTGTGGATGAATAGTGGGGTATAAATACATCATCATCATCATCATCATCATCATCATCATCATCAGGAAAAGCTGTTGTTAGTAGGCCGTACACCCCCACACTCTGATATGGTTTTATTAGCGAAATACATCAATTGGCATAAATATGAAATATACCCTGCTATGGCTATATGGCCATGCTGACCAAGAGGTGTTGCAAATAAGGTCAGGAAACTGCAGCAGTATTGGGCTTGCAGTTAGCCTCTGATGACTCAACCTTAAAGTTTAAGACACAGTAATGTCTAGGAAGTTCCCACAGGACGGCTGATTGTCTTAATTCCTCTCCCTTCGACCAAGCAGACTTCCCTTTTGTCCCCACACCCGTCTGACAGTTGTAGAGCTATCAAGACAGCCATTAGCCCTTTGTCGCCTAATGCTAAGACCATTCGTCCGTTCTGAACCTCATTGTCCACTCTGCAAACTCCATTGTTTCCTCTGTCAGAGAGCCATTAACACCTTGAGGCAGAAAAAGAGTATTTAAGCCCCAGTTTCTGGCCAGTCAGCTCACAGTACACTGATTGCTGCTCTGCTAGCTATTTGCGTACTGTCCTTATACTTGCATCTAAGCCACATTTCTGCTTCTTCGCTGCTCTTCTGCCTTGGTAAATATCACCAACTTTGCCCTGAAAATACTGCTATCCAAAACTTTCCTCCTTTTTCCTTCAGTTAGCCTTGTGTGATTGCGTGACCACTTGGGTCTTCTGTGTGTGATTGTTAATTCCTCAATAAAACATATTAACCTTACTTTTGGATCTCTGGCTGGTTCTTCTCTGCACTAATACTGGTAGACATAGGTGGAAAAGATTTTGCAAGATTGCTCTCCTCTCACAGGCCTTTCTGTTTGACCTATTCCCAACTGTTTCGTGGAGGTACTGGGATCATGGGTGGACCCCTGACTCACCCAGGTTTTGGGGTAACACTGTAATAGAGATAGGACAGACAACCAGAGGGAAGAACTGAATAGGGTTTGGGGAAGCTATGAATAGTTCAGAAGTTAATGATTGATCTAAGTGTGTCTTAGTGAACTTCTGCTTGTTTATTCTTTCATAAGTGTGTCTGGCTGATCCTGTTAAGTTTTGATATCTTGTCACGCTTATCATAGTGAACCCACTGAACAACACATCCACTGGTCCACATGGGGATCTCCTTGGGGCCCAAGTACCCGATCCATGGATGCATCCTGATACACAGGGGGATACAGGGGGCAGGGTGGATGACAGGAGCCCAAAGGTTTGGAAGTGTGGGACCAGCCTGGAGAGGGGATCTGTTACACGCAGGTTTTTGTCACAGGGTGTTACAATCTCTATTTCTGTGACCAAACCAATCTCAAAGGGTACGCTTTTCAGTCACCCATTGTGTGATGCACGGAGACCACAAAGAGGAAAAACATGTGGCTTACCCGTACTGTGGCTCTTCCAGTGGTCACCCGTGCCCTCACACAACCCGCTCTCTTTCCAATCCCGCTATGTAACACTTATGGCAGATTCAAAACTGAGGCAAGAGTAGCTTGGTGAATTGCCGTATGCGTGGTGTGGGGCGGGGACGGAATTTTCCACTAAGGCTACTCAGCTCTGCAGAAACCCCTTGTGTGAGGGCACAATGACTACTTGAAGAACCACAGTTACAGGTAGGCAACCTATTCTTAATCTCTTTTTAATTTACTGTCAAGTTGGGTTCAGCTGATGATGGAAGAACCTTTCTGCTAGAGAATCACCTGCTGAAAAAAAGTTATATTTCGTATGGGTTTAGTTCTCGGTAGCGTTGTACAGGCAAGAATCATCCTATAGAAGGTTATACTGAAAGAAACTTCTTGTCTTCTTCTGCTTTGTGTGTAATCGGCTTTTAATTAATCATCTCAGAAATACCCAAGCTGAGAGAATATACCAGGAAGTCCTATCTGAAGGAGAGGGAGAGGCTGCTGAATGATTACCTGAAGGAGATTCTGAGTATTCACCTGCTGGCTGAGAACATTGGCGCCAAAGAACCACTTGTGGTAGGTTCAAAAAACCTTCATGTCGTGATTGTAAGAAACCAAATATCCATAATCCATTTCACTAAGGGTCAAGGCTGGTGGACCTCCATCCATCTCAGACAGAAGATGGAAGTGCCTTGGGTCCCATTTGGCAGAAAGGCAGGGTATAAATCAGTTAAATGAACAAACATCTTGAGGACCACAAGTTTCTTACATCGGCTGTAATACTTACGCGTGTATGTGCCTCCAAGTTGCTTATGGACTTTTGGCGACCTTATGAATTACATAGTGCAAGGAATCCTCAGAGGTGGTTTTGCCAGTGCCTTCCTCTGACAAATAGCCTGGTATTCATTGACTGTCTCCCATCCAAGTACTAACCAGGGCTGACCCTGCTTAACTTCCAAGATCGGTCAGGATCTGATACCTTGAGGGTATTTAGGCCTAACGTATTTGCCTGAGGAGTAGGCCACATTGTATTCAACTGGACTTACTTCTGATGATCAGACATAGAATCATAGAGCTGGAAGGGACCACAAGGGCCATCCAGTCCAACCCCCTTCTGCCACGCAGGAAGACACCATCAGAGCATTCCCTTTGACAGATGGCCATCCAGCCTCTGTTTAAAAACCTCCGAGGAAGGAGACTCCAACACACTTCCAGGCAGCATGTTCCACTGTTGAACTGCTCTTACCATCAGGAAGTTCTTCCTAATGTTTAGATAGAATCCTGAAGTTTGAAGCCATTGTCTATGTCCTAGTCTTTGGAGCAGCAGGAAACAAGCTTGCTTCATCCTGCGTATGAGATCCCTTCAGATATTTAAACAAAGCCATCATGTCCCCTTCTTTTGACCTTGTCTTCTCCAGGCTAAACATCCCCCGCTCCCTAAGCCACTCCTCACAGGGCTTCATGGTTTCCAGGCCTTCCACCATTTTGGTTGCCCTCCTCTGGACACGTTCCAATTTGTCACTATACTTCCTGAGCTGTGGTGCCCAGAACTGGACACAGGATTCCAGGTGGAGTCTGACCGAAGCAGACCCCACCACTATTCATCCAGCACTGATGGGCAGGATCCTATATGGGACAAACAGACCCATGTATTCACTTGGCTGCATATTAGGGAGCAGGAGCCTTAGCAGATTCTCCATGCCCAGGCAAAAACCAAGGGAATGTGGGGGGGGGGGAAGCATGCACATGCCTTCCTTCTCCACATGTGGTGCTCTCACCTCCCCCCTTGTTTTTGCCCATGCATGGAGAACCAAGGCAGGTGCACTAGGGCAAAAAGCAAGAATATGGGAGGAGGAGAGTGGGGAAGAGAGGCACACGTGTCTCACAAATAATCAAATTCACAAAGATGAAACCTACAGATGTGGAGGGAGGACTGTAATAGGTATCACTGAAACTTGGAGGGATGAGTCTCATGATTGGAATGTAGCAATAGAGGGGTATAACTTATTTTAGAGAAAGAGACTAAACAGGAAAGGAGGAAGAGTAGCTCTATATGTCAAGAATATTTATACCTGTCAAGAGATCCATGACTTAAATCTGGGAATCACAGAATCATAGAATCATAGAATTGGAAGAGACCATAGGGGCCCTCCAGTCCAACCCCCTGCCATGCAGGAACCCACACCAAAGCCCTCCCTTTGATAGATGGCCATCCAGCCACTGCTTGAAAACCTCCAAAGAAGGAGGAGACTCCACCACACTCCATGGAGGCAGCGGCATATTCCACTGCCGGACAGCTCTGACCGTCAGGAAGTTCTTCCTGAGGTTCAGGTGGAATCCCCTTTCCTGCAGCTTGAATCCATCGCTCCTTGTCCTAGTCTCTGGAGCGGTAGAGAACAAGCCTTCTCCCTCCTCGACATGACATCCCTTCAAATATTTAAACATGGCTATCGTGTCCCCTCTTAACCTTCTCTTCTGCGGACTAAACATACCCAGCTCCCTAGGCAGCTCCTCGTAGGGCTTCGTGGTTTCCAGACCCTTCACCATTTTGGTCGCCCTCCTCTGGATATGTTCCAGCTTGTCCATATCCTTCCTGAAATGAGGTATCTAGAACTGGACACGGTGTTCCAGATGAGGTCTGACCAAAGCAGAATAGAGTGGTACTATTAGTTTCCTCGATCTAGACATCATACTCCTATTGATGCAACCAAGAATTGTGTTGGCTTTCTTCTGGTTTTCAAATCTTTTTATTAACCGATATAACAATATAACCACATTTTTTTTCCTTACATGTTCAAACATTTTACACAAATTAAAAACACAAACCATATACGTAGTTTAACTTTAAAGAAACCATTAATCAAAATCAAATTTCCTATATTAGTCATCCATATCTAACTACTTTTCCATCTATAAATATTTACCACCCATATTTTTTCCAAATTTATTCATACAACCACATTCCATTACCCGGTTACACAGTTATTTCTTCCTGTAATGTTCTTCCCTTATTTTCTTTTCCTGTTCATATTGGTTACTCCTAGTTAGTATTGTCCAACAATAAATTATACAAAATATTTGTTTCCATAAATCTCTACTTTCTTTTTATTTCATCGATATTATATTGATTCTATTTTACCCTGCATTACTTTCTCTCAGAATCTCCTACTTCCTTTTTTGTATTACCCCTTTGTATTTTCGTTCGTCCGTGGTTGTTCTTACCTAATTATCTATCTTTTATTTTTCCTTTCCACACTTTGCTTCTTTTTAGGAGAAAAGCTCCTTATTATGTACAAGTTTAGCTTTTGCCTCTCTCTTTTAATTTATTTTGTTTATTCACCTTTATTCTTCTATTCCTTTTATAGCTAATTTTCCCCAGTTATCTTCAAATATAGATAAGATTGGCTCCCAATCTTCTTTGAATTGTTTCATAGTATTTTTGGACAATATTGTTGTTAATTTGTCCATTTCAATTAAATCATATATTTTAATTAACCAGTCTTGTATCTCTGGTGTTTCCTCCTGCTTCCATTTGCTCGCGTAGGTCATCCTGGCCGCTATAATCATATATATTAATAACTTTCTTTGGGATCTTTTTTTTAACAATCTTATTCCATCATACATGTTCAGCAAGTATATTTGAGGTTGCATCGTGAACTCAATTTTTAATGTTTTTATTATCTTATTATGTACTTGCATCCAAAATATTTTTGCCTTCTTGCAGGTCCACCATAAATGATATGAATTGTGTTGGCTTTCTTGGCTACCGCATCACACTGCTGACTCATGTTCAGCTTGTGGTCTACTAAGACTCCTAGATCCTTTTCACATGTACTTTTGTTCAGCCAAATGTCTCCCACCTGTGCATTCCATTTTTTCTGCTGAGGTGTAGGATTTTACATTTCTCTCTGTTGAAATTCATTTTGTTAGCCTTGGCCCAGCTCTCCAATCTGTCCAGGTCATTTTGAATTTTGATCCTGTCCTCTGGGGTATTAGCAACCCCTCTCAATATGGTGTCATCTGCAAATTAGATCTAAGTCATTTATAAAGATGTTGAATAGCCCTGGGCCCAGGACAGAACCCTCTGGCACCCCACTAGTCACTTCTCTCCAGGATGAAAAGCAGCCATTGGTGAGGAGCACCCTTTGGGTTCAGCCAGTCAGCCAATTACAAACCCACCTAAGAGTACCCCTGTCCAGCCCGCATTTTACTAGCTTCTTTGCAAGAATGTCATGGAGAACTTTGTCAAAGGCTTTACTGAAGTCAAGATATGCTATGTCTACAGCATTTCCTTCATCTATCAAGCGTGTAAGCCTATCATAGAAAGAGATCAGATTAGTCTGGCATGACTTATTTCTGAGAAATCCATGTTGACTTTTAGTGATTATGGCATTGCTTTCTAAGTAATTCCAAACTGTCTGTTTAATGATCTGCTCTAGAATCTTTCCAGGTATCGATGTCAGGCTGATTGGGCAATAATTATTTGGGTCCTCTTTTTTCCCCTTTTTGAAGATGGAGACATCATTTGCCTTCCTCCAGTCTACTGGGACTTCTCCTGTTCTCCAAGAATTCGCAAAGATTATTGCCAGTGGTTCTGAAATGACTTCTGCCAGTTCTTTTAATATCCTTGGATGTAATTCATCTGGCCCTGGAGGCTTGAATTCATTTAGAATAGCCACGTGTTCCTGTACTACTTCTCTACCTATTCTGCGCTGCATTTACCTCACTTTCCCACCTGCTCCCCACTCCCAGGCTAAGTACTTCTATCCTTTTGGGAGAAAACTGAGGCAAAGAAGATGTTGAGTAGTTCTGCCTTCTCTCTTCCCCCATCATTAATTGGCCATCTTCTCCACGCAGTGACCCTATCATTTCCTTGCTTTTCCTTTTGCTGCGGACATATCTAAAAAAGCCCTTTTTATTGTTTTTAATGTCTCTGGCCAGCCTGAGTTCATTCTGCGCTTTAGTTTTTCTGACCTTCTCTCTACACCTCCTGGCTATTTGCCTGAATTCCTCTTTGCTGGTTTTACCATTCTTCCATCTCCTGTGCATGTTTCTTTTAACACTTAGCTCAGCTGAGAGTTCTTTCTTTAGACACCTGCCATTTTTCCTCCTTGTTGGCACAGTTTTCAATTTGCCTTCAGTATTTCACTTTTAAGAAACTCCCATCAGTCATGAACTCCTTTCTCTTTCAATATTCTTGACCACAGGATTTTGGCAAGTAACTCCCTAAGTTTACAGAAATCAGCTTTTTTAAAGTCTAGGATACGTGTCTGGCTACACTTGGCTTCTCCTTCCCACCAAATGACAAATTCCAAAAGAGCATGGTCACTCCCCCCTAAGGATCCTACTACCTCCACCTCATCAACAAGGTCATCCCTGTTGGTCAGGATCAGATCTAAAATAGTTGATCCCCTTGTCGCCTTTTCCACCTTCTGGACCATGAAATTGTCTGCAAGGTAAGTGAAGAACCTGTTGGACTTTGCGGTCGTGGTAGAGTTTGACTGCCAAGATGCATCAGGATAGTTGAAATCTCCCATTAACACTGCATCTCTCCTTTTTGAATGTGTGGTCATCTGCTCCAGGAAGGCCTCATCCAAGTTCTCAGGGTGGCCCGGAGGCCTGTAGCAAACTCTCACAATCACATCTCTGTTGTTTCTCAGTCCCTTACTTCTTACCCAGATGCTCTTGACTTGGCTTCCTGGATTTAAGTCATGGATCTCTTCACAAGTGAAAGCGTCCTTGACATATAAAAGGCTACTCCTCTTTTCTTGTTTGGTCTATTTCTCTGAAATAGGTTATCCTCCCCAATTACTACATTCCAATCATGACACTCATCGCAGCAGGTTTCAGTGATACCTATTATATCATATGTATTTTGTTGTATTAAGAGTTCCAATTCGTCTTGCTTACTCCCCACGCTTTGTGCATTAGTGTAGACACGCTGCAGACCATGTGCCCTTCCCACAAGCTCTTTACTAGAGTTGCTTTTCCTCTCACTGTTGGTCTCTAGTACTACTTGGCCTGCTCCGTCTATAACAGTTGGGCTTTTCTGCCCAGCACTTGCTTAATTTCTGCCCTGAATACTACTGTCTCCCACCCTGCCAGAACCAGTTTAAAGCCCTCCTGATGAGATTTGCCAGACTCTTAGCAAAAACATTCCTGCCAATAGCTGTGAGGTGCACCCCATCGCTTGCTAGAAGACTGTCTTGGTGAAAATGCAGACCATGGTCCAAGAAACCAAATCGTTCCCGGCGGCACCATCTTCGGAGCCCGTTGTTCACCTCCACTACTCTTCTCTCCCTTTGTGGGCCATCTCCTTCCACAGGGAGGAGAGATGAAATCACAACCTATGCACCAAGGTCCTTCAGCTTCCTACCCATAACATCATAACCCTTTGTGGCATCTTGAAAGCAGCACCTTGCAGTGTCATTGGTTCCCACGTGAAACAAAAGTAAGGGGCAACGGTCAGTGGGCTTGACCAGTCTTGTCAGCCTCTTGGTTACATCATGAATTTTGGCCCCAGGGAGACAGCACACCTCATGATTCATGATTCATCCTGTCAGGGTTGCAGATTATTGCTTCTGTTCCTCTTAGCAAGGAGTCCCCAACCACCACAACCCGCCTCCTCTGAGGCTTGGCAGGGGTTACTTGATGTGCAGATTCTTCCAGGTCACCTGGACATCCTCGTCAGGCTGACTCTGTTGCTCTTGCCACTGTTTCGTTTCCTCGTTAACGTTCTCTTCAAGCTGGCCCTGTTGCTCTTCCTGCTCTTCCATTGCCTCACTAATAAGGGAGAGGGCTTGGAATCGATTCTGTTTGGTTCCTGGCGCTGCTCCTTCTACCTCTACATGTAACGTTCCTCCAAGTGTCTGTCTCCTGTGTTTGGGAACTGGATTCCTCCTCAGTGATGTTTTCCATGTGTTCCATATTCAAGAAGGTCCTCTCTGTCTAAGAAATCCTCATCTTCCCTAATAATCCAAAGATTAGAAACATGGGCCTGCAGCTGCCGGACCTTCTCTTCCGTCAAGGCCACCAACTTGCACTTGCTGCAGGTGTACCCAACCACGCCCTCCAGCAAGAAAACAAACACGTCACAGCTGTTGCAGGTGACTGCAGCAGATCCCTCGCTATCTGTATTCAACAATTTAGATAATTTTAAAAAAATAATAAAACTGGGCCTCCCCCTCAAACTCCCCCACTAAACACCCCTGTTAGCCTCGCCTGTTTGCCAAGCTCTGATCGCCAAGCTGTCAGGACTGTCAGGTTGAGAGCATCCGGATAAAAATAAATGGGGAAAGAAGCAACAGTGATGTCATTCTGGGAGTCCGCTACAGACAAAACATTCAGATATAGGATCCTGGCCATCAGTGCTGGTGGCCCCTTCACATATATGATGCAATGGACTGTGCATAGTCTGTGAAAGCTTTTGGTACAATAAGTGTGTTATTTCCTCCGATGCCGCTTTATTGTCGTCGCCGTGGGAGGCCATCACACTGGAAGCTGCATCTTTTGTCCGCCCCTCCTTCCAACCTCACATCCCCACTGTGGGAGACTGACGGCCTCCTGTCTTCCGCCTTGTTCCCCCAGGAAATGCATTTTAGGGAGAGCGGCGTGGAAGAGTTTGTGAACGGGAGGATGGATGCATTGGGGGAGAAACTTGAGCAGTGTTTCAGTCAGATGGACCAGCCTCTTCGTGAGGGTGTGCTGCAAGCCAGAAGACTGCATGAGAACATTGTTACAAGGATGCTCGCGGTAAGGAAGATCTGTTATCACTGTTATTAACATATACCTGCAGGATCACTTCCTTCCATAAAACCCTCCCATAAGCTCCGCTCCTCTGGGACCTGGTACTTCAGTCAGCCAAAACTAGGCTGACTGTTACATAGATGACATTTTCTTTTCAGCCACCCCTAGATTGTGGAATGACTTAGAAGAGATTTGTTAGCCGGAGACACCGTTAGCATTTAAAACAGCGGTAAAGACTAGTATTTTCTGGCAGGCCTAGCCAGATTAATTTTAAATTATGGTTTTTAAAGTGGTTATTGTTGAATTTTAATAAAGTATTGGTTTTATATGCCTTTTAACTGAAATTGTATGCTAAGTTACTTGTTGTTGTTTCCCGCCTGGATTCACAGGGAGAGGCAGGGAGGAGAAAAATATTATCCTCGCCTACATCCGCACCCTCATCCTATTAATCTCATCTCTAAATGTCTTTCTGTGTGCAATTTTCCTTGTGACCATTTGGTCCTGGCTGCCAGATCCTCTTCTTGCCCGATCTCCATTTAAAATTGGGTTTTGGATAGAGGCTGAGATGTTGAACAACTGGGCCAGTGGGAAGGGGCTTCCCTTTTCTTCCCCCCTCTAACATTCCCCGTCTCCCCTTGAAAAGGAGACACAGAGGATCCCGATGGCGGGGCGATCCGTGACGTGGGAGGGAGGGGGGGCCGCAGGGGACGCACGCTCTCCCAGCACGCCTTCGCCCCGATCGACGTCGGCGTGCCCGCTGTTTGACTGGTTTGTTGATGCGTTGATGGGAACCCTGGTGTACTGATCAGCATATTAATGTATGTTAGGGCAGGTGTGCAAAGAATACATATATTGGTGAAGGGAATGTGCCAGCACGGGCGGGGTTTCAAGGCAAATTATTGTGAGAAACGTGGCTATTTATCATAATCACTGCGGGAACGTTTACGGGAGGAGAAAGGACCGAGTGAAGAGGAAATTCTCCTACAGATTTTTCACGCTGTCTTCCTAAATGTCTTTCCTTTTTCTTTTCTTTCTTCCATTCTTTTTGCATGCGGATGCAAACACATAGGATGAAACAATTCAAGGCTGAATCTGTGAAAATTGAGAGAAGCCAGAATTGGTTGGTCTGTCTGTCTGTCTTCCTTCCTTCCTTCCTTCCTTGCTTTTATATCCTGTCTTTCTCCCAGTACAGCATTCAAGGAGGTGTACAACATTTTAAGAACAATACAGTTTAAAAACCCCTTTTAATTCAAAAGTTAAAACACAGTTAAAATAAGTTTGATGTAAACACACAAGTTTAAAAAGCATTAAAACACACTAAGACGAAAACACCACGCCTGCTGTCCCCTGAAAGCTCTGTCTGCCACAGAGAAATGCCTCCTTGAAGAAACGGTCCTTACCTGCCAGTAGCAAGACAGCAGGAGGGGGCCAAGTGAAACTCTCCGGGAAGGGAGAGCCACGGCTCAGGAGCAGCCACCAAGAAGGCCCCGTCTCCCGTGTCCTCGCCAGAAGTGCCTGGGGTGGTGGGGCGACTGAGAGGAAGCCTTCCCCCACAGGCATGGGCAGGTTCGCATAAGGAGATACGGTTTTTCAGACAGTCTGTACCCAAGCTGTGCAGGGTTTTAAAGGTCATAGGCAGCACTTGAATTCTGTCCAGAAATGGAATGGCAGCCCATGGAGGTGTTTCAGCAAGGGGTTATATGCTCCCTATAACCGGCCTCAGACGGCAACTTGGCTGCAGCAGAGCGGACCTGATGAAGTTTCTGAACAGTTTCCAAAGGCAGCCCCACATATAGTGCATTACGATAATCTGAAAGGTATGTAATGTCATAGTAGCCAGATCTAACATCTCAAGAAATGGGTGCAACTGTCACATGAGTGTTAGCTTGTGCAAACACACTCCTGACCGTGGCTGAAGCCTGGGCATTAACAGAAGTCTTTCCTTAACTGGTTCAGTAAAAGTGCTGTTTCCAATTATCCAGAGATCTGAGGGCTGCAAAGGTTTCTACCAGACCTTAAAAGCCGTGTGTGTGAAGAATGGTGAGTTTCCTTCAAGGACATTTGCACGCCTAGATTTAAATGAAGACCTTGCCAACCCCATCTACGAAAAAATTGCAAGCACTTTTGGAAGCATATTCAGGTAAGGGAAGCTTTGCGTGCTCTCAGGTTCGTCAGATTTATACTCTTTTTGGAGCTGGGCTCGCCCACCTTTGTCCAGCCTCCCAGTCTTTGAACTCTGACATGGGGGGCCTTCTTGCAAGAGTAAAGCATATTCACAAAAGTCACAGCCACAGGAGGGTCAGCTTCCCTGAGATGGTAGAAGTCCTTTCTCACAGGATTGCTGCCGTATCTTTGATGCAAGTCTTTCTCTGAGTTTTTTCCTCTCGTACAAGGAGAGAAACAGATACGCTGGTCATCTCTGGGCCAATTCATAACAAGTGGCTTGGCAATTGGGAACTCGTTACCAGTGGGACTGCTGCAGGTACTCGGATTATTTAAGAAAAAGTCTTCTCAAGTCCCTGCCAAACTAAAACTGTAGCAGAATGTAGTTATTAATATGCACTGAAGTCCTTACGAGTAAAAGTCACGTAGCTTGCTTGCAAATATCTTATGACTCTGACACCAGCAGCCAGGAGGCTTCCGGAAGGTTGGGAGGGGGGCTGGCTGTTCCCCAGCACTTCCTCTTGCTGCTGTGAGGCCCCTCTCAGGGACCGAAGGGAGGGGGCTGCTGGGAGCCTCCTGCCCGTGGCTGACCGGTGGTCTCTCTCTTTCGCCGTGGCCCCTTTCACGTTATACAGTTGCAGCGCCGCGACAAACAGCATGCTACAGATTTACGGTTGAGAGAGGGGCATTTAGAATTCTCAGCCAAAGAGCACTAGGGCCTTGCCAAACTACAAATCCCGGGATTCAGCAATGACATGTAAAGTGGAATCATAGTGTTATAACTGTCCATTGAGAAAGGGCCTCAGGAGAAGATCTCTGGTCATCATTTAGGTCGTGTGGCTGTAATTGCTTGGAGAGCAGAAGGCTGCTCGGAGCGTAGCTTTTAATCACTACAGTTGCTTTATTCTGTCAATTTTCAAGCTGTTTTGTACTTGCTATGTATTAAGTCTAGATAATTTCACTGATTATTGAATTTCTACAGTGTTTATTAAATTACTAGCTTTGCCTCATTAGGATTTGTTATGTTTGTAACTATTTTTTTTTCAATCCAGTGTTTACTGGGAGTCACTTTAGGCACAGGGTGCTAAACTGTTGCTGTCCAAACTGTTGCATAAAAGTGAGATCTCTTGAAACATCATGTATTAATGGCTGGTACTTCCTAGAGACACATTTTCAATCCACATGGACCTCTCCAGCCAGCAGGGAGGGGAGGGAAGAAGAAGGAAGCTAGGTAGGCAATTTGGCCAATAAATATCCAGATTTAATAATACTGCAGACAGTGGGCCAGTCATAGCTCTCTTCTGGCGCTCTCCTCACTATTGGCGATGGAGATTTCGATGGGCATACCTTCTTTTTTAAAGGTACAGGGTTCCAAATATATTGCTGCTGTTGTGTAAATACCCTGGACCCCTGCCCCCCATCCAGAGGAATGCCCTTTAACTGGGACAAGAAATCTCTATATCCTATTCAACACCCCTCCCTCACCATGATGTGCCTTGAATAAAAAAACTCAGCAACTAAGTCAGAATAAAATATTTCTGCTTGTGCTTGGAATTGCCTCTCTATGTTGTTGAATTAGGCAATGTCATTCAGTTGTTAAAAACCAACAATGAGAACTGTAGTGGCAGCTGAAGCAAGCAATGAGGATGTTTCCTCTGTCTGTTTCCCTCCTTGGTGAAACTAACCTGTAATAAGACACACTCGTTCAATTTTGGGTGAAGCTTCATCTTAGGTTCTTCATATGCCGCTCTGCTATTCAAACAGGATGGGACTTACCCGAGCCAGTCTGTGGTCTCATCTAGGGGGATTTCAAAATGAGGTGAACGAGAAGGTCCGTCAGATTGCAAAAGACAAAAAGATCCCAGATGACAACAGCAAGACTAGAACTTTCATTCATGAAGTAAGTTTATACGTGCTGAAAATGAAGACAACACAACAAGCAACCCAGCTACAGTGCATTAATAGAGTTCTTCTTCATAGTTTCTGCGACTCACACAAATGAGTCATCTGCGCCTGTGCCGTACACTGTTTGGAACCTTCTAGAGCTTTAGAACAACCGTTTTGGAGGGAACCCCACCTTGTCTCCTGAGGCTATCCAAGCCACCTTGCCACCAAACCCCTCTGTTCTTTTTGTCTCCCGTGGCAGCAGAACCATTAGGAGCCTGCTTTGCAGTCTGTCCTGCAGTCCGCGCTTAACAGTTTCCAACCTTTTGGCTTGTATTTGTGGTTTTTTGGCTCGTTTAGCGTTTTGGCTTTGGTCTTTGGTTCTCGGTCTTTGGCTTCTACTCATGGTCTGGTTATCGGTTCACGATTTTGTCTCTCCATTTTATGGCCTTGGCCGCTATCTTTAAACACTGCTCCTCCTGTGCAAGTAAGATCCTGGACAAAGACGGCCATTCCAAGCGTCCTCTCTGCTTGGGAGAAGGCCGCAACATGGGCTCTTCTTCTCACTGCCGACTCGTTACTCTGCAGACAAGGCACAACAGAGTGGCCAGACGTAAGGCCTTGCTTTGGGAGAAAGTGTCAAATGCCTTCGCCACGGCCTCTCAAAATGGGCCTCTTGACACTGCCTCGGTAACAACAGCAAAATCGGGGAGTAGAGCGGGATCCAAAGCGGGATCCCCCTCAACTTCCTCTATAGCAAGGCCTCTTTCTCAGCACTTGGGGTCAGGAGATTCCCAACTGGACTGTCCTTCTTCAAGGCTGGCTTCTGCACCAACAGTGGCTCCACCTCAGTGCCCTTTGGCACCAAGAGATACCTGTACTGACCAAGGGAAGCAGCAGCGTTCCTCCCATAAGACGACTTCATCTAAAGAAAGGAGGCAGGTGCCTTTGACACCAGGGAGGTCTGTCTCACGTTCCCTTTCCAAAAAACGCAAGAAGACTAAAGATGCTTGTACTTGGCACCATTCTAGTGACAGGCACCTGCTGCAACAATTACCCGGGCAGGAGGCCTCAGGGCCTGTTGAACTTCACGTGTTGCCTCAGGAGACCTCTGTTTCTGCTCCATCGGCCATTTCACTGTTGGGATCACAGGGTCCAGTACGCTTTCTGGCCTTGCCAAGTCTTGAGCATCCCTGGATGGTGAGCTCTCGTCAACGCCTCCCCCAGTCATCGCACTGTCTCTGCATGGGAAAGCCCCCACTCGCACCCTCTATCACAGGAGCGTGAAGTACCAACTCCTGAGGTACAGCCCGGTTCTCATCCTCCACCTTCTCCTTGGCGTCATCATTGCTGTACTTCACCTTCTGTATCCTCGTCCGGATTGGCGTCGACCGCTCGCTTGGCTCACGGCTACTGCGGACATCGAAGCCCTGAGGATGGTCCCCGTCGGCACCATTCTCCTCATAGACACAGAGACCATTCTTGCACCTGTTTGTAATACTCTCCATGTTATTCAGCTGATATTTCTCTCTTGTCTAATGGCTGTTACTGGGCTGTCATCAAGGCAGTCACAGCACAGACACTCACAGCATGTCTCCGTGGCAGGGTATGCAAGTGCTGACAGACAACGCCACTGCCATGTATTACCTGAACAAGCTAGGGGGCACTCGACCTCACAGTTTGGCTTTGGAACTGGTGCGTAACCAGACAAATAATTCCCATAGCAGTTTGCCTGCCGGGTGGCCAGAATGTAATAGTGTATATGCTCGGCTGCACTCCTTTGTCCTGCCACAAGTGGAAGCTATGCTTGGTTACCTTGAAGGACATCTTCGGAACCTGGACAACTCCTCTGGTAGACCTCTTTGCATCTCCACTCAACAAACAGTGCCACGTCTTCTGCTCCAGGACCAAGAGGGACGACAGATCGCGGAGGGATGCGTTCCGTTCACCTGCAAAGGACCCGTCATGTACACTTTCCTGCCATTTCCTCTCGTCACCAGGGTGCTGGTAAAGATTCAGCAGGATAGTTGCCAGGGCCATTCTGATTACTCCGTGGTGGTCCGAGCAGCTGTGGTTTGCTCCCCTGCTAATGCTCTCGCGGGGTCAGTAACGCCGCCCTCCTTCCCCTCTACGTGTCCTGCTCCGCCCTTTGGCCTTTCGGCTGCTGCCTTAGGCGGCCGCGGAACTGAGGGTTTTGGCAGGAAGGTGGCTTGTATGACCTCAGGGGACAGGGCGAGGTTCCCACCGAAACACTTGTTCCAAAGCTCTAGAGGGTTCTGAACAGCACACTACGCAGGCACAGATGACCCATTTGTGTGAGTTCACAGATGACCGCTCGAAGAACCACGGTTACAAGTAAGCAAGTTGTTCATTCACTCTTCTTACTTTATATTTCCAATGCTTTAGCTGGTCTCTCCAGCTGACCAGTGGAGGAAATTCTACAACTGTGGGGAAGCAGTGGGTATGACTACTATGCAAGAGTGATGTAGTGATTTGAGCGCTGGACAGCTCTGGAGACCAGCGTTCAAATCCCCGCTGGGCCATGGAAACCCACCGAGTGGTCTTGGGCAAGTCACACTCTCTCACCCACAGAGGAAGGCAATGGCAAAACCCCCTCTGAACAAATCTTGCCAAGAAAACCCCATGATAGGGTTTGTCTTACCATAGATCAGAAATGACTAGAGGGCACACAAGAACAACAATAGCAATAAGCAATCCTTCTCTGTGTGCCCTTGCCACCCGGCCCAGAGAACCAAGAGACCTGGGGTTCGAAGCTTCATGGGGCTTTGAGTTGTACGTGGAAAGCAGGGAGCCATGGGGTGCCATGGGGGAGGCTTGCTGCCATGCGCCGCTGGGGGGCACTGCACTTCACAGGAGATCTCCAGAAGATCAAGAGAACAAAAGGTGAGAACCGTATATTGATCCCCACAGACAGACGTCATCCTGAAAAAACTGAGGAAAAAGGTTCTCCAGAGGAAGACGGTCATCTACCAGGCACTTCCACAGTCTATCCAGAACTCTCTGAGACCCCATTATGAAGGTCAGAGATTTTCTTGTCTGGCCGTGATGGATGTAGTTTACCTTTCGTATTGTGGGGTTGGGGGGAGTTCAGCGTAGCAGCATTTAGAAGGGCAGCCTAGAGGTTTCAAGAAATGGGATGGAGCTAGTTTTGAATGAGATATTTTACTATCTCTCTTTTTCTCCCCATGTGAGTGTGTATGTGCGGAGGGAGGGTGAGAGGGAGGGGGCTTCTGTTCCCATTGGCAAGTTGCCTTTACAAGCTACCAGCCTCAGTGCTGGGCTGTTGTGTCAAGACGAGCCAACGCTCTGGCGAGGCGCCCCCGTTTTCGCATTCTTATGGATTACGTTTCCTTTTCAGGAAGGAGTGATCCCATTGCCCCAGTTCCGTCCCTCCAGCTGCTCAAGCCAGCAGATTCTGCAGTGCAGTGTAGTCAGAAAAGATATTTGGCGTTGATCCGGCAGACTCTGGTCAGCTGATTAACTGGCCAAAGGCAGCGCAGTGCGATGAGGCCGAGAGGCTGAGGCGGGTGCCGGGGGTCCCCGGCTCACGGCTCAGCTGCACCGCTGAATCACAGGGCGGTCTTCCCTCGAGCCCCCGGCACGCTCAGTGCTTGAGGTCCTCGGGGAGGAGCCCTCCAGTCCTTCTGTGCAGCGCGTGGTCTCCCTGCGGAGCATCCAGCTGACCCCTCAGCTGCAGCAGTGTCCTCAGCAGAGCCCCGCCGGAGGGCTCACGGAGGCTATGATGGTGCCCCAGAGCCTCGCTGTACGTGGAACAAACACCAACAGGGGCGGAGACCATATTCAGGTGACGGGGGCTGTTTGTTCCCTGCTTCTTAGCTTGAATGTGGGAAGTCTACCTGCTTGTGCTACAGGCTGATCACCCTTTAGAATGCACTGACATTTTATTGCGATGAAATATGGTGCCTCAAGGCGTGTAGGCTGTACGGTGGCTGGAGGGCTGAAACCCCGCAGGGGAACCTTCTCCCATTTCCTGCAGGTCTGTCACGGCCAGTTTTATGCCACGTTCCTGTTTTCCGGGATTTTGCTTCCTCCTGCTTTTTTCCCACCCACAGGTGCTGAGAGCCTGAGGATCAGGCCCTGGGCTACGAATCTTCCCACAAACCAAGCATTACTCCTTTTTTTGAGGAAGCTACAGGATGAATGAACAACACTGATCAGGATGGGATAGTTACCACATTTATTAAAAATAAAATGGTTTACAAGCCCAGGGAAATCATTTTGATAGTGGGCTGCCATCACCATATCACCATCACCATTTCTATCCCACCAGGCAGCCCACTATTAACTGATTTCTGCTGGATGAATTCCTCATTGGCATCATCTGAATTCATTTTATAGTCTACTCAGTGAAATCTCTCCAACAGCAAATCTCACTTTCATCTATGCTTCTTTTCTGCTGCTTGTTAGTAACGCTTTGGCCGTTCTTGATTCCATAGAGGCCTGGCATAAAGCCTATGATCACATGAAGAACTTTCTTTTGGACAACATTGCAAAAGAGGTGGAGAACAATATGTTTGAGAAGGCTGAGTTGCAAATGAAGAGCTCCTTCCTGGAACTGAAGGTACAGTGGAGCCCCTTGGCTTTGACTCCCGGTACAGTCTGCCGAGAAGAACGCTGGTTGCACAAGGACCTTCTCTGGATGAAACTGGCTTTATGGAGTCAGACCAGAGCTTGGAAAAGTGAGGTGTTTGGACTACACCTACCAGCTCCCAGCCTGCAGCCATCTTGCCGGGGACTTACGGAAGCAATAGTGTAGACTCGTGGTCACATAGCTGACCCTTCTTTCTGGTGGTTGGCTGCAGCTCTCTAGGACTAGTGGCAATAAAGTACTCTTATGATGGAGATGTCGGCTGCTCAGCTGTAGACTCTGTGCATGAAACACAGGAATGTGTGTGTGTGTGTGTGTGTTCCTGCATGTGTGTGCCTCCTGATGAGTTATTGCCTCTCCCCCATCAAAGGTTTGTAGTTTCACAGTGTGGGGAATGTTTTGTGTCCTGCAGGAGGAAATCATAATGACTCTGAAGAAGGAAATCTCCACGGTGCTCAAACTGCTCTTGTTGCAGGAGGACCAGCTGGCTGTGAAGCTGCCGGGTAAGTGCAGGGACTTCATTGTGAGCCTCCCCTGCTCCTCCCCCAGATCCCCAAGTTCGTGACGAAATGGCTTGTGGGAGGGGGCAGGGATTTGTTGTCCAGTGTTGTTTCAGCCCCCTGAAAATGGACTGGAAGTGAATTCCAGTTTCAGGAAAAGGTAGCTGTGTGGCCGAAGTTGGCGCTTTCACTCTCCGTGTGTGCCCACCTCCACTCCGAAGTACAGGTTTCCCCCACTTATCTGAAAGGTGAGGGACCGGAGCACTGCCAGGAAATGGAGTTGACTGAAAAGCAGAAACCGTGTAGGGAACCTGAGGGAAATATGGAGGCTCACTTGGGACTGACAGCTGTTTGCAAAGTCTCTTAGCTGGCTTTGTCCCATTTCTCCCCCTCCAGCTCACTTTTCAAGCACCATGCGTATGTGAGTGGCCACAAGCAAGTTTCTGGAGACAAGAGTGGAACTCCTGTTGGATTAATTGAGCTTGTCCTTAATTTGGAAGCATCAAAAGAGCCAATTGTCAGATAATGAGGTGTCAAAAGTTGGGGGCTTCCTGTGACCAACTTTATCACAGTGTAGAAAGTCTTGAAAATATTGAGAGTTGAAAACCACTAATAATCTCAGATTTGGATCTTTTCTCCATAAAAGTTCAGTGCAAGTCCTGTTACCATCAGCACCATCCTGGCTGTGACGGCCCCTAGGCTGTAGAGCAATCCTACCGAGGAGATTTATTTAAAAAAGAAATGTTTTAAGTGCCTGAAGGGAAAAAGAGCTGCAAGATGTTTTAAAAAGGCCCTGGTTTGATAAGGAAGAACTTACTGCTGCAGTTGCTTCAGTGGTGCAAAGACTTGGTTTTGGTTTTGGGGCGGTGGTGGCAGTGCATTGGCTCCCCCTCCCCCTGTTGTCTCAGAAGGTCCTTGGATCCAGTCCAGGGACACCGTGTCCCCAGTTTCCCTGTCTGGACCTGCCTTCTGCAGCCTGCTTGCTGCGCAGCCTCTTGGCAGTATGGCTGGAATGGAAATTCATCAATTTCCTGACTAGGGTCAAATTGGGAGTTCCTGACCCCTCAAAAAGCTTAGCCAGGAACTAAAAGAGCGTGTCAAAAGTTCCCGCAAAAATTGTGCAGTTTTTGAGAGCTGCACAAGAGTTTGAGAAACTGCACGGCTTTGGAGTCAAAACGTACGCTCACTGTCTTTTTTCGCCTTGCACAGAATACTGCGCAGCTTCCCAAGGGGGGAAGAAGCCCCCACCTGCTTGCAATGTTTATTGCTGTATACTGGGGAAAACGCAGAGCTAAATTGCTCTCTATACAAAACCCTTTTCTGGGCTTTCCTCTGGTTAACTTTTATCGTTTCTTTGGTCAACTTCTATCTTTATTTATAACTCTACAAAATATAACACTGCAAACTGCAGAACTGCAACTATCTTTACACCCCCCCAATAACCCACAACACAAGCACAATTACAACACCTACACCTCCGACCCCCAATGCAAACTGTGTCATAAGCGTTACATCAGCTTCTAAAATATCCTCTAAGAAAGAACTTGCTTTGCTAATTTTACCATATTGTTGCTAACGGCCATCAAGTTGAAATTGACCTTCGGCCACCCTGTGGAGGAGAGACCTCCGTGTCACCGTCTCCTCAGTCGCTCTGCTCGGGTCCTGCAGACTCCGGGACGTGGCTTCCTCGGTTGAGTCTCTCCATCTACAATGCAGTCTTCCCCTTTTCCTACAGCCTTCCACCTTCACAAGCATGATTTAATCATCTTGGCTTCAAGGGAGAGTTTGGGCTTGATTTGCTCTGGGATCCATTCCTTCGTCTTTCTGGCAGTCCAGGGTACCTGCAGAGCTCTTCTCCAGCACCACATTTTTTTTTAAAATCATTTTATTCAATTTCACATATAAAACAAACAGTTGTTACTGTAATAGTACATGACATATTTTGATCTTCCACACTGATCTAGAATTTATTTTCAATACCTCTTAATACTTCTATCTCTATTCGTACTGCATTTTAATGATATTGTTACATGTCAGTTCTTGCATTTCAATCTCTTCATTACAGTTCCATGGCTTACAACAGTATCTTCCTCATTTCAAATCCTAGTCATGAATTACGCATTTTCATTCAACGTTACCCAGCTATTCATTACTATCTGCCATTCCTTTTTAATCTCCTCTTCTGATTTCCCTTTTAATCTCTGTGACAAAATATCTGCATTTCTGTTTTCTATAAATGTTCCCCACCACTGTTCTATAGTTGGTATCAATTGCGTTTTCCAAAGGTTAGCGTACTCTATCCTAGCTGTCGTTATCATATACAGAATTATTCTCCAATATTTCTTAGTGTCAGTACCATCAAATACATTTGTCATATTTAACAAGTAAAGTTCGGATATTTTAGCAAATTGTATTTTCAGTAAATCACAAATTTTATTATGTACATCAGTTCAATATTTCTTGGCTCTGGGACATGTCCACCACATATGATATATTGTACCGACCTCTTTCTGACATTTCCAACAGAGTCCTGTATCAGTATTGTAAATCTTTTTCAACTTATTTGGTGTCATGTACCATCTATGGAACAGCTTATAGTAATTCTCTTTCAAATTCTGGGCAACTGTAAATTTTTGTGTCTTTTTCCAGCTTTCTTCCCAGAATTCTAATTGAATTGAATGTCCTGTATTTTGAGCCCACGAAATCATTGCTGACTTGATTGTTTCTTCTTGTCTTTCTTGTTGTAATATTTCTTGATATATATAAGATAGAGAATGAGGAGAATTCTCAAATAGTCGTTTAATCATTCCCGTTGTCTCTTTTGGATCTATTCCATAAGTCTTTAAATCCATTTGGAACCTTTCAGTTAACTGCCTATATGGAAACCAACTTAGTGTTATTCCTTCCGATTCCAATTTTTCTCTTGTTTTAATCTTATAGTTATTTAAAGTTGACCTTTCCACTATGTCTTCATATCGAAGCCATTTGTCTGTTTCTGTCCATCTACCAAAGAAAGCTTCTTGAGGGGAGACCCATATGGGGAGCTGCCTTATGTTCTTATTCTTATATTCTCCAGCACCACATTTTGAATTGATTTTCATCCTATCAGCTTTCTTCACTCACTAGCTTTCACAACCGTACATAGAAACTGGAAATACTGTGGGAATGGACAATCCGAACTTTAGTATCCAGTGATATATCCTTACACTTGAGGATCTTGTCTAGTTCCTTCATAGCGTCCCTTCCATATGCCAGGCTTCTTGTTAACTGTAGTCTCCATTCTGATAAAAGACTGAGCCAAGGCATGGAAAATCTTTAGCTATTTCAACAGCTTCTTCACTTATTTTAAAGTTATAGAATTCATCTGGGGTCGTCATGTTTCTTTTCTTAACATTCCTTTGCTATAGTCTATGAAGTACAGGCTGATTTTCGTTTGAATTTCTCTGGTACACTCCATTGTCCGACGTATGTTTGCAATATGATTCCTAGCGCCTCTTCCTTTCCTGAACCCATCCGACATTTCTTGCTCCATCTGTGAGAGAAATCTTGAATGGGAAATTAATGCAATGATCCTGTGGTTACTGCAATCCCTGGTGTCCCCTTTCTTGGGGATTGGGATATATATTGAGCATTTCAAATCTGTCGGCCATTCTTGTTTTCCATATTTGTTGACAGATTTTAGTTAGAGCTAGCGCAGATTCTGTCTCTGTAGATTGAAGCAGCTGTATCAGTATGCCATCTGCTCCTGCTGATCTATTTCTCCCAAGTGCTCTGAGTGCAGCTTTCACTTTGTTTTCTAAAACTGGTAGTTCACCTTCATATAGTTCTTCCTTCAATCAATCTGTCAACCTTTTATCTTTTTTATATCATTCTCCTGGCGTGTTGTTTCCATTGTCTTTTTATTTCTACTTAGTCATGTAATGTGTTCCCTTGCTGGTCATACAGCATCTCCATTCTTGGTTTAAATTTCCCTTTGATTTCTCATATAGTAATAATCAAAACCAATAGTTGATATGTTGTTCTCTTTGCCTTGTAAAAAACACATTAATGGATCCTGGTCTTTTAAAAACATATCTGTTATTTTTTTTCCTCTTAAAAAAAGTGTTTAATTTGTCCATTTCTACCAAATCCATCAAATTGACCAGCTAATCTTCTTCGGTTAGAATCTCATTACCTGCCTTCATCCTCACGTACTGTAGAATTCTGTCATGTTTATTGTTCATCAAATCTAATAGATTCAACTCTGCTTCCTTCTGAAAATTTAATTTTAAGATCTTTTTCACCATAAGTTTATTTCATTCCAGAAATTTTTTGGCTGTATCACACATCCATGCAGCCTTTGCTTTTTTGAAAGCTGCACAACCCAATTGTTATGCAGCAGGGGAAGAAACTCAGGTCAACCGAAACTGAAGCCACACTTGACTTTGTTGTGCCACGTTGCTGGATTTTGCACATTTTTGTTATGCCACCTTATTGTTGCGGAATATTTTTTGTTGTCTGACATTGCTGTTTTTATATAGAAAATAGCACTATTACACAACAAAAATGTTGATAAAACCAGCAATGTTGCATGAAAAACAGCCACAGTGGGTTTTTTGTGCAACACTGCTGGTTTTGCTCAGTAATTTTGTTGTGCAACATTTTTTTGTGCAACATTGCTATTTACTACATAAAAAAAAAAGGAATCTTACACAAAAGACTTGTGTGGTTGCCTGAAAGCAGTTTTTTTTTTTGCTATACTGAAAGCTGTGCAGTTCTGAGAAGACCTGCGTGGCTTCCAGAAAACTGTGCAGTTTTCTAAGGAAGCTGCACAGCCTTTGAATCAAAAGGAAGCAGTTTTCATCCTGTAGCTCCAAGGCACTCATGATTTTTTTCCCACAATTGTGGGGAAGGAATTGTGGGGAAAAAATCATGAGTGTCTTGACGCTACAGGATGAAAAGCTGTTTCGTTGTTCTTGGTATCTTTTGGAACTTGAAAAAATCAAGACTTGCCATCCCTACTTGATAGGAAACTTTTCTTATTTGCACAGTGTCTCTAGCTCCTGTGCAGTTACAGGTGATGATGGATTTCCAAAAATGGCGAATGCTGTATCCCTCTCCCCCTATTTCTCCTTTTAGGCCATCTTTTTAAGTTACTGCTGCTTGCTTCCACCTTTCAACCCTGCCACCTTCTGAAAGCTGAAAATCTACTACTTGTAGATCTACTTAAAATCTCTGCTTGTCCCTTTTTGTTAAGTGGACAATGCGCAACAGCAATTATGGGATGAAAATTGTGTTTAGCTTTGTAAACTGTTACAAAAAGAGTGTCCATATTTTGAACTAGTGTGGAGAGATGATTTCTTGTCCAGATTTCCTTGCTCTTTAGGGTGTAGCTCCAACCATATCTTTTTTCACTAAACTTTTTCGCTTTAACCCGCCCCCCCCCCCCGTTGGGGAATTAAAGTTGCTGTTACCTTACGGCCCCAAAGTGGCCCTCTGTCCACAGCGCTCTCCGCGGGTGGCGTCTGGCTGTCAGAAGTTGTCTGTGCTCCCGGTAGCTGTTTATGTGAGGTGCCCTGATGAAGTCATGGGTGCATCGTAAAGTAAACGTGTGTCCCGCGGACCAGGCATGTGCCAGAGGGTACCTGAGGCTTCCCGAACGAGCAGGGGGCGCCCGCCGCTCTTTCCAAAGGGAGAGGCAGCCCGTCCCTGCGGCTGAGGCGCGTCCGGCGCAGGCCGAGCGGAGCGCCCGAGGACCCGGCTCCGAGGGCGGCGCTTCTCCCCGGAAGGCGCGGGCGGGCGAACGCGGGCCCTCCTCTAAACTCAGCTACACGTGGCGGGTCCCTCCTTGCACTGACTGAGACGTGCGTGACATCGTGGCGGTTATGAAATGAGGGACAGCGTCGCTCTTGCGAACCGAGTTCCAATACAGGATTCGGTCGATTAATTGCGGGGAAGGCCAACGAGAGGACAGGGGGGGCGGAATCGTGCTCTTCCCAGTCAGCCGAGGCCGAGGGAAACCGCCGCGTCCTCTCCTGGCTCGTGCGCTCCTCCTCGTCGAGAACTTTCGCCGGCTCGGCCCCCCGTGATGCGGCCGGGCCACGCGAGTCCCGGCCCTCGTCTGTGAAAGGGCGGAGGGTGTCGTTCTGGGACACTTCGGAAGGGTCTTGGGGGGCACCCGGAAACACCGGCCCCTGCCGAACAGCCCCCGAAGCTGACTGGGGGTAACGCGGCGCCCCGTCCCGTCGTCCGAAAGGGCAGCTGTTGCCCGAGCAGCTGATCCTCTGTTAACGGGGCCCTCAGTTTCAGTTTCCATAAAGGTTCAGTAAAAGTGAAGTAAATAAATGAAGGCCTGAATGCCAAGTAAGTTCATTTAACTAAAGGGAGGGGGGCAGGGGTTTGTCATCGTTATAATATTGTTCACACCCAGAGATTCTTATTTGTGAGGTAACAGAGGCCGGTCGCTGGATATTTAACTGCACGGATATTTAACTGCACGGTCACAGTCGTCTTCTTTTTTTTTTACAGATATTGAACGTGAGTGCACAGATATCAAAAATCTCATTGAATGTTACAAAACTGGATACCAGTGAGGAAAATGTGACCAAGATATGATTTCTCAAAGTATTGCTTTTACATGTTTTGCAAGATTGTGCTTTAAACTGTGTTACTCCTTGTGGCAAACATAAAAGTAATGGGGAGTTCTTCAGAGTTCTCAACATGTAATGCTGAATTTTATATCTGTACAGATTTTAATAGAAGATTGCTTCCTTGCTGTTTCATTTTTCTTAGACAGCTCAGTCTAGCGTTGCTCAGTGAAAAAACAAAAATGCACCCAAGTCAGGGTTCTTCCACGCGTGCAGATTCTCTCCCTCTTGTTTCTCGGTGGCCCCATTTTGCTCCCATTTTTACTGTAATTTTGCCAAAATTTACCCTGGAGAGTTTGCTGTTGGTGTGTGAGAGAGTAATGGAAATACCTAACCAGTCTCTCCCCAACTCCAGTACGTGAGCATGTGTGCATTGGTGGGTGTGTATGTGTGTGTGCCTGCATTTTCTCTCTCTCTCTCTTTCTCTCTCTCTCTCTCACACACCTACACGCACACACGTGCATACACACTCAGTTCCTCGTGCCCCGCCTGCCCGCCTGCCCAGTGAAAAGCGGTGGGGAGCCAAAGAGAGGAAGAAAGAAAGATAATCCTGAAGACACCAGGAAGGAGGGATGAAACAAATATTTGCAGTGTTTCTCTTCCTCAGTGGGAGGAAGTTAAGGCACAAAAATTTGTCCAGAGGGGGTTTGCTCTTGCCTTCCTCTGGGGCTGAGAGAGTGTGACTTGCCCAAAGGCACCCGGTGGGTTTCCATGGCTGAGCAGGGATTCAAGCTCTAATTCAGCACTCAGCAGTGATGCCATCACGGTTCTGGCACTTGGCCTCCCTCAGCCTTAAAGGAGGGGCAGGAAGAAAAATGATTTCTGGAAAGGCCCCGATTTTCTGAGAGTGATGGTGGTCATGGTGGGTCCAGCGGCAGAGATCCCTTGCTTTCCCTCACTTGCCCTGTCCACTCCTGAGTGGACAGCATTCGGACTGCCCCCCCCCCCCCGAAAGCCCCTCTAATCGCCTGAGAGATGTTTTCTTCTTGAGTGAGAGCCATAAAGCCAGCACCTCCTGGTCACTTTCTCACTTCAATGGGTTTTGTATTTACATTTTTATACACTCACAGACGTGCATACACACAAACGATTTGCATGAACACAAGAAAGAAAGTCCAAAGTGGGACAAATCATTGTGCAAACCCCACATTGTTTTCTTTGAGAAAACACTGAGTTTTTTTTGAAGCACAAAACCAATATTTTCTGTGCATATGCAGGTTACTCCAAGAATTCCTGAAATGAAGAAAAAAAATCGTTGCAAAATGCTGTCTTTTGTCCATCAAGGAGAATATACTTGAACTTCTTTGTGAGAATAAAATAAGGGAAGATTTCCATCCTTCTTAGGTGGTGAACCTGCATCCCTTGATACCGGTAGAGTTCGGATGTGCCACTTTTCCTCCCAGTTGCCAAGTTTGCCAGAAGTTTAAATAATTAAACGAATATATTTTCGTATTAAAAATCTACGACATCTTATTGAGATAAATGTGAATTGCTACATGATTTTCATATTCTCAGAAAAAAGTTTTGATTTTTTTTCTTTATGCACCAAATATTTTTGTCCACAAAACATTGCAGGGTTTATTTTGTTTTCCCACAAAAAAACCCCAGTATATTTTACGTGCTCCTCCGAAGAGCCACTTGGGGTAGGACAGGGTGAGAGAGGACGTCTGGCCAAAGGTCATCCAGTGAGTTTTGTGGCTTAGTGAGGACCCGGATCCCCCAATTCCCAGCTGTGTAGCTCTGCTCTCTACATCCGTCCTTCTTAAGCTGCCTCGAGTGGGGGACCAGCAGGGTTTTTCTCCTGACGAGCCGGGGCCTGGCACCATATGTGTACCCGTCGACTACGGCTGTTTCCTGGAAGCTTGTTGCTGACTGGCAGCCAATAGCTGTCAGGCTGGCACTGATCCCCGCGCCATCATTTTGACTGGCACTGCCCGGCATCGCTTGGGCTCATCAAGGGAGCCAGAGGGAAGGAGGCAGGTTGTCCTGTACTGGATAACCCGCAAGGCGCAAACTTCCCTCTGAGGTAGGCAGTAGGTTTTATCGGCAGAAAATGCAGGCAACACAGCACACTTCTTCCAAAATTGCTGAGACTGAGGCATACGTGGAGCTCCCACTTTCTATAGGTACAATTCCAAATCTTAGGTGCACAAAGAAGTAATTGGAGAGGATCATAATTCTAACATCACCCCGCTCCTTTAGACAGTTCCCTGACCCACATTTGGTTCCCACTTTTCATCCCTGGGGCAGGAACATGTTTCCTGCCTCTTATCTAAGACACTTTGTGTTCTCAAAACACTGTCCTTGGCACTTCCATTTCTCCTCCCTACTCTTCTCCCCCTCACTGGATACATTGCAATGATCAATTAGCACTGGATGTTTTGTAGTCCTACAACTTAACTCAATGGAGCTTTACAGCAGTGCTTCTACACTTCTACACTGATTGCAATACCCTATTCTAATAAATATCCAGCAGACAAACATATGGTAGGAGCTACACATCCTGACACATGTGGACATTCAGCAGCTGTGCAAGGCAGATGACTGTAGTACTTTGTTTGCTATGGGCAGATGATTGTTGTGGGTGCAGAACAGAAGGCAGCCCCATGCATCAGGCCTGGACTGAGCCCTTTCGTCTAGCAGCAGCAGCAGCACGAAAAACTTCACATTGGTTGAAGGATGCTCTGATTCTAGCACAGGGTGTGAGCTGGCCATGCAAATGTGGAAAAGAGCAACACTGGAGACCAAATTGTAGTGTGCTCTTTAACAGTAGCGTTACTTCAGAAAAGCAGGACCAAAAAGCCAAAGGTGCTGAGAAGGCATTTAAAAGGAAAAGTGATCTGCATTTGGAAGAGAAATCAAACGGAGCATAAATATTTGTGGGGTGGGTTGTCAGGCGAAGACCTGGAGATGCTCCAGGTGCCCTTAACAGCTTTACTGAACGATGTGGGACCAGGCAAAGTTTTAGCGGGACTCCTCTCCCGGTGTGCGTACTGTGGATTAACGAAGATGAATGTAGAAATCCCAATAGGCCGTTAGTTCTCTGATGATGAGCATCCCACACAGACCAAACAGGTAAAATGATTGGATAGCTGAAGAAAATACAGTGCCATGATTCAGGTTTCATGATAAAGATGGAGAAGGTTAACCCAAAAGAGCACGGCATTTATGATTGTTTCGATCGTTTTGTTTGATTTATACCTCGACCTTCCTCGCAAGAGCAGAGGTTGGTTAACAATCTCATGGGAAAAGAGAAAGAGCACCCTGCGGGCGGATGGATCCCATCAAGGAAGCCACGGCTGCTGCCCTGGGCCCGCAAGACCTGAGCGGGGCCGCTGGTAAGCGGGTGTCTTGGAGCTCTCTCACTCCTAGGCTCCTCATCTGTCACGTCCTGGCCAACTTGCACTCAGTTCACTCGGACTTTAAAACAGAAGTGCTTATTTCAGAAAAGCAAGCAACACAGTAACAGTGCCAAAATGCTGCTGAGACAGGAGCATTACTGTTGAGCACAAGCTTTATACCTTTCCATTTGACAGCTAGCACGCCCACCAAGACCCAGACATGCAAGGATTTACACCCTTTTCACCTCCGCAGCCAGGATGTGTACCTCGCTTATCAGGACATTCCCACAACGTTCTCTTGCCCTTCCATGTTCACCCCCTTCGTTGGATCTCCCGTTGCCAAATGGCTGCCGCAAGGTGACACTGAGCCCAGGGCAACTTGCCCAGCCAGCCTGTTGAGGCTGCAAGTGTTGTTACAAGGGCTGGTTGTCACAAATGGGTACACTGCTAATGGGTACTTTCTCCACAGAAAGTGGGTACATGTTAATACTTTCAAGCTTGGTTCTAAGAAGCTGTTATGGCTGCTTTTGCATCTCAGACACAGTACCACCAACAGGTTCCCAGCATGGCACTAAGAAGGCACATCCTGACACCATCATAAGTCAAAGCTGACATGATAGCAGTTAACAGCAAACGCTCGGTCCCAACCTGAGCATCAACATAGCTTTTAGAAAGCCAACCCCATTAGGTACATGATCCCCACTTTTGGGGGGCATTTCTTTGTCCTGGTCTCAGAAAGAGGAACACCAGGACCTTCTCTGAGAACTTGTGAAGCCCACTGAAGCTGACTGTGACATCCTGCGCATGTCTCAGATGCCATCTGCCCATAAGGCTGCAGGGATATGAAAAGACTTGCACGGTGTCACAAAATCCTATCCCTGGCCCTTATTTCTGTTATGGCATCCTATTGTAACCCCTGCTAGCAGACCCAGTCCAGGGAAAGCGTGATATTTAATATCAAAAAGTTCTTAAGCCAGAGGTTCACTGGATAGGAACGTAGACATCTGGGTCTATAAACCGAAGCTTTTTTAGCGAGGTCAGGCCAACATGCCTCCAGTCACGTATCCAGAGGAAAACCCTGGAAGGCACGTACACGCACACATCAAATGGGCCCGCCCACAATCACAACTTTGACACCTTGAGAAACTAAGTGTCTCCAGGATTAGCTCTGAAATGCAAAACAAGGTCCATCTGCTTGATTCGCCCATTTGTCCTTTTACAGAAGGGGTCTGCCCCCCCAGGCATGTTTTGTCCTATAATTGAATCCCCTTCTGGGGCTCTCTTTGGAGAATTCCCGCCTTGGACTGGCGTCTGGCATTCTGCTAGTTGAGAGCTCCCCTCAGCGTTCTTTCTCAGCTGAGTCCTGTTTGTTTGTTTTTTCCCTTCCCGAGCCGCAGTCTTCAGGAGCGGGTGCAGTATAACAGAGTGCTTTCTTTCCCTCTGTTTTTCCCACTCTTGAGACTTTCAGACTCAGTAGTCCTTGTGTGCTTGTGTGAGTGACTGTTCTGTGTGCATGTGAGGAAATTCTGCCAATTTTTCTAAATAAAATACTTTTAAATTGACACTTGACTTCTCTCTCTCATGCAGTCTGACCCCACAGACATAGGATAAAAGATCTCGCTGCATTGCCCTGTCCTCCGTCTCGCTAGGCAGTGCTCTGCTAATTTCCCCAACCTTTGTATTTTTGAAGCAAATCCAGGTGTCCCCCAGGGACCCCCAGAAGTCAGGGTAACACTATACTCATCAATTTGTAATCAATGAAGCCATTGCTGGCTTTCTTTTGCTTCATTGTACCCTTTGAACATAATCTGAGAAAGGCCTCAAAAGACCGGGCACGCCAGGCAATTCCCAACATTCCAAGGCTCTCTGTGGAAAAAGCGTGCCCTGGGCACTTCCACAGAGTTGGCTGGAAAGTCTTGGCGCTTCTGGGGAAGCTCTTCTTTCGAGCTGGACTGGAGGATTGGCACAGGCAAGGAAGGGGACTTCCCTGGCACTCCCAAGAGAATGTGGAAATACAGAATTTGGGAAGGATTTCTCTTGGGCAAGATGCATGGTGCCTTGGGACCCAGGCCTCATGGGAGGGTCCTTGGAATGGGCTGGTTCGGGCACCGTCCAGCCATCCAAGTAAGACCTTTGCAAAAGAGTATGAAGCAGGGTGGCCGGGAGAACAGGCATGGTGCCCAGGGGAAGGCAACGGAAAATCCTTCCTGTGGGTGACTCTCCAGAGTGGCAAAGAGATACGCTGGACCTGCTGTTCACAAGCAGAATAAGCACACGTGGGTGGGTGTGTTGCTGTCCCCACCTCCCTTGTGCATTCTTTTTGTCCCTAGTGGATCTCCCACCCTCTGAACTGCCATGTATTAGATAGTAAATTTGATAGATACAGGTTTTCTCCAAGGGGGCAGAGACCGTGAGTGTTCGGAAAACACGCACACATTTCAACTGCATTCATCTCTGGGATCTCAGGAGTATTCACTACCCACTCCCACGAAGATGTTATCTGCATATTTGATAAGGATGCCTTCAGTTCTATTATCCGTGTCACTTATGAAGATGTTAAACAACACTGAGCCCAAGACAGAACCCTAAGGCACTCCCCTAGTCCCTTCTCTCCATTTTTGGGTTCGGTCAGTCAACCGATTACAGATCCACTTAATCGTGGCACTGTCTAGCCCACAGTTCACCAGCCTATCTGCAAGAATATCATGGGGGTCCTTCTCAAAAGCCTCAATGAGATTAAGATATATTGCATTCACAGCACTCCTTTCACTTACCAAGCTCACATCTAGATATATTCATTTGGCATGACTTGCTTTTGAGAAACCCATGCCGGCTCCTAGTAATCAAGCATTCCTTTCCTTTCTAAGTCTGCACAGACCAACTGTTTAATGATCCATTTAGAACTTTTCCTGGTATCAATATCAAACTGACAGGTCATTGGTTGCTTGGGTCCTCCCCCCCCCCCGCTTTTGAAGAAGGGATCATTTGCCCTCCTCTAGTCTGCTGGGACCTCTCCAGTCCTCCAAGAATTCCCAAAGATTATTGACCATGGCTCCAAGAGTACACCTGCAAGTTCCTCTAGTATTCGTAGAAGCAGTTTATCTGACCCTGGAGACACAGAGGCCCTTTCTGCACCTCACCTTATCATGTTGTCCTCCAGTTGCGATTCCAGCAGCACCTCTGCCAGCCCATCAGCCCTCAATCATGCAGAAGGCTGAAACGGGCTGCTCGGAGGGAGGCTGCCTAGACTAGGCTGAGGAAACAATAAGGAGCAGCACCTGCTCACAGGGGCTATTTTAGTCTGCCGGCATGGCTGCTCCTTGCTTGCAGCAAATTATTAGCAAGCCCTCACAACCTTTGTGTCTCCTGCTCCCTGAAACCCTCCAGACGGATCTCTGCCTCCTGAACCTTTGGACTGGACTTGACCTGGCTCGGCTTGTGTTTTCCTGGTGTTTGGTATATTCGGACTCCCCAAGTGTTCCTGGCCTCTCTCCTCCCTTGCTGGCTGGAGCCCGGCAGAGAGAAATTCCTGACAGTTTACAAGCAGAATAAGCACACGTGGGTGGGTGTGTTGCTCTCCCCACATCCCCTGTGCATTCCTTTTGTCTATAGTGGATCTCCCACCCTCGGAACTGTCATGTATTAGTTAGCCAATTTGATAGATACAGGTTTTCTCCAAGGGGGCAGAGACAGTGAGTTTTCAGAAAACATGCACACATTTCCACTGCACTCATCTCTGGGATGGCAGAAAAACAGATTAACTTTTTGGGGGCTCCCTCCATGTTCATCCCCTTATCCCTTTATAGGACATCCACTGTTCTTTTTTAAAAATAATATTTTATCTTTTTCAAAAATTGTAAGAGGAATTCAACACAACGCAACACAACCATTCGATAACATGAAATCAAGCCCAAGAAGGAGGCGAATAAAAAATGAAACAAAAAATTAACTTAGTAGCAAGATGTATATAGTCGTTTACAATCAGTAAATTTCAAATACATTCCGTTTAATTTAGAGTGGGTTAATCCAGGTTTAAATTATGTAGTTTCAAACTGTGTTCATATAATGAATAAATACTAAACCAAAGTAAATTTGTCTCCATTTGTTTCTTGTTTTGATGATCTTCTCTGACAACCCAGTTTCTGCTGCAAGTGCATTGGAGATTGTGGTAAAGAGTTGCTGCCATTTAGCAATTTCTAGCCTTGCAGCCACTAAAAGAACTGAAACCAAGTCTTTATTTTTGAGAGTTGAATTGGTTCCTTTTAGTGCAGAGAGAGGAGAGCTTCACAGCACAGCACTTTCTGGCTTAACGTGTCAGACAGAATTCAAAGTACTTCAGTCCAAAAAGAGTTTGCACGTTTTACGGTGTAAAAACCCACATGCTGCATTCTTTCCTTAATCCTGCATCCTTACCATCACTATGGGGGTGCAGGGCCTGTCATCTTGAAAGTGGAATAACAGCACTATAACTGTTGGGATGCCCTCCATATTAAGTAATGGGATATGTAGTCCATCATAAATAACAGCCTGCTTGTAACCAGAGAAGCCTAGGTACCAGAGACCCATTAGGTAAATGCTTGCTAGGAATGTGCTGATAAGCACTGCTTGGCTCTCACGGCTTCTAGGCAAAGGGGAGGGAACGCTGGGGAAACTTAAGCTCTTGCATTTCCTTTTGAATGGTGGTCTCCTCACTAACGTCTTGTACAATGCACCTCACTCCAAATAAATAGTTTTATGCACTGTACTATTTGTGTGCGTGGATTCAGTTCCTGACAGAGTGAGGAGACTCCTAGCAAAATTCTAAAAGATGTTCCAGACATCTGGAGAAGAACCACTGGAAGTGGGAGCGGTTGGCGAAGCCACCGATACACAAGGTGATGGAAGAGCCGTGGGAGCGGAACTGGACCTCAACTTGCCCACAGGAGCGCGGGCTAAGGAGCGTCCTGTGATTCCTGCAACCACCCCTGTTGCTGGACAAACCTGGGCCTGGGGAGAGCGTCCTGACACGGCTCACTGACAACACCGTTGCGCCACACATTGGGATGTTACAACCAGCGAAACTGACCTGATGGAGCAACTTCTAGCTAAAGAAGAGGAAGTGGAGCTACAATGAGAAGAGATATCCCGGTCGAGAGCTCAACCAGCCAACTGGAGGGAGGTAGTGCAGAAATAGCCTTTTAGAAAGCTTAGCAGGAGCAAGGCACCAAGTAGCCAAAAACTTATACAAAAAGCAGGAAGCATTTCTTGCATACTAAAATAAAAAAACCAACTTAGGCCCTTTTCACATGTGGGGGGGGGGGAACGGGCGAAAACGCCCAAAAACGGAGGTTACCCTCAGCCGGGTAAGTCCGTCGCCAAACGGAGCAGCGTTCGCTCGCTGCTCCACACTCCTCCGGCGTCCCAAATGGCGGCTTCCGGTTGGTGGAGGCTCTCCACCAACCGGAGAAGCTCGCCAGCCGGAAGCCCGCCCCCGGCAGATTTGCAGGCGCGCACTTGGGCACGCCTGCAAATCCATTTTGGAGCCGGGCGATGGAGCGGCACGGGGTTGCGCGCTCTGTGCTTTTTAAAAACCTCTCGAAAGAGGTTTTAAAAAAAACACGCAGCGCGGCTAGTTCCGGCCACTCCTGAGTGGATTCTGGTGTGGAACTACAAAAAGTAGTCCATGCCAGTCCACTCTACGGCGTAGAGGACCTTCGTGGGAGGTCGCTCTGGACCGTTTCAGAAGCCCGGTATGGAAATGGCCTTAGTCTTAAAGGTGCCACCACATTTTTTCTTCCCCTCCCTGCCTCTTTTTTGTGTTACATGTGAATAACATGACTGCTTCTTTGAATGTTTATCGAAAGGATGCCTGCTGTTCTTAATCCCACATGCCAAGGGCCCTACACTGGGCAAGTGCTTGCGATGGCTCCCAGAAGGCTGCCTTGTGGAAATGAGGCAGAGAGAGTATTGAAGTTCCAGCAAGGCGTGTATTTACTGCTTCATCTGTGCTGACATGAGTGCCGGACGTAGTCCACCTCTTCTCTTCAAGCAGTCATGGGGAATTGTTGCAGGGCCAATGCTTTCATTTCAAGGAGAAAACAAACTGTTTCGGTTTGTTGGTTCTGCTCACAGTACAGGTACGGATTCCTCGTTAACTGTGGGGAGAAAATGGCCACAGCAAAACTGAAATGCCTTGATGAATGGAGGTTTACATTAGACGGAAGAAAACCCTCCTCTCTTTTGGGCACAGGGTTGCACAGGTTGTGAGCTCACGGCCCAAACTCCCTCATCGGCACAGTGGGGGAAGTGGCCAGGAGGAGGTGAATGCAGCGCTCTGCTGAATCTCCCCGCAGAGTTCCTGCTCTATCAGTTTCTGGGGGGAAAGAGTGGAGGGGCTCCTTATTTTATGCATTTACAGTGACCCGTCCACTTTTCAGAGGTTTGTGCTCCCCCTGCCATTCCCTTGGCTTTTGCATTGGCACATGAGCCTTCCTTCTCTGCACGCAGGAAGGGGAAGCACCACACGCAGCAAAGGAAGGTGCACATGTCCCTTTGTTACCCCAGTGGCAGACCTCGTCCCACGGAGGTATAAAATTGATATCAAATATGCCTTCCATGCCAGAGAGGTTGCCCAGGTGGGTGCGTAGACAAATAGGTCAAACGACCAAAACTAGGTCAAGGCCAGGAAAAACCCCCGTCACGTTTCCCAAGGAGACCTCAGGCTAGACACGTCCGCACGAACAGGGTCCTCAGCCACAAATAGCCAACTTGATGGGATTACCCGGTTTTCCCCAGGTTGAGCAACTCCAACTTCAGAGAATCCTACAAGGGCGAGGTCCGTTTACATGATCCAACCATGCAAACCATCAAGTTACTATTGTGCGGCATTTTTCCTTTTATTTTGGCCATTGTTCTTCCCGGGAGAGGGCCTGCCCTTGAGGTTCGTTCTGCCCTATAAGTAGTCCCCGTTTTTGAGAGTCTCTTTGGAGAACCCCCCACCACACTAGCAGACCAGCACTCTGTTAGTCAAGTGCTCCCCGTAGCCACCTCTCTTTGCTGAGCTCCATCCTCCTCGCCGCTTCCCAGACTGAAGACTTCTGGACAGGTGCAGTATCACCGCCTTTACACCCTCTCTGCTATATCCCCTGTAATTTTCACCTCTTTCCTTTCTCGATAGGCCTTGTGTGCATGAGTGAGCGATTGCGTTGGTGTGTGAGAACATATTTGCTAATAAAATCCATTTGTTAGTACGATTGTCTGGCTTCTTGCTTTGTCTGACCCCGTAAAAATTGGGTAGAAGATCCTACTGGATGTAAAGTCAAAGGCTTTCACGGCTGGAATCCTCCATAGGTTATTGTGGGATTTCCGGGTTTTGAGGCTGTGTTCTATTAGTATTTTCTCCTGACGTTTTGCCTGCATCTATGGCTGGCATCTTCAGATCCTGCTGGGTTACTCTGCCCTTCGCTTTGCTATAGCCAGTGCTCCGCTAATTTCTCCAATCTTTGCATTTTGGGAGTCAATCAAGGTGTCCCCCAGGGAACCCCCAGAAGTCTGGGTAACACCTTCCCCCCTTCCCTTGTCATTTGCCTCAGCATAACTGTCTTAACTATGCTTGGTTTCTCCTACATTCCAATCATGAGACTCATCACACCAGGTTTCAGTGATGCCAATTATATCATATTTGCCTTCCTGCACTTCAAGTTCAGGTTCGTCGTCTTCATTTCCCCCGCTCTGTGCATTGATGTAGAGGCATCTGAGCCCATGGGTCACTCTCCTTGGTGCTTATTTAAGTTTCTTTCCCTCCCACTGTTGGGTCCCTGTACTGTGTGCCCTGTTCCCCTACAAGATTCGGACTATTTCTCTCCAACACACAAGGAACTCCTGCCCTCCAGAATACTGCCTCCCTCCCACCATGACTCAGGTTAAAGCCATCCTGATCAGCTTTGTGAGGCTTTTGGCACAAACAGTCCTGCCACCTGCTGTGAAGTGCAACCCATTCCTTGCCAGAAGACCATCCTTGTGAAACTGCGTATCGTGGTCCAAGAAGCCAAACTGTTCCCAGTCGCACCATCTGCAGAGACAACTGTTCACCTCCACTATTTTCCTCTTCCTTCCTGGGTTGTGTCTTTCAACTGGGAGGAGAGACGAAATGACAACCTGTGCCTCAAGGTCCTTCAGCTTCCTACCCAGAGCCACATAATCCCTTGTGATCTGCTGAAGGCTGTGCTTTGCAGTGTCATAGAACCATAGAATCATAGAAATGTAGAGTTGGAAGAGACCACACGGGCCATCCAGTCCAACCCCCTGCCATGCAGGAACACCCTCAAAGCACTCCCTTTGACAGATGGCCATCCAGCCTCTGCTTAAAAACCTCCAAGGAAGGAGGAGACTCCACCACACTCCGAGGCAGCATATTCCACTGCCGGACAGCCCTGACCGTCAGGAAGTTCTTCCTGAGGTTCAGGTGGAATCTCCTTTCCTGCAGCTTGAATCCATTGCTCCTTGTCCTGGTCTCTGGAGCGGCAGAAAACAAGCCCTCTCCCTCCTCTACATGGCATCCCTTCAAATATTTAAACATGCCTATCATGTCCCCTCTTAACCTTCTCTTCTGCAGACTGAACATACCCAGCTCTCTAAGTCTATCCTACTAGGGCATGGCTTCCAGGCCCTTCACCATTTTGGTCGCCCTTCTCTGGACCTGCTCCAGCCTGACCATGTCCTTCTTGAATTGGGGTGCCCAGAACTGGACACAGGATTCAAGATGAGGTCTAACCAAAGCAGAGTAGAGTGGTACCAGTACCTCCCTCGATCTAGACACCATGCTCCTATTGATGCAGCCGAGAATTGCGTTGGCTTTCTTGGCTGCCGCATCACACTGCTGACTCATGTTCAGCTTGTGGCCTATTAAGACTCCTAGATCCCTTTCACACGTACTGCCATCCAGCCACGTGTCCCCCATCCTATATTTCAGTATTCCATTTTATCTACCTAAGTGTAGGACCTTACACTTCTCTCTGTTGAATTTCATTTTGTTAGCTTTGGCCCAGCTCTCCAGTCTGTCCAGGTCATTTTGAATTTTGATCATTGTCATTGGTGTCATTGGTTCCCACATGGACCAAAAGCAAGGGATAATGGTTAGTGGGCTTGATTACTTCTGCCAGCTGCTGTGTCGCATCACGGATCTTTGCCCCAGGGAGACAACTCACCTCATGAGGCATCCTATCAGGTCCACAAACCACTGCTTCAGTCCCCCTCAGCAGGGAAGCCCCTACCACCACCGTACGCCTCCTTTGGGGACTGGCAGGCGTGAATCCTTGCCCTGAATCTTCCAAGGTCCTCCACACTTTCTCTGAGGACTGACACTGTTTCTCTTGTCCCTGTCCCTTTTCTTCCCTGACAAGAGAGAGAGCTTTGAATCAGTTCTGTAGCTCCATACTCACAGAAAGATCCCTGGTCCTTCGACTTCTATGTGTTACATTCCTCCAAATGTCTGCTTCCTGAGTTCAGAGACTGACCTCCTCCTCAGAGACATGTGTGCTCCTCCTCCTCCAGTCTGGTCTGTTCTCCTCTGTCCAAGAAAACCTCTTGCTCTCTAATATGCAGCAGAGCGGATACACAGGCCTTGCATTGTCGGACCTTCTTCTCCAAAATGGCCGCCAACTTCCACCTGCTCCAGGTGTAGCCATCCACATCCTCTGGTAGGAACACAACATACCGCAGCTGTTGCAGGTGACCACAGCAGTCGTCTTCCCTTCCATGTTCAGGAGTTCTAAATGCACACTGAAGCACAACTCCGTGCCTCCCCCTCAGAACTCCCCTGCCAAATGCCCACCCAAAATGCCTGTTGGCCTTGCTACCTGGTAGTCAAGCTCCAGGGACTGGGGCCGGAGTTATACAGTGAGCTAGTGGCCCAACCAAATCTCTGAGTCGCGTCTTCTGGGCCTACACACAAGAGAACAATGGAGGTTCAGTTTGTCAATCAAGTACAGATTCACTGCTTAACCTGTAACCCCTGCTAGCAGACCCAATCCTGGGGAAGCGTGATATTTAACAGCAAAAAGTTATTAAGCCAAAGGTTCACCAGACAGGAATGCAGCCATCCGGGTCTAAAACTGAAGCACAGCTAGCGAGGTCAGGCCAACACTTTCCCAGTCACATCCCCATGAGGGAAACCTCGGAAGGCATGCATACACACGCAGAGGGGCCATCAACAACACTGACACCTTGAGGAGACTACATGTCTTCTGGATGAGGTTTGAAATGCAAAACAAGGGCCATCTGCATGGTCCGGCCATTTGTCCTTTTCTGGAAAGGGTCTGCCCCCCCCCCGAGGCATGTTTTGTACTATCATTGAGTCCCCTTTCGGGGCCCTCTTTGGAGAACTCCCACGCTTGACTAGCCCCCCCGGCATTCTGCTAGTCGAGAGCTCCCCTCAGCATTCTTTTTCCTTCACTGAGCCACCTTTGGCTTGCCTTTCCCCAAACTGCAGTCTATAGGATCAGGTGCAGTATAAACCACTCTCTCCCCTTCCACTTTTCCTATCTTCATATCTTTCCAACTCGTTAGTCCTTGTGCACTTGTGTGAGTGACTGCTTCGCTCTCTGTGTGTGGACATTTTGCCAATCCTGCTAAATAAATCTCATTCTTCCTCTTGCTCTAAACATCGCCAAAAACTCCACTTTGTATTATTTTAGTCTCTCTAGCAAGCTTGACCTCATTCTGAGTTCTAGCTTTTCTGACTTTCCTCTGACTTTTCCTCTGCAGGTATAGGGTATTTGCTTGTATTTCTCTTTGGTGATTTGATCTGAAGTCCAGAGTGCATGTCTCGCTAAGTTTGGCTCCTCCTTTTCTCTGTATAACAAATCCCTGGAGGACACGGTCTCTCCCACCCAAGGATTCCGCTGTTTCCACCTCATCAACCAGTTCATCGCTGTTGGTTGGGATCAGATTCAAAAAGGCTACTCCCCTTGTTTCTTCCTCCACCTTTCGTACAACAAAGTTGTCTGTAAGGCTAGTGAGGCCTTTGTTGACCTGGTACTCTTGGCCAAATTTGACTTCCAAGAAATATCAGGGTGGTTGAAGTCTTCCTGCTATATCTCTTCTTTTTGAATGTTTGGTCTTGTGTTTTCGGAAGGGATCATCCAAATTCGGTATCATGTTTTCACAGTTCCTGTATGTGAATTCTTTGCTTTCTTCACTTTTTCATCTGAGGGAGCAAAGAGATCCATTAGTTTTTCCAGAAATACAACACTGGGACCTTCTGGGGTTTTTTTCTAGATTCCGTGGCAGAATTAACCCTTGTAATTTTATGAGGGAAGAGGCTCCCTGATTCCCTGAGGAAAGAAACACTTCAACATGTACCAACATGGGTGCATCTCCAATTGCCTGAAAGGGGAGACAGAGAATTTGAAAAATAGGTTTGAAAGAGAATTCCTCATAATTCTCCAACTTTGTGGGAGCACACCCAGTTTACAGTCAGAAACGGAAGAGAACTGGAGAGAGGGAAATTTCCTGCCATTTCCCCCGCCTGATCTGTCAGACTTCCTGCCTTCTCATCTGATTGATTTCCCACCTTTTCTTCTGTCAGATTTCCCCTTTTCTTCTGACAGATTTCTCACATTTCCAGCCTTTTCTCCAGAATGTGGGCCTCTTCAGGGCAGGAGGTAAACAGCTGTCCTAAGAAAAGATACTCTGAAGGCAGAAATAGACGAGGAGGATCCAAAATGGCCCCACGGCATTGCAAAGGTGTTAAAATGGCTGCCACCTGCCTTAGAAAGAGGGAAACCACGTACTTTCCGTCAGGATTTGAGGCACCCTCTCTATTGCCAGGAAGCCAACCCTCACTTTTTTCTGATCTTTTACTCCCACATTTGAAATATCCCAAGCAGTGCCCCAACAACTCTAAATTTTCCATTTCTTCCACAGTTGTAAAGGCAAAGACACACCCTGCTCCATCTCCTTTGGAGCCATTTCTTTTCTGGTGCTCCCCACAGAACTGCCACAAATTTGCCTTTGGGATGCTTTCAATTCAGTGAACAACACATGGGATTCCTGATCAGCTTTCCTGCCATGGGCCCTGAGCTGGCAATGATACACATCTTCCAACCGTCCCGGTGTGGCAGAGAGAGTCCCAGTTAATCCTCTGCCGCTCCACCTTTCAGCTGCTTTTCAAAGTTTCTCCCAGTTTTTCTCTCCTCCCTTCACTTTTCCCGTTTGTCCTCCTCTTATTTCAATTGCCGCGAACTGAGTTCAAAGTGGAAAAACACTTTCCCCTCCACTGATTGAGCCGGGGACAGGAGACGGCGGGGTGGAATCTTGCCCTCCTCAAAAGCAAACTCCTGCAGCCTCTCCCAGTTTCCGTTTTTCCTCATTCGTAACTTAGCCATCTCGATCGCACTCTGACATTGCTTGGCCACATGTGTCCTGGATTTTATCGGTGAAATGCTGGAGGGTATGGTATAAAAGTGAAGTTGTTAGTGGCAACGGGCAGGTTTTCCCTGGAGCACAACACAGCCAAAAGCTACACACCAGAGGGAGATTCAAAAGAATAAAAAAGATCTTTTACTCAACCCGGGCTGAAAGCAAGAGACGTCCAAGGGAATCCCAAATCAAAGAAAGGCGTACACACTTATGCTTCCCATGAGAAATGGTATTACAAAGTTACATCACCTCCTGTGTCTCGGGGCATGCACTTTGGACCTGTCATGTACCAGCGTCCCCCCCCCAAATACATCAGCCACTTAGCGCCTATCTGTCCTTTATCCAAAGTGGGCCCGCTTACATCCCTTAGCAGAGGAGCGTGGCACTTTGCTATCTGTAATACACATTCCATTCTCCACGTTTCTACGTCTCCCAGGTCAAGCTGTTGGCTCTTCAAGGCCGATATGCTAATTTCCAGGCACCTCTGTTAATAACAGAGAAAAGACGCCTTTGCAACAACCAGTTAATTGCCAAAAAGCCTCGCTTTGCCTGTGGTGGAAGCAGAATAGGGAAGGGGCCAGCCTAGTCTTATTTTTTAAATTATTTTAAACTATGCAACTGGTTTTAATGCTTTTTGTAAGCTACCCCAAGAACTTTGATTTAGAGCAGGGTATAAATACATCAACTTAAAAATAAAAAAAATCCTGCATGGAAGAAAATCGCACAGCCCGGGAGCCAAGAAGACCCTCTTGGGCGTCGTCTGCACAAGTTCCTAGGCTAGCAGCAGGAGCAAGAGAAAGCCCTTGCCTGAGGATCTTAGAAGCTGGGTCATCACATGGAGAACTCGTATGATAAACGAAATGGACAGCAGGCCCAGGGCATCCTCACCGGTGGCTCCGATTTTGTGGAGTTTATTCCCCGTCATGCAGCTTCATCCTTATCGGGTTAAAAAAACAAAACAAACCTGGAGACTTTAAAAAAATGTAATCCTGCATTTTATTGAATCTTGTCTTGAGGATTCTGTTTTAGAGAGGCACACAAGTGTGCATATTAAGAATGGTGGTTTTGTATTTGAGTTGCTATGCTGTTATATTTTACTTATTGCTTGTACACTGTCCTGTGAGGGCTTTAAATCCTGAAAGACATTGCAGAAATCTGCTGGATATATCAAAACGATATAAATAGCAAAATAACCATGAGATAATTAAACAGAAACATTTCTACAAGATGCGTCATTTAAAAAACCCCTTCAGAAACAATACTCGGAAGAAGCCAAGGTTTACGTTTAACTTGTCCTCAATTGACTCGGGTATTCACTTTCATTTTCTATGTCGGTTATTCCCAGAAATCAGCCTTCTAAGCAACAAGGGCTGATTTTTTCTTCTTCCCAAGAACCACCACTTTGGTTTTAGTGTGATTTACTATTAATCGCTCTTTTAAACAGAAAGCACTCAACTTCTTTAGTAGTCTCCGCATCCCAATCAGAGTGGTAGCGATCAGAACTATGTCATCAGCATATAGGAGAATCGAGAGTTTAACATCTGGAAAACATTCTGGGCCACTCATCTCTCTGACAATATCATTTATATAAAAATTAAATAAAAAGGGCGCCAGAAGGCATCCCTGACGGACTCCTCTGTCTGTAGGGATATTATCAGACAAAAGTCCATTTGCTCCAAGTCTAACCCTGAGGGAGGTATTAGTATGTAACAGCTGGATTAGAAAAAGCAGTCTTCTGTCAATATTGGTGGCAGCTGACTTTTGCCAAAGGCGATTTCTATCAATAAGATCGAAAGCAGAGCTGAGGTCCACAAAAGCAGTGAAAAGTTCTTTTCTACCTTTTTGGGAATATTTTTGAATTACATGGTGAAGGATGAAGCACTGATCGATCGTAGATTTGCCCTTCATAAAGCCTGCTTGTTCTTCTGCAATAATATTGTTATCAGTGGCCCACGACTCCAACCTACCCAATAAGTACTTAGTACATAATTTGGACACTATGCTTAATAAACTAATAGGTCTAAAATTTTTGGGTCATCCTTTTGGGTCATCCTTTCTTTGAATGGGAACAACTATGCTCACTTTCCACCCCTGAGGGATTTTCCCATGTTGGTTAATATAGGTGAAAAGTGAGGCAAGGATTGGAGACCACCAACCAGGATTTGATTTAAATAGTTCTCCAGGGAGCATAACTTCTCCGGGTGCTTTTTTAATAGGAAGGCAGTTAATCAAGGAGTTAATTTCATCGGGAGACACTGGATCCCATTCAGGACAACAAGAAAGTACAGGGGTGACCAGGCTGGTTTTCAGAGTGGACGCAAAGATAGTATGGTTGAAGAGGGAGAAGAAGTGAGCCTGCCATTGAGCAGAGGTGATTTGATTAGCAGTTGAGTCGCGTACGCCCCTTGTCCCTTTTGCCACCATGGCCCAGAATTTAGTAGAATCCCTTTCTGCAAGTGCCTGGGCTAGCTCCATCCAAATCTGCTGTACGTATCCTGCTCTTTTTTCTTTAAGTAAGTTTTTATACTCCCTGCGAAGGTGTATATAGAGCCTGTATTTTCTTGTGAATCTTCCTGTCTTAATTTTCTTATAGCTCTTGTCAAAAGACGCTTCTGAGTGCCACACTGAGAATCAAACCAGCTGTGTTTAGATTGTTTACCTGGGTGGCTACATTTAGTATTAACTACAAAAGGCCTAATTTCTTGGACTAATTTATTAAAGGAATCCAGCGGATTAAGAGAGGTTAAAAGTTGGTCTCTTAAGAGAAGAATATTTGGGGACATTAAAAAAGAGTTTATAATATCCTGAACCTTCTCATTCCAGGGGACCCTATTTTCTCCTTGAGTTGCTGGGTTAACCGGCTGAACCATCGGTTTTTCAGGGGATGTTATTAAACGAAACGAGGAGCAAAGGGATAATTGGACTGGCATGTGATCATCGGGTCTGGCCAAGACTTTAAAGTTTTCCAATAATGGGATGGTTGCTTGTGAGACAATTAAATAGTCAATCACACTTTTCCCTTTAGGACCTATGTATGTGTAGAGGTCTGACTCGGGATCTCTAGCTGTCCCGTTACACAGGAATAGCTGATATTTAAAAATAAGGGAAAAAAGAAATTGGCCGACCACGTTGATCCCTTGATCCTTTGAATTCCTGATAGGGAAATGGTTCAGGTCCTCGGGGCCTAAACCCAATTTCTCAGCTATTTTATAATTATTTGAACCCAATCCGGCATTCATATCTCCAGCTATTACAATTAAAGGATCTGCATACAAATTGAAAAGGGAAGTAAGAACTGACTCTAAATCAGTCCATCTAAAAGCACATTCATACTTTGAATTCAAAGGGGGACAGTATACATTAATCACAAAGAGTTTCACACCACTAGGCCAATCAATTTGAACGGTAAGTATATTACTGCAATCTCCAATGTTCATTTGTGAGACTGTTGAATTAGAATCAGCAAACACGATTGTTGCCAGGCCGCCATGTGGTCGGCCTTTAACCTTTGATTTAATGGCAGGAAGAGAGTATGTTATATACCCTGGGAGTGCAAGGAAATATGGGGAGGTAACCCAGGTTTCTTGAATGCAAATTATTCCAAAATTTGCACAAAAATCTTTAAAATGAATGTCGGCTAACTTAGAGGACCATCCTGCCACATTCCATGATAAAATTTTAAAAACATTCTCGGCTCTAAATTGGTTTTGAGAGTCCCCTTTTGCCTCTGGGTTAAGGTAAGAGAAAGTTTGGACGTGTTGAGATTCCTCGGTAAGTCAATCAAGCTCTACAATCTTGTTAAGTTTTCCTTCTTTGTCCAGGTAAACAGACCCTCCTCCAGCTAAAGGGTTAAACTGGCCTCTACTGGAAGAGGTAATTTGGTTTTCAAATACATGAGCAGGCTGTCCAAGTTCATCCAGAGTAAGAAATCTTCTTTGTAACCACTCATCTGAGGACATAGAAGACTTTATTGGCAAAATAAAATTATATTCAATAATGGGATAATGTTCTTCACTATTTTCATCGATTTTATTTAAGATGCTATCCCCTCCTTCCTGTTGCTTCTTTCCAGCTCTTTCACTCTTTCCTTGGACAACAAAACCATCAGGCTGTTTTAGGTAAATTTCCTCTGGCAGGTCTGCATTGAGATAAGCAGTGGTGATGTCAAAGTGTGTGACTAGGGATCTCCGCTGTGCTGCAATGGCCAGCGCCAGCCTTATGGACTGCATTTTCACTGTTGATGCAAAAACCTCATCATATGTTTGTTCATCTTGGTTGTACCCACGAGCCACCAACTGAGCCTTGTGTTTGACTTGCCCATCAGCAGTGGTCTTTAACTTATAGACCCACCGGCAATCAACAGGCTTGACCCCTTTTGGTAATTCACACAGGGAATACACATTGTGCTGAGTGATGGAGTCAATTTCACTCTGCATTGCCCCCCCCCCCACCAGAACTCTGCCTGCTTTTTAGGCATGTTTTCTACTTCAGCAAAGCTAGCAGGCTCACAATTTACCAGACAGGCACGCACTGTCAGTGAAGAATATGGGGAATATCTTTTTGGAGGCTTCCCTTTTGTTTTTCTCTGACCTCCTGGGAACTGGCCGATCTGCCTGACCGCCATTACCATCATCCCAACTGCAAGACCTTTTTTCGGCTCGCTTCTGTTCCTCCTCCATGCGTGGAGCCGCTTCTCCCCTCGCAGCTCTCCCCCTTTGTGTTGGCTCTGGCTCAGGCTCAAATTTAACCCCTGAGGGACCAGGAACTGAGGCGGCAGGCTGCTCTGGGCGAGCACGGGGCTCACGGGAGACAGGAAGGAAAACTTCAGAAGCTGTTTGAACACGCGACCAGTTAGCATGTTCCTCAAAAGTTGCGTTTCTGGACACTATACAGAATTGTCCCCCAGCGTGGAAGCTATACCCTTTGCAATTGGCTTGGTATCCTAAAAATCTCAAACGTTGAGCTTTTGCCTCTCCCTTTTTCCTTTGGTTCTTGGGAATGTGAACCCAGGCAAAACTGCCAAACACTTTCATGTGGGCAACAGAAGGCTACTTGCCAAACAAACGCTCATATGGAGTGGTCTGAAAGACTGAACTCCAAAGCGTGTTGTGTATGTAACTGGCTGTCAGAATTGCCTCTCCCCAGACATTCAGAGGCAAAGCTGCATCACAGAGCAAACTGTGCATGAGAGTCTGCAACACCCCAGCAGTTCTCTCGGCTGTCCCATTCTGGAAACTTGAATGAGCGGCAGTGGTCCTGTGCACAATGCCTTTGCTTCTGAACCACTGTTGCAGACTCTCTGCCACAAATTCTCCTCCGCGATCCGTTTGGAATGCTTTCACCTTAGAATCAAACTGTCTCTCAACATAAGCACACCAGTTCTTAATTATTTGACACACTTCAGACTTCTGTTTCAGCAGATAACAGAACGTGTACCTGCTGAAATCATCTACTAACACTAGGACATATTTTGCTCCTCCCAGACTGTTCTGAGACATCAGACCAACTACATCAGCATGTACCAGTTGGAAAGGAGCAGTAGGAACTCGTGAACTGGTTCTGGGAGCAGGAAGCTGCATGGATTTAGACTGTTTGCAAACAGCACAGTCAAGAAAAGTACCACAGGATTTCAAAGAACATCCCTTGCAGCTGTCTGCTAACTTTTTCAACACAGGAAAGCTAGCATGTCCCATCCTTCTATGTAACGGATGCATTCATCATGCTGTGGTTTGTTATCATACACGGCACAAACTTTGTGGTGAGGCTTGAGTTTGTACAATTTCTCAGTCAACTCTGCTACAGCACAAACAGCCCCATCTTTCAGTACTTTGCCCTCACGTTTAGTGAACAACAAACCCATTGTGAGTCAACTCTGACACAGAGAGCAGACAGAAATCAAGTGAAGGCACATACAACACATTGTCAAGATACAGGTCTAAAGCAGGAACGTAAGCAGATCCCGCACCCCTGACCTTAGCTTTAGTCCCATCAGCCAGGGCAACAGTGGCAACACTGGCTGGATGCAAAGTCTTGAACAAACCTTCACAGTTGACCAGATGCTGAGAACACCCACTGTCCAGCAGCCAAGAAACTGCATCAGTGTCCTGGGAGTTCTCAGAAAACACACAGTCTGTTGCAACTGCAACTCGTGGACGGTTCCCACGACCTCCTCTGACGCCCCTGCCACGACCCCTGGCACCTCTCTCACCTAGCTTCTCCAGCGGACAGTCCTTCTTGAGATGAGAGGCAGAACCACAGCAATAGCACCTTCTGACAGCGTGAGCTCTCACCAGCCCCTCTGGTCTGCACTCGCCAGCCTGGGTAGACCTCCTCCCGGTTCCTGGCTCAGCAGCAGCTGGCGGCTGTGGGGGTTGTAAGGCATTCCTCTGGGCTCGTCTGTCCTCTTCCTCCAGCAGACGAGAAGTCACATAGGCCACTGTCAGGTCCCTCTCTGGAACAGCCTCCAAGGTAGCCACTATCACATCCCAGTTGGGATCCAGGGAACCCAAAATGCAGTAAGCTTTGTCAGCTTCAGACAAAATCTTCCCTCTCTCACGAAGTGCAACAAAAAGTTCAGCCAGTGTCTGCAGATGCTGCTTGACCGGCACTCCTGGCCTCAGCTTCGTGTTATACAGCCTCGTCGTGAGAGATAATTTACTTCCAGCTGTGATTCGTACATACGTTTCTTTTAAAGCGCGCCAGGCTACGCGGGGGTCATCAGCATCCCGAATATGCAACAGCTGGTCATCTTCCACAGCCAGAAAAAGAAGCGACATGGCCTTTTGCCTCACCTTAGCTGCGTCAGCCGCATCTCTTGGGAGGTCCAGTGGGTCAGTAAACACTCCCCAGACACCTTCTCTTCAGAGAAACATTTCCATTTTCACTGACCAAGCAAGGTAATTAGTCCCATTCAGCCTCGTTAGAGGCAGGCTACTAATTAACCTCTGCTCCATGGCTTTGCAACCCCCGGCAACAGCCGCAGCGCAATCATTGAAAAAACACACCGGCAGACAGGCACCATCAATCAAAAACTGGCCTCAAAAAGACTCCGGTCCCTGGCAGCGCTAGGACGCGCAGCGGAAGCATGCTGGGCCCATAACCTGTTGGAAAATGCAGGGGGGCATGCTGTAGATCTCTAGCATGACCCACAATTAAACTGTCCTTAAAAGCAAGACAAAATACTTGTTCAGTCCCATAAAGCTGCCAGTGAATGAGGCCAGCCAGTTTTGACTAAAAACTACTCAGTTTATTGAAGGAAGCGTGAGTACATATTCAGCAAATTTAAGTAAAATCCATGTCTGGACAAAGACAGCAGTAGCAAAGAGAATACATGAAGAGAAAATAAGATGCACTGCCTGTTTTCAGGCTGCTCTTAAGTAGACTCTTGTCAACATTTTTTCACACCATGGAACAGGGAAGTTTGTTAGTCTAAACACAACCTTTGTTATGAGAAGCGAAGCTGAAGAGACTCTCAGGAAAAAACTCTTATCTGCTTTGTGAGCTGGGAACAGCTGAACCTCAGCAGAGAGGACAGCGCAGTAAACGAGAACACAATTTAACCCTTAACACAGGCAGAGCCGTCTTGGCCTGCAAATGTCAACAAGGATTTGGTCTGGTTTCCACTGATAGCTGTATTGCATTAAGAGTGTCCTGCAGAGCACTTAATCTGGTGATAATTTCTCTCTTAGAATCCGAGGGAAGGGCCAAGAACGAGCTAATCAAGCTTCTTTCCTCTGTTGTAAAATATTCAATTCTGGGTGTTCTCTAAACTTATCAGCGTGCCAGTTTTACAGATCTGCAAAGGCTGTAAAACATTGTGGAGGAGAGGCATGATGGTCTTGTTCCTGAAGTACTGACATACTTCTATGCCAATTTCTGCAAGTTTGTTTTTTTGCCTATAAATTTCACTAGTGATCTGTTGATTCTTAAAGGTTATAACTGCATGAGTTTGGTATTGATGATAAAAAAGATATTCTATGTTCAAGATGTTCTCTATATTGATGGCCAGGAATATTTCCTCTCCAATTAGGTGCATAAAATGCATTTTGCATTGAAGCTGTGATAGCAGACCTCTTGGTTTTGGATAATTTACAAAAACCAGCTTCGAGTGCTCTAGAACAAGATTCCAACTATGTGGAGCTCGTTTAATTTCATAATTATCTGGTTTGTGAAGCTTAGAAAGTTGTGCCCGGCTCTCAATGAGCACATGATGCCAAGGGTCTTGAATTAAGTTAAAGGGAGATATTGAGCCGTTAGATAGATTCTTGAGTGTATGATTCTCTGCATTGTTCGGGCCTCTGTACTGAGTAGTAGTATGAGAGGAATTTTCTTTTTTACTTTTATAATTTTTGCTTTTATGTTTTTTTTGGCACATTTTAGAACATTTCTTGGGCTCATCTCCTAAAAGTTTAAAAAGTTTCTTAACATTCATTTTTTTGTTGTTTTTAACTTTGGAGTTTGTTTTGATGTTCTTCTTTTTCTTTTGTATCTTGCAGCTTGATTTCTTTTTAATTTTAACTGTTTTCTTAGAATCAGGCTTAGAAAAGTCTGTATTTGTGTCTTTATTACAAAAGCTAATTTGTACAGCTCGGGTAGCTGTTTCCTCATCTCTTTTATGCATTTCTACCAAGGTGACCAAGAGCGCATAGCATTCTGACAGGAAGTTCTTAATAGGTTTCAGATGTTTAATTTCTTCAGAATATTTACCAAAAAGCTCTGTTAATATATCCAAACGCTCTTCTATACAGGTCTTGCACAGCTTATTTTTAAGAAACTCAACAACTGAATCAGATTTTACCGAGGAGTCGCTTTGCTCTGAAGGAATTTGATCCATGTGCTTGTAGTTGCCTGTGGTCTCCTCACAGCTATTTACTGGGGGCTGTGTCGATCTTAACAAGCCTTCAGCTTTGGCTATTTCTGTTGCCAAATCTGTTGTCAACACAGGAACCTCAACATCTGAATAAAGTTCAAGCCTTCTCCAAGAAGATTCTATCGACCAATCAAGAAAGTTGTGACAAACTGAAGCCTGGCTTTCATTGGATACGACCTTAGTAGGGAAAAAGGCAGGAATTTTTGTCTGTTTCTTCCTCTGTGGTAAATCGAACACAGGAGGTGAAGAAATTCCCTTTTCCCTGCAAGCTTGTCTTGTGAGCATTCCGTTTATAGCCAGGACACTTCAGAGTTCCACAAAATTATCAGCAGTGTAGCAGAAGGGAGTTAACTCCTTTTAACCTCCTTCACTATCGACACCAACTTAAAATAATAAAGCTAAAACAACGAGCCAGCAGACACAAAATTAAAGCGAAGCTGGGAAGTTGTAGGGGCAACGTACAAGCTATACAAAAGCATTAACACTATTTCAATTTACCAAGGGGAAGGAGCATTCAGTCTGATTAGCTGAAGAAATTTTCCAGTTTATGCAGTCCCTGCCTCCTTGTAGGTCCTAATAGTATTTCTACTTAATCCTCTTAATTTGCCAGAATAACACATTCCTTTAAAGAAGGTAGGCGGGTCTTCATTTGGATTTGCTCAAGATAAAGCCACATCCTCTGCACACAAACTAGTAAGATGCTCACCGTCTCTGAGTCTACCTCCCACGTGGGACAGTCAAAAGCGTGTCTATCCCAAGTGGTTTCCTGCCACAATGTTAACTCGCAAAAGCATAACTGGATCCCTTTATGTGTCTTTATGTCAAGTTTCAAGTACGAAAATTCATGCTGCTGCACATCTGTGGCCCCATGAACGTTCTGCCTCTAGACAACTGAACGCCCTCCCATATTGCACATATTAGAATACCTAACCGCAGAACTTCACAGTAGACCCATATGGCTGTTCTTTTCGCCAGACTCTGAAGGATCCGGAAGGATCCCTGAGTGCTCTGAATGCTGTAAGAGACTAACACAACTGCTTCTTTGAAATTTTGTAAAAAGGATGCCCACTGTTCCTAATTCTGGGTGCCAAAGGCCTCACACTGGGCACGTGCTTGCAAGGGCTCTCAGAAGGCTGCATTGTGGCACAGTGAGAGAGGATCACAATTCCGGCAAGGTGTGTATTTACTGATTCATCTGGGGTGACGTGACTGCCGCACCTCTTCCTCTCAAGCAGTCGTGGGGATTCGTTGCATGACCACATTTTCATTTCAAGGAGAAAGCACATTCTGTGCTGGTTAGAGTGTTGGACTAAGACTCCTGGAAACCAGCGTTTGAATTCTCACTCAGTCTTGCAATCACCCTGAGTGACCTTGGGCAAGTCACACTTTCTCAGGCTCAGAGGAAACAAGTCATGGCAAATCTGTTGTTGTTGTTGTTGTTGTTGCTGTTGTTGTTGTTGTTGTGCTGTTACCCTGATTTCTGGGGTCCCTTGGGGGACACCTCACTGTGCTCCACGTGATGGGGAATGGAAACTAGCCAGAGCACGAGTAATAGCCATGCGAGAGGCAGGGTCACCTAGCGGGGTCTTTTACCCAGTTTTTACGGGGTCAGGCCAAGCCAAAAACCAAACAAAGATGTCCAATAAAATGATTTTATTGAATAAAAGTCTCACGCACCAACGCAATCACTCACACACTCACTCAACCCCTATTAAGAAGCAAAAGAGAGGAAACTGGATAGGGGAATATTGAAGGGATTGTAGCTGGGGTAATACTGCACCTTTTCCTGAAGTCCTGGGTCCGGGAAGAACAACGAAGGAGTGGAACTCAGCAGGGAGAGGGCTGAGGGGATTACTCAACGGACGGAGAAATGGTCTGCTGGGATGACCGGGAGTGATCTGAAGAAAGTCGCAAAAGCTGGGATTATTTGTAGGGGGAAAACTACCTGGAGGGCTGATCCTTTCCCGGGGAGAACAATGGGTGTTGCAACGAGAAAGAAGCTCCACAATGGTAACTTCCTTTGCGAGATGAGATTACAAGCTGTTGCCCAAGTTTCAGGATTTTCGGCTGCATTGGGTTGTGGTGTGACTTCATGTAAATGGTCCTCGCCTGATGGGATATTTGCTCAACTTGGGGCAGACACGCTAATCCCCTCAAGTCGGCTTCTCAGGGGCTGAGGACCCTTTGTCTACTGTGGGTTTGCACAGCTTGAGGTCTCCTGGGGCTACGTGACGGGGGATTTTACCGGCCTGACCTGGTTTTTGACTGTTTGACCATTGCTGCCTACGTGCCCATCCAGGTGACCTCTCAGGCACATTGAATCATATTTTAATATCAAAATTGTAGACCCTGGGACAGGGTTTACCAGTGAGATAACAGTGCCTTCAAGTCACTTCTGACTCATGGCAACCCTAGGCGAACCTATCATATGGTTTTCTGGGGCTGAGTATGTGTGAGACACACCCAAGTCACCCAGTGGGTTTCCACGGCTGAGTGGAGATTCAAACCCTCTCCAGAATCACAGTTGCACAGTCAGACCACTACACCACACTGTCACTGTAGCCTCCGTCCCATTCATTCCATTGCTGTCAGCTCCCTAGTAAACTGAGGGCTTTCTTGGCTCCACTTTGTGAGACACTTAGAAGTGACAGTGTCCACCGCTCTGGCCATTTTCCTGTTCCAGAGACCAGCCAGGGCTTTGCCAGGACCACCTGCCAAGGGAGCAGGAAACTCCCCAAGAACTGTCAGGTATTCATCTGGATCCATAAGCCTCCTGGGGCGGCTGATCTTAATTGGCCCCCACTCCTGCATAGACTCCAAGTCCCAGTGAATCCTGGTGAGTCCAAACCCCACCAGAAGTGACCAGAAAGTTCTTCCACACCCAGATCACCATCATCCTGCCCAGAAGAGAAAAACAGGTCCAAAGCGTTTCCTGCAGCATGAGTGATATCACTGGGGACAGGCCTATGGTAGTCATGGAGGACATGAAGTCTTGAATTGCTCCTGATAGAGGGGTCTCTGCATGGACGACCAGAGCAAAACTAGCCCAGGGGACTCCAACACCACCACCACGACCAACTCAGCCAGCTCAGGCAGTTGAGCAGCAGAGTGGGCGGTATACCAACGGAATCCCTATTCTGTCCCAGCCACCCACCTTTAGGTACACGCCTTCAAACCCAGCAGAGTGTGGGGCAGGGCACCTGGTAAGGGAGGTGGAATCCCGGCAGACCACTACCACTCTGCCTCCCTGCCCCCAGGTCTTGCCTGCTGCAGTACAGGTGCAGTAACCCCCCAGTTTCATCCGGTCAGGTCTAGATAATACAAGCCAGGTTGGCACGTTCATCTAGCATCAAGCCCAGATCAAGGGTGCTTTTCCATTCACCAACCTGGCACTGACCAGCAGCATTTTCAGCCCAGGTGGTCTGTTGCCAAGACTATGCAGACTATTTGGATCACCTGTGACATCAAAAGGCATGTACAGGAGTGCACAATAGGCCACTCTACTAGGGGGCCTTTTAGGGGTAGGGGCTTCTACAGACTCTTGATGGGACTCCCAGGGGATCACCAGGATCCTGGGATCTAGGCAGGCCAGAAGAGGCCCGAAAGAACAACCCCAGAAGAAAACCCCAAAACCAACGGGTGGGGTTAGAAGGGCACCCCCCAATATTATCCTGGGAGACCCAGCATCTTCACCTGGCATGCTGCTGGGTTTTACTTGGTTCTTGCTGCTCTGTCTGCTCTTCCATTCCTCTTCAACATTGCAGGATTTTCTCCAAAGAAAAGATGCAGATGCAGATGCAGATGCCCCCTCAGCCCTTCCCCCTGGAGCCACCTCTTCTCAGAGCTTGTCTCCTCTGCCCATTCCCATGGCCCCCTTCCCGCTGCTGAGCTTCCTGGCTCTTACTGGAAATCCCAGCATCCTGCTCTCTGAGTAGGCATGGAGCTGTAGAGGAAACTCTGAACTTGATCAGAAAAGCACACAACCTGACCCTCCTTAGAGTACGCAGCCAGAGACTGAATGAGAGACATGTATTGAGAACTCATTAGGTCTATATGCAAACTTCTCAAAACTTCTGCTGTGCAGATGTATTTTCACTTCTTGTATAACTGAGTTGAGTCATCAGGTTTACTGCTTCCAGAACTGGTTGAAACCACTTCAGGCCAGTCTTGCAGGTACCAAGCACTCTTATCTATCCTTTATTACAAGGTTATTACAGGACAAAATAGAGTTATGAGGACTACAAAATGAAAGCACTTAGTTCAGTATTTTAAAGCTCACAAGCTCACTCAGTGGGCCGGCAGGGCTGGGGGAGCCCTGGTGTACTCCTGGGAAAGGCTTAATGGCTCTGGGAGTTCCTTCTAGCTCAGTGAACCCGTGAAGGGATTTTCTTTCAGGGTGGGTTGCCTGGGGCATACCTGGCTGGAGCCTTGGATGTGTGGACAGCCCTGGCAAAGTGGCTCAGCACCCGCTCCATTATTATGGAGGTTCCATGGCCAGGGGCTGTTTGGAAGGGGGGCATGTCCTTCTCCCCTTCCCTTCTCCCCAAGCTGGAAAGATGGTGTCCTCCAGCCAGGCCTGCAAACACTACCCAAACCACACTGGATTGGATGCAAGTTAAGTTAATAGCCAGTTCCCCATCAGTCCCACTGATGCGGCAACGCTTGGCAATGCCCCCTACGAGTCACTATGCCCAGGCCATGCAACGGTTTATGCTGCCCAAACAATATTCAGCCTGAACCGTGCCATTCTGTTCTTTGGTACAGTCTTCCCCTAAACACTCAAACATATGCACGCATGGCCAGGCACTTCTCCTGAAATGGATAGGGTGTGGACTGCTGCGGTCCTAATCAGGAGTAGGCATGCATGCGCGTGCGCATGCACGCGCAAGCGCGCGCACACACACACACACACAATCATGCCTGGCATCTGTCTTGGAAACATTTTTCTCTCTCTCTTTCTCTCTCGCCAGAGTATATAAGTGCAACAGCCTACCTCTGGGCTCATTGTAAGAATTTCTCATTTTTCAGAAGATGTAAGAAGCCTGCCATTGACACAGCCGGTCTTCTGGGTGCTGCTGGAGAGCAGAGCCAGAAAGTGGATTGCAAGCTGGACAGGTAAGATAACTTCCCCCTCAGCCCTATTTTGTTCCCCAGATGAACCAGGCTGAAGTGTCCCTACAGGACCCTCTTGCATTTTGAGCACAGGGGCTTCTGGAGGACTTTTCTGGCAACCGTCTCTAGTGTGTTTATGGCTGAATCTGTGCCTCTGTGTTTTTCTCCTCTCTGTGTTAGAAATATACCCCTGCACGCTCTTCTGAACAGTTCTTCCAACTGTGAACCTGGGGGAGGGATGCTCCTACAGCTCCAGGCTGCTGCTTCTAAAATGGGAGGGCTGTGCCAGTCTAGAAGGGGAAGCTGGGTGTGAATTTGCTTTGCTTGCCTGCCCGTGCTCAGCCGGCTGCCATCCTGACTCTGCACCCGCTTGGAACGGCTTGCCCGGCTGCTCCTCTCTACCCGCTCGATATCCAGCTCTGAGGCCGACCGACACCTGCAGCTCCACAGTTTCCCTGTCCTTGCCGTGCGGGGTGCCCAACCAGACACAGTAAAACTGTTGTTATCAACACCATTTATGTGACCCTCATCTAGGTTTCACAAATGCATTGTGTGGGAGGGGAGCTGGACTTTGTTTGCATAAGGCTTATCTGCTGATGCTGTTATCTGCTGATGCTTGGTGCTGCACCCAGATTCTCTCTAATGGTCACAGACAGACCAAGGGTGGGAATCATGCTGCCTCCAGATATATTTTGGACTGCAACTCTCAGCAGCCCCAGCCAGGAAATCCAAAGGGTGAGGGATGCTGGGAATGGCATATCTGGGAAGGCTATGTGATTCCCTCTCTGGACTTCAAATAAAAGAGTAAAGGCAAGCAGCAACTTTATCCTGAAGTGCTTGCTTTCATGGCCCTTCCGTCAAAGAACACAAGTCTCTTAGAAACCACACACCCACGGTGTCTTTCACGCACTTTGTCCAAATACCAGCCCCTCAGCACCAAGGAAGAAGTATCACCACCTTGTAAACTCTGCCGTTACAGGCAGTGACTGAGCTGGCTGCTCCTATCCACTTCCATTTCATTAAAAAGAAAGGAAAAATAATAGTTGTGATTTTATTTACCTCGGCAGCAGTGACAACAGTGTTCTCCAGCAGACTAATGCTTGTTTCAAGATACGAATGGCTGGTGGATCTCTCCTACATGAACGGGAGATCTAAAACTCTTGAAAACCAGCCTAGATGCAACTTTACCCCAAACTTAAGTTCCCCAAGAGGAGGCTCCGTGAGCATGCGAAGAAGGCAGCACGTGCTCGTGGATTTCAGGGTGGCATCAGATGATGCATAATTCGCCTACGTTGCTGTTGTTGTTATATCCATTTGCATCCCACTTTTTATGCAACACTGGGGCTCAAAGTGGCCTATACTTTAAAATACACTTTAAAATGTATAAATCGTGCATATTAAAATAGAACTCAACTGAGCTGAACAGGGGGCTGGACTCGATGGCCACTGTGGTCTCTTCCAACTCTCAGTTTCTATGATTCTATGTTGAGGAATCAAAACAGCTATCTTGGTGCAGTGTCACCTCCCTGAGAGCTGCACAACTGTTCTCTGTCCTCACGGGCTGGGTTGGCTGCTGCCACCTGGCTTGTTCACCTGTCATTTGCCATAACATACGTCCGGTGCAATCCCAGCTCAAAGAGAGGCCAGCTGGAGTGGGATGGGAGGGGCGTCAGGCACTTGCGCTGGCTGAATTTGGGCCAGCAGAACCCCCCTGAGCTGGCTGGTCTCAGAGATAATGAGATTCCAAGCACGCTTCCTTTTCTTTTCTGTATATTCTCCTTTTATTTTGTTGCAAACATTTATAAAGGAACGTTATTTACAAAGATTACAGATTATTTACAAAGATTTACAAAGATCTTGTACAAGTTACAGACTTCTCCTTTCTTCTCCATACAGCCCAAATGAAGGAAAATACAAGAGGTCAAAGTCAAATATAACTATATATCATGCTATCTAAATTATTCTCTAAAAGCTATAACAAAAGTTTCCCCCCATTTCTCACCAAAATATGTAATCAGATCTTCCCACTGATTCTTAAAATTGTTTAGTGATTTATCCTTCACCAAGCTTGTCAATTTATCCATTTCTAATACTTCATAAATATTTATAATCCATGTGTCTACGGTGGGAGGTTCTTCCTTTTTCCATGCTTTTGCGTAAAGAATTCTAGCTTTAGTTATCAGATTAAGTATTAATTTCTTGTACCATTTCTCAACATAATTCTCAATTACATTAAACATATTTAACAAATATAATTCAGGTTTCATTGGAAAGTTCTTCCTTACAATTTTTGTTATTTCTGTGTGTATAGTCTTCCAATATCTTTTTGCTTTCTTGCAGTTCCACCAACAAGGATAAAATGAGTCTCCTTCAGACTTGCATTTCCAACAATTTTCACTCTCCCCTCTATAAATTTGAGCAATTTTAACTGGAGTTAGATGTCATCTATATAACATCTTATAGTAGCTTTCTTTAAATGCTTGACAGGCTGTAAAATTTAAATCTCTCCAAGCCTGTAACCAATCATCAAATTGGATTTCATCATGTATCTCCTTCCAAAATTTCTTTGCTATCCTACAGGTCCACCACGTATGAAAAAAGGACCCCACCTTCTCATTACATTTCCAACATCCTGCATTTCCGCTTGGTTATTTTTTGCAGTCTTTCTGGGGTCATGTACCATCTGTGCAACATTTTATAATAGTTCTCTCTTAAGTTTAGGTTTGGTGTAAATTTTATATCAGTTTTCCATACTCTCTCCCAGGTTTCTAATTCAATTGAATGTCCAATATTTTGTGCCCACCTAACCATTGTATCTTTGACCGCTTCTGATTCCATTTCTCTTTTCAACAATGATTTATAAAATTTAGAGATTCTCTTCTTCTGATCACCCCTCATCAATAAGTCTAACTCATTTTCTTTTCTCTCAAATCCATATAATTTTTGATCCATTTTAAATCTCTCTTTGAGTTGTCTCCATGGGAATCGATTTAACTCATGTCCCAGAGCCTTTAATTCTTCTGCTGTACACATTCTTGACTTATCCCCTTCCCATTTCAACAACTCTTGGTATGTTAATAAATGTCCTTGTTTTGTTAAGGCAATTTTATATGCTTCTCGAGGAGAAGTCCACACTGGAAGTCTTCTATAAAATTTTTGCTTTATTTGTAGCCAAACTTTCAATAAAGTCTTTCGGATAGAGTGATTGTTAAACTCTTTGTTCACTGTAATTCTATCATAGCATAAATATCCATGCCATCCAAACCTATTATTTATTTCTTCCAATTCTTTGATTGTTGTATTTTCTACTTGCATCCAGTCTTTGATCAAATCCGAGCAACATGTGTGATAATAGGTTTTTATTGATGGCACATCGAATCCTCCTCTTTCTTTTGCATCTTGTAATATTTTAAATCTTATTCTCGGTTTTTTCCCTTGCCAGATAAATTTCCACAAATCCTTTTCCCATTCTCTAAAGATCTTCTCTCTTTCTATTATTTGTAAGTTCGGAAACAGAAACATTAACTTTGGTAATAGAGACATTTTAAACGCATTTATCCTTCCCAGGAGAGATAAATTTAAATTTTTCCATTTTTCCATGTCGCTTCTAATCTCTTTCCATGTCTTAAGATAATTATTATCAAATAATTCTTGATTCTTATTCGTTATAATAATACCTAAATATTTTGTTTTCTAAGTTGATAGCCAGATCTTCTCTCCAAATCAGCTTGTTCTTTTTTTGTCATATTTAATGTCATCATCATTGTTTTTTCTCTATTTATCTTATAACCTGCCATTAGTTCATATTTTTGTAAAATATCCATCAGCGCCTGAATTGATTCTTGAGGTTCCTCCAAAAATATAATTACATCATCAGCAAACGCTTTAAATTTCATTACCTTATTCTTTATTTTCACACCTCTTATCTGTGAATCTTCATTTACTGCAATCAACAATACATCCAATACAGCTATAAATAATAGCAGCAATAAAGGGCACCCTTGCCGTACCCCCTTATTTATGACAAAGCTTGCCGTTGTGTCTCCATTTACGATTATCCTGGCCGATGGATTGAGATGATCTATCAGGATCAATTTACAAAAGACTTCTCCCAGGTCGTATTCTTTCAAAACCCGATGCAAAAAGTCCCAAGAAACATTATCAAAAGCTTTTTCTGCATCTAGAAAAATGAGTGTTGCTGCCTTCTTTCCCGGGTTTTTGTCATAGTATTCGATTACATCCAAAAATGTTCTTACATTATTCTTCATATGTCTACCTGGGAGGAAGCCTGTTTGACCTTCTGGAATCTTGTTCTGTAGTATGTGTCTCAGTCGTTTTGCCAACACTGCCGCCAATATTTTATAGTCTATATTCAGCAAGAGATTGGTCTGTAATTTTTAACTTCTCTTTTATCCTTGTCCTCTTTAGGTATCAATACAATACTAGCTTCTCCTCAAGACTGCAGTTTGCCATAATTTTCTATTTCTTTCAAAGTTGCTTGACATGGCTGAATTAATTCTTTTACAAACCTTTTGTAATATAACGCAGTGAAGCCGTCCGGTCCTGGTGCCTTATCCATCTTCGAATCCTTTATAGCCTCTTCTATTTCAGTAAGTATTATTGGTTTATTTAACTGTTCCTGTTTTCCAGCGCTATTTTTGGAATCTTAACCTTGGAGAGAAATTCTGTCAGATTTTTCTCATTTCGATGGAGAAGTTTTGTTTCATTGAATAATTTTCCAAAATATTCTTCAAACTTCTGCTTTATCTTTTCACGTTGAGTAATCATCTTCTTCCCATTTTTCAATTCAACTACTATATTCCTCTCTCTCCTCTTCTTGAGTTTATATGCTAACCATTTCCCAATTTTATTAGCTTGTTCAAATTGAGTCAGTTTCATCTGTTTCATCTTTTTTTCTATTTCCTCAGATGTATTCATCATTATCTCTTTTTGTATTTTCTCAATCTCCCATTGTAATGATTTCTTCGACGGGTTTTCTCTAAGTTCTCTTTCTTTCTCTTGGAGTTTAGTCATCAGCTCTTGATATTTCTCTCATCTTTTTTTATTTTGGATTTGTCATTTTTGTATAAAAATCCTCTCATTACTGCTTTAGATGCATCCCAGACCGTCTTCATCTTCATATCTCCTTTTACATTTTCCTTAAAATAGTTTTTTAAAACTTCTTCCCCTTGCTGTATTATCTCATCATCATTTAATAAACTATTGTTTAAACGCCATTGGAATTGTTTTGCCTTGTCCTGCGTTTGCAACATCACTGGATGGTGGTCTGAGATGATCTTAGGCAGTATTTCTATCTTTATTATCTCTGTTAATAAATGTTTGGAGGTGAGAATCATATCTATTCGAGACAAAGATTGATGTACTTCCCAGAAAAAAGTAAAGTCTTTTACATTTGGATAAAACATTCTCCATGCATCCAAAACTGATAACTCATCACACATTTCAAAAAAGATTTTTGGCAATTTGCCTCTCCTTTCTTGGTCTTCTTTATCTTGAGAGGTTGTTTTGTCCAATTTAAAATCCATAACTCCATTCCAGTCTCCTGCTAAAATCCAGTCTTCGTACTCATATTCTGATATTTTTTCTAGCAATTCTTTACAGAATTTTCTTTTATTTTCATTTGGGGCATAAACTCCAACTAAAAATGTTTTTTTGCCATTTTTTAGACTTTCAACTCCCAGTATTCTTCCTTCTTCATCTTCCAATATTTTTTTTGCTGGGATATCTTTATCAATATAAATTGCAAAAAAAACCCCTTTTTTTCCCTCCCATATAGGAAGGAAAAGCATTGACCTAATTTAGAATTACATAAGTATTTTTATTGATTTTTCTTTATATGAGTTTCTAATAGTACCATGATTTGAGGCCTTGATCTCTCTAAATGATGAAAAATCTGTCGTCTTTTTGCTTGTGAGTTTATTCTTCGTCCGTTCCATGTTATTATCTTCATGTTTGTTTCTTCACTAACTTTACTTCCCTTTCTTCTTTTTCTCTTCTGGTTCTACCGATTCAGACTCTTCTTCAGACATTGGACTCGTTTCACCTGCCATTGCCATTCTCATTTTTGTAGCTTCCGTTGTTTTATCCAGTTTCTTGTCATCAGTCCCTACTGTTGCAGATCCGGTTTTCAGGTAGTTCTCTTGAAATTCAATTGCCTGCTGAACAGAACTTACCTTCCTTCTTCTCCGCTCATAAAAGAAAGAACGACCTTCTGGTATCTCCCATCTGCATCTTATTCCCTTTAATTGTACATCTTTTACCAAGAACTCGTACTCTCTTCTGCTTCTCATGACGCTTGGCAGTACATCTTTAAAAATTTTAATTTCATTCTCATCCACTATTAATTTTTCTTTGTAGTTTTGCTCCAGGATCAAGTCCCATGTCTTTTCCCTGGTAAAATATACCACTGCATCTCGAGGGAGATCCCTCCGTTTAGCCACCATCGATTCAACTCTGAAGGCCTTATCTATTTCATGTTCAAATCTCGCCCTTCTTTGGCCTATGTACGGTGCAAGAATATCTGTTACTCTTTGGTTTAAATTTTCCTCTTTCTGTTCAGGGAGTCCCCTCAATTTCAAGCTTCTGCTCCGTTGATGTATTTCCAATCTCATTATAGTTTCTTTATCTTTTTGTTGCTCTTTCTTCATCTGTTCCACCTGGTTTTCCAGTTTTTGACTTTTTTCTCGTATATCCTCGACTTTTTGATCCATTGTTGATAAGTCTGTTGTAAGTTTTTGCAAGCTTTGATTCAAATTTTCAACCTCCTTTTTCAGATCTTGTTTTATTTCTGTCCTCGTTTTTATCTCTGTCCTCGGTGCCTTTAATTCTTCCATCATGTAATTCCTCATTTTTTGGAATTCTTCTAACAATCTATTCATCTCCATCGTTTTAGATCCCGTAGATCCTCTCCTTTCTAGAACCTGTGGTTGGATTTGTGTCTGTGTTGTCTTCTTTTGACCTGTTGCCATATCTTCCCTCCCTTGTTCTTTATTTTTCTCTACATTTACCCTTGTCAAGTCTTTAGTTAAGTAACAAGTAATCAAGATGACATATTTATAAGGTCCACAGTATAATTCAATATCCACAATATTTGACTCATTAATAATATCTTAACTTAACTAAATCTTAGCTATCTATTGATCTATTTCCATAGCTGCTTATTTCAGATTCTAATGAAAAGGGAGGAAATTTAAGATTGTCTTTGCTATTCTATTGTTTTTATAATATGACAACAGTTTAATGCATTACAGATTTAAATTCATATTTCAGGTCACATCAGTTCATATTCTTAAACATGCCCTGTCCGTTTTCCTTCTTTCTTACTATCTATTCCGAATTCTTCAGGATTCAAGTCTCTTCCTTTTCCTCTTCTCTTTTTAAAAGCTTCACCTCTCTTCTTGAGGTTAATCCATTTAACAAACAGGGACCAGACTGACAAACAGTTCTATTCACAGTCACAATCGCCAGTCATTAGGTCTCTTTTTTTCCTTCTTCAATATACATCAAACAACATCCCACAGTCAATAGTTCCTTCTTTTTTACTTCACCTCTCTTCCTGAGGTTAATCCAATTTAAGAACCGTTTTAAAAACCACCAACCAAACAAGACAACTCAGCCACCTTCACCTCTCTTCCTGAGGCTAATCCATTTGGTACCTTTTTTTTTGTCTCTGGCTAATTTATTATTAACCTTTCTATATTCTTCATCTCTCTTCTAGAGGCTAATCCAATTCGGTTCAAAGGATAAAAACAATTGTAAAAATGCATTTGACATTATTTTCCGCCTCTTGATCTCTAAACCCCCTTTGTTATGTCCTCCTTTTATCCCTCTGTTTAGTCTTCACCGTCTACAGTGTCTTCATTCACATCCACTTTCTCTCCCCCCCGTGACTTATTTATTTAAGCTCTACGTATTAATTACCGTGTTTCCCCGAAAATAAGACACTGTCTTAGATTTATTTTTCCTCAGGAAGACACAGTATGGCTTATTTTCAGGGGATGTCTTATTTTTATTAAGTATGGTACGACAACAATCTACATTTATTCAAATATAGTTAAGTCCAGCCTTCCCTCCTCCGCCTCGATCCCTTGGCAGCCCGTTTCCTTGCAGTTCCTCCTTAACGCCACTCGTCTCGACCACCTCCACCCGCCGTCGTGTTTGCAAACAAGCAGGATTCCCTTCCCCTCCCCAAACTCCTTACTCTCGGCTTCAGCATGGTGGTGTAATCCCTCCCTCGCCCCCCCCAATTGTTGGGAGGATCGGGCGGGCTGGCGCATTGTTTTGGGTCTCCTTTCCTGCATCTGTTTTGGGGCTTTCCCCTCCCCTTCCTTAACCTTCGCTAGATTCAAGAGCACAAAGGGGGGAATGCCGGGGGGGGATTGTCTTACAAAGTTGTGTAAAGGGGAGGGCAGTGGGAGGGGAGAGGTGGGGTATGGAGTGTACAGTGGAAAGATGGGGGGGAGTGACTAAAGGAAAGCATCCAAAGGAATTCTATATCCAGGATGGATTCTGCAAGGGGTGGGTTGGAGGGAGGAGAAAAAGAAAGTTTGCGAAACTTGGGAACCTTTGGTTTTTCGCTCCCCCTTCTTCCTCCTGCTGCTTCTACCCTGTCTCCCTCCATGCCTCAGCTTGCAGCACGCACAGAATGACCGGGACCTGACAGGGGGAGCCGACCTTGTTGATGGGGCTGCCCGCACCGGTATGCTGCATAGCCACGCCTATCACTATGTCTCATTTTCGGGGTATGGCTTATATTGCACAAATGCTTAGAAATCCTGCTACGGCTTATTTTATGGGTATGTCTTATTTTTGGGGAAACACGGTATATGTAACCAATACTAGTTATTCCCAAAAAGAGTACCTTTGCGCCAGTTCATGAGGGGAAACTTCAACTATCTGGATAAAAAGTAAAAGTCTCACTGCTCACCAGGGTTGCCAAAGCCAGCTGCATCCTCCATTTCTCTCCCAGGACCGCTCTGCTCCTCTGCACCTCCACACCTCCGGATTTCACTGTCTTCACCGAGGCTTCTTCGTCCTAATCAAAAATTAGATTTTTATGTTTCAGCCTTAAGTTTCTTTTCGCCTTCCAGATTCAAACTGGTTTCTTTCTTCTTCAAACCCTTCTCGTTTTTTAAAAAAACGTTTTATTTGCCGGCGCTATTCAGTTTTCCTGGCTGCAAATCTGTGGCAGTGGCTCCGTCCCCCATCCCGTCGGTATCTCCCCTCCCTCTCTACCGATGCTGGGGCGATCAGGGACTTCGTGAGCTGCTCTGCTCCCTCATACCTGATAAGGGGGTACATTTCGGTAGGGACACAGGGTCCCCGGGGGATGTTTCCCCTACAGATTCACAGCCATAGTCCTGAGCCAGCTGTTCAGGCTACCAGCTGCGCCAACATCTTGGCCGGAAGTCACCAATCATCAAATTGAAGTGGATATCCAAGCTTATAAGCTTACAAGCTTACAAAATTTGGCTGTGATATGTTTTTTGCCAGCTTCCAAGACGGCATCTAACTCCGAGGGAGAATCACTTAATTGTTCTTCATTTTCATCTTGTTTAAATCTGTTATATAGCTGTAAGTATAAAAACCAAGGACAGTTTATCCCATCAAGTGACAATTCTTCTTTATATGTCCACCAATTATTTTGAGGTTTGCTTACCGAATTGTAAAAAGTTTCCTGTGGGGACACACATAACGGCATTTGTGGGCAGAGTTAGGATTTGTATTTGGACCAAATTTTGAACAGCGAGTTTCTTATTTGATGTTCACAAAAATTTTTATCATGGTTCTTTTTAAGATACCATACATATGAATGCCATCCATTAGTTAAATCTGCTTCTTCTAGGAGTAGTAATCTTTTGTTATCTAGCAAAATCCAATCAATTATCCAAGTTAGGGCATTAGCATATGCATATAGGTGTAAATCAGGTAAACCTAGTCCCCTTCTTACTCTGAGATCTACCATTAAGTTACATTTTATTCTTGGTTTTTTCCTGGCCCAAATAAATTTTGTTAAGTCTTGTTTCCACTGATTAAAGATATCTCATTTGAATATAATTGGGATGTTTTGAAAAAGAAAATTCATCAAGCACTCTTCCTTTTCTGAACCCAACTTGGACATCTAGAATTTTTCATTCTATATATTGTCAGAGCCCCCCCCCCCCCCTTGTTTGCATAGGAAATGAATGCAATGGCCTGTTACTACAATCCCTGGCGTCCCCTTTCTTGGAGATTGGCATGTACAGCAAATGTTTCCATTTTGTGGGCCATTGCTTTGCTTTCTATATTTGTTGGCAGATTTTTGTTAGAATTTGGGTGAATTCTGTCTCTATTGTTTGAAACAGCTGTATTGTATGCCAGCTGTTCCTAGTGATTTATTTCTCCCAAATGCTTTGAATGCAGCTTCCACCTCACTTTCTAAAACTGTGGGTTCATCTTCAAATGGTTATTATTTGAATGAATCTGTCATCCATCTATCTCTTTCATATAGTCCTTCTGTGTACTGTTTCCATTGTCTTTTTATTTCTACCTGGTCATGTAATGTGTTCCCCTGCTGATTGTGAAGAGTTCCCACTCTTGGTTTAAATTTCCCTTTGATTTCTCAGATTTTGTGGGAGAGGTCTCTTGCTCTTCCTTCTTCATTGTCATCTTCTATTTCTCTGCATTGATTATTAAAGAAAGTTCTCCTTGTATCTGCGCACAAGTTGCTGAACAGCTACATTCAGGATTCTGATCCTGTTTCCATCACCTTTCACTTTTGCTTCTTGTCTACACTTAACTGTTTGTAGAGTTTCATCTGTCATCCAACTAGTTTTTTCTTTCTTTTTGGCTACAGATAGTATCTTTTTGCATTCTTTCTTCACTATTTATTTACATATTTATTGTATTTATATGCTGCCTTTCTCCCAGAGCGGGACCTAAGGTAGCTTCCAGAAAAGTTAAAATAATTTACAATATAATTTAAAACAATTAAAATCACCAGATAAAACATTATAAAATGATTTTAAAAATATACAAAAGTTCATAAAAAGTAAATAAAACATTCCAATAAGGAGATCTCCTCCTCACACATTAAAAGTCTGCTTAAACAGAAGCATCTTTGCCAGCCAGTGAAAGGAAAGCAGAGAGAAGGCCAGCCTAGCCTCTCATGGGAGATCTGTATAGGAAGATACAATTTTTCAAATAGTCTGGACCTAAGCCCAGTCTGGACCTAACAGCTTTAGACACCATGACCAGCACTTTGAATTGTGTCCAGAAATGAACAGGTAGCCAGTGAAGCTGTTTCAACAAGGGAGTTATGTGCTGCTGCATGTTGAACCTGCAGAAGTTTCCTGTCAGTTTTCAAAGGCAGCCCCACGTGGAGAATGTTACAGCAGCCCAAATGAGATTTAACTGAAGCCAGACCTGATGTCTCAAGGAACAGGTGCAGCTGGCTTACAAGTTTTAACTGTGCAGATGTGCTCCTGGCCACTGCTGAGACCTGGGCTTCCAGGCTCACAGTTGAGTCCAGGAGAACACCAAGGTTGCGGGTCTGAGATTTCAGGGGGATTGTAACCCCATCCAGCACAGGCAAAGTCCCTATTCCGCAAACTGCCCTTTCACCTACCAAGAACATCTCTGTCTTGTCTGGATTAAGCTTCAATTTGTCTGCCTTCATCCAGCCCCAGATGTCAAGGTCAGAGACCCGGGCGGCGAGCCAGCCCAGAGAACGGAGTGGGAGAGATAGCAGAGTCCTGCCAGGAGGAGTCAAAGCAAGCAATTACTCATAGGAAATCCATTTACCTAAGCCAGAACAACAAGCGAAAGCCATAGTCAGAGCTCCAAAGGCCAGGGGTCAGGAGCCAAAAGATCAATCCAAGGTATCAGGAGCCAGGTGCTGAAAGCAAGGAACAGGCAAGGGGAAAGCTTCTAGGAAGTTTACCACAAGCAAAGTGAAGCTTCCAAGCAGGCAGTTATATAGCCCAAGGCACAGGTGTGCCCAGTCACCGCTTCTTAAACTTAGCCGAGGAAACCTCCCTTTGCACAGCTCTCTTGAATCTCCGCCTTGATTGTGGGCTGATTGACGCAGGCTCCAAGACATCTTCAGAATCGGATCCCTGCTGCCCTAAAGGAGCAGGCCGAGGAACGTCCGAGCCTGCTTGGTCCACGGCAGCAGGGGCAGCTCTTGAGCTGCAGGACTCCTCTCCAGCCAGAGCCACGGGGACCCACAGCTGCTGCTCGTCATCTCCACCCTGAGCACCCAGGACCAACAGCTGCTGCTCGTCATCCACAGCTTCGACAGGGGCTTCAGTTATCACACCTGACTTCAGTCCAGAGTTCTTCTGGCTCCCAGCCATTTAGGCTTAATAGTGCAAATCTGATTTTTTACATTACGTTTAAATTCTGCAGAGATGTTCTTCAGGTTGCATTTTGGCATGAGGATTGACTTAGTGTTCTTCTTTAGCTTTACTCTCATTTTTTGGTATGAGCAGTTTATGATCAGTGTCACAACTGCTCCTGGTCTTGTTTTTCAGAGGGAAAGGTCTGCCCCACAATCATGAATTCGGGCATTACATGGTCACTCCTCCCAAAATACCAAGTGCTTTGATTCCACTGACCAACTCTTCCCTATTGGTTAGAATCAAATCCAAGATTGCTGATCACTTCGTTTCTTCCTCCACTTTTTAGAAGAGGAAATTTTATGCAAGTCACATCAAGACTTTGTGGGCGAGCCTGTGCTTAGCAGCACTAATCTCCCAGCAGATGTCAGGATAAGTCCCCCATAACCCCCGGCTCTTTCTTCTTGGAGATTTCTGAGATTTGTTTCAGAAAAGCATCACCCGACACCTTTTAATCCTTTTTCAGATATGTTTTCAATGGTTTCGATATTGTGAAGAGTCTGCTCTATTTAATGTTGACCCTTGCATGTTTCTACCTATATTGCACTTGTTTTTAAATTGTAAGCTTCCCTAGTCTCAATTTTGGGCATAAGCCCTGAGATGATGATAGTGATTATTCATAGTGTGTCCACAGTGTCAAACAGAAAGTGTGGGAAGCTGATGTCTGCAGAGAAAGTTCTGTCATATTTCCAAAGCTGAGGAGTATGCCTTTCCATTAATATATTCTTCTCTTTGATTCCCTCTTTACAGCCTTATCTGTAAGAGAAGATCTGGAAACTGGGAGATAACTGTACCAGCTGCTCAAACAGCCAATGAATACGTTGTCTCCGGTGCTCAAGTCTGAATGCATTCTTGTCTCAGTAAGAAGAATATTGGTTTGGAAAGCCTGCTTACAATAATAGCAACTGATTCTTCCAAAGCTAAATATTGATTTGGTTGTTTATTTGACAGAAGCAACATTGCTGGCAGATGCTGCGAGATTAGAAGCCTCCTGAAAGTCACTGTGCTGGAAAGAATCCCTGAGGGACAAGCAGAAGGCATCCCAGGCATTGGAGATGAAGAGCCCGATCGACATAACAGCTCAGCCAAAGGAGCCCTTGGAGATGCTGAAGAAGAGGGAGGAACAGGAAAAGTCAGCTCTGTAGGAAGGAGGACAGATGCTGGAAAAAGAACAAAGCCAAGAAGAGGAAGCTGTGAAGAAGGAGAAACTGGAAATGGAGAGCCAGACCAACATAACAGCTCAGCAGAAGGAGCAGCTGGAGATGCTGCAGAAAAGGGAGGAATAGGCAAAGTCAGCCCTGCAGGAAGTAGGAGAGATGCTGGAAAAAGAATGAACCGGAGAGGAGGAAGCTGTGCGGAAGAAGGAAGAAGTGCTGCAGCAGGCTATGGACAGCCTCCCTGAAGGCTGGAAGGAAGCCAAAGAGACTTTGAAGGAGGAGATGGAGAAGAGGCACCAGCAAGGGGCCCTGGTGGAAGAAAAGTCAGTGACCAGGAGTGAGAACCTCTCTGACAGTGAAATTTTAAGACAAGCATCAGGAGGCCTGGCTCTGCAAGGCATCTACCGAACCCACAACCTTGCAGATTACATACAGACACGAGAACAGCTCATCGAGATTCCTAAAGAGTTTCAGCTCTTTGGTCCAAAACAAGGGCCACAGTCTGAGAGAAAGGACTTTTCCTCTTCAGAAGCAGAATCGACATTCAGGAGGACTGTGGAGCAGTTAGGTCTCAGTTTGGGCCTTGCATTTAAATATGGGTTTGGGAAACTAAATATAAAGAGCAGCATTGGCTACAGATACTCTTCAGAATCCAGAGAAAGCTCCAAGTCTTGCTCTGAACACTCCTATATTTGCACAACCCAGTATAGTTACGTCCCAGTAGCCTCATGCTACTTTCGAAAGGACCAACTGAGGCTCTCCAGTTCAGCTTTGCAAGAGCTTAGAAAGATGGAAGAACTTTTGAGATATGCTTCAGACAAGGACAAAGTACACATTCTACAGAACAGATGTGAGGACTTTTTCAACACTTTTGGCTCCCATGCTAACCAGGGACCCCTTCACTTTGGTGGGATATTCTGGCAGAGGATGTCCTCTGAGGGCTTCAAGGCTGAAGAGCGACAAGAGATCAAGAAGCAAATCTCACGCCTCCTCAGCTTCAACTTAGGAAGTTGCAGCTCTGCTGCTACGATTGCCTCTGATCAGGAATCCAAGAACAGATCCAACACAGCATCTCACAATGCAAGTATTGTTGGGGCAGCTGCAGGTGGTGCTAAGGGATCCATAACACGTTCCTCAGTGTTATCTAAAGGTGATAACAAACAGGCCACTCAAATGGCCCTTCAGATCTTTGTAGCCAAAACAGGTGGCCCTCCTGAGTCAGATTCGCTCCTCCCTTGGAAATCTGGTCTATTGGCCAGTAACAAAACCTGGAGCGTCATTGACCGGGGTAACACACTCATCCCTGTGTGGGACATTGTCTTGGCCAATCACAAGAAAGATTTTAAGGATGTTCTTGTAATAGCTAACAGTCTAAAAGACTCCTATGTGGCCCTGACTGGAGAAGAAGTGGAGTTGCTGCCTGGAGAGGAGCTGATTGTGGCAGAGGAAGAGGCCAGGACGTTCTTGGAAAAGGTCAAGGAATGGAAGACCACAGGGGAGCAAGAGAAATTAGAGGAACTGGCTAATTTCAAAGACAAGCTGTACACAATTACTAAATCAGATAACATGTGGATTAATCTATGCCTTTCCAATCAAGCCCTTCAGGACTTTCTGAAAAAAACCATTTTATTATACAAGCATTCTTCACTCCAGGACACCAGTCATATCAGATTTATTCTCTGCTCCCTTCTGTATCCACATATCTACTCAGTTCCAAAGTTTCCCAGTCAATCAGAGATTATGATGTGGATCTTTGGTCCAGAACAGAAACAACTGAAAGACATCCACGTCCCAACACTCGCTGACTTTACTGGAATCCTAGAGCAACTGAAGAAGAGCGTTAAAGAAGCCGAGCAGGGGCCGATGCAAGCAGCGCAAGAGACAAAGGGAAAAGTTTCCACACACTTGAGCTTCAGTTTGCACTCCTTGCTGAAGGCCCTGAGGGACACCTCCCAGAAGGACACAGCCTTGTTACTGCTGTCCATTGCACAAAGCATAGGATATAATGTGGAAAAAAAAAATTTCCGATATCTCCTTGGAGCCTCAGAAATTGACTTCATGTTGAGGAAAATAAAAGAAACGTATGAGAAATATCAGGACCTGTACAAACAGAATGTTGCTAGCGCTCAGGCTTACATTGTCCTGATGGGCCTCAAAGTATCAGCTGACGATAAAGACGTGCCTCCAGATGAGAAGGGAAGACGCTTGGCCTTTATGAAGGAGCACATGCAAGGATCTTGGGAAAGTGAAGTTGTCAATGTCCTCGGAAGGCATGACATCCAGAATGGCTGGCATTTGCTGGAGACACATTTAACTCACCTTGTTGATAGGAATTATGAAGCCACAAACTATCAGCAACGGAAACAGTGTCTCATAGCAGAATTAGAAGATGTATTCCAGGCCAGCAACCCATCAGGGAACACAGTATGCAAAGATCTGGATTCCAGCCAGGACAGAAGATGCAGCAATATCTCAAATCACAAGTTTCTAAATTTGATCAAGAGACTTGAGCTGGAAAAGTATTATCCAAATAAAATGCAAATGACAGACTTCCACGTCATTCACAAGATATCTTCATATGATTGTCAGCCCAGTGCTGAAAAAGACCTGCCTGTTTATTTCCTGGAAAAACTGTTAATGCTGGATTATCGGGCAAGGTATCTGTCTTGCAAGGATAACGTTACCACCGAAGACAGCAATAAGCTGGAATCTGTGGGTCAGACAAACATACATTTAGATGACTTAGACTACATTTTTGATGATGTGACTCCTGACAACTGCCATGAAGCTGTTCAGAGCAGTCAAAATCACATCCACCCCATGGACGTCCAGATGGCCATTTTCTTTTGTGCAGACAACTTCACCAGGCAGTATGTGGCAACCAAGCTCTCCATCTGCCAGTTTGCCCTCCCGCTTTTGGTGCCAAATCCCTGCACTTCACAGATAGAATTCCCTCTTTGGTCCCTCTGCCAGGTTAACAAGAAATGTCAATGTACCCAAGGATTTAAAGAGAAGAGAGTCAGAAAATGCAAAGACGAACTGATCTATCATGCCAGGACACCTCTGGTCTCCTTCATAAGATTTGGCACATCTCCTGTCTCTAAATCCCAGCTGCTGAATCATCTGCTGAGTAGGCGAAAACATGACATCTTTTTCCACCGTCACTGCAAAGGGAGCAGCAAAAACTGTCTTCTGATGAAAGGTCTTGTGGAAATTACTTGGTACTGTCCAAGCGGGAAGGACGATGACACTTTTGACAGTTGCATTGCATTCACTAACCTCCATGGGAACGCAATGGAACATAAAGAACAGGCTGATTTTTTGCAAGAAATAGCCTCAGTCACTGTCATTCTTTTGTCAGACAATGACAGAATGGGAGACAGCGGCACTTTTCTGAAACAGCTCCTCAAGTCTCCTGAGCCTTTCATTTTTCTCTGTGTTGACAAAGAGCAAATTCCAATAAACAAGCATGGAAAACGAATAAAAATTGCAGCCAAGAACCGTAATGAAGCAGAATTAGTTGAACAGCTGATACAAGCAATTAGGTCTGCCCTAAAGCTTTCAAGCACTTTTTATAGTCTTGAGGAGTGTGTACCCCTTGCCCAGAAGCATGACTTCCTTGTAGACGCAGACAAGGAAGAGTGTAAAACAGGCAAAGCAATGGCAGAAAGGGTGGTAAACATCCTGAAAAAGGAAAAGTTGTCGGAAGCAAAAAGCAGACTCCTCCCTCTGCAAGGACCCCTGTGGCTCCAGTGGTGTGAGAAAGACAGAGAACAGACCCATTTGCAAGACCACAAGAACATGGGCCTGGAGCAGCAGATAAGCAAAATAAACGCTGAGAAGCAGATAATAAGGCAAGAGCAGTTGAATCAGGCCTCCCCCCTCAATGACCTGATGAAGTCACTGCTTACCTCCCTGTTCTCCCCTTCGCGTAACATCAAAATGTACTTTCTAGAGTGGATGAAAATATTACTAGCTGATTTGACTTCAGAGCATCTTGCAGAGCTTCAAGAGACTTACCATGTTCTGCGGACCCAAAAGCAGGCAGAAGGAGATGGCAACTTACTCCATAAGCTAGAAGAACTAGAAAACGCAATAAGTGAGTCCACCTTTGGCTTAGAGCACCTTCTGAGAGAGATAGCTCAGCTTTATGAAGCTCTGGATGTGACATCACCTCAAGAGAAAGAAGTCGTTCAGTTGCTACCACAGATAGCAGCAGACATGATGGAACTGGGCTATCCCATTGAGCTGATGGATGGCGATGCTTCACACGTGCCACTAAAATGGGTGTGTGCTGTCTTGGACAAATTAGCCAAGAAACTGGGTGACAAAGAAGTGTTTGTCCTTTCTGTCCTTGGCGTCCAGAGCTCAGGGAAGTCAACCCTCCTGAACGCGATGTTTGGTCTTCAGTTCCGCGTCAGTCCAGGGAGATGCACCAGAGGCGCATTCATGCAACTGGTAGAAGTGAGTGACAAGCTCCGGCCAATGCTGGAAATTGACTTTTTGCTCATTGTAGATACAGAAGGACTTCGGGCTGCAAAACACACAGGCCAATTGATGTTTAATCGGGATAATGAGCTGGCCAGCTTTGTCATTGGCCTTGGCAACATGACCGTGATCAATATTTTTGGTGAGAATCCCTCAGAAATGCAAGATGTTCTTCGGATTGCTGTACAGGCATTTTTGAGGATGAAGAAAGTAAACCTCTCCCCAAGCTGCTTGTTTGTGCACCAGAATGTTGGAGAAATAACCAGAGAAGAAAAAAACAGGGAAACCCGGAGATACATCCAGCAAAACCTGGATGAAATAACTATCACAGCAGCTCACCAAGAATCTTGCAATGTGAGTTCTTTTAGTGACGTGATCCGCTTTGATGTGAACTCCCACGTTCACTACTTTTCTCACCTCTGGGAAGGAGAGCCGCCCATGGCACCCCCAAATTCCAGTTACAGCCAAAACGTACAAGATCTGAGGCGCAAGATTCTTACGGATGCAAAAGAAAAGTCTTCCCAAGAGGGTCTTCTCAAGATATCTGAATTAAAGATTCAAATTCAGAACCTGTGGGAGGCTTTGCTGAACGAAACATTTGTCTTCAGCTTTAAAAACACCTTGGAGATCGCAGCCTACAGCAGGCTGGAGAATAAGTACAGCAAGTGGTCATGGGAACTGAGAAGGTTTGTGCTTGATCTACAGCACAAGCTGAACATCCAGATTCTGAATGACAAACTCCACAGCATAGACAGAGCAGCTGTGAGAGAAAGCATTAAAAGCAAATATGAAGACGTTATGGTGGAGTTTGAAAAATATTTTTGTGAGGATAAGTATCGAAAACAAACAATTCAGTGGAAAGGAAAAACTAAAATTAAACTGGACTTCTTAATGGATGAGCTTATTAATACAACTTGCCAAAACTGTGAAAGAAATATTAATCTGAAGAATCGTCGGAGGACTTTTGAAGAAAAGAGGTCTACATTTGAAGAAGAGCTTCTTCAAAAAAGCAAAGAAGTAGCCAAACAGTTCACAAATAAAGAGCTGAGTGAGTGTGAACTGAGAGAGAAGTTCAATAACATGTGGACAGAGTGGGTGCGTGCAGTCTCCCCTCCTGCCTCTCAGGTTCACCATGTCAGCGTCCAGGTGGACGCAGAGCACTTTCTTTGTGACCACTTCAGAAGGGAGCCTGGTATCAAGGAGAGGGTTACAAAGTCTGCTAAACTGACCAGCTTCCCCGGTGAGGAAAGCATATCTCAGTATATCTCTGCTGAGCATGGTGTAAATAAGGGTTGGATTTCAAGGGCGAAGGATCTCCCTGATAACCTTTTGCAATTTTCAGGATTCAAAAGCAAGACTAAAAAGCCTGAGCTAGAAGAGTCTGTGGTACTTTCATTAACAGAAGGTCTGGAGCAGCTGGTCAACAACCATGTTCAAAAGAAACAAGAGGAAATTATGAATTATAGCTCCTCCTATTTCCATGAGATAGTAGAGATGATAAACAAAAACATACCTGCCTCTGCAGATCCGGACGTGAACCTGACCACCTCATACCGAGTGGATATTTCCCTCTACTTATGCCAGAAGGCAGCAAAAATGTTTACAGAGATGTACCACGAGTTCCAGAAAGAGAATGATCCTTCCTTCTTTCTTGAAAACAAGAGGGAAGAATTCTTTCAATCATTTGTTATCTCCTGCCAAGGAGCAAAATCTGTCACAACGTTTGCTGCCTTTTTGTGTAACAATCTTAGACAGGCAATCCGTGACGCTGTCTATGAAAAGGCTGCCATTGACATAGCTGACACTATGAAGACTCATGACCCTGTTTTCGGTAGCCGAAAGAAGCTGGAAAGCTACATGCTCACCCACCTCGCTGAACAGGAAAACTTTGAGAAATACATGCAGTACATTTATTACACCAGTTACTATATGGGGGAATTCATTAGGCAACGAGTTGACCAACGCTATTTAGGACAAAAGGAGCGAACATTAAAAGATGTATTAAATTCTCACCTCACTGCTTTCCAAAAGCTGCTCTGCCGAGCTATTAATGAATCAACGAGAACCGCTGAAGATAAAAGGGGAAACGCATCTTTGTGGCTGGATGAATTCTGCATCAAGGTAGGAGAAGACCTGGTCCTCCCGCGGCACACCTTTCGAAGCATTGAGCACCTAAAGGTAACAAACATAGGAGATATTCAAGAAGCCACAGATGATTCACTGGGAGCTATGCTAGATGACCTGAAACAAGAATTCACTACAACAGACTTTGAACCTTTTTTCGCAAAACCTCATGAGATTCTCCTGGAGCAGGTTGGTGGGTGCCTGAAGCAATGTCCCTTTTGCAAAGCTCCCTGCACAAACACTATTCCACGGCACGATGGAGCACACAGCACTGACTTCCATCGTCCACTGGCTGTCAGTGGAATCCAGTGGCAAGGAACAAACCATTTTGTCATTGAACTTTGCCCCACTATCGTACGAAAAGACTACTCCCTCATGTTGAATAAGAAGCAGATTCCTGGGACAGAATTCCAAAGGGCAGGACCAGATTATGAAAACTGGGACATCAAACCAGACTCTTCTCTTCAGTCTGCAAATTACTGGAAATGGTTCATCTGCCACTTTAGAAGTGAATTAGAGAAAGTCCACACGGGTGTTTTTAAAGGAAAGGGAGAAATACCACATGAGTGGAAGAGCTTAAAGAAAGCAGACATTCTTTTGCCAATGCCAGGGCAACTTATTTACACAAATATTTTAGACATAAACTGATAAGGGAAATTAATATTCATTCTGATTAGATCCTCACCATGTTAAGGGCTGGATGATATATTTCGCCAAGGGAAGTGAGAAGATGTTCACGCTACCAACACCTCATCCAGGCATTTGAAGAACTTTCTGTAAAGTATTTGTAATGTCGTGGAGAAAAGTGCAGCTCTGGACCCCTGTTGTCATTAAACCCCTTCGAGACATCTGTTTCTCACTCGTCAGCCAACGGGAACTGCAGGGCAACTCAGTCAGGCCCTGAAGCTACAGTTAAGGGTCAACCAGCCCAGAGAGCGGCAGAAACTGGTTTCCAGGACAAGGGAACCACGAGCCTCAACAGGCACCTCTCCTTTTGAGCCTTTTTTTTCCGTGGGCGGTGGGTGGGACTGGGCTTAAAAAGGATGCAGAGGATGTGAGCCTTGTTTCTGTTGCTGTTCATTGAAGGACTGCTGGTTCACCAATGGCCAGGAGCGCGTTTGCACAGTTAAAACTTGTGCTCCAGCCGCAGCTGTTCCTTGAGACATCAGATCTGGGGGCGGTGACGCATACCTCAGTTATGTCTCGGTTAGACTACTGTAATGTATTCTCCATGGGGCTGCCTTTGGGAAACGCTCAGAAACTTCAGTGGGTTCAAAATGCTGCAGACAGAATGCCAACCAGGGCCAGTTTTGGGGGGCATGTAACTCTCTTGTTAAAACATCTTCATATGCTGCCTTGGAGTGTGGCGGAGTCTCCTCCTTTGGAGGTTTTTAAGCAGAGGCTGGATGGCCATCTATCAAAGGGAGGGCTTTGATGTGTGATCCTGCGTGGCAGAAGGCGGTTGGGCTAGATAGCCCCCGGGGTCTCTTCCAATTCTAGGATTCTAGGATTCTATGACCATCGGTTCATCTCTGGGCACAATTCAAAGTGTTGGTCATGACCGATGAAGCCCTATACGGCATAGGTCCAGCCTAACTGAAAGAGCAAATATTCCTACTCAAACCTGCCAGAGTTTTACGATCTGCAGGGGAGGGCCTCCTCTTGTTCCCACCACCATCCCAGGCTCCCTTGGTGAGGACATGGGAGTCAGGGCCTTCTCAGTGGCTGCCCCCAAATTACGGAACTCCCTTCTGCAGGAGGCCAAGCTGGCCCCCTCCCTATTTTCCTTCTGCCACAGGCAAAAAAGCTTCTGTTTAAGCAGGCTTTCAGCGTATAAGCAAGGAAGCTTTTATTGGGGTGTTTTATTTACATTTTAAACTTATTTTTAAATGATTTTGTATCATTTTATACTGGGAGTTTTAATTGTTTTTAAAATTTCAATGTTGAGTGTCTTTTTTCACTGATTCTTTCTGGAAGCTGTCTTAAATGACCACATATTCTCCTATTTTTGAGGGATGGAAAATGGATCTGAAAACTATGCAGAACAATGAGTGACAGATTTAATTGATACCCACCTTTCTCACAGGGTGGGATTTAAGGTAGCTTCCAGTAATTTAAAACAAGAGGAATTGAAACCTTATTTTACAAAAGTTTTTTAAGTATTATTTTCTTAAAAAACCATGATTAATAACAGCTAAAAGCACACTTAAAACATAATTACTACTTAAAGGTAAGAAATAGAGCACAGGAATCACTTCACACACACTACTGCTACATAATTTGAGATTTAAAGTCCTGCCAAAATAAAAAGGTCCTCACTGGCTGGCCAAAAAAAAGAGCAGGGAGGGACCAACTGGACTTACCATGGAGGGGAGTTCCACAGCGTAGGAGCAGCCACTGAAAAGGCCCTCACCAGGAATTCCTGCGAGGGTGGTGGGACCGAGAGAAAGCCCTCTGCTGCAGTTGACTTGCATAGGGAGTCTGGACCCAAGCCATGTACGGCTTTCAAGGTCATCACAGCACTTTGAATTCTGCCTAGAAACAGATCAGCAACCAGCAAGGGGGTTACACACTCCCTATAACCTCCCCTAGTCAGTGACCCGGCTGCAGCATTTTGGACCCACTGAAATTTCTGAACTGTCTCCAAAGGCAGTCCCACGCAGAGTCTGTTACAGTAATCCAGACGGGACACAATCAGGGCACGTGTCACTGTAGCCAAGTCAAGGAATGGGTGCAGCTGGTGCACCAGTTTTAGCTGTGCAAATGCACTCCTGGCCGCTACCGAATAAAACCTGGGCATCCAGGCCAAGGCTTTTATGAGGCTCAGGGTTAAGTCCAAGAGAGCACCCAAGCTGTGCCCCCGAGATTTCGGAGGAGCACAAATCCATCCAGCAAAGGCAGCGTCTCTATCTCCTGATCTGCCTTCTGACTGACCAGGAACACCTCTGCCTTTTCTGGATTAAGTTTCAATTTATTCCCTCTCATCTAGTCCATCACGGACCACAGACACTGGTTTAGTACAGAAACAGCTCCCTTGGAATCAGATAGAAAGGAGAGACAGGGATGATTGTACTGGAGACACTCTGTTTGGACTGAGGCTGAACCAGAGTGGATATCTGACCAAATCCCAACTGCCATGGCCACGGAGGAAAACCCTACTGTTTTGTCTTTTACCATTCCCCTCAACGCTGTCTATTTTACATGATCCCTTAAATACTCTTTCCTTGTACATTCCAAAGCTCCCCTGTCCTTAACAGGTACAGACCTTTATGTACATCTGAGGTCAGCCTCACCTTTGCTCCCAGCAGGGTGGGCCTGCTCCTTCCTCTCCCTGGGGAACTCCTTCAAGAGTTGCCCACTGGACTTTCAAGAGTTGCCTACCGATGCTGACTTATTGCTCTGCATTGACTTTTCAACCACTAACCAACTACTCAAGGACCCCAATCCAGCCACTCTCCTGCCAGACTTCCCTGTTTCTGAAAGCTCCCATGCTGCTCTGAGATCTGGACAGTGTTTTGGATAAGAGAGTGGCAGGTTATGCTGTCAACACAGAATGGGACATTCTTGGATCAGTCTCTGCTCCCAGGCAGTGGGGGGGGGGGCAGACTGCACCGCTGCACTCATTGCCAGCTTGCCCATGACAAAGAAGTCACAATTTACCCTGACAGAAATGGTGTTACGGGGGATTTGAGACAGCAAGCGAGAAAGACATTCAACATCTGACTTTAATACAAAGGCTGCTTGATGCCTTTTGCTGCCTAAAAAGTGGGGCCCAGGATTATCGCAAGGCCTAAACTGAAGACCAGTCTCCTGTGGCTAAAGGGGGTGCTTTGGCTGATGCACCTGCCAAAGAAGTTGTGAGCCTTCTTTTGGGCAAGCCCCTACCGGCCATGCCAGTCTCTACTTTCAACCCATCAGCACTATCTTCTCAGATGTCTCCTTCCAAAGTGGAATGATGGAAACAATTAGGTGCTGCTTTGCAGAATGATCGTCGAGTGCTTCCAGATGGCCAAGACTGCCTGTTTTCCAGCTGTCCATTGCTATGACCACCACAGTGGCCATTATGGCACAAATGCTTGGATCCACCTTGTCACTTGTCATTGGCATGCTCCAGGTATTCAACCCATGTCTCATGTAATGGTGAAAGCATGCACCACGTGCCAAAGGAACAGGCCAGCCAAAAGGGGCCCGTATTCTCAAGGGGGATGACTGTGTCCAGCTACACCTTTTCAACACTTGCAAATGGACTATGTCGACTTGCCTCAGCCAAAAGGAAAGCACTGTCTGCTGGCCCTGGTGCGCCACCCAAATCCCTGGCCAGAATCTACCCAACTTCAAATTGTGTTGCCGAGACCTCTGCGAAAGCGCTCCTCAAAGACTTTGCACCTCACTTCGGCATGCCTGTATCTTTGACTATGACCAAGGTCCTGTTTTTGTCAGGGAAGGACTCCAACTGGTGAGAAAAGTTGTAGGCATTACTCACCTCCTACATACCCCATACCATCCACCGTCCTCAGGAAAGGCAGAGCGCATGAACTGAGAGCTAAAAACCATGTTGGCTAAATATTATCAGAAAACAGGATTGAAATGGCTTCAGGTAATTCAGGTAATTCCTTGGTTTTGTTCCATTTATGCATTAGGTCTACAAAGAAAACTGGTCTCTCACCTTTGAAAGGCCCTATGGTTGGCCCCCAACAAGGGCTGCCCTTTTTAATATGTCAATGGCCCTTTCCACACGTGTGTGTGTGTGGGGGGAACGGGCGAGAACACGTTAAAACGGAGCTTACCTGCAGCCGGGTAAGTCCGTCGCCACGTGGAGCAGCGCGAGCTGGCTGCTCCACACTCCTCCGGCGTCCCAGATGGCAGCTTCCGGTCGGTGGAGGCTCTCCGCCAACCGGAGAAGCTCGCCAGCCGGAAGCCCGCCCCCGGCAGATCTGCAGGCACGCACTTGCGCGCGCCTGCAGATCCACTTTGGAGCCGGGCAACGGAGCGGCGCGGGGCTGCGCGCTCTGTGCTTTTTAAAAACCTCTAAAAAGAGGTTTTTAAAAAACACGCAGCGCGGCTAGTTCCAGCCGCTCCTGAGCGGATTCTGGTGTGGAACTATGAAAAGTAGTCCACGCCAGTCCACTCTACGGTGTAGACGACCTCCGTGGGAGGTCGCTCTACACCGTTTCCAAAGCCCGGTATGGAAATGGCCAACGTTTCACTATGTGGAGGGGGGGCGGTCACATTACTGTGTCTGAGGTTTTGGGTTTGGAGCAGCACCTCTGACAGCTTTGGTGCTCCACTGCAAAGACTGCGTATGGGTTATGTGCTTCCAGAAGACGGTCCCAGGCCTGACCTGACCTGGCTCATATCAGATTCCACTCCATGCCCAGATGGCTGTGTTCACGGATGGGAAAAGGCCCCAGATTCAGCCTACCCTCTTGAAGCCTGCGGTGGTGGCTGGAGACGTCCCGGCTACCCAACTCAAGATATGCCTTAAGCGCTCTGGCCCTGACAAGCAGAAAGTGAAAGATCCAGCACTTTCAACCAGCCAAACTCCCTTTCCTGAAGCAAAAAAGTCAGCCAGGGGAGGGAGTTGTGTGATAACTGTGCCATGCCAACAAGAGAAACTATCGACCTACAACGCTTCTTTCTGAGCCTACAGCTTCTGCCACCCGAGTAACTGTTAACTGCTGTTACTCAAGCGTGAAGTCTCTCTGACAGTTGGTTACGTACTCATGTACCAATCCATTCTCATGGAGGTATACCTATGATCCCAATGCGCTTTGTCACCTCCCTTTAATTGCACATTGCTGTGTCTATCAAAATCCTCCCTGTCTTTCTTACTGTTACCAACTGATGTAGCCCTCCCAAAAAGCAGTCCCTAGCCCGGATTCTTTTGGGGATGCTCAAACCAAGAAGCCTTTGGAGCAAGAATTAACTACAAATATGGTTTAGTAGCTCAATAGAGTGGAAAAGGTATAACCCGTGGGTGAGGCCGCTTCAAAGGGGGGAATTGCAGATCTCAGAAAAGCTTTGGCCTGGGTCTTGTAGATGCTTAGCTATCGTGGTGCCATGTTTATCCTCTTCTTGCTTTAGCTTTGGAAGGTGCTGGCTACAGCAAAGGCTAAGACACGGGCATCTTGTTTCATGATTAAGCCAAGGCCATGGGAATCAGATGTCTTGAAGTCGGACGACATCTTGCTGTTCTGCTATGCTGATAAAATCTATACTTGCCTGCATGTACAAACTGCTTGTCTTTATAAACCCTTTTGACTGAGAAACAATTGTTTTAGGTTTGGTGGATGCTTCTTGATTATTTTATGCTTTTGGATACTTCACGCTGATATAAAGCTTATACTGTGCTGGAACTGCGTGTTATCTGGTGCTAACGAGTGATCAACTTGGAAGAGCCAAATGCTTGGATTTCCATCCTGTGTCACGTGTTGCCATATGTTAAATCCATGCACGTAATCGGATTGGTCATTGTAGGTATGAAACGTGAGGTGACCATATTGCCACGATATGCAAGATGGAGTGTCGTGTTCTTACCGCTTTTGATAGAGGGTTCCGCTAGAGCTTTGTCGTACGTTACACATTATATGCCTGGCTGGTGAAATACGTCACATCTCAAAGGAGTGTGTTACCACGTATATTACTATGGAGTGCTGAGTTACTGACATGCTATATGTGGTGCTAACATTTCATGCTGTATTATTGCTGTGTTACAGCGTACAATGGGCTCTACAGTATCAGTACAATAAGGATTATCACTGCTTACTCTTATGCTTTGATGTATTACGCTTCGCCTGTCTTTGCTATATGCAGTAATGTCATGCCACGTTGTTAAGGAGGCCTAGCTATCTCATGCTGTTGATCTTGTATAATGGGTTTTATTATATGCAATGCTTAAAGATTTCCATGTTACAATGCACACGTTTTGCTGTTTTCATACTGTAGGAAGGGGGTCAGGTTTTGATACTTGCACTTTACATGTGTGCTTTACACTTTGCCTGGAAAACTATGTTTCTCCTTTGATGCATTATGGGAGAATCCTATGCTGTAAAAAGGGTGATGGGATAGCTTGGGAATCTGTGTGTGAGAACAGAACAATGATAGCTTTAACATGGAGCCAGGTACAAAGCTAGCCTTCAAGGTTGGCTTGGACTGAGAGGCCTGGGCTAAGGGAAGCAAGTTGGAAAGGTTGCAAATTATCTCCCGAGAACAGAAGAAGGGTGGTGTGAGAAGGACTGTGAGAAGTCTCTACTGCTAGATCCTCAAAGGCTGTGGTTGACGTAACAACGGAAACAGGGAAAACCTAGGGAAAGGGCTTGAAACACTTAGCTGGGGAAACTTACTGTCATTATTATTTAGTGCACTTAATTTGTATGAGTTACTTGTCGTGACTACATAAACCTCTACAATGCTCTAGACTCCAGTCCAGGCAACACCCACAGCTTTCTAGCTTTGAAAGTTCATGCTACCATGTTTTTCTTTTGCTTCCTGAAATAAAGCTTCTGCAATATTTCAAAAATATTCTGAGCCATTTAATCGAACTAGGAACTAGCCACTGATCGACAGCCAGAGATTTCATGTAAATATTAAACAGCATGGGGGGGCAAAACTGAGCCCTGAGGACCCCGCAGGCCAATGGCCAAGTGCCCAATAGGCATCTCCCAGCACCATCTTTTGAGCTCACTCCTCCAGGAAGGAATGGGACCACTGTAAAAGTGCTTCCAACTCCCATCTCAGAAAGGCAGCCCAGAAGGATACCACGGTCAGTGGTATCAAAAACTGCTGAGGTCCAGCACAGCCAACAGCAACACACTTCCTTGTCCAGTTCCCCATGTAGGTCATCTAACAAGGCAACCAAAGATATTTTGACCATTGCCAGGCCCAAAGCCAGACTGATATGGATCTAGATAATCTTGATCCTCATCTTGAATACTGTGTCCAGTTCTGGGCACCCCAATTCAAGAAGGACATGGTCAAGCTGGAGCAGGTCCAGAGGAGGGCGACCAAAATGGTGAAGGGCCTGGAAGCCAAGCCCTATGAGGATAGACTGAGAGAGCTTGGTATGTTCAGTCTGCAGAAGAGAAGGTTAAGAGGGGAAAGGATAGCCATGTTTAAATATTTGAAGGGATGCCATGTAGAGGAGGGAGAGGGCTTGTTTTCTGCCGCTCCAGAGACCAGGACAAGGAGCAATGGATTCAAGCTGCAGGAAAGGAGATTCCACCTGAACCTCAGGAAGAACTTCCTGACAGGCAGGGCTGTCCGGCAGTGGAATATGCTGCCTCGGAGTGTGGTGGAGTCTCCTTCCTTGGAGGTTTTTAAGCAGAGGCTGGATGGCCATCTGTCGGGAGTGCTTTGAGGGTGTTCCTGCATGGCAGGGGGTTGGACTGGATGGCCCGTGGGGTCTCTTCCAACTCTACATTTCTGTGATTCTATGATTCTATGATTCTATGATCCAGCTCTCCCCTGGAGCTGGGAGGCCACCAAACATTCTAGAATCTTGTCCAAAAAAGGGATTCTAGAGACAGACCAAGAAGGGCTCCAGTGTGGGGGGTTCATATGGGAAGGATTTTTTAACAGTGACCTCACTACAGTCTATTTTAGGCATGATGGAAACCTGCCTTGCTGTAGTGAGGCATTCACTGCTTCTCAGGCTGCTTTTAAGAGGCAAGTGTCTCAATGACATCAATAAATCCTCCAGCTCTCTCTGTCACTCCTCTCCTCCCGCTGCTACTCCAGCATACAGATGTTTCTGCTCCAGGGAAGGAGCAAAAGAAGAAGAATGGTACAGAGATCTATAGGATTTATTGAAATCAATGGGATCCATAAAGTTAAAATGCTGAGACTCAAGCTAACATCATCTCTCCTCTCCCTCTCTGCTACTCCATCTACACAGAAATATCTCAAATCAGTGTATTAGATTTTTCCGTGTTAATCTTAAAATTGTTGGAATATAATCCCTCCCCATTTTCTCCTGCTCCTCTTCCACCACACTAGTCCATACCACAGGTTTTGCAATTCAACATGTTGAAAGAACGCCTGGGGTAGTGCTTTGTTTTTCTACTTTGTGCAGGTTTCTATTATGATATACACATAACGAAAAACACTGTTAAGCATGTTTTTTTCTTGAAAGCTACACACTTTCCTTTTCATGTTATCAAACTCCTGTTCATTTAAAAAATCCTGCCCCTGCTTGGGAGCCACCATCAAGTCAACTCTTGGAGGGACTGCTGCAGATCCAACAAGAGGTGATACAGGGCTGGTATGTTTATATTTCTGTATTTGTGTGCCCAAGAGCGTGTTTTGTACCTCATTCCCAAAATAGGGGACACGGCTGAAATGTTTTTTCTCCCTGGTCTTTCAACTTTTCAAAATGCCCCCACCCACTCACTGCAGTCCTGTGAAACTCCTCCTTCCTGTTCCAGGAGTGCGCCATGCCTCATCCTTTCTTGTTTTCCTGTCCCCTAGTATTTCCTGCCCACTCTGCTCCCTGTCTACCCACCCCCTTCAAGCACTGTGGAGACCCTCCCACAATATTTACCCTCAGTCTCAACATTTTTCAAGCGGACTAACTTTCCATCAGTTTTTGGCATTTTCATTCTTCTTCTCAAAGGGCCTTTGCATATGCAAACTTTGAGGTGCATGTTTAAGATTTTAAAAAGGGTGCCCAAAAATAGAGAGCATAATTAGGACGGACCTATGTATATGAACATATAGGTATGCAGGTATGTTCCTCCAGGCCACCTACATGGGCTCCTGCAGCAACCCTGGGCAGGAGGGCCTCCCCTGGGAGCCCTCGCTCTGAGGGCCAGAAGGACAGGGCTCAAAAAGGGTGAACCCAGCTACCGCTGTGTAGTTGAGGAAACTCAGTAAAGGGGTTAGCAGCCATGTGACAGCTGGACTGAGTTGCCCTGGAGAGGGGCAACAACAGCAGTCACTTCACCCCTTAGACAGTTTTGTTACTGTGGTAGATTGACCCTCTCCCGGGCTCTACAATTTAATATCTAATATCCAAAAATATTTCCACATGCCTGAGAGGGTCCCCCGGACGAGCACGCAGGCAGGCACGGCCGTACGGCCGAAATCAGGAAAAACCCGGTCAGGCCAGTAAATAATTTCTCATGTACCCTCAGGAGCCCTCCAGACATACACACTTTAAATTACACAAAGGGTCCTCTGCCCCAAGAAGCCAGGTTGACAGGATTAGCGCTCCTGACAAACGGCCTGTCAAGCAAGGACGATTTACATACCACCGCAGTTTTTGACAACCCCGGCAGAATCCGATCCTACGAGGATCCTCCATTTCGGAGCTTTGTTCTCCTAATCATGCAAAGGACGTGAACATTTTGGAGCTTTGTTTTAGCTCTTCAACCTATTGTTCTCCCCGGGAAAGGATTAGCCCTCCAGGTACCTTTTCCCCTATAAAAAGACCTGGTTTTTGAGCGGTTCCTCGGATTGCTCCGGTTTACTCTCAGCTCCACGCCACTCCGTCCGGCTATCCCCTCACCCATCCACGTGCTCTTCTCTCGCTCCACGGCTGTCTCGGACTTCGGACTTCAGGACCAGGTGCAGTATACCCCGACAATAACCCTCCAAAATCCCGTATCAAATTTCCTCTCTTTTACTTCTCGCTAGCTCTTGTGTGAGTGAGTGCGTAAGTGCGAACGTGCACAAGGACTTATTTTTAATTAAAATCAATTTATTAGACAATTCTGCTTGGTTTTTGGCTCGGCCTGACCCCGTAAAAATTGGGTTTAAAGATCTCGCAAAGTTGCCCTGCCTCTCGTATTGCTACAGCTTGTGCTCTGGCTAGTTCTCATTCCCCATCAATTGGAGCTTATTGAGGTGTCCCCCAAGGGACCCCAGAAATCAGGGTAACAGTTTCCCTTTCACAGGGTCACCATAAGATGAAGGGAACTTGACAGCACGTGGCAGCAAACCTACAGGCTTGAGAAGTAGTGATAGATGCTTAACTCCATTCAACGTCAATGGTTTTCCCCACTCCAAGTTAGTTCCTAAATATTTATTAAGTTGTTTGGATCCAACTACTTAGTAAATGGAGAGGTTAGGCCTCGGGGAGCCATGAAAAAATTAATGAAAGACTAAATGAGTGATGGGTTTCATTTCCCACACTGTGACCTTCCCATCTGGGCATTTAGCTGGCCACTGCAGGAAACGGGGCACTGTGCCAGGCAATCTTTTGGGCAGGGGTCTGCTTATGTCTTCTTCTCCTGGAGCAAAGGAAGAGGAGGGGAAACTCCACAAGCTGGACTTGTAGACTCAGTGGCAACATACTGAGCAGCCTTGAGGAATATTTAACTAAATATTTTCATTTGAAACTGACAGAGGGAAGTACTGGAAAGCAGGGATGAATAGAAAGGGGATATAAACAGAAATAGCAGCCCTTTGCTGGGCACTCCCACATTGCAGAAGGGATGCCAAATTTGCGCTGCAGAAAAGTAGAAGGGAAATCCAAAACCAAAGATAACATTTCACAGAATCATAGAATCTTAGAGCTGGAAGGGGCCACCAGAGGGGTCTACTCCAGCCCCCTTCCCTGTAGGAAGGCACAACTGAAGTACTCCGGAGAGAGTTTCAAGACCTCCAAAGAAAGAGAGAACCTTTATGAAGCCATAGGAAGCAAAGAGAGCAACTACCTCATCTTCTTTCACGTTCAGCCCAGTTATTGTTTTCAGCAGTGCAGCAGTAGGATTCTGCTTGCAGAAGGGCATGAACCAAGTCAGCAGGAGGGGAAGGGCAGTTAGTGAGTCCCAAGGCTCACTGCTCAAGGCCCAGGCGGGGCATGGATTCAGAGTACGGCGGCACATCCACCCAGGTGACACGCTCTCCAGAGAACAGCAAGAGGAAGCGGCAGGAGCAAGGAAGTCAGCAAACAAAGGATCGAATAAAAGTTGTCGTCGTTGTCGTTGTCATCATTATTTATTTATTTAGTACCACAGATGTACATAGCACCTTGCGAGGACAACAACAACGAAAAACAGCCAGCCCTGTCAAAGGCACGCAATCTAAAATACACGTACACACACAAGAAGGAAAGAACAAGCCAAACTTCAAGCAAATGGACAAGATAATCAGAATATATAAGAGTGTAAAACCATATTAAACTAAAATTCCAAGAGCTTTGGAAAACAAGCAGGTTTTCAACTGAGCCTTAAAAATAGTGAGGGAAGTGGCAGTTCACAGGGAGGCCGTTCTAGGAGCCCTGGGTAGCAAATGAAAACGATAAAGCCAAGCCAAGGAAGAGAAAGCCCCGGCTCAGTGGGAAGCCTAGAGTTCACAGAACACAGCAGATTCCTGCAGTTGCAGCCTGATAAAGGGACGGGGACGAGGCGGGGAAAGAAGAAGATCTTGCCGTCACTTCTTGTCCAGCAAACAACTCGTTCCCGGAAGCGAAAGCGGCGACGTTGACCAGCATCGTCTCTCCCTTCAGTGTTGGAGGGGCCTCTAGCGGTTGCAGGGACTGGTTCCAAAGAGCACACGATTCCTTCAACGTATCAGCTGTGCCGGCTGCTGGTCGGCTGCCAGGCGCAATTCAATCTTCTGTGATCACCTACGAAGCCCTGCGTGGCTCAGGTCCAGGCTACGTCAAGGAACCTGTCCCCCCGGTGAGCCTGCTCAGACTCTAAGAACTTCTGGGGGGGGTGCTTCTCTCGATCCTACCACCCTCACAGGCACGTCCGGGGGGAACGCAGGAGAGAGGGCCTTCTCCACGGCTGCTCCCAGGCTCTGGGACTCCCTCCCTCAGGGGGCCACCCTGGCTCCCTCCTTGCTGTCCATTCATCGTCGGGTCAAGAACTTCCTATGCCAGCAGCTGCCTCGAACCGATCGTTTTAGACAATGGGTTTTCTGGTTAAGCACTATATTGTTTTTTACCTATACTTTTACATCAACGGCTTATATGGTTTTAATTCCACAGACAGTTTTTTGTCTTTTTGTAACTTTTTGTCTGTTTTTAGCTAATTACTTATATTTCTTTTATTCTGTAAGCCACTGTGAATCCCATTCTTGGGGGAAAAACCAGGATATAAATAAAGTGATTGATTTATTGATTGGTGTCCTCTCCTTCTCAGCTGGATGAGCAAACAGGGTCACGTAATGGCTGGAGGGGGGAACTTCCTCTGCCAAGCAGTTCCCCCCAAAGGAGGCTCCCCGTGACTCCCAGGTCTCCTCACGTTCATTCCTTGGCTAAGGACTTCAGGAAATCCTTGACTGGGGCAAACCATATCAGAAGGACAGGACCTGGTGATGTCTCTTCAGGGCACTTCAACAAGCAAATCTAGAAGAGAAGCACCAATTCTGGTACCTCCCTGCGAAATTATTCCTGGGAAATATAAGCATTAAAAAGGAAGGATTCAAAACGTAATAGAAGCAACAGACGACAGAAACGGTGCTTGACTGAAGTGAACTATTTCCTCCTACCGAGATTACTGCCAAATCCCAGCTGGACAAGACCTGATGAAAAATACAGCATCACTCCCTGAACGTGTTTCTGGCTTACTCCCAGGATTTGACAACCAAGCCCACAGGTGCCACGTAGAGAGACTCCACCCAGAGTCTGCTTCCTTGCTACCAGCCACCTCAGCTGCCGAACCTTCACCGAGGAGCATCTGTAAGCGGCCGGGCTGGTTCCCCCTTCCTTCACTCTGCTGCGCCGGCCTAAAGGCAGGCCTTCACGACCGCTTTCCCGTCACTCTTCCAAGATTTGGGGCAGCACGCCTCCCAGTGCCAGCCGCTGCGAACACCGTGCTTCTTCTTTGGAGGCTTTTCAAAGAAAAGCTGGACGGCCTCCTGTCCAAGGGAGTGCTTGACTGTGTCTTCCTGCACGGCCAAAGGGGGCCGGACCGGACGGCCCCCGGGGTCTCTTCCAGCCCCACGATTCTGTGATGCTCTCTGGCAGCCAGTGGAGTGATTTTAATAGACGTACCATGATCGCTGTGACAGCCGACGTGGTGTAGTAGTTAGAGCGCTGGACCACGATTTTGGAGACCGAGGTTCAATTCACTGGGTGACCTTGGGTGCGTCACACACTCTCAGCCCCGGAAAGCCCCATGACAGGTTTGCCGTAGGGTCACTAGAAGTCGGTAATGATTTTAAGGCACACAACAACACACAAATATGATTACTCCTAGACGCACCACTGACCACTCTGGCCGCCGTGTTTCGCTCTAGCTGCAGTTTCCAAACTGGAGCCGTTTCCTCACCAGACTTTTATAGCGCTACGATTCCACTCGAAACATCCTATGGAATCCTGGGGTTCCCGAAACAGCAAAACCCAGAATTCCATAGGATGCTGAAAGCGGAATAATAGTGCTATAAAGGTCTAGTGCGGAAATGGCTTGGCTTCCGGGGTGGCCCAACGTATAGGGCATTGCAGAGGTCCGGATTTGGGGCTGCCAGCGCCTGCAACCCTCACCTTTAGGTTCTCCAATTCTGTGATTAGTTCACAGAAAAAGTCTTTTTTGATGAACTGGTTTTACCTTATTTTTTAATGAGTTCATACTTTGTAAAAAAAAAAAAATTCAACGGCACTCTAACACGATAACTCATTTACTTCTATTTTGACTTTATTTTTACCAGGTTTTCAGCCTCACCTCGCTTCAGCTTCCTTGTAAGCCGCCCTGGATCCCAGCCTGGGGAAAAATAAAAATACCTCAATACACACCTTTTGCCCAGGTACATAGGCCATTTCCGCACTGGACTGTTATAGCGCGATGATTCCACTTTCGACATCCTATGGAATCCTGGGTTTGCAGTTTCGGGAGGGGCCGAAACTGCAAACTCAGGATTCCATAGGATGTCGAAAGTGGAATCATCGCGCTATAACAGTCCAGTGCGGAAACGGCCGTATTCTCCTTGGCCAGGAAACTCCCCCCGTGTGACGGGGACCGGGGCAACCCCACCCGCCAACGCCACTCCCTCCACGCTCGGGAAAGTTCCTTTTTCGGACTACTACGGTCAGAAATGGCGGGAGAGGCGGGTCTGAGGGGGGAAATCCCACCCGCGTCCCCCTACTCCTTCTCCTCCTCATCGTCAGTGCCGGAGAGGAAAAATTTCTGCCCCCTGAACCCGTTTCTCGGCCCCAGTTCCCTTTGCCCGCCTACACTTTCTCGCGTTCGTCGGGACGCGCTGACACGCGCCTCGCTAGGCTGGACGAGGGCGATATAACGGACGCGCCCAAGGGATCCGTCGGTGGGGGCCTCTTTCCTCCCCCCCGTCCTGCCCCTTGCAATGGTACGTCCCACCGCGCCGCCGTTCCTCCCTCCCGCCTTCTCGCTTCCGGGCTTTGTTTGGGCCTGTGCGGCCGCCGTCATCGCCGTCTCTGTCGTCATAGCGCGCCCACATTTAAAACACTGAGGGGGGGGGGGAACGGGCGTTTGAGCGAGGGAGGGGGAGGCTGCTTCCGCCTCTCTTGGTGGGTCCCTCCGCCTTCCCGTCGGGCAGGGCGGCCGCCGGGTCCTCGCGGAGAGCGCTGGCCCGTTGCGTGAAGGCCAGGGCTCAGGAAAGTCCCCTTCGGAGCGGGCATGCTGGGAGTTATAGTCCGGAATAAAGTAACTTTTTCGCTGCTCGAGGGGAGAAGGAGGGCCTGGGCGAAGGGCGTTCCGCCGCCTTCCTCAGAGCGGGAGGGGGACACGGGGCTCTGGGGCCCCTCCTGGCCCCCTCCCTCTTGGGCAGAGAGGGACCCGGGCCCCCCTCGCGCCCCTCCTCCACCGAGGGCCCCGCCCCTCAGGCGGACGGAGGGGGGCCAGGGGGGCGCCGCCTCCCTCTCTGCCCTCGAAGGGGGGGAGGGGAGGGGAGGGGTCCCGGGGGAAGGGTGGGGGGCCGCAAGGGAGGAGGAGGGGCCCCCAGTGTACCCGGGGCGGGGGGGAAGGGGAAGGCCCGGCGAGGGGGGAAGGCGGGCGCCGCCCGCCGCCCGCTCCCCCCCCCCCCGCTCAGAAGCCTCTCCTGGCTCTTTTTACCCTCTGGAGGGCCCGTCCAAAATCAGAGCGGGGGTGCCTCCTTAGACCCAACCCCTTGTGGAGGGCCTCACAGCCTCCTTCCCTCTCTGCCTCCTGGGGAGGGGGGGAGGGAGGGGAGAGGCACCCGCTAGATCCCGCCTCCCCAGCTGCGGGGGGAACCAGGAGCTGTTGGATCTCTGGGGAGGGCCTCTGCGGCAAGGGTTGCCTGGGTGGCGCACAGGGAGCCCCCGCCTGGCTTCCTTGGGTCCTTCGTTGGACGCCCCCTTCCCCGGTGCAGATCCTGGGTTCAGTGGCTCCTTTCTCTCTCTCTGTCCCTTGTTCCCAGGAAGGTGATTCCCAGCCATGGCTTCAGGAGCTGCCTTTAGGACCCCCATCAAGCTGTCTCAGAGAAGGAGATCAGGTGGAGTTTTGCTGAATATGCATATTGTGTGGGTGTTTTGTGTACTTCCCCGGGGTTAAGTGAATTTACTTCCCGGTCAAGATTGCGTTGTGTGTTCTTGCCTAGCGGGGGGTTGGACTAGATGCCCCTTGTGGTCGCTTCCAGCTGTAGAATTCTATGGTTAGGCTGCTCTGTGGACTTAGACCTCAGTTTCTTTTGTTTTTATTCCTTGCGCCATCAACAAATTCAGTACTTAAGGGGATTTTGCCATCGCTCTGAACCTCAAATTCAGATTACAAAGGAGCCATGCGTAGAGCTAAACTTCTTGGGATTCTTCCCCATTTCTGCTTTTCTTCTACAGAACAATGGCAAAATTACATTCTTTTGATTCTCTTTGAGAAGGCAAAGGAATGTGTGGAGCCATGAGCAACTCAGAAGCGCTGTTATCCTCCAGAGTTTTGGCTTTCAGTAGTAAGACAAAAAGATAGTGAAAAGATACTACAAAGGCAGCTGTACTGTCCAGTCATTATCTGTGGTAGCCACATCAACTGACTCCCAGGTTCGTGCAGGAAAGCTGTTGCAGAAGCAAGCCTTGGGCACTTGAGCCTGAAAAATCATTCTTGACTTGTAGTAACACAAGCTTGTTGACTAGCAGTGAAAGCACAAATACAGTGGGTTCTTGGTATCCATTTGGCTTTGGTACAAGGACCCCCCCCCCCCAGATACTAAAATTTGTAGATGCTCCAATCCCATTATGTGCAATGGTGTAGTAAAATGGCATCCTTTATATAAAATGGCAAAATCAAAGTTTGCTTTTCTGGATTTTTTAATATTTTCAGGCTGTGGTTAATTGAATCTGTGGATAGAGAATCCATGGATATGGAGGGCCAACTGTATTGTCTCTTTCTCTCTGCAATACAGGACAGGGCAGTCCTTCACCCTCACTAACTATTCCAGCCTCTCCCTTCATGCAGAAGCTTGGCTATGGAACTGGAGTCAGTGTTTACCTTTTGAAAAGGTATGGCATCTCTAAAGAGCAGAAGAAACTTGACTCAGCAAGCTTGAGATTGCTGAGTGAAGTAGATTTAAACCTGTTATTGCTCCAGAACAGCTGGTGAGGGTGGGGAAGAAGGGGTGGTTTACCCGTGGATTTTCTTGCATGCAGGGTTTGGGATTAATATTGACATTATCTCCATGTGAGATTGGCTCCTGGGACGTGGCTTGGCTCACTTGCTGGAGTGGCTTGTGCGCAGTTTCTCCCTTAGCCTCAATAAGAGTCCCTATGGCATAGGCTCAGGTTCCAAGTGTTGATCTGGTCCTTCACCATTCCAAAATGGGGACGAGGGTTGTGCAAGTGTAAATGGTGTTTCCTTGGTCCTAGCAATCCAGTCTGCCCAGAGATCCCCCTCTTTTTTCCAGGTCTCCCAAAGGTGTCTCTTGCTCTCCCTGGGCAGTGAAGAAAGTCAATCCCAAGTGTGACTCCAGCCAGCGAAATACATATCAGCAGAGGCTGAATGAAGAAGCCAATATTCTGAAAAACCTTCAGCACCCAAACATTGTGGGTGAGTCTGAGTGGGAAAGAAGGGCTTCATTCTGACTCCTGTGAACTGTTGGGTTTTTTTCCCTCTAGGCTGACATTCCCAGGGCTTATCAGGACAAGCAGGAGCTTCTGTCTAGTGAGCACAGCCATACAGACATCGAATAAAAGAATGAAGAGTTTTGTGGTTCTTTAAACAAACTCACCAGCTCTATAAGCTAAGGAGAGTTGTGACCCATTTGGGCTCACCCAAGGCCATGAGGGCTGGATTTTTGGTGCCAGGCAGAAAGCTTCTTTTTCCTCTTTGTAAACTGCCCTGGAAGAGTTGCTTAAGATTTGTACTCTGAAGGCACCAGCTTTCAGGTTTGATTTTGTCAGGACAGGTGGTTATTTGGACATGGGGCAACATTCCAGAAGAAGCATGCCACATTTCAGAGGGAGGCAATGGTGCACCACCTCTGAGTATTTCTTGCCTAGGAAAAACCCTGTGAAATTGTTGGAGGTTAGAGTTTCTCAGAGTGTAAGGCCTTTGAGGAACTCTATGAAAGCTAAAGCTGTAAGGAATTAGCTTTCTTTTAGCAATTGCAGGAAAAGTATATATGTCCCAATCCGTGTGTCTAGCCTGAACTGGAGGCTGATGTGAAAGCAAAAACAAGGCAGGCATCTTGAGGTTCCAAATTTAAAAGATTTATTAATAAACTTTATGATTCGATATCCACTGGAGAAACTAGATCCCGGCTGAGTTCTGAATTACTCCAAAAGTGGAAAATATTGGGAAATGTTGAGTTGAGCGGGATGCTGCTGTGGCTTCTAAACAGTCGGGGGGGGGGGTTGTTTTTCAGGGTACCGTGCCTTTGCTGAAGCCAAAGATGGGAGCATGTGCCTTGCCATGGAGTACGGGGGAGAAAAGTCTCTCAACGACCTCATTGAAGAGAGGCAGGCAAAATGCCAAGGTCCCTTCCCGGCTCCAATCATCCTCAAAGTTGCCTTGCACGTGGCTAGAGGGCTAAAGGTAGGCTGTGCAAGTTGTGTATGACCCCTGGGTGCAAACCAGCATGGCTCTACAAGAGAGAAGCCAGTGGGGTGGAAGAACAGGGACTTGGTTAAAGAATGTTTTCTCTCCCTCCCTGTTTGCTGGCAGCAGAAAGAGTCGCCTTTGCCTCTGGTGGTGGGGTTTTGATGCCACAGGCAAAAGGCTGGGAGCTCAGCCTGGTCTCCATAGATGTGCACTTGGGGCGTGAATTTTATGAAGAAAGGCTGAGTGAGAAGGAGGTAGATGGGCTTGCCTACCTTCACAATGGCAGCTACAGTCATCCCGCCACACTGGGTTAGGCGTGCAGGACCTCTGCATAAGTGGGAAAACCACAAATCCCTATGAGGTTCCCAAACCATATACAACACACCAAAAGTATGATATATTTGATTCTGCGGTGAGGAGCACAGCAGCTGCCAGGTTCTGTCTTGAAGGCTGCAGAGTTCCTTCGCAAGGCAGAAGCAGGCAGCTGGTGGCGCTTCCCGCGGCCTCTGCTGCTGCTCTGCACCATTTTTAATAGGGATTTACAAGTCTCAGCTCATGTTCATAGTCAGTCTCACAAGGTTTGCAAAGAGACTGCAAACATGAGGCGAGACTTAAAAGTCTCTATAAAAAATGGTGTACGGCAGCAGTGGTAAATAATTCATGAATAATCAAATCCACAGACGTTAAATGTGGAGGGCCAGCTGTGCCAGAAAGTAGAGAGTGCCTTGTGCCTGAGCGGGGGACATTTTGCTCTTTTTGCCCTTCCCTGCGGGACCTCATCAGGGACACAGTTTCTAGTTTTGCTTTCTAGGTCTTGGGGCTCCAGGGGGTTGTGGAAGGGAAATCACCACCACACCAAATTTTGCAGCAGTTCTGCAGCAGATTGAGTGACTGAGGAGCAACTTGTTGCTCTCAAGTCTGGGAGCTTTGGGGGCTGCATAAAAGGGATTGAGGATCACGGCAAGCTGTGGGCTGCACCTTCCCCAACTGTGGCCTAATGCTTCTAGAAAGGAGATTTGTTCCCTGAAGGCCTGGGGAAAGGCTCAGGGTGGGGGACAGAGATCCATGGAACTTGACTGGTTGTCCATGGAGGAAACAAATCAATGGGGGAACCCATGCCCCCAAGCTGATGCGGTCCCTGCTTGAGAGTCGTATGGCCCACCTTAAAAGGGAGAGGACAGACGCAACGGCAGGAAGTGAGAGACACTATTCTGAGTGGTAGCAGAAGAAGAGACTTTCAAAAGCTTTAATGTCATTACTGGCTGGCTCCCTCCACCGGCTCCTGCCCTTCCAAGGCTCTGGAACTCGAGATATGAAACTCTGGGGCTTCTGCCAGCATCACCTTAGCTTGGAGGTGCCCCTTTGAAGGTAGATGATTGAAGGCAAATGCACTGTGCAGTGTACAGTGGGTTCCTAAAAGAAAGTGGTTCTTGCGTCTGCCCATTCTGCTCTTGAAGAGCACCTGGTCTTCTGGACAAACCCTCCAGGGGCTGCATTCAGGCTCACACTTGTTTAGAAATGATTCCTTTGTCCATGTTGCTTTGGAAACAAGAAGACCCTCAGCTGACCTCCCTTGTCTGTTTTTTTCAGTATCTTCACAATGACAAGAAATTGCTTCACGGCGACATCAAATCTTGCAATATTGTCATTAAGGGTGACTTTGAGTCCATAAAGATCTGTGATGTGGGTGTTTCCCTGCCTCTGGACGAAAATATGATGGGTAGGTTGAGCCTGTCTCCTCTGTCTTTGGGAGGAGGCAGTTGCCTGCTGTAGTGGTCAGTTTTTGTCAGCTGTCCTGATTTCATGCTGCCTGAGCCGGAGTCCATTCCATGGTTTCATTTACTCTGCTCAGTAAAAGATAGGGCTAGAGAATGCAGAGCTGTTTTGCCAGCATCTTTAAGCAACTTCTGGTGAGTGGCCACTCATATCCATAGAAATAGCCCAACAGCGGAGAGAAATTGCAACCATGCCTTAAAATGAGTTGTGTGCTGCTGGAAAGCCTGTTGCACGTGGGTCCTCTAAGGTTCCTCATTCGATTTATAAAGCAGAAGTGTGATCACTGAGCTTAAAAGCTAAACCAAGGCAGGGATGGAAACTGAAGATTTATGCAATTGGAGGAGGCCAGGTGGGCTGGGGTTGAGACGTCCCACCCATTTGTCAGTTCCCTTTCCCTCCCCACAGGATCTGTCAAGATGCTTTAGAGAGAAAGTCAAGGAGGGTTTCTTCTCACTGGTGTGTTCCAGTGTTCACAGCTTCCTTCCTCATCAGAAGGGAAGCAAAGGAGTCCTGGGATGAGGCTGTGTACCCCTCCTCTCCCAACCACAGTCATGGCCTTCTGTGCTTTGTCCAAGGCCTGATATAGTCTGTGAGTCTTGGGCTTGGGGAAAAAATTGGGTCTACACGCAAGTAAAACTGATCATGTGCTAATATACACAAGGGACCTAAGAACTGCCGGGGGGCTGAAGTCCTTCTTTTCTCCTCTCAACAGTTAGAAATTTTGTTCATCCCATACCACCTGAAGCTTCCAAGATTTTACCAGCACACTTTCGAATCTGACCAGCTGGTTTGTGAAAGCATTTTGGGGGCGGCAGGAAGAGGGAGTCTGATTCCCAGAATGGAGGATTCCCATGTTGGAGAAGGGAGGAACATCCTAATGTGAGTTGGTCCTCCCCTTTCTCCAACTGGCTGGAATGCAGGAACCATTTTGAGAGTGCCCACGAGGGGGAGCAGACCTCCACACAAGGAAAACTTTTAGTTCCTGCCTTCATTCCAACAGCTTGCATCTCAGCTCTGCTCTGCGTTGTCTCTCTTTTCTTCTTCTCTGTTTAAAAAAAAGAGAAAAAATTTAACTTTCATTCCTCTTCATATCTTTCAACCCTTTGGAAGAATAGTCTCCCACTTGGAACACTTAATAGCAATAGCGGTTACATTTCTATACCACTTATTAGTGCGAAACACTCCCTAAGCGATTTATGATGTTGTAAACTAATTGCTCCCAGCAGGCTGGGTACTCATTTTACCGACACTGGAAGGCTGAGTCAACCTGGAGCCCTACAGGATTGAACTCACAACGTTGTGGCTGCAGTACCGGCATTTATCAGTGCCTGTTATAAGTTCCTGGGAGTGCCCCTACCAGGTGACATCCTAGCATACTCCCCCAGAAGTGTGGTCACTTCAGCCACATTGGCAACCAAGGCCATTTCCACGCTAGACTGTTATAGTGCTATTATTCCACTTTCAACATCCTATGGAATCCTGGAGTTTGCCATGATTCATGGCAGGCAGCAGACCCCAGGATTCCATAGGATGTTGAATGTGGAATAATAGCACTATAACAGTCTAGTGCAGAAATGGCCCAAGTCTCCTTCCACCTTTCCTAAGTATTACAGGCTGGATGCTCATAGGGGCCCTCCAGGCAGCAAGTGCTTTAGCAGATAATAGGAGAACAATAAGATACCGAGTGCCAGCCCTCTCACCCAACTACGGGACCTCTTGTGTGTCCCACATGAGGATGTTCCTCCCGTCTCCACTGGGAACAGAACCATTTGTCTTACCTGTGAGGTGGCCATTTCCAGTGAAAGAAGGGACAAACATCCTCTCTGCCCTGAGCTGATGGCTCAGGGCACTCGAGCAATAGAATTTTTTGTCTAAGTATAGAACACAGGGTACCTGCTCTCCAGTCCAACCCTTACCTGCTGGGTGTCCTTTTTCTGCTTCCTTTTCTCATGTTGTTTCTTCCAGTTTTTCACCCACTCAAAAAAAAAAAAAGATTAGTAAAAGAATAGGGGACAGAAGAGAACTGTTTTTTGTTATAGGTATCTAGGGAAGTAAATACCTAAGACCATACAGGGCTGTAACACAGCTGGCCTTGCGAGGAGGGTTGCTCCCCCTCGCAGTCATTCCAAAAGGCTTCCGTGTTCCTGCCTGTTGGAGAAAATGGAGGACCATCCCATATCAGGGTTTCTGCCCCTTCTTCCCCTCGAAAGAGCCATCTCACAGCAGGAGAGACAAAGCGGTTCTTTTTCCCCAGAGGAGCAGGAGAAGCAGTGTGGGTCTCCCGCCGAGTTTCGAGAGCCGGCCATTGCTGTGAGAGCCCCTCCTGGTGGGTCCCCCTCTGCCTTTGGCCCGCTCTCGTCTCTGTGGCTCTCTTTCCCTGCCTGCTTTTCCTTCTGGGGGATGTTCACCAGGCCTTGGCACCGCTCTTGGCCATTGACTTGGCCTTTCTTTTTCCACAGTGAGTGACCCAGAAGCCGTTTACATTGGCACCGAGCCCTGGAAGCCCAAGGAAGCTCTGGAGGAAGGGGGCGTCATCACTGACAAGGCGGACATCTTTGCCCTGGGGCTGACTCTGTGGGAGATGATGACCCTCTCCTTGCCCCATCTGATCCTACTAGGAAACAACGACGACGAATTGGACGAAGGTGTGTCTGGGGCAGAATCCTCGTGGCCAGCTGAGCCAGGCAGGTGGCACTGGCTCTTTGTCGGACCCAGAGCCCGAGTGGTGGTCGGGGAGGAAGGGGATGAGTGGGGTGGGGAGCCAAGCGTTGAGCCGAAGCCCAGCTCACAGAACATCTCGTGCAGTAAATTCTTCTGCTCAACTGAAATGGAAAGAGAAATGGTACGTAGTGTGACAACACTCTTTTGAGTTCTTAAAAATGGGGAAATGGCCTGCAGAATAGCTGCCTGCCTCAACCTGGCACCCAGATCCTTCGTCATCTGTCCTAGAATCCTAGAGTTGGAAGAGACCCCAAGGGCCGTCCAGTCCAACCCTCTTCTGCCATGGAGGGAGACAGTCAAAGCCCTCTCTTTGACAGATGGGCCACCCAGCCTCCCTTTAAAAGCCTCCAAAGGAGGAGGAGACTCCCACACACCCACACCAAACAGCAGCACGTTCCACTGTCAAACTGCTCTTACCGTCAGGAAGCTCTTCCTAATGTTTAGCTGGAATCGCTCGTCCTGTAGTTTGAATCCATTGCTCCACAGCGTCCTAGTCTCTGGAGCAGCAGAAAACAGGCCTGGTCCATCCTCCATATGACATCCCTTCAACTATTTAAAGGTGGCTGTCCTGTCCCCTCTTAACCTTCTCTTCTCCAGGCCAAATATCTCCAGCTCCCTCAGCCACTCCTCACAGGGAGCTCAGTCTCAACTTCCTTTGGGATACAGCATGGAACTGAAGGGAGCCCCCAAAGAATGGGCACTGCGCAACTTCTCTTCTGGTGCCTCCTTCTCATCCCCCCCCCCCAATTAATGTCTTTTCCAGATGCATCTTTTGATGAAGACGAGTTTGATGAGGACGCCTATTACGCGGCGCTCGGGACTCGACCCCCCCTCAACGTGGAGGAGCTGGGGCCCCCCTACCAGAAGGCCATTGAGCTCTTTGCCCTCTGCACCATGGAGGAGGCCAGGAAGCGCCCGGCGGCCGCCCACATTGTGGATGTCTTGGAGGCAGACGGGACCGTGCAGTAGACCCCTGCCCACTCTCACGCAACGAAGTCGGCCGTTCTCTTATCATGGAGGGGTTTTCTTACATGGGGGGATCAGAACTTTAGGTTTCTGTAATTTTTATAATTAGGGCTGGCTTTCCTTAGCACTCTTCCATTTTAAGCTACTGGGAGTGCTCTGACTCAGTGTTTCATAGTCAGGGAGCATTGATCCAGGCAGGGGCTTTTCCTTACTGGCCTGCCGTAAACTGATTTTGAGGGGCCCTTTGAGACTAGTAACACTAAAAGCTGTAAATATTTCTCTGCTCCCCACTTCAAAATCATCAAATAGGCTGTGTGTGTATGTGCTCCCCTCCTTTTTGAACTGCAGGCTTTTATGGTAGAATAGGATTATATGGTTTTTTTTGGTAGGGTGACCCTCCCCTATGTTTTTGTTCAGTTCAGAACAAGATGGCTGCCCATGTGGCCAGGATGGCCAGAGCTGTCCTGGTCTTTCTGTATTTGCCAGGTGGCTGAGACTTTTGGGCAGCCCCTCTCTCTGTCCCTGGGGGAGACTGCTGAGCTGCCCTCCTGCTTTGGACCTTTTTTTTCTTCTTCAGCTGCCAGCCTCGGACTGTTTGGGGTCTCACTCCAACTCTCAAAGGAGAGAGCAACTCGATGACTAGCTGTTGTTTTTGTCTGTCTGTCTCTTTCTCCCCCCCCCCCCTTTTTCTTTCTCTCTCTCTCTCTCTAGCAGTCTGGTTGGTCAACCACACTTTCTCAAAAAGACATTTGGGACATCAACTAAGAAAACAAAAGTATTAGCTTTGTACCATGTGTATGTAGATATGTACAACTATTTTAACAAATAAATTAGAGCTAACAGTACTCCTGTTACATTTTTTTCCAATTAAAATGCCTTTTTTTCCGATTAAAATGTCTTGCTACACTAGCAAAGACGGCATGGTTTCTCTCACCCTCCTGCCTCTTTGTTGAGGGACTGGCAGCTGCTTGCCTTTTGCTTGACAGTCTTTGTCTGGCTGGAATTCTGTACACCAGCGCCTTGAACTGAGCTCAGAAGCAAATTGGAGGCCAATGCAGTTCTTGCAGGGCTGGTGTTACATGGTCCCTAAGAGGCACAGCTGACACCGCCCTGGCTGCTGCATTTGGCACTGTCTGCAGCTTCAGTCCTAAGTACTGCCTGATTCTCCTTCTTCCTCTTCTTTTCCTATCTGTGCTGCAACAAACTAACAGCACTTTAATCTTTTTTACATATATTAATCACTGAGCATATGGCGGTTGACACTCCTTGTGGGAGATAACCTTTTCACAGGCTCCAGTCTGGGCTCGTTCTCTCGTCGCCATAAACGGGACGCAGTCTAGATGCACTGCTTCTTACGGGCATCTTCATCTTAGGGGGTGATAACTTCTATTGGGCCAGCCAGAAATGCTACCCACCCCTTCCTTAGGCAGGGACGATTGAATTTCTCAAGAAGCCTCTGTAGGAACAATCTGCCTCCATCAAAGATAAAACCTTCTCCCTGGGGCTGCATTTGATGGGTTTTGCCTACACAGCACCTAAAAGTTTTTTCCACGTGCAACGGGACAGAAGCGTCTTGAGAGGTTCAGCATTCTCTGCCTGAGGAAGGGCTGGGTAGCCTCACCCAGGGCAGGAACAGCCTGGATCTCAAGGGAAGTTACTTTTTCTGTTGCTAATGGAATTTCAATTTTACTGCCTAGATTTCATCACGCTTTGTCTCAGCACCCACATGGCCAAAGTGGGGGGAGCAGCTTTTGCTGCACTGATATCCCTCCAGGCTGTCTTAACTGACAACAGCAAAAAGAACATCTTGGCCTGTGACTCTTGTGTCATTATTCGTTTCTTTCTCCTGTACGGGGAAGCCAGTGGAGCTTTGAAAGCTTGTGTGAGGTATTATGCATTTTGGTCAGCCCGGTAAAAGGTATCGCTGTACTTGGTAGCATTTCCAGTATGTTGGGGTACTCCTAAGGCATCTACTTCTTACACAGAGCATTTCAGATACTTTTCAAACAATTCAGCTATGTGACACATCCACACCCACTTAACTCTGATTCAGCATCTCTATACACATTTTAAGAGCTTTGTCTTGCTTTTGCCAACTTGTATCTGTCCAGGGAAGAGTGTTTTTCTCTCTCTTGAGTAGTGTTTTGGAATGTCGGGAGGCAGAGGCAGCTGCTTAACAAGGCACATAAGAGTGCCCCCCCCCACTTTAGGCCCCTCCCTAAACTGCAAAAACACAGGATTCCATGGGATGTTGAAAGTGGAATAATAACGCTGTAACAGTCTAGTGTGGAACTGGCCTCTGAGTGTGTCAGCTGGCCTGGCCTCCTGTTGACCACAGTTCTACCAAGGCCTGGGTTTTTGTCTTGTTCTGAGCTGGCTGGCCATGAACCCAGACAGTTTTTGTCATTCTTTTAACTCTCAAGTGCCGCGTAGGACACAACGTGCACACATTTTAGCTTCTAACCCATTTAAACTCCTAACGGATACCTGGAGGGCCTAAAACTGGCCAAACCAAACAGCTGACTTACCGCACCAGTATGATGTGGGAGGCATTTCTTCCCCTCTTGCCAGCCCATTGACGACTCACCTGTCTAAATTAAGAAACCACCAATGTGGCAACTTTTCCTAATCATCCTCAACAGGGAATTGGCCACAATATCTCACAGCAGCTGTATGCGTATGCAGGGCTGACATTTCAATCACGTCTGTGGATTAAAGTAGCTGTCAGAGCCGGCTCTTCCGCGGTCCAGGGCCACCTGCTGCTGCTCTCAGACAGGAGAGGCTGTTTGCGCAATGAAAGCCTCTCCGGCAGGGCTCTCTGAACGTGGTCTTGACATTCAGATCACCTTCCGACTTAGAGGCACAGCACGGGACCAGCACCTCTCTTGCCCCCTGAATGGTCGCCACGAGGCTGGACTAATGAGGCAGAGATGCTGGCGTTGCTCCTCATTTCAGGATCAGTCCAAGGAGACCGTGGAAACCGAGGCTTAGCAGAGCAACTCAAATGCAGCCAGTCCTACAATAATTGGGCATTAACCCAGAGGTGGGGAGATTCCCTAAAAAAGTGAATAGAGATGCAGCTCCTGTGCTCTGCTGAGCAGGGCAGAGTGCAGAGAGATTTCTTTCCCTGTGTCATGTCATTTCTCGTGACTGTTTGAAGAAAAGTGGCATACATTTCCTGGGAAGGCAAGCTGAAGAAGGAACTGATGTCGTCTGCCAGAGATGTCTGGGGACACACCTTGAGAGTTCTCTTGTCAGTTTCAGTTGCTTTAATGGCTATGTAATAGCTGCCCACTGGAATCCGCACCCAGTCTCCACACAGTCTGCTCCCACCTTGCTGGCCTCATTCCCATCCACCTCCACTTTTCCAGCTGATCCCTGTGAGGTGCCTGTGAGCTGGGCAGATTTCGAATGGGCAGTTTCCAACACGGGGAAGTTTCCCATAGGGACACCCTGAAGATTCATGATGCAGCAACCTTGCTGAACAGAAGCAGAGCTGAGTCAGGTTAATGCCCACTTAGAGCTGCAGGTTGGGGCCTGAAACTTGTTTGTGCCCACTTGGTTCCTTTTGCATGACTAAATGGGCCAGCCTGTGACCAGTTCACATTGTGCCTGGATCTGGGTTCCTGGTTTGCACGTGGTGGATAGAGGAAGCTTGGCTCCTGGTGCACCAGAGGAGAAATGGGACCAGAGGATGCAAACCATAAAAGAGGTGCTTACTAAACATTAGGAAGCCCTTCCTAGTGGTAAGAGCTGTTCAGAAGGTGGTCCCCCCTGCTTTGATGGAGGCTTAAACAGGTTGGATGGCTGCCGTTTGAGGGTGCTTTAGCTGTGGGTGGCTCCAGCACAAGCAGCGGATCTGACTACATGGCCTTGGGGTCCCTCCTAGTTCTGCAATTCTCACGCCAAAAGAGGAATTAAAAGCAGTACCCTGAGTATGCGGATTTTAGAGAAGTCTTAAATTCCCAAGGAGCATCGTTTCTTTGCTCAAGAGAGTAAATCCTTCCTGAAGATCCCAGCGCTCACAAGACTGTGTCCATAAAGACAGGTAGAACTTCACACCAGCACAGAGTTCCTTTTCTAATTAGTCCATAAGCCCATCAGACCTTTCTCTGTTTTCGTAGCTCATCTTTTCCCAACAATTTCCCACTTCTTCCTCAGGCAGCCCAGACTCTGCACCACCTTCTCTAAAACCCAGCTCAGGCATCTGCATCTTCTCCATTCGTTTTCCTTTGAAAACCTGTTACAGGTCAAGCATCCTGCCCCTGAAATGCCTGAGACCAGAAGTGTTTCAGATTTTGGAGTTTTTTCAGATTTTGGAATACCTGGTATTTGCATATCCTCACACAATGAGGTATCTTGAAGATGAGACCCAAGTCTAAACATGAAATTTACATATGTATCATATAAACCTTACACATATAGCCTGAATATAACTTCATACAATATTTTTAATATTTTTAATAATTTAATAATTTTTTGCAGGAAAGAAAGTTTGTGTACATAGAACTATCAGAAAGCAAAAGTGTCACTATCTCAGCCATGCATACAGAAAATTTTGGATCTGGGAGGATTTTGGAGTTCCAGATAAAGGGTGCTCCACTTGTGTTTGCTTTATCCCTGCCTCCCCTTTCACCTTTCTCTCCGGTTTCTTTGGGGGCTCTGCAGAGCAATTAGAGCATCATCCCTGACAACCGGCTGTCCAAATCCTGTGAAAATGCAATGGAGAGCCTGCCACTCTTGAGGCAATCTGTTCCACTGCCAAAAAGTGTAAGGAAGCTCCTCCTATTTTTTAGCCAGAACCAACCGCCCTGCCATTTCTGCCTCTTGGTTTTAGTCCCGCCCTGCAGAACAGCAGAACGAGCCAGCTCCATCTTCCGTGTGGCCCCCGTCCCTCTGAAGCAGGGGGCACACAAACTCCTGGATTCCTAGAGCTGGAAGAGGACCCCCCCAGGGCCACCCAGTCCAACCCCCCTCAGCCATGCAGGGAGACACAATTAAAGCCCTCCCTTTGACAGACGGCCGTCCAGCCTCTCTTTAAAAACCTCCAGAGAAGTGTTGGAAAATATGAGAATACGAAAGCTAAAACTGTTAGCTTTGTTTTAGAAGAGTAGCAGATAAAGCTGCCTCAGTCCCTCATTGCCTGCCTGAATTGAAGCTGACTCAGAAATAAACAAGGCAGGCCGTTTCAGGTTACAAACTTAGAAAATATTTTACTAATGGCTTTTATATTTATATATGCACCAGAGAGGCTACATCCTAACTAGCTAATGAAAAAGTTAAAAAAATTGTTGGCTTCATCCTTCCTCTTGTTGGTGGAGATGCAAAGCACGGTTGAAGAGAGGAGGAGGAAGAGGAGAAAAAATGTAATTGAGAGACTGAGAAGCAGGGGAGGGGAGTCTTTATATGACCAATGACCCTGGAACTTCCCCTTTGCCCTGTTGCTCTAACAGTGGTGCGGGGGCGGGAGAATGCTGAAATTTTCCAACAAGAAGGAGACCCCACCACAGTCCATGGAGGCAGCAGCATATTCCACCGTTGAACTGCTCTTACCCTCAGGGAGTTCTTCCTAATGTTTAAGTGGAATCTCTTTTCCCGGAGTTTGAAGCCACGGCTCCATTGCGTCCTAGTCTCTGCGGCGGCAGAAAACAACTTGCTCCGTCTTCCGTATGACATCCTTCCAGATAATTAGCCACGGCCCTCATGCCCCCTCTTAGCCTTCCCTTCTCCAGGCAAAACGTACCCGGCTCCCTCAGCCACTCCTCCTCAAAGGGCTCCCTGCTTTCCCGGACTCCTTGCTCCTGGGGGGTGGGCCAACTGGTTCATAACTCTTTGTGCCCCTCCGCCTTGACGCCACTCCCCCCCCTATCGCACTGGGGTTCAGTCTGCATGGCTGGGCACTTGCTGGTGGGCATCTTGAGCCCCAGGAGCGGGAGGGACCTTCCTCCCAGGCTTCCTTTACGCTCCAGAGTCCACAGGGGGAGACGCTCCGTACTCTGCCTACCGAGCTGGCCTAGGGCGTAGAAAGACCCGACCTCAAATTTCTTTGGCTGTTTTTGTTCCCCCGTCACCTCATGGCCAAAGGAGGGGGTGCCCTGATTCTCCTCTCTGCACAGACCCCCAATTCCCCCCTCAAACAAGAAGCAGCCGGCACGGATGCCGGTGCTGTCCCTTCCCTTCCCCTTCACGACTTTTCACCGTCCCTCCCCGAGAGAGAAGCCGGCTGCTCTTCGGCCCCCGGCACGAGGCGCTTTGTGCCTTCGGGCTGGCCCCAAAAAGGTCTCCCTGCCGGGTGTACTTTGGATCCAAACGCCCTGAAATCCCTCGGCAAGGGCAAAGCGGGGGGCAAAGCAGAACCGGGGGGGGAGCCTCGGAGATTGCTGGAGAAGCACCACAAAATTACAGAGGTTCGCTTGAAGGACGTTTACAACAGAGAAGTTCAGAGAAAGAAAGTTGCTGCTAAAAAAAGACAAGCTGTAGAATTAACTCGAGGCTGAGAAAGAGAAGGCAGCTTTGAAAAGAATGCAAAGCGTGCAGTTTGCCACTGGGACGTGTTATTATGTCCCTTCATGTTGACTCTGAATCGGGGCAATCCTCTCCGAGGGTTTTCGTGGCCAAACTTCTTCAGAGGAGGTCTACCACGGTGGCCTGCCTCTGAGGCTGAGAGAGTGTGTGACCTGCCCAAGGTCACTCAGGGGGTTCCGTGGCTCGGCAGAGGGGATCTGAACCCCATCTCCAAGTTCCCAGTCCTGCACTCACACCCCTATACCACACTGATTGAATAATGGCAAGATTTTGTTTTGTACCGTTGCCTTCCTCTGAGGCTGAGAGAAAATGACTTGCCCTGAAGGCACGCAGTGGGTCTCCATGGCTGAGTGGGGACTGGAGCGCTGGTTTCCCGGAGGCTTCGTCCAAAATGCAAACCTCTGCACCAGCCTGGCTCCCACCTTCAGACTGACCCCGATGCATGGCAAGGGGATCCCGGGACTTTCCTGGCAAGGGTTCTTGAGAGAACGCTTGCCATTGCCCTCCTCTGCATGCAGTTTCCATCACCCGGTGGTCGCCGGTGGTCTCCCTCCTAAGTACTAACCGAGACTGGCCCTGTCTCGCCTCTGAGTTCAGGCGCTTTCGGAAAACCCTAGGCCCTTTCGATGACACCGTGCAACGGATCCGGAGCGCTTTCGGACCGAAGGGGAGGCAGGTCCAGCTGGGTCACATCAAGACAGAGACCGGGCGGGAGAGCTGACAGGCCTGGAGCCCAGCGGAATGGAGGGAGGGGGCTGTGGGAGCCCCCCCACCACGTGCAGAAGGGAGGAAAAGAAAGTTCCACAAAAGCCTCCTTGTTCTGCTGAGGGCAGGGAGGGGCCTCAGGCCTCGCTCAGGGTGGGAATCCTGCGGCCCTCCAGGCGTCGCTGGATTACGACGCCCATCTGCTCTGCTGGCCAGTAAGGCTGCTGGGAACTGCCCCCACACCAGCGCCTGGGGGGCTGCCCCGTTCCGGCCCCCTGGTAGTCCCAGAGGGAAAGCTCAGCAGTGTTAAGCGCTGGCTTCCCATTCAGGAACTGATTCAACGGGATTGTTCTAGCTGAGACTAGAAACCTCCATTTAGGGCTTCTGGATCTGGAGTCCATCAGGTTATTCCAGATACCCACAGAAGGAAGTTACTCAGCACAAAGCTGACTTCCTGGAGGAGGGATGGCCCACCCTTCGCAGGCACTGGCTGTATCTTGGGAGATAATGGCCATTTCCGCACTAGACTGTTACAGCACTATTATTCCACTTTCAACATCCTATGGAATCCTGGGGTTTGCAGTTTAGGGAGGGGCCTGAAACTGCAAACCCCAGGATTCCATAGGATGTTGAAAGTGGAATAATAGCGCTGTAACAGTCTAGTGCAGAAATGGCCAATGAAAGAGCCCTTGGTGTTGGTTTTCTCCTGCTTGGGGGATAATGGTGAAGAAGGATGGGGCAGGCAGCGGAGGGGTGGAAACAGGTTTTCCGACACATGCAAAAGGAAAAGAAAATTCCCAGAACAGCGTAATTCAACTGAACTACAGGAGAACTCAGACTGAGTGAATCAAAATCAGTAATGAGCATGCAAAGACAGAGACATCCTGACTTTTCTGCCTCGCCTTCAAAACATCCTTGCAACACAAACTCCCAAGTCTTGAGGTTGCCTGAGAAACAGGATAATCGTTCTACTGATGGCTAGATAAAAGATCCAGCCTCTCAATGCCAAAAGAAGATTCAGGATTCCAAGCACTCATCAGGCAACACGAGAGGCGGCTTGTGTGCGTTGTAGGGGCTGCAGAAGTTCACTGCCATGGAGACTGAAACAGATTAGAAAAAAAAAACAGTTCCAGCGGGAAGGGGAAAACCAGCATTTCGCTGTGTCATTGTTTCCCAGAAATTACACGAAGCAAAAGGGAAGAAAAGAATGTTCTGTACAGATACTGGACCAGTGGAATTATTTCTCAAGAATGGGTACAGTTAGCGGGCTACATCTCAGCAGATCGTGTTGTTTTTATGATGACCCACAAAATGAAACCTTCTCACCCATCCCCAGAAACACCCCAAAAGACAGGGGATGCAACCAGATCAAGTGAAAGAGATCCAAAGCCAGCTCCCTCTCCGTTCTGCAGCATGGCAAGAGGGCAGCAGGCAATTGCAGACTATGGGTTTATGGGGGGGCGTTGTGATTATTATATGGCAAAATGCGTTTCTTCACTTCAACCTGTGGGGTGCCTCTCCCTTTATCCTGCTGAGTGGGTCTTCTGGCCCGAAGTCCTACCCTGAAGGCCCCACTGACAATGCAGATGAGGAAGGGGACTTGCATAGCCGAGTGTGGGGAGGGTGTGCCACGGCCACCCCTTGCCTCTTGGCTCCACTGGCCAGCATGGAGGGGCTAGCTTGCCTTTCCAGCAGCAGGAATTGTCAGCTTAGGCTTATGGAAGAGGAAGGAAGAAGTTTGGCCTTTCAACAGCGGAGGCAAGTGTTTTGTAAGACAAGTCACTGCTTGGTCCTTGAGTTTAAGTAAAATCAGGGTCCGCCATAACGATCCCAGTTTCAGCAGGACAGAGTTCCTTAGCACCAGCCAAGCCAGTCCCAGCAGGGAGAGCAGTGACCCCTGGGAAAGGCAAGGGCAGAATTAATGCCTTCTCCCCATCCACATCGGCTCCATTTGCTTCCCAGCTGGAGCTGGGCTTTGCCAGAGGCTCCTATAGAGAGGGGAGTGGGGGCAGAAATGGCTCCTCCCACCCACCCTCTCCTGTCCCTTACGGGGTTTGCCTCTGTAGGGTCTCCCGCACAGAAATAGGAAGCTCAGGGGAAATAGTTTCTTCATGTGGCCCAGGGATGTGTGCCTACCCTCCAGAACTGACCACAGACAGCAGCTGGAATGCCCAAACTAGCCATCTGTTGTCTCTTCAAAGAGGAACCTCATCGGGTCAGACCAACGGTGTCCTTTCCGTACCAACATTGTGTGTTCCCACCAAGGCCAACTGGTCACCTCAGTATCCTGCTCTCCCATCTCATACAAGGTTCAGAGCTCTCCTCAAGTCAGGAAGCTGTGGAAGCAAGAAGTCTCTGGTGTTAAATAGTCCAGGGTCAAGAAAGCTGTAAATCAGAGTCAGGATTCCAGGGAGTCTTAAACAGTCCAGCGGCTGTAAATCTGATAAACACACTTTCTTAAGCTGAGCTGTCCAGAGGAAGACTGGAGTTGTACTCAGCAAGTTGTACTCAGCAAGGTGGCTGTGACCTCCTTATAGAGGCAGCATGTTTGGCCAATGCCCAGATCCCAGCTTGTATTGAGGGAGAGGATTCCACAGCTGTGCTCCTCCCGGTGCCTGGATTGTAGCCTCTCACTTCCTCTGCGGGGAATGCTCTGGGCCAGACACCTGAGCCTCTGCCTTTCTCTGCGACTGGGGGGCCTCTCCTCCAGCTCCTCTTCTTGCTCTGAACTCAGCCTGACCTACTGAACGGAAGGAGGACTTGGCTGGCTACCAGGTGTCTGCTGTGACTCCTGCACTGGAAAGTCTGATTCGTCTCCCAGTGAAGATGAACTCTTAAGGGGGGCACAACATCCAGCAGGAAGAAGCCCAGCAGCAGGACACAAAATTAGGCTCTTGAAAAGGGGCACTCAGAAAGGTGAATGTTGCCTTTGACTTGGAAGGTAATACAGAGCATTGGCAGCCAAATCCTCTATGAATTAAAGTCACCTGAGTTGATAGCCGTCACCAGCTAAAATCTGCATATTTACATTCTGCCCTATATTGTAAATTCTCTGGCTGGCTTACCATAAAATCAGGTTAAACCATTTAAATTTTAAACAGTAAAAATAATTGAAACATTCCAAAATGAATAGTTTAAGAGCTAAACAGCCTTGCTAGTATGATGATTTTGGCGAAACCCATTAGGCCTCAGAGGCTCTCCTGCCATACGGGGCATTGCTTTATCTATACCCCACATCTTTTTCTTAAGGCAAGGCACGCTGAGTGAAGCCAGTTCCCAAAAGTCTCCTGAAATGGATCTGTATTGTTTTCCAGTATGTTGTTTGCTGCCTTGAGTCTCATTGCTGGAGCAAAGGTGGGATATAAATAAACGTAATAATAGTAGCAACAACAGCAGCCACAGTTGCCCCGGCATCATTTTGGTCATTTTGGCTGCTCCTTTCTGCATCTTCCCAGCCCTGTCACCTTCCCTTCTTTGAGCTGAATAGACACCCTGCACTTTACGTCTTTCCTCCCAGGGCTGAATTCCCAGGCTGCTTCCTGCCCTGCTTACCTGCCTCTGGACCGGCTGAAGGTTCTCAGTGTCCTTTTTTCAGACTGGAGACAGTTTTTCAGTTACAGCCAGGCCAGTGCAAAGCAGAGCAGAGCAGTTGCTTCCCGCAGTCTGGACATGGTGTGCCTGTTATTGCAGTCCGTTCTTCCCAGAGGAAGACAACGGCAAAACTCTTCCAGATATTCCTTGCCTTGGGGTCCCAAAGCCACCCTGGGCCCTGCTCAATGGGGGAGGCAAGATAAAAGGAAAATAAGAAAACCCTATGACAGTAGTTCTTAACCTGGGGTCTGGGGACCCCTGGGGACCCACAGAGCCCTCACGGGGGGTCCACGAAGCCCTGCTGCTGGATGGCAACAGCTGTGGCAGCAACAGGGACTTCCCCAAAGTGTGGCTGAGTAGAGATTTGAATCCAGGGCCATTTCCGCACTAGACTGTTAATAGCGCTATGATTCCACTTTCAACATCCTATGGAATCCTGGGGTTTGCAGTTTCGGGAGGGGCCAGGCGGCCCCTCCCGAAACTGCAAACCCCAGGATTCCATAGGATGTTGAAAGTGGAATCATAGCGCTATTAACAGTCTAGTGCGGAAATGGCCTTGTCTCCAGAAACCTTCAATCAATCAATCAATCAATCAATCAATCTTTGCATATTTAAATACATATTTGAATATTTAAATCTAAATTTAAAGATTTAAATCTTGAGTAAAGCATTGGGGTCCCTGGCAAAAAACTATTTTTAGAGGGGATCTACAGTAAAGAAAAGGTGAAGAACCACTGCCTTATGAAATTCATGGGGTCCCCATAAATCAACAGGTGACCTGAAGGCACACACGTGTGAACACAGATAGCGCCACTAAGATCTCCAGCTGATTTCCACAGGTAGTGCCACTGAATCAGGCCTCCCATATCTTATTTTCATGTGAGGTTTTTTCATTTATTTCCTCTGAACTTCCTCCTGCAGGCTTCAGTCTCTTGTTCCAGCACCTCAAGAATGTCTTGATTCTGTCTTTGAATGCATGAATGAAATAAAGGGAGGGGAGAGCTTTGGGGGAAAAATACGTTTTCCGCACATTGTTGAACCTGCAATTGGGCTGATGCCAAACGGTTGCAGGAGTGGAAATTCTGAGCGCAGAGCTCCTATGCCGCATCCACACGCAGGCTTTGTGGTGCTGCTGCTGGTGGGGCAGCTGAGACATGGTTTTCCCCCAATCGGCTGAACTAAGCTGAGGTTCCACACAGCACTTAATATATGATCCAGCCCTCAGGTCGCTCTATAGCCATAACTCAGAGGCTGGTCCCACCTGCAATATTAATTAGCAGCTTCCTTCCTCCATGTGGCTTTCTGTCCCTTTTATTGCTTCCCGTTCAAGCAGTTGAAGAGCAGAGCTACAAATCACTCTTCAGTTGCACCAGTTGTTTTTTTTCCTGCAAGGCACCCTTGCCACACACACTCCTTTCTTTTACATAAAAATGGCAGGGAAAAGAAGCTAATTCAGGAACAGCAAAGTGTCAATTAATCCTTAATCCCCCCAGCCCTGCTGGAGAAGAAGCAGAGATCTGGTGCTGAGGTCAGTGTCTGGATTCTCTGTTAAAGAGCTGCCAGCAAGTGAGCAAATTTTGGGTATTCCAAGGAAAAGGGCTGGTGTGGTAGCAGCTCCCATTTCACAGGAAGCCTTCAGAACTTCTGGTGCTGGCAAAGTTTATTTGGAGTTCAAAGGCAGCTCGAAAGCCCCAGGGACGAGGCCGGGGCCGGGCGCCGCACCCTGCGGTTTCTATCCGTGGCCGCTCAAGCATCGCCGGCCCATTCGGGGAAACGGCTGCGCTTTTTGAAGCTCTGCCTTTACAAGAAATCCTGGGTTTGAATCTCATCCGAGCCAAGTGTGGGAAGCGCACTGGGCAAAGGTCCCAAGGGGTGCTGGGTGGTTTGGGTTGGGAGGGCAGGGAATTTTTCCCAGAATAGATTCCTTCAGCCGCCAACGGGCCACGTGCTCTTTCCCAAGGGACTCCTTCCACCCCCACAAGGATACTGGGGCACAACTCTCTGGATCCACCTTCTAGCTAGAAGCAATGGGGCAGGACCGAGGGTGCCTTATCCTCTCTCCTTGAGCAGCTGAGGAGGAAAAATTCCCTCATTTCACCTTGATCTGGGAAGAGCTCCTTTCACTACGGTTTCCGTCTAAGTAACGTACCATGCGTTAACTACTGAGTACAGTGCGCTCACGGCTCCTCAGCCAAACGCAGGTACAGTTAATTTCCAACCAGGAAAATAGATTCTCCGTACCTGTGTTTGGCTGAGGAGCTGCCCGCACCCCCCCAGCGCTGGTGAAAAGCCGGCTCCTCCGCGGCTCCGCGCTCGGACCAGAGGCAGCCTGACCGTCTAAACTCTTTGAAGGATTTGTTCAAAACGTAAGAGCGCGAGAGCAGCAGGCGCCCGCCAGCCGGCGAGCGACGGAGGCTCGATACACGCGAGCCTGGCGCCCCGATCCCCGGGAAAGGGGCGCACGCGGGACTCGGCCGCAAGACGGCGCAGCTGCGACGGGGGCCGGGATCGGCGCTCCCTGCGCCCCGCGGACCGGCCTGGCGGCGCCCTGCGAAGCGAACGCCGCGCTGGAGCGGCGGGGGGCGGAGCGCAGCACTCCCTCCGTATGGGAAGGGGCCGTTTTTCGAAACAAAGGCCGTGCTGTTGTCTCACCTCGCTGATCGTTCAGCAAAGGCAGCTTTCCCACGATTTTAGAGATCGTAGGCTCCCAGTTTGGCGCAGCGGTTTGAGCACTGGAGGCTGGAGTTCGATTCCCCTTTGCTCGGCCGCGGAAACCCACCGTGTGACCTTGGGCTCATCACACACTCTCGGCCCCAGGAAGCCCCGTGATAGGATTGCCTTGGGGTTGCCGTAAGTCGGAAACGCAACAACAAAAACGACGAGGCTTTCTCGGTGGCGGCAGCGTGAGGCCATTCTCTGTGCTGACGGAGGGGCTGTTCGCCACAGGGAATGACAACGCTCGCCGCGGCTTCTCCTCTTCTTCTGTAGCCCGGCCGAAGTTTTGCCGGCCTGGCTGTCTTTTCCAGAGCCCGGGGAGCGAGAACGGTCACCCCCCCCCCTCAAGGGGCGAAGGCCGGGGCGCCAGGGAGTCCACGTTGGCCCTCCTTCCCGGGGAGGGAGGGGCTCTCTCGCAAACCCCCCGCCCCCGACAGACCTCCTTCCCCCGCAGACAACCTGAGCGGTGCCTGGCAACCGTGGATGCCCCCCGCCCCGAGGGCAAGTAAGACTATCTGGCTCACCTGGCCTTGGATCCTTAACGCCCCTGTGTCTGCACGTGCCTTTGAGTTGCCTGCCAACTTACGGCAACCCCATGAGTTTCATAGGGTTTTCTTAGGCGAGGAATAGCCGCAACACCGGGTCTTTGTTGGTAGTCTCCCATCCGAGTACTAAACGGGGCTGACCCGGCTTAGCTTCCAAGATCAGAGGGGATCCGACGCCATTAGGGCATTGAGCCCTACGTATATGCCTTCGGGTTACCTGTCGACTTAGGGCGACCCCACGAATTTCATAGGCGAAATACAGCCTACAGCCCGTGGAGTTTGTTGGCCGCCTCCCGTCCGAGCACCAACCACGTACCTTCCAACATTTCACAGAGGAGAACTGGGACGCGTGCGGCCGGGCGACATCCCAGCGTGGCCGAGGCGGCAAAAGTTAATGAGGAGGAAGAAGGGCCGAGCGGGGAGGGGCTGCAGGGGGCTGCTCCTGCCTGGGCCTCCTGGGAAGGCCAAGATTCTGCCCCCTCCCCTCCCCTGATAAATTAACTGAGGGCAAAGTTCTTTTGCACTTTGAATTCAGATTGCAGCAATTGAAGTAAGCGGAGGAAAAAAGGAGGGAAGGAAGAAGAGGAGGCAGGATATAAGTTAATTAACTAAAAGAAAATAAATAATAATAAGTTAACTCTTTCCTCTTGGGGTGCAGCCTGTCCCTTCTGCCTTTTGTGATAATCAAAGCTCAAATAAAATGGTTTCTTTCGGATTGCGTCTCCCGTTATCCCCCAACAGTGGCTGTGGAGCCTTGGCCTCGCGGGAGCGACAGTCAGCAGGGTGACTTTGGAAGGAAGCGGGACAGGACCGAAGGGTAGCCAGAGGGGATGCTGGGATGAAAGCGCCCCTCTCACCGTGGCTTCTTCTGGAGCCAGAGTGCAGCTCTCGTTCGTGGCAAACGGTCTTGCTGAGAAAATCCTGCTACAGGGTCGCCTTAGGTCCTCCATAAGTCAGAAACGACTTGAAGGCACGCAACGACAAGAACGAGGAAAGAAGTTGGAAGAGGGGGAAAGAAGGAGGCAGGAGGGGCAGGCAAAGCCTAGAAGGAGATAGGAGGGCGGGACAGCTGGGCAGCCCTTGGGTGGAGGCCAGGAGGGAGGAAAAAGGTAGCCAGGGCCCCAAATCTGGCAAGACCTGCTGTTACAGCCATCACTTCCCCACAGAGCAGTTGCATTGGGGGTGTTGCTTCTGTGGGGACAGTCGTAACAGAAGACTTTATCCACCCAAAAGGTGACGCTCCCGTGCATCTAATGGGTACAGGGTTGCCAGACCCCAGGAGTCGGCCCTGAGTCTCCAGTTTGGGTGGGCTCAGCTCTGGGCAAGAGGGAAGGGATGGGGATGTACAACTCAGCCAGGAGAACAGAATCTTGCCACGAGCTGTGAGGATTAGTTGATTTGTAGCTTCTAGCTGCAAAAAATGTTCAGGGTGGGAAGGGTGTCTACGTATTTACTTGGGTGGGTTCCTCCTTCCGTTCCAGGGCCATTTCCACATTACACTCTTATAGTGCCGTTATTCCACTTAGAATAACGTTATTCCGCGTTATTCCAAACCCCAGGATTCCATAGGATGTTGAAAGTGGAACAGTAGCGCTATAAGGGTGCAGTGCGGAAAGGCCCCAGGACTCACCCTCTGCTCTGGATCCACCTTCTAGCTAGAAGCAACGGGGCCGGACCGAAGGTGCCTTATCGTCTCTCCTTGAGCAGCTGAGGAGGAAAAATTCCCTCATTTCACCTTGATCTGGGAAGAGCTCCTTTCACTACGGTTTCCATCTAAGTAACGTACCATGCATTAACTACTGAGTACGGTGCGCTCACGGCTCCTCAGCCAAACGCAGGTACAGTTAATTTCCAACCAGGAAAATAGATTCTCTGTACCTGTGTTTGACTGAGGAGCTGTGCGCACACTGCAGTCGGTAGTTAATGCATAATACTCCATTTGTTTGTTGCATTTATCTGCTGCCTTTCTCCCGGTAGGGGACCCCATGTGGCTCACAAACATCCCCAAAGGGCCATTCCTGGGTCTCAGGTTTTGGCCCAGAAATTTCAGGGCCTGGGACCATCCTAAACTGCCAAACCTGCTTAAGGAAGAAGGAGGGGTCCAGCCCGTCGTCTTGGGCCCAACAGTCCATGGTGTTGCCCCTCTGGCTCTGCTTGAGGTGCAGATCCGAGCTGTGGAGCGAACAGGAGGAGGCCAGTGGCTAATGCATGCAACATGAGGAAGCCGATGGCTAATGCATGCATTGGGAGAAAGGATGGGAGGCAATGTGCAGGGGAGGAAGACTGGAGGGAAGGCAAACCTCCAAAGACAAACCTCTGCGCCGGGGATGGGCTAATCACGCAGCCCTCTAGGGGTTCCAGTATCCTCCAGCATTGGCTCTGATGGGAGTTGCAGTCCAAGAGCAACAGGAAGGCCACAGGGCTCCTACCCTGGATCTAGTTTCTCCACCCTGCTAAAGCATTCAGACAGTAACTTTCCAATAGGCAGGACTCCTTGGGAACTTAATTTTGCTGGACGTATTTGGGGCTGCCCTCGACCTCTGAAAGAGAGCATGCGCCCAACTGGACCACCCAGACCACTGTCCAGTCTACTGACCACGGTGAGTCCCCCTTGCTCCGCTTCGGTAGGACTAACTCCCCTGTTCACTGTGAAAGGGGGGGCAGCTAATAACAGGGGTAGCTGTGCTCTCTGCAGTTTGGAGGGAGTCCTCAAACCACACACACACACACACACACACGTTGAGGGAGAAGAGCCAAGCCAAGCCTCGAAATGGCTCAGACGCCTCTTTCGGAAGCCAAGCTTTGCAAAAACAGCTTTTCTATCTCTCTGTCTCTGGCAGGGTGGAGCAGAGCAGAACAAAACAAAAATAGATCTGCAGGCGGCTCCCTTTCCCTCCCTTTGTACACTTTTCAAGCACAGAGTGCCATTCCACCCATCCTGTTTTCTCCCCCTTGCAGTCACACATGAAAGGTGCGTGCATGCGTGTACATGCATGCAAGAGAGCAGGAGTGGGGGTCTGAGGAAGGCGAGGGGGAGATGGAATGCGAAAGGACCAGATGAGACAGTGCTTTGGAAGTGTTGGTGATGATGCAAAACATCCTGGCGCTAGGAGGCCACATCAAGACACAGAATGGGATTAAACACCAGTGCTTGCTCTCCCCTGCTCCTCACGATGGCTTTGCGTCCAATTAATTCTTTTTTTAAAAAACTGTAATTTTTTTCTTTATTATGAATGAAGCCTAGCAGATGACTTAAAGCAAGATACCATACTGCTTCAGGACGTCTGTATATTTTGCAATCTTGCTCTCCTCATTTTTCTCTGCCTGCTTCCGGAGTTTCATCAGCTGCTTCTTCTTTGCCTAAAGGATCTTGGCCTTCTGCTTCTGTTTCTCCTCTAGGGTGGCCGTGGCGGCCTGATGCTTCCACCCGACTTCGTGGGCAAGGCAACCTGGATAAGCAAACCTGCATGTGGGCTTGAGGCGGACCGCTTTCAGAGCTGCAGCGACCCCCATCCGCTCGCGCTTGTCATAAGGAGGGGGAATGCCGTCAAAAACCCTTAGCCTTTCCAAGGCAACCTGACCACGTTTAGTCTTGTGGGGGAACATTCCCCCCACTGTTCTCCAGAAGATTTGGCTGGGGGCACGGGCGTGGCCAGGGCCACGGGAGCAGTTGCTGTTCATACGCTTGTGCAGGAAAGCAAAGCATTTCAATTTATTTGCAGTAAAAGTGGCCAGATGTCTTAATACCTTCACAGTGGACAACCACAACCGCAACCTAATAGGACCTCCTTAGCCGCGATGGCTGTCGGGGGACCGAGGAAGTGGCCACATCCGTCAATCACCAACACCTTCGGCTCCGCCCATGGCTGCTTCTCTGCAGCCACATAAGAAAGATCGTATTTCCAAATTAATTAATTCTGTGTGTGTGTGTGTGTGTGTGTGTAGAAGCTCCTGTGCAGGAAATATCAAAATTGTCGCTGAAACTCACTGGGTGACCCTGGCCAGCCATGCTCTCTCTCAGCCTGGCCTACCTCACAGGGTCATTGTGAAGTCTCAGTGAAGAAGAGGAGCGCCAATGGCACCACCTTCATTTACCTCCTCAGAGGAGAAGCAGGATATAGTTTCTGGAGCAGCTGAAAACAAGCCCGCTCCCTCCTTGACATGACGTCCCTTCAAATATTTAAACATGGCTATCATGTCCCCTCTTAACCTTCTCTTCTGCAGACTAAACATCCCCAGCTCCCTCAGCTGCTCCTCATAGGGCTTCATGGCTTCCAGACCCTTCGCCATTTTGGTCGCCCTCCTCTGGACACGCTCCAGCTTATCAATGTCCTTCTTGAATTGAGGTGCCCAGAACTGGACACAGGCTTATTCCAGATGAGGTCTGACCAATGCAGAATAAAGTGGTACTATTTACTTCCCTTGATCTTGAGTCCTGTGCATTCAGTGCAAGGGGCTGGCTAGTGAAGTGAAGGCAAGTGAATGCCCCGGGGTAAAAATAAACAAACTACAGACACCCCATATTGAAATCCTGAGGCCATTATCACCACCGCCAATACCATCATCCTCACTTTCATCCTCGTCTTGAGGGAACAGAACAGAATAGAAGCCCTTGAACTGGAGGAAGAAAGAGGGGCTGAGAATCAAGGGAGAAAAGTTAAAATCGGAAATGTAAACGTTTAAAAATGAAGAGATCTGACAGGAGAAAGCAAGGAGAACAAGAAGAGGGCCAAGGCAGACAGCCTCGAAATTCTTAAAATGACTCCCAAATACTTTGCTCCGAATGGGGTGGATGAAGATCTTTGAATGTTTCCGTCAACTTTGGACAGTGGGTGGAGGACAGCAAAATGTTGGGAACCTTCTTAGGAGGATTGCATTAAATTCTCCTCTCCCAAGGAACAGGCAGAAATAGATTTCTTAGGCCATTTCCACACTAGGCTGTTATAGCGCTATGATTGCACTTTCAACCTCCTAGGGAATCCTGGGGTTTGCAGTTTCGGGAGGGGCCAGCCAGCCCCTCCCGAAACTGCAAACCCCAGGATTCTAGAGGAGGTTGAAAGTGCAATCATAGCGCTATAACAGCCTAGTGCAGAAATGCCCTGTGTGTATCTGCCTTTGAGTCATCCGTTGACTTACGGTGGCCCAATGAGTTTCATGTGGTTTTCTCAGGTGAAGAACCCTCAGAGGCGGCTTGCCAGTTCCTTCCTCTGCAATACAGGCTACTGCACAGCATGTGGGCTTCCTTGGCAGTCTCCCACCCAAGTATTAACCAGGGGGACCCTGCTAGGCTTCCCGGATCAGACGGGGTCTGGTGCCTTTAAAGTAGTTTTTCAAAGCTTCTTAAAAACTGATTCAGCTCAAGCTGAGCCCTTCCTTGGTTTAAGACAATCCCCAAAATCCTCCTGGAGCTGGGAAATCTACTACCAGGGACAGTTAGAGATGCCAATGCAGGACTCCACTCTTACACAAATGCATACCCAGCAGTGTTACCCTGATTTCCGGGGGTCCCGGGAGGGACACCTAAATGTGCTCAAATAACGGGGAGGGAATTAGCCAATAGCACTAGTTAGCAATGCAAGAGGCAGGGTGACGTAGCGAGATCTTGAACCCTATGTCTACGGGGTCAGGCCGAGTCAATCATAAGGCAGAAGTTAATAATAATAAATGTTTTACTGAAATACAGTCAAACACGTGTATGCAACACACTCACACGAAGAACTATAGAAATAAAAGGTAGGAGTTGGATAGAGGGATTTTGAGAGGAGGTTTGGTATGGGAAATACTATACCTGTCCTGAAGCCCGGTAATAGCAAAGAAGCCGGGGAGCATGGGTTCTCAGCACGTGGAGGCTCAAGGGAGGCTCGTCAAACGGAGAGACGGCAATTCGGGAGGCAAGTCACGAGCGATCCAACGAGATGCTCGAAGTCAGGGGTTCTTATAGGGAAAATTGTGGCCGCGGGCTAGGCCATACTTGGGGATAACAATGAGTTTCGGGCTGGAGACAAAGCCTCCGAAAGGTCAGTACTTTAGATGATTGAATTATGACAGCGTTGTCAATGCCGTAGCCAGTATGCAAACGCGGAGCGCTTGAGAGTTGTATCGTCCGCTCATCAAGCTGCCTGCGCGGGGCAGGGGGTCCTTTGTAAGTAGCGTGCACACATAAGGTGGTACTTGCCTCGAGGTCTCCTGAAGCTGCATTCCGCAATGACTGGCCTGCCTAGGTCGGGATGTGAACGGTTCGGCCATTGTCGGCCGCGCCTGTGCGCGTGCTTGTCCGGGGGCCTCGCAGGCACGTGGAGAGGAATGGGTGAAGAAGGCCAAATTATTGATATCAAATGATATCTTAATATCCCACAAGCTTGGCCTAGAAACAGCGGTAACAGCAGGAAGGAGGAAGTCCAGCTATCTTCCCTGTTGACCTTTCTGGCTGGCACATTAAAATCCAGTGGACTATTCTGAGCCCATCCATCATAGCTTTGCTTTATTTTAACAAAGAGGGACAGAAAAAGTCACCCCAAGTGCTTGGATTTTAGGGCCTTCAGTTAGCCTTCAGTTCATGGATGCTCACGTTCTCCTCAGGAAAGCCACCCTTCTGTCCGTCCGTCCGTCCGTCCGTCCGTCCGTCCGTCCTTCCTTCCTTCTCCTTCTCTCTTTTCCTCCCCCTCTCCCCCGCCCCTGCATCCACAGGATAGCCTCCATAAACCTGAGCTCCCCCCCCCTTAATTAGTGGGTAACCCAGTTTGAGAGCCAGTATGCGGTGGTTTGAACATTGGACCCTGGAGACCGGTCATGGAAACCCAACGGGGTGATACTGGGCAGCCACACATTCTCAGCCCCAGAAAACCCTGTGGTAGCTTTGCCTTAGGGAAACGACTTGAAGGCACACACTGACAACAACCCAATGAGATCTTTAACAAGAGTTCCACTTTTGTGGTTCGCCCTTTCTCCTCACGTCTTCACTTAATTAATAGGATGTTCCCGCCTAAGATGCAGCTCTCCCTGCAGTTCAGGCTTCTCCCCTTGTTGGCTTCCAAAACACCTTTGTTTTATTCCCACCTCGTACCTAAAGGCTTCAGAACCCGCCTGATCTTGGACACTAAGGTCATTTCCCCACTAGCCTGTTATAGCACGATGATTCCACTTTCAACAGAGCTACTGTCAGGTGGATCTGTAACTGGTTGACTGACCGTTCCCAAAGGGTGCTCACCAATGGCTGCTTTTCATCCTGGAGAAAAGTGACCAGCGGGGTGCCACAGGGTTCTGTCCTGGGCCTAGTGCTGTTCAATATTTTCATCAGTGACTTGGATGAAAGAATAGAGGGCATGCTCATCAAATTTGCAGATGATACCAAATTGGGAGGGGTTGCTAATACGCCAGAGGACAGGATCAAAATTCAAAATGACCTGGACAGATTGGAGAGCTGGGCCAAGGCTAACAAAATGAAATTCAACAGAGAGAAGTGTAAGGTCCTGCACTTAGGTAGAAAAAATGGAATGCAGAAATATAGGATGGGGGACACGTGGCTGGATGGCAGTACGTGTGAAAGGGATCTAGGAGTCCTAACAGACCACAAGCTGAACATGAGTCAGCAGTGTGACGCGGCAGCCAAGAAAGCCAATGCAATTCTCGGCTGCATCAATAGGAGTATGGTGTCTAGATCCAGGGAGGTACTGGTACCACTCTACTCTGCTTTGGTTAGACCTCGTCTTGAATCCTGTGTCCAGTTCTGGGCACCCCAATTCAAGAAGGACATGGTCAAGCTGGAGCAGGTCCAGAGGAGGGCGACCAAAATGGTGAGGGGCCTGGAAGCCCTGAAGCCCTATGAGGATAGACTTAGAGAGCTGGGCATGTTCAGTCTGCAGAAGAGAAGGTTAAGAGGGGACGTGATAGCTATGTTTAAATATTTGAAGGGATGCCATGTAGAGGAGGGAGAGGGCTTGTTTTCTGCTGCTCCAGAGACCAGGACAAGGAGCAATGGATTCAAGCTGCAGGAAAGGAGATTCCACCTGAACCTCAGGAAGAACTTCCTGACGGTCAGGGCTGTCCGGCAGTGGAATCTGCTGCCTCGGAGTGTGGTGGAGTCTCCTTCTTTGGAGGTTTTTAAGCAGAGGCTGGATGGCCGTCTGTCGGGAGTGCTTTGAGGGTGTTCCTGCATGGCAGGGGGTTGGACTGGGTGGCCCCTGGGGTCTCTTCCAACTCTACATTTCTACAATTCTATGATTCAACATTCTCCGGAATCCTGGGGTTTGCAGTTTTGGGAGGGGCCAGCTGGCCCCTCCCAAAACTGCAAACCCCAGGATTCCAGAGAATGTTGAAAGTGGAATCATCGCGCTATAACAGTCTAGTGCGGAAATGGCCCAAGTAGGGTCAGCCCTGGCTAGTACTTGGATGGGAGACTGCCAATGAATACCAGGCTATATTTCAGAGGAAAGAACTGGCAAAAACATCTCTGAGGGCTCCTTCTGAAAGTCCTGTGAAATTCATGGCTTCACCATTAAGTCAACAGTTGACTTGGGGGCACACACACACACACTCCTCTCCAAAAGTATCTCGCAATAGCCCCAACCTCTTCTTTCCCACTGAGATCACCATGCAACTTTGAAAATAGCCTGCTTTCATTTTTCTCTCTAGCCAACTCCGCGCTCTCACAGGCTTCTTTTGGACTGGCATTTTATTTATTTACTCATTTTGCCCCTCCCTCTGTGGGATAAATACACTCACCCTATTTACTATGCAATTTCTCCATATTTAGCTATCCCTCTCCTTTTTAAATGCTCCTGGTCTTTCATTTTCTTGTTCCTGATGTCTCTTGGATGGAGCATGCTAATTCCCCTGAAGTGTGGTTGCAATTCGTTTTAATCTCCCCCAAATAAACCAGCCCCTGCCTCCAGGGACCGTGTTGTCTGTGGGCTCTGGCTTGCTTGCTCAGGGGGTGTGAGACCCTCCTCCCCGCTGCCCTCCGAGTTCAGCTCTGTGTGCTTCGGCTACATTTATGGAGGGCGCCCGCCGCCCTGCAGCTGGAGCCTCTTTCCCCGTCCGGCCCCACGGCAGGAGTTCAGCCACCGGGGAGGAAGCACCGGGGCCCCCACCCTGCCTGTGTTGTTCTGTGTGGGGCAGGCAGAGCGGCTCCCTTCTGGCTCCTGCCCTCTGCCCTCCGTTTCCTTCCCCCAGAGGGAGGCAGGGAGTTCTGGCTAATAGAGGAAGAGATAGGAAGGCAGAACAGCTGGACGGATGGAGGCCTTCTCCCAAAAGCAGAGAAAAAAACTGGAATGAAACTTCCTCAAAACCACAAGAGGCGGAGGAGAAACCACACCTGGCCAGTGCAGGGTGCCAGAACGAAAGGCGAGAGCCCCGTGACCAAAGGCCTCTCCGGCACGGCAGTCGGTTCCCAAGCCAGGCAGCCAAATGAAATCCCAAGCGAGGGCAACCAGTCTGTCCACACACACACACACACACACACACACACACCATACCGGTGTTTCCCTGTACTGACACATGGGGGTGGCATCTAACACTGGAAGAAGCACCTAGCCATCCTGACTGGAAGCATTCCTCCAAAGCAGGCCCCTCGAGGTGGTCATCCGAGATCTGTGCAGTGTTCCCACGGCTTCTCCCCAAACCTGTGGAACTCTCCTCCACTGGAGACGTGCCAGAGCCCAAGCCTAGGCAGTCACACTCTTTTGAGCTGGGCACAAGGCCTGAGCCGGTCCCCAGATCTGCCCTCTTTCTTCGTCTTTCTTTGCGTATCCATTCATTTATTTATGAAATATTTATTTTGAACTCTCCAGAATGGCTTTGAAAATAGCAAGCATTGCACACTTCCATAAATTAAAGTCCTTTCAAAACACTAAAGTTGTACCAGAAGCTATGAAACTATAGAGCAAGAAACATAGCAAGAAGAACACGCAAGAGCTGAGAGTGAGGGAGGGGTAACAATAACAGTCAGTCAAAGAGCCATCAGCGAGCTCATAAAACGGCAGCCGGCTGGTAAAACAGCAAGCGGGCAGAAGCTGTAAAGCCACTGAACCGGCCCTGACGGGGCTCTGGGGGTCTTCATCCACTGCTGGGCATTAGCGGCCACCAAGGGAGAAGGGCGCCTGGGGGGAGTCAAGTACGAAACTGCCAGTGTCCTTCCTCCCCCCTGCCCTGGGACACTCTTGTGGAGGGAACGCAGGTGGGAATGTGGCACGAGGTTGCGGTCCTGGGATTTCGAGGAGGAAATTGTAAGGAGCTGAAAAAGGCACAAAAGGCAGGGGGCAAAATGGTGAAGGGACCGGAATCCCTCCCTTATAGGGAAAGAAGACCGTGGGCCCTCCTCAGCCTGTCCACAGAGTCCCAGAGACCTTCTCATCTCTGAACCCCACTTGCTGGTGGGGCACCAAGGGCTGGAGGGAGCCCTTGTCCTGCTGTCCTGCTGGGAGGGGGTTCAAGTACCACAGAATCATGGAAGAGACCCCAGGGGCCACCCAGTCCAACCCCATTCTGCCACGCAGGAAGACACCATCCAAGCGCTCCCAACAGATCGCCATCCAGCTTCTGCTTAAAAACCTCCAGCCTTGGGGTCTTGGGGTCACACCCAGCCTCAGAGCCCTTGTGCTCTGCCGGTTGTTGTTCCTTCCGGTTTACTCCTTAGAATCCTTGAGTCCTAGAGTCGGGAGAGACCCCAAGGGCCATCCCGTCCAACCCCGTTCCGCACGCAGGGAGACCCAGTTCCAAGTCCTCCCTTTGACAGACGGCCATCCAGCCTCTCTTTGTAAACCCCTGCTGCTTGGCAGCATATTCCACTGTGGAATGGCTCTAGCCACAGGAGGTTCTTCCTGATGTTTAGATGGGCTCTCTTTTCCTGAAATTTGAAGCAATTTCACCATGGTCTCCTAGTCTCTGGAGCAGCAGAAAACAAACTTGTTTCATCTTCACTATGACATCCCTTCAAATACTTAAGCGTGGCTATCACGTCACCTCTTAACTGTCTCTTCTCCAGGATAAACTGCAACTTAACCCCAACCCGTTCCTGGGGTTTTCTTGACCAGATTTCCTATTCTGAGGAGGTCTGCCACTGTGACCTTCATCTGAGGCTGCAAGGGGCTGGCCTGCCCAAGACCACCAAGGGGTCTTCCACGGCCGGGCGTGGATCTGAACCCTTGCCTCCTGGCGTCCGTGTCCAACAGTCCAACCACGTTTCCTCTCCCAGAGATGTATTCAAAGGGACTCTGCCACCACGGGCTTCCTCTCAGTGCGGGAGGATGTGACCTGCTGGGTTTCCAGGGCTGAGCAGGGATTCGAACTCTGCTCTCCCAGCGTCACAGTCCAACATACAGACTGGCAGGGGTGCTTTATCCATTTGACTTTTCAGACATAACGCATAGGGCATATGAAAATTTTAGGGCCGGCAGAAACAGGATTTTAGAGGCTGAGAAAACATTCCTAGTGGTACGTGGAGCAGGGCAGGAACCGAATCCAAGAGTGCCCGGGCCTACGAAAACCTTAACGTGGTCCCGGAAACAGGGGCCCTTTCACCCTACACGCTTATAGCGCTATGATCGCTCTTGGACTGCCTTGGTTCTATGCTACAGAACCCCGGGATTTGCTGTTTAGGTTGAGGGGCGTTTAGAGTTCTCGGCCAGGGAATTCTAGTGCCTCCCCAAACTGCAAACCCTGGGATTCCAAAAAAGGGAATTCCAGTTAAACTGGGGTCCCAGCGCTCCAACCGCATAGCTTGGAAGGGCCTCAACTAGGCTGGCTTTTCCCTGGAAAAGTCTCCACCAGGGCCTTCCTCCGAGGCTGGGGGAGTGTGACTCGCCGGGGGGGGGGGCAAGGGCTGCGGTTGTTGCCTCTACCACCCGGGGGCGCCCCCGGCTCTCCGGGCCCCGCAGCCCTGCGCCCCGGCGGATGCGCGGCTCTGGGTCCCGGGCGCAGAGAGCGCGCAGGGCGAGGGCGCCGGAGAAGCGGCGGGAGGAGGAGGGGGAGGGGAGGGGGAGGCTGCCGCCCCGACCCAAGCCCCCTCCCCGAGAGAGAGCTTCTCCCCGCCACTCCCAGCTCCTGGGGCGGCCCCGGCCCCTCCCGGCGGCTCTCCTGCCAGGAAAGTGCCACTGGGCTGAGTTGTGGCCAGGAGCGGCGCCCCCCCCCGGAAAAAAAAAGCCCTCTTTCCAGATACTTTCGCCTTAAAAGGGAACGTGGCCGGACTGGGACGGCGCCGCGGCTGCCAGAACTGATCCGAGCCAGGCCCGGCGGAGGGGGGACGGGGGGGGGAACAAACAGAAAGCGCGCGAGGAGCCCCCCCCCCGCCTCCAGGGGGAAGAAGGAAGGGGAGGGAAGGAGGGGCGGGGGGCGCACGGAAAAGCCCTGGGCCCTGGGGAAGAAAAGCGCGACCCCAGGGCAAGCCACCCCCTCGGTCTGCTGGAGGGAGGGAGGGAGGGAGGGGGTCTGGCCCCCAGAAAGAGCTGGGTGGGAATGGGAATTGTCCCCTCCCCCCAAAAAAACCTCTGGGATTGTCAGCGAGAGGATCTTGCAACCGCCCCCCCGCCACTAGGGCCCCTGCTCCCGGCGCCCCCACATCGGCTTCACTCTTTGGGCTCCCCTTCGCAGCCCACTCGGAAAATCCCGGTCCTGCGAGAAGCAAGCCACCCACCCACCCCTTTCGCCCCCGTCCCCCCCTCCCAGCCCGAGGGACTGCTCCTTCGGCGCCGCATTTAAAGCCCCCGCCCCACTCGGAGAGCCCCCCGGCCCCGAGCCTCGACACTGGCACCCCCGCCCCGAATTCCCAGTCTCTTGAGGAGCGGGGGGAGCAGTCTTGACTTCCAAGCCCCGAAGAAGTTATTCGGAGGCAGCTAAAAATAGCCGGAGAGGGGGAGAGGGAGAGGGAGAGCGGCGGGGAGGAAGAGACCGGCCCGGGGTGGGGGACCTCCAGCCTGCGGGACCAGCCGTCCTGCCCGGCGTGGCCCCCTCCCCTAGGCCTGCTCGGGGGTCTTTCGGGTGGGAGTCCCCGGCCCCGTCTCCCTCTCATTTCTTGCTTTAGGAACCGCAGGCGGGGGAGCGAGGGGGACGGAACCCCCCCTTAAGCCCCCCTCCCTCCCTCGCCTGTAACCGGAGCTGCGCCTTCTCTTCCGCGGCGGCGGCGGGCGGATGCTGGGGGGGGGGCTCTCCTCGGCTGCAAACGCCTCCCGCCGAAGCCCAGGGTACAGCACGGGGGGGGGCATTCTCTCCTCTGCCAATCGGAGCCTCCGCCCCCCCACGGGCCTTGCGGTGCCCCCGTCCACGGGGGGCCTCCCACGGGCCACGTCCAGCGTGGGACCCGGAGGGAGGGGGCTGGATCCCGCTGACCACCCCTCCCCTCCCTCCCCCGGCAAGGCCGGCCGCTGTCAGCAGGCCCCAGACAAAAGCCCCGGATGGAGGGGAGCCCCCCCCCCCGGGTGGAGGCCGCCTCCTCCTCGCCATCGTCATCATCATCATCATCACCCCCAGAAGCAGCCGCGCCCCAAGAGGGAAAGGCCGCTGTGGCCGTTGCTGCTGCCCCCGGCCCAAGGGGAGGTCTGCTTTTCTGCCCCCAAGCAGCCGAGCCCCCCCTCCAGCCTCCTGTAGGAGGCTGGCCAAAGTCAATTCGCCGCCTGAGGCAAAGAGCGAGGCAGGACACCCCTCCCTCCCACCCTGTGCACAAAGTAAGAATAATAAGGAAAATGAGGGAAGAAACACTGCTACTGTCTTTACTCGGAGCCCCCTCTCACCCTTTCCCCCAAAACAGAGACTCAAAGTGTCTTACAAATAGTACAGTTTAAACGAACAGAGCACCCTCTCAGTGCCTTCTCCCTGAAAACCTTCCGTTCTAAAAGCCTGTCTGGATAAAAATCGTCTCTGCCTGCCGACAGAAGGAGGCCAAGGAAGCAGCGGTTCCCAAGGGTGGGAGGGAGGGTCAGAGCCTGGGGCAGCCACGGAAAAGGCCCTCTCCCCTGGAGAGACTGAATGGGGGGCTTGCTTGGACTGGATGCCCTGAAGACTTCCAGGGAAGGCCCTTTCCTCCTCCGCCCCTTGCCCCATGGATATCATGCACGCGCCTGCACTGTGACGCTCCGTGACGCTCTGTGGAAGCCCCCATCTCTGGCCGGCTGAGCCCCTCCCCACTCGGTGACCTCACTCTCCTTCTCTCCATGACATCATCACCACCAGAGGAGGAACCTGAGCCAAAAGTGAGGTCACCAGGGACAGGCGCCAACCCAGGTTTCCCTGTGTTGCTCCCCCGGCTCCATTTCGGCCTCTACGCCTTGCAAACCCAACGGGGCCGGGGGAGCCTTTCCTTTCCTTTGCTGGGCTCTGAGGGCTGGGCTGGGGCACCCGTCCATCCAGGGTAGCCTTTGGAGGGAGGAATGCAGCCATGCACCTCTCTCTCTCTCTGTCTGTGCGTGAGAAAGAGGCTGCATCTTCCTCGAACCACAACGCAGGGGCTGGAGCTGGAGGAGACCTCCAGGGCCACCCAGTCCAGCTCCTTTCCGCAGTGCAAGGAGACACAATCCTTCCTCTCTTTGAAAACCTCCAAAGAAAGAAATTCCACCACACTCTATGGAGGCAGCAGGGTCTCCCGCTGCCAAGCAGCCGTAATGCTCAGGAAGCTCTTCCTCGCGTTTAGTGGAACCCTTTCTCCTGGAATCTGAGTCCGTTGCTCCACAGCAGCCGAGTCTCTGGAGCCACAGAAAACAGGCTCGCCTCCCCCTTCCGTATGACATCCCTTCAAATATTTAAGCACGGCTCTCCTGTCGCGTCTTCACCTTCTCTCCTGCAGGCTAAACATTCCCAGCGCCCTAAGCTGCTTCTTCCGGGGCTCAAGTTCTCTTTCTGCAGACAGTCTGCGTGCGCGCGTGCATGTGTGTTATCTGCGGCAGGGCTTAACTTGCTGTGGCGAAATGCTTGGGGCGCAGCGTTGTCCCTCTGAGCCAGGCCAAAGGGCAGCATCTTCTGGGATTCCACCCTGCCCGTGTCTCCCCCCGCCTGCCTCCCCCTCACCGGGACCCCGGAGCGACTCCCTCCACAGCCGCCCAGCGAGGGAGCCCTGAGCTGGCGGGGAGCCCGGACATGGCATGCGGGGAGGGAGGGGGCAGAAGGTAGAGGAGCGTGTGACCGGAGGGTCTTACAGGGGACACGGGGTGCCCGGCGGGAAGGGCGGGGGCATGGGGCTCATGCCACTCTGCTCCAGGGCCCAGTGCGGGAAGAGGCTCTGGCTGGCGGAGGCTTGGCGGGCTGCGAGCCACAGAGCTCATCTGATCCCAAAGACTAGGAACAGGCGGCTTGTGGGGAGCAGCCAGCTTCCCACAAGCCACTATTTTCTGTGCCAAGCACTGAAATGCTGCCTCTGAGCATGCAAAGAATGCACAGTCTTCCTGCCCTGCCCTCCCCCATTCTTAGGCAAGCCAGAGGGTGTCCCCTTTCACCCCATTCCACATCTTGTGTACCATTTCTTAGCTGCGCAGAGGGCATAAGTTCGAAAGAGGCCGTTCCCCAGCATGGAAACACGTTGAGGGGGAAACAGCCCCCCTGCATTCCCGGTGGGCAGGGTGAAAACTGCCCCCTTCCCTGCCGGTAGGTCAGGCCAGAGGGGAGCCAGTGTTCCCAGGGTGTGGCTGGAGGAAGGGGGCCTGAGGGACTGAAATAAACCACTGGAATTTAAAACCCCCAACCCACTTTGTACACAACACCCACAGGACGGACGAAAGGTGTGTGGGCTGAAGGAAATCCACAAGCTGACCCCTCCCAGGTTTTGCCAAATCCTGTGGAAAAACTGGATCTGAGGGGCCTCACCACCAAAGGGTAAGGGGCTTGGCAGTTTGAGCTCTGCTCTGTGTGCAGGGATCCAAGAAGGAGGCCTGCTTCTACACACACCCCAACACATTCTCTGTGCGTGTGCACACATTCTCCTTTTGGGCCAAATATTTCGCCCCAAGAGAAAAGTCAGGCTTGTGTCTGCTGGCAATTCCCAGCTGGAGGAAGCGTTGGGTCTTGCATCTCTCCCTCTTTCTCTGGCCGGCGTGGCTTGTCGTTCCCCCCACACACAGAACAGGCCAGCAGGACAGAGGAAGTGGGGGGTGGCTGGCTTGGCGTACCCTTCCCTCCCCCCCCACACAACTAATGGCATTTACAGAGACTGGCCGGCCAGTGGCTGCCAGACAGGGCCTGGATGGCTGGCCAGTCTCAGTGTGAAGATGAGCAACACAACAACAAGGAAGGGTGCCTGTTAGGGGTGGGGAAGAGAGAGAGAGAGGGGGGAGGCTTGGTGGGCCCCCAGGATCTCCCCACTCCAAGAACCTCTTCCCCAGAACTGAGGGGAAGAGATAGAGCTTGGCTGTGAAGACAAGGGTGTCCCTGCAAGACCCCCTCCCCACAGACTGCCCTTCCCCAAATTCTGTGCAGCATGGGTTGTGGGGAGATAGAATCATAGACTCAAAGAGCTGCAAGAGACCAAGGGGCCATCCAGTCCGACCCTTGTCATGTAGGAACACACATCTCTGCTTAAAAACCTCCAAAGAAGGAAGGAGAATCCACCACACTCCGACGCAGCATAGAGAGGGTCTCTGAGAGGGTCTCCGAGAGGGTCTTTGGCAGCTGCCCAAGGCCCTTTCCTCATCTTGCACAGGCTCCTTAGGCATACAACGGCTTCAGGCTACAGGAAAAGAGATTCCACCTAAACATTAGGAAGAACTTCCTGACAGCAAGGAAGGTTTTTAAGCAGAGGCTGGATGGCCATTTGTGGGGCTGCTTTGAGTGTGTCTTCCTGTGTGGAAGAAGGGGGCTGGACCCAATGGCCATGTGCTCTCTTCCAACTCTTGTTTCTATGATGCTAAGAGCGGTTCCACAATGGAATCTGCCACCTCCTGGGTGTGTGGTGGAGCCTCCTCCTTCCTTGGAGACTTTTAAAGAGAGGCTGGGTGGCCACCAGTCATAGGGAGGGCTTGGATTGTGTCCTCCTGCGTGGCAGAAGGGGATTTCACTGGACGGCCCTTGGGGTCTCTTCCAACTCTAGGATTCTATGACCCGAGAACACTTGGGAAGGGCAGCCCCCCAGCCTCTCCCCCCACAGCTTCCCTGTTGGAAAACACAGTGCGCTCCAGTGACTCCCCTCCTTCCACGCCACACCTTCAGTGTGTGCTTGGGGACTTCTACCCAGCACGGGAGAAGCCCGCACGCACCTCCTGTGCCCCTCTCTGTGCATGTGTGCCTCCAAGTTGGCCATCAGCTTATGGCCACCCCATGATTCTCACAGGGTTTTTCTTAGGCCAGGAATCCTCAGAGGTGGTTTTGCCAGTTTCTCCCCCTGAAAAAGAGCCTCCAGCACCTGGCACTCCTAGGCTGTCTGCCATCCAGTGACAGACGGGAGGGCTGACCCTGCTTAGCTGCTGACTTCCCTCTTTTCCAAGAGAAATGCAAAGCCCCCCACCCAGGTGCTCCACTGACCCCCAAATCCCCATCTCTGAGGGAGGCAGGGAAGGCCCTGGAGCAGGCTGGGGGCTGGCGTCAAGGAACTGAGGGGGGCAGGCTGTGAGGAGAAGAAGGGGTGCCCAAGAGGCCTCTCGTTGGCTGTTTGGGGGGTCCTCGTCTGTCCCGGAAGCTTTCTTATGCTCAGGAGCCTCACTCCCGCCGCATCGCACCTCCACCAAGCCCGCCTGCAGTGGGCAATGAGAAGTCTCGGAGGCTTCTGCCTCAGAGCACTGGGGTCTTCCTCTCCAGACTGTCTTCCTGCGGTCCCTTGTCCCCCGCTCTGAGGCCTGGCTGTTTGGAGTCCTCACGGTGCCGTCCTGGAGGGCCGGGAGCCTGGCTGAAGAGGAAAGATAGCCCGGGATGGACAGACTGGGCCGATGGAACAGAAGGTGTGCAACGGCTGGGACGGAGGAGAGCACAAAGCCCTCTCGGCCCGCGGCAAGGAGGCAAAGAGCAGCCCCCCCGCATCCAAAACAAAGGCCGCCCTGTCTCAGACGTGAGCCGTGCACGCATGCATGCGTGCGTGTGCCCCTCGGGACCGACCAGACGCACGGTTGGCTGGAAAACCCGTCCTGGTGAGCGTGACGTGGGAGAACCGGGACGGGACGGCGTGCGGAGGAGAAATCGTGGCTCACAAGCGGGCCACAGCGCTGAGGTCACTTCCGTCCCAGCCCCCCCCCCCGTGCACGCACGGCCCGGTCATGCCAAGGAGCCACGCCACTGCCCTGTCCCTCCTCTGGCCCCGTGGCAGGGGCCTCGCTCGGTAGCCGCATCCCTGGGACTCCTGAGGGCCGTCCCGGCCCCACGTCCGGCCCCTCTCCCCTTCCCATCCCTCCCCGCTCTCCCCCTCCGCCTTGAGTGTTCCCGTCCCGACTGTAACGAGAAGCAGATGTGAGCAGCAGCAGCAACAGTGCAAAGCCAGGGAGGGAGGGGGCGGAGGGACAGGGGGAAGAGGAGAGGGAGCCCTGGGACTGAAGCGGCACACACCGTCCCCCTGCCTTCTCGTGTCCCACTGGCTGGCTGGCTGGCTGGCCGGCTGGCTGGCTGGCCGGCTGGGGGGATGCACCGAGCGGGAGGAGGGGTCCCAAGGCCAGCCCAGGAGGGCCAGGGGAGCGAGGCAGTAGGGGAAGCCCAGGAGGGCCGGCTGCGGCGGGTGGTGGTGGGTGGCGGCGGCGGGGCAGGGCGCTGGGGCCCAGGCCTGCCAGGCAGGAAGTCAGGGGGGAGAGCAGGAGAGAGGGAGTGAATCAGCCAGCCAGCCAGGCTGCACGGCGGGGAAGTCTGCTGCGCAAAGCAAGCCGTCGGGGTGTGAGGAGTGAGAGCCCGGACGGACGGACCCTGGCCCGCCTGCACCCATCCCTTGGGTGCCCGGGCCGGAGCGGGCAGGAGGAGCACAGCAACCCAAGGGCCACGACCGACTGCCACGGTTGTTCCCGATCCACGCTGCAGCAGCACCACCACCGCCACCGTCATTGGACCTGTGGCCCGGGGCCATGCGCAGCTGACCGGCACCCCCAGGCATGGCGCAAGGAGAGCCCAGGATGGCCAGCCCCGTGGCCGCTGCCACGGTGTGGCTCTGTGTCTGGTGGGCCCTGCTAGGCGGGCCGGCCTGGGCCATGAACTACCCTCCCCGGTACAGCCTCTATACAGGGGGCGTCCTGCCCTTCTCGCAGCTCCAGGGCACCGTCGCTCAGGCCCCCAGCGGGGCGCGGGTGGCCAGCCGCCACAGGTAAGAGCGCCCGAGTGGGCCGCCGCCATCAGAGGGGCAGGGCCAGAGGAAGGGGAGGCGGTTTCACCTGGGTCTCCAAGTGACCCCCTGAAGCAAGGTGAATACAGGGACAGGGGTGGGAAGAGGGAACTTGCAAGGGGGGAAGATGGAAGACCTTCCTCTGCCTGGGAGAAGCTGGGGGCGTGACAGCCGGTGCTGCCCAAAGCAGCATGCACTGCCACCTGGCCAGGGGGGCTGGGCTCTGGCCAGGGCAACCACTTCTCTTGGGGAAGAGGCCCAGACTCCTTTCCTTCCTTCCTTCCTTCCTTCCTTCCTTCCTCTCTTTCTTTTCCTGGCTGGAGTTTGGAAGTGCCCTTTTCTGGACTACAGGCAGTGTGGGGCTCTGTGGGGAGCCCTGTCCTGCCCCCTCCCCAAAAGTGCCATGCCCAAGCGCTGGTCCCAAGGGCTGCGGAGGTTCCCCGGGGCCCCAGCCTGAGTGCTGGAGCCGGACCGGAGGAAAAGGGCCGGCATCAGGAAGGAGGGGGGCTAGGAAGGGGGGGGCTGGAGGGGCGCGGGGGGCGGTGCTCGCGGATTCCTTCCACCGCCGTACGGTGTTTCTCTCGGGACGGTCGCCCGCGACAGCCTGAGGGGGACGGCGGCAGGGAGGATATAGGAAGGAAGGAAGGAAGGAAGGGGAAAAGTTGGGCGCTGTGGGAAGGGGGGCAGTTGCCCTGGCCAAGCAGCCTGACCCTCCCCACCCCGCCCGTGTCCGGAGGGGCTGCTCGGAGCCTGAGACCCCTGCCCGGAACCGGAGCGTCCGGCCGCCCGGCCCGTCCGTCCCCCGCCCTCTCTGGGCGCCTTCCTTCTCCGTGCGTTGGGCGGGGGACGCGTCCTTCCCCTCTGCCAGGGGGGCGCTGCCGGGGGCGTAGGGGGTCCCTGGAGCTGCCGGGGGGAGGGGCTTCCGTGCAGACTCGTGGCCCACCGCTAAGGGGCCGGCCTGCAGACTCTGGAGAGGGGGGTAGATACAGAGGGGCGCGCCTGCGTCTCGCTTCGGGGCTGTCAGGCCCTTCCTTTGCACCCCTTCCTTGCTGGGGGGCGGGAGCGAAGGGGAAGGGGCTGGAGGGATGCCAGGCCTGGGGGGCGGGGGAGGTTGCGGTCTTATATGATTCGGGGGAGGGAGAGAGGGATCGCGCGCGCCAAGGAAGCGGGGGGAGACGTTTCAAGCCCAGCCTTGCGGCCGGCGTCAGCAAGGAGGGGGAAGTCTTTGTGGGGGGGGCGCTGGGGGGAGAGAAAAAGCCCGGGGCATCCCTGCCCTGTTCCCAAGCCCCACCCTCCTACTCCAGGAGTTTCCCAAAGCAACTTGGGGGGCGGGATTGGAGCTGGGGAGACACTGCCCGCCCGACTGTTCGCGGCCGCCGCCCCCGGGCCGCCCCCCCCCGGGCCGGTCCTCTCTCTCTCTCGCTCTCTTTCCCGGGGGGCCGCTTCGTCCCTCCTTGTCCTGATAGGCAGCTCCCCGGCCACGCCCCCTCGGAGCCGCTCACCCCCGCCCCGGTTCAAAGGGTGTGGCAGCCGCCGCCCCCCCCATCACCAAGGACCTGAAATCCGGGGGCAAAAAGAACGACCGAGCGGCCCGGCGACCTCTCCCCCCAGCCAGGGCGTTTTCGGGAGGGCCGCTCCCTCCCCGCCTGGCCCCCGCCCTCCGACGGGCGGCTTCCACGGGCGGGGGGCGTGTTGCGGTTGCGGTTGTCGCCTGCCTTCCGGTCACTTCTGAGCTCCGGCGACCCTCAGGCGAACCCCTCGTGGGGTTTTGTTGGCAACATTTGTTCGAGGGAGGAGCCGTTTGCCACCGTGGCTTTCCTCTGAGGCTGAGAGAGTGTGACTTGCCCAGGGCCACACGGTTTCCACGGCCGAGCAAGGTTTGACCCCGAACTCCCAGGGTCCTATCCGACACTCAAACCAGTACACAACGCTGTCTCCTCCCAAGGGGTCCCGCCCCCCAGCAGAACTCTACCCCCCCTTAAATGCCATTTCACATTGTCAGCCGGGGGGGGCTCCATTCTGGAATTTCCTTTGTGTGAAATAATAACAGTGTCCTTCTGTGCACGTGCAGAGAGCCTTTCCCTCCCACTGGATGAAACAGGGTGCCCTTCCGCGCACGGTCAGACAAAGGGGTCCTGCTACGATTCGACCAAAGGAGAACGGCTTCCAGAGCGGAGTCCCGGCTCTTGCGAGACCCCCCTCCCGGAAGAAGGATTTCTGGCAGGGAGGGCAGCCAGGGGGCTCAGCAATGATTAACCTGGCACAGGGGACCCTGGGCTGGCCCAGAATGTCCCAGGCAGGCAGGCAGGGTGGGGCCTCCCACCCCCAGAGACCCTTCCTGCTCACAGGTCTCTGCCTTCTCCAGGAGACCACGAAGGGGGGGGAAGGGGGCTTCCAAAGGGATGAAAGCCCCCCCAGGCCCCCCCAGTCAGCACCCAGTATGGCCACCTCCTATTGCCCAGGGAGGGGGACAGGGAAGGGACGACAGGGCACGCTAACATGCAGGAACAGCGAGAGCGGGAAACCAGCCACGAAGCCGATGCCAGGGGGAGGGTGCCCTGGTGCCAGGATTTCCCCACTTGCTCTCCAAGGCCCCCAGTTGGCTCTGCTTCCCCCCGGGGGGGGTTGGCGTGGGGGGGGACCCTGCACCCGACTCTCAGTTTGCCCCCTGCTCCCTGTTGCCTGGGCACTGGTGCTGAGCTGACCTTTCTGAGCAAACTGCTCCTGGCCTCAGTGGCCCGTGGGGGTCTCTTCCAACTCTATGGTTTTACGCAGGGTCCTTTGGGGAGGCCCCCCCCCCCGGCCTCTGTGCAGTTGCACGCTCCTCTCAGGGATGCGCAGAGCAGCCTGAAGGAGAGGCAGCCGAAAAGGGCTGCCCACAGACGGGGAACCAACGCACTCTTTTCAGGGGAAGCCAGCCTGCTCCCGGCTCTTAACGCCCGGCTTCAACTAGCCATGTCGGAAGCAGACTGAGAGAGGCCCCACGTAGGCAAACCATATTCCTTCAAACAGGAACGTCTACTCCTTTGAAAAGAGGCCAGCGGCATCGTAAAGGCCGAGATTGCAATTCCCTGCACGCTTTACTTGGGGGCAAGCCTCGCCGGACGTTGTGGGTCTCCCTCTGAGCCGGCTTCTGCGGGATCCGGCTGCTTCCCCTTTACTGTGGAGGAAGCCTCGCCGGCTGGAGCCCAGTGGCGCGGCCTGCGGTCCACAGAAGCCCCCGGCGCAAGAGGTGCAACCAGACTTGCCCCGTTGACTCTTTCCCACAGCAGGCTGGGGCTGAGGGCAGTGCGGCCCCATCTGCCCCAGCCCTCCGGGATTGGCCGCGCACCACTCCCTCCGTCCCGCTCTCGCCCCCTCCGGCCAGACAGGTCTTTTGGGAAAGGCCCCAAAAGTGATTCCGCCAGAGAGGTGAGAACGGCAAGGGTCCTCTTTCCCCCAGAAGACCCCCCTTCCAAACGCCTTCTGGCTTTCTCAGAGAGAGACAGAGAGAGAGAGAGAGGGTGGGGGCAAGGATGCCTCTGCCAGGCATGGCCTGGAACTTGGGTTCCGGGGTCCTAAGACCATCTTTTCCAGGTCTCAGGCAAGGGGAGGAATCTCAGGGCGAGAGCACTGTCTTGAAAGTAAGTGTGTGTGTTCCTCATGGTTAGACTGCATAGAACTATAGGGTTGGAAGAGACCCCCGAGGGCCACCAAGTCCAACCCCCTGCCATCCAGGAATACCCCACCAAAGCAGTCACAAAAACGACTTAAAAACAACAACAAATAGCATCCCGTGCAGCTGCGGCTGATGTTTGAGGGCAGCCCCCTTGCGATGTCCACCTTGCCGTATCCCAGGGCCTCTCTCTTTCTGAGATACGGCAAGCGGTCGTCTCCCCATCCCGTGGGGTTTTGGGACAGCGCTGCCCCGGCCTCCCCACTCGATCACAGATCTCCTGAACCCAAGATGGGGCAGACCTCGGGGCCACACACTGGGCCTGGTTGGGCCTTTTTTTGCTGCCAGTGTGGAGACCGGGGTTCAAATCCCCATCCCTCTGGACGACCTTGGGCAAGTCACACTCTCTCAGCCTCAGTGGAAAGCAAAGGCAGACCTGCTCTGAAGAAATCCGGCCAAGAAAACCCCGCGAGGGGGTCGCCTTTGGGCGGCCACAGGCAGAAGTGTCGGAAGGCACAGAGCATCAAGCGGGGCGTGAGGAAGGTACGCCGGGAGGGGCTCTTTCTTTCTTTCTTCCTTCCTGCCCGCGGAGTGGGGCCCCGGGGGAAGAACGCGGTGCCTCCCCCCGCCGTGAGGGTCCCCAGCAGGTTCTCCAGGAACCGACCCCGGCCCTGAACCTCGGGGGCAGAGGTCCGCGCGGGGGGTCCAGAGGCCTCTCGAGTGGGGGGGGGGCGGCAGCCGCGCGGCCCCGATCCAACCGCCCCCCCCGTTCTCTCTCCCTCCCCGCCCTCCTCGCAGGAACTGGTGCGCCTTCGTGGTCTCGCGCGCGGTGAGCTGCGTGGTGGAGGACGGCGCGGACACCTACGTGAAGCCGGACTACCAGCCCTGCGTCTGGGGGCAGCTCCAGTGCCCGCGGGTCGTGACGTGAGTGGGGCGGAGGGACGAGCCCGCCCCGCCCTGCTCAGCCGGGGGGCGGCCGGGGGCTGCGCTGCCGCTCGCGACCCCTCTGCTGCGGGCGGCGCGCCGGGGCGGCTGGCGCTCTCGCCGGCGGGCGGCCGCGGGGGCGGGGGCGGGGGCGGGCGGGGCGCGGGGGCGCGGCCTCCTCCGCGGCCGGGGGGGGGAGGGCCGGATGCCCGCGGTGCCGCCTGGCGCGCGCCCACCCCCGGGGGAAGCGCTCCTCGGGGCCGCGGGGCGACGGGGCGCGCGGGGAGGGGGCGGGCGCCCCCGGGTGGACACTCCCCGGCACTGCAGAGGTCAAGCCGCCGCCTGGTTCCGCCCGAGCCGCTTCGGAATCCTGTGGAATCCGGCAGCTTGCGGGGTTTCTTAGAGGGATATTTGGAATTCGCGGCCCCTCGTGCCTCCCCACATTTCAAGCCCCAGGGTTCCCAAGGATGCAGCCGTACCGGTTCCAAGGGAAAGCAGAGCGCCATCGCGGGGTACTGTGAAGCCCCCCCCCCCCCCGCGGGATCCAGGACAGGAAAAAGTGCCCCGGGCGTCATCCCGCTCTTCTCCTCTCTGGGCTTTGGAAGGAGCATCCGTGGGGCTGCCGGCGCGAAAACTGGACAAGGCTGCCCTTCCATTAATGGTCGCGTAGAAGCAGGAGTTCCGGCGGCAGCGGCCTCTTAACCCGGTTGCCTGACGAGCGAGACCGGCGGCAATCCCCTCTTCTGCCCAACCATTAAAGGCGCAGCAGGACCTGAATACCCCGAAGGCGCACGATCCCACCTGATCTTGGGCGCTAAGCAGGGTCAGCCCTGGCTAGTCCACCAATGAATGAAGAAATACAAGGAGCTGTGGGCTGTATTTTAGAGGAAGGAAGTACCACGACAACTTCTGAGGATGCCTTGCCTGAGAAATCCCTGTGGAATTCATGGGCACAGCTCAACAGGCAACTCGAAGGCCCAGTCCCGTTCTCAGTACCCCGCTCCAGTTAATCTGGCAACCCTAAGCGTCCCGCATGCCCTGCCAGGCTCTTCATCCTTGTGAGCAGCAGGGAGGGGGGCCGGGTAAGGCGGGCATCGTAGCTGCAAGAGGGACAAGACCTGCGGAGGCAAGACCAGCCTCGCCTGCTGCCGTGCCGGGGGCCAAGCGCGGCAGCGATGGCAGAGGAAGGGTCCTCGCCAGCAGCTCCCTCCCTGCCTGGCAGCTGGCTTGCCTGGGAGAGCTCCTTCCTGACTGGGCGGGGGGAGTGTAGCCACCCCCCTTGAGTCCCCCAGCCCCAAATCCCACCTGCTCTCCCTCCCTCTCTCAGGTACCGGAGTTTTATGCGCCCGCGCTACAAGGTGGCCTACAAGACGGTCTCCGACATGGAGTGGCGCTGCTGCCCCGGCTACTCGGGTGACGACTGCGCGGAAGGCGGGGTGCCTCTCACCACCCCTCGGCCGCAGCTTCCGGCCGGCCGGCCCAACCTGTCTGGCTTCGGCAACCCTGCGCTCAGCGGCCTCGGCGGAGAAGGTACTGCCTGGGCAAAGGGCTGAGCGCAGGTGAAGGTCGAGGGGAAGAGGGTCCTGATCCACCGCGGTCAGCGGGACTGCCGGTAGCCTTCCTCTCCTGGGCCAAGAGCAGGGGTCAACAGTACAGGGCGAGTATTCCTTATCCAGAATGCGTGGGGCCAGGAGTCTTTTGGATTTAGGATTTTTTTTGGATTTTGAATAGCCGTCTTTGCATATCCATACATCATGAGATATCTTGGAGAGACAAGACCCAAGTCTAAACATGATATACATTTAGGTTCCCAGTCCACCTTATACACACAACCTGAAGGCAATTTTATAAAATATTTTTCATAATTTTGTGCATGAAACAAAGCTTGTGTACACTGAAAGCAAAGGTGGCACGATCTCAGCCACCTAGGTGGGCAATTCTGGATTTTGGAGTATTTTGGATTTCTGGATAAGGGATGCTCAACCTGTACCATCAATCTATTATTAATTAAAGTAAATTTAAGTACATTTGTCATTACTTACACACAAACTGAATTTTAATAATAAGTGTGCATAAGCGGTCAGATTTTATTGCTTAAACTCGAACAGGAGGACTTTCAATGAATTTAATACTGTTTAACCAGACATGAATTGCTAACTGATTTCAGCTGACTTTTAATCTGCTTAATCTACACACACACACACACACACACACACACACACACACATTTTAGCTGAAACACTACCCCCCAAAAGTGTGGCCCTTGAGTGCTTGGCTGACGTGAAAAGTGGCCCCCAGCCCCAAAGAGCATCTCCCTGCCCCGTGCTGCGTGCAAAGAAGCAGGCACCCTGCCGGTTGTGGGCCTCTGTGATTTGTTGTTGTGTGCCGGTGTGGTGCCAGTGGTTTGAGTGTTGAATTAGAGCTCTGGAGAGTAGGGTTCAAATCCCTGATCAACTGTAGAAACCTGTTGTGTGACACTCTCTCAGCCTCAGAGGAAGACAAAGGCAAACCGCCTCTGAACAAATCTTTCCGAGGAAAACCTGTGATAGGTTCACCCAGGGTCTCCATAAATCAGAAATCACACTATCACAGGGTTTTCTTGGCAAGATTTGTTCAGAGGGCGTTTGTCCTGGCCTTCCCCTGAGGCTGTGAGAGTATGGCTTGCCCAAGGTCACTTAGCGGGTTTTCTTGGCTGAGCAGTGATTTGAACTCTGGTGTCCAGAGCTGTGGTCCAACTCTCCATCCCTTAGGCCACACTGCCTCTCTTTGATTAGAGCCCAGGACTCTGCTTCCTTTCGTTTTCAGCCAGGTGAAAAGAACGACGAACCAAACTTACAGGCGAGGCCTCAACCCAGCCTTGCCCAGCTGGGGGCACTGCCAGATGTGTTGGGCCACAACTCGCATTGTTGGCAGCCAGTGTGGTACAAGGATGATGGGAGCTGTGGTCCAATGCATCCAAAGGGCACCAGATGGGAGAAGAGCTCAGCTTTTGTACAGTGACTCCTTTGCCGCTTGCAAAAGGGACCCTCCTTGCCAGGGAGAAAGTGTCCCTGTTGGTTCCCACCCTGGTGTGGTTGTCCCACTCTCGTGGCTGAAGCAGAATTCAGAGCGCCCAGAGTCCACATGCCATAGCCACAGGGGGCAGCCAATATCAAACAGTCCAGCAGTTGAGGTAGAAGTCAGCAAACAGTCCAAGAGTCATAAATCCTTTGCTTCTTTTGGGGAGTGGGAGGTCCGTCTTCCAGCTCCTCTTCTTGCTGAACTGCGGGAGGACTCAGCTGGCTCTCAGGCTGCCCATCAGGCATGTCTGCTTCTTCTTCCTAGAAACATGAACTCTCAAGGGGGTGGCATGACAGTGGTTCTCCAATCTCTTCTGCCCCCCCCCCCGCAGGGCACAGGGACTCAGAGAAGGTGCAGCAGCTGGAGGACAAGGTCCAGCGCCTGAGCAAGCAGCTACAAGACCTGCAGTCAACCCTCCAAGCCAACAACGCCAAGCTGACCGAGGACGTGCGCCGGGCCGTGGAGGCCTCCCTGAACGGCAAGCAGCCGGCAGACGCGGCCGCCCACCCCGAGATGAAGGAGACCCTCAACGAGATCCAGCGCCACCTCCAGCGCCTGGACAATCGCATCTCCGACCATGAGAATGGCCAGGGCGTGATGGGCGGAGGCGGCAGTGGCTCCGACATCCGGGGCGAAGTCCTCCGGGAGGTGGAGCGACGTTTGAAGGACTCGTGCGCCTCCTGCCTGACCGGGGTGGAGGGGCTGCAGCAGAAGCAGGAGGAGGATCGCGAGCGCACGCGGGCCCTGGAGAAGCTGATCACCGCCGTGGACCAGCGGAACCGGGAGGCCGTGGATGCTGTCCGGCAGCACGTGGGCCACCTGGCCGGGCAACTGCCCAAGGAGGACTGCTGCCCCCATTTGGACAGCCGAATGGATGGGCTGGAGCGCCGCCTGGACACCCTCTCAGACTCCCTGACCCCAGTGACTGGGCAGGCGGGGGGACCAGGACCGCCATCACCCCCTCCCTGGAGCCTGGACCGGCGCATGTCCGAGATGGAGAGCCGCGTCAACACCACCCAGCGCGGGCTGGAGGAGCACTTTGCGGACCTGCAGATGATGCTGCAGGGGGCTGACGACAGGCTCCGGAGGGCCGAGGGGCAGCTGGACTTTCTCTTCTCCCGCCTGAATGACTTCCAGAGCCACGTCCACCGGGCCCTGGCCAACCTGTCCCGGGATGTGGGGGCCCTGAAGGACAGCAGTCTCCAGCAGCAGGGGGCCCTGGAGCGGATGCGGGGCACTGTCCACGCCTGCACCCAGATCTGCACCCCGCCGGGCAACCAGGATTCCCAGATCAGTGACATCCTGAGTGACCTGGAGCGGCGGGTGCTAGACAATGAGGGGCAGCTGCGCCAGCTGGGCACCAACCTTCACCAGTTGGACCTCTCGGGCAAGCTGCGCCAGCTGCATGGCCTGGTGGGGGCCAACAGTGAGGGCCTGAGCAAGCTGGCCGGGGAGGTGGGTGAGCTGGAGAACCGGCTGGTGGTCTCCGGGAGCGCCGGACCCCCGGACCTGGCCCGCTACGCCAACCACACCAACCGGCGTCTGGAGAGGCTGGAGCAGGAGGTGGAGGGGCTGGGGTCCTGCTCGATCCTGTGCAGTGAGGTGGGGCAGCTCCGGGCACAGGTGGAGGCCTGCCAGGCGGCCTGCCAGCCGGCGGGGAGGAGGTTGGACCCCCTGGGTGGCAGCGGTGGGGAGCAGCTGCCCCCGGGGGAGGCCTCCAAGCCCCTGGATGGCTTCAGCGTGATCGGGGGCACCTCGGGGGTCCACCTGCGGTCGCTGCAGGGCGAGCTCTCGGAGGTGATCCTGGGCTTCAGCTCCCTGAACGAGACGCTGGCGGGGCTGCAGGCCACGGTGGAGAAGCACCAGACGGACCTCCACGAGCTGGGCAGCACCAAGGACCGGATCATCGCTGAGATCAACCGGGTGCAGCAGGAGGTGACGGAGCACGTGGGCGAGAGCGAGGAGCGCTTCCGGGGGCTGGGTCAGGACCTCCGTCGCTTCGGCGGGACCCTCCGGGTAGAGGCCTCCGACTGCCGGCGGGCCTCCGGGGGGCTGGCCGAGCGGCTAGCCAAGCTGGAGGGGGCCTGCGAGCGGCTGGACCAGGTCTCCGGGAGCCTGCGGAAGATCAAGGAGGGGCTGGACAAGCACGTCTCGGCCCTGTGGGGCTGCCTGCGCGACACGAACGGGACGCTGCGCACCCACGAGGCCCTGCTGGACAAGATCCACGGCAGCCAGCTGCCCACCATCCACCGCCGCCTCAGCACCCTGAACGGCTCCCTCCAGAACCTGCAGGACCGGCTCCGTGACCTCTCCCTGCAGGACTTCACAGGTGCCCCTCCGGCCGCGCTGGGCGGAAGGGAGGGAGGAGAGGGAAGGAGAGGGTGAGGGACGGATGGAAGGAGAGGTGGAGGGAAGCCGGGGAGGGAAGTGGGACGGATGGACGGACGGAGGGAGGGAGGGAGGGCGGGAGGGCAGAAGGGGGGGCAGGCGGGGGAGGGAGGGGTGCCCTGGGGCCTGCTCCTTCTTCGGGTCCTGATCGAGGTGACCAGGGGTGGGGAAGGGTCTCTGTTCCTTCCCTGGGGGTTGCTGGTCATCATGTCTTCCTCTCCCTCCCCCTTTCAGGCCCTCCAGGACTCCCAGGACCGGCAGGGCCCGTGGGGAGACAAGGCCCTCCGGGTCCGATGGGCCCCCCTGGGAAGGACGGAAGGACCGGCTCCGTGGGGCCCCCAGGTGAGGGGCTGGACTGGGGGGTGGAAGCTGGGCTTTTGAGGACAGAATGGGGGTCCTGCCTTTTCAGTGGGATTGGGAGGGGGGATGCAGGCTCACAACCTGGAGGAAGCTCAGCCTCTCCGAAGCGTGGGGCCTCCTTCCCCTGACGCCCCCTCCCCCTGTTTCTGCGTCTCCCTCCCCACAGGGTCACCAGAATTAAGGGGGGGCAGAGAGGGTCTTCCGTGTCCCCAAAGAGGCATGGGGGAGGGGCACCAGGAAGCTGGACTCCTGGGCTCAAAAGATGCCTTCTGCTCAAAAGGAAAGGGAGGGGGGAGACACTGGGGCCTCCCTCTCAAAGCCTCCTCCCCGAATATCTCCAGAAGGCTGGTGGGTCAGGATGGGAGGGGGTGAATTGGACCAGAGCACACAAGGGGTCTCTGCCCCAGTGAGGCTGTAGGGTGGGCGTGGGGCGCCTGCAGAAGGTGCCCCTCTGCAGTGCCCCGCCAGGGGGCTTGCTCACGAAGGCGGCTTTTCCAGCGCCCCCAGCTGACGCTCCTTGCCCGCTGTGACAGTGCCATGCCCTTCCGTGGCAGCTCTGGAGGAGTGGGCCCCCAGGTATCTGTGGGGCAGGACAGGTTAGCCCACCTTCTCCCAGGTCTGATGAGACTCCCTTTTCTCTTGCAGGTCTCCCTGGAGAGCAAGGTAAAGGAGTGGGCAGGGCGGGCAGCGGTTGGGGGGCAGGAGGCATGGGCGGGGAGGGCTGAGCCGGGAGGCGGAAGGTGGAAGGCGGCCCCTCCTGACCCAGAGACCACCGGCCGGCCAGGGTCCCTGGCTCCGCCTTGCCTGCTCGGGCACGGGGGGGGTCTTCTGCCGGCAAGAGGGGAGCGTGGCAGGGCTGGGCCACACGGGAATCACTTGGTTCCCGGCGGTGGTTCCCGGAGGGCCAGGAAGCGGGAGAGACGCCTGCGAGATTCCCTGCCCGAGGTGCCAAGATAACTCAGCCGAGAGAGGGCACCGGGCACCAGGGCCTTGGGGGCCGGGGAGGGCGCCCGTTTGCTCTCTGCCTCGGGCAGCCAACTGTTTTGGGCTGCCACCGAGTTGGGAGCAATGGTGGAAGGAGCAGTGGCCTCGTTCTGTGGGATCTGCCTCCTGGAACCCTTCCACGGGTCCGATTCTTTTCTCCTTTCTTTTCCCTCAAAATCTTTCAAGGAAAACCTTCGGGAGGCTCATCCTTTGAAACCCACCCAAAGGCGGCCCTTTGGGCCCCCTCGGCCGCTCCAGCAGCCCGTCCTTCTGCCGCTGGACCTCTCGCTCCCTTCCGTCTCTCTCTGTCATATTGGGGGGAGGTGGGGAGAGTGGGGAACATTTCAAGGGGTGGGGTGGGGTAGGGACAGCCTCTCCCCAAATTTCCAGGGCCCTGACTGATGTGCGTGAAACCAGAGGGCCCCTCAGATCAAGGAATTAGTTGCCTGGGGATAAATGGGGAGCCTCGGTGTGGGGAGAAGTGAACTTGTGGCTCGTTGATAAGGCTTCTTAGAAACCAGCCCTGAGGCACCTCCCTCCCTTCTTTGTGGGCTCTGCCAACACACTAGTAATAAAATCATCTCCAAGGAAATGGGGGAGCGGGTGCCAGCTTCAGCCCACCCACCCACATTTCCCTTCCCTGGTGGGACTGGATCCCACTCCCACCCCACTGGTCTCTGAGGATTATTGGTTGGAACCCATTCAAAGAAATCTGCCTGGTTCCCGAGCTCGTGGGGCCGGGCAGGAAGGAGAGGAGGCAGCATGGTCCTCGGGTCCCCTCACCACTGCTCCCTCCACGCTTGCAGGGCTCCCCGGTCCAGCCGGAACGATGCCCAAAGTCTCCTTCACGGCGGTGCTGACCTCCCGGCACGTGGACACGGGCACCATCGTCTTCGACCGAGTGTTGGTGAACGACGGTGACTTCTACGATCCGGACTCAGGTCAGGGGGGCAAGGTGGGGGGGCCTCAACTCAGAAGAACCTCAAGGGAGACCCCCAGTTGCATCAGGCCAAGGGTCTCACTCGTGGGTGGGGTACCTCGGGCTCTTCCGGGGTCCCCATCTGGCCCCGTGGGCTTCATCAAACAGCCACATTCACACAACACAGCAGCCTTTCAGTCTCACATTTTCAAAGCCGTGAGTCCGTTCTGTGGCGTCCCATCCTATGGAAACCCAGGATTTGCAGTTTAGTGAGGTGCTGGAGCACCCTGACAGAGATTTCTAAATCTCTCAGAGGACTACAAATCCCAGCCTTCCATAGGATCAAGCCATGGGAGTTCAAAGGCCATCAAACTGATAAAACTGTGTATCACGGACACACAGAAGGAAACTGAATGTTCAAGAAAAATCTCTTTTGCACTGTGTGGTTACAGGGCAGTCTGATTCCATGGCTTTAATAGCCGTGGCCTCATTCTGTGGCATCTTGGGATTTCTCGTTCCTTACAATTACCTGCTTGAGAGCTCTAGGGCCCCTCCACCAAACTACAGATCCCAGGATTCCAAAGGATGGAGCCAAGACAATTAAAAATCAGGGTCACAGTGGTATCGGTGCGTTGTGTGGAAGAATTCCCAATGTATCTGTGGTCTCCCCTTCCGCCCCAGTTCTCTCTGAAGGCCTGGTTAGTTGCAGAAAGGGCTTGAAGCTAAAATATGGAGGCCGTTTTTGCCCCCACCCATTTTGCTGCCTTTGCCCCCCTCAACCCCTAAGAACTTCCCTGGAATTGAATTTGGCCCCTGACATGGTGCTGAATCTCACAGTGGGTGCCCAGGAGCTCCGCAGAGGGCCCAAGGGCCAGATCCCTTCCTGCTCTTACACCTCTGCATTTGGGAGGTGGAAGCATGGTGCCCCTCCGGTCCGGACCGGCTGGGGAGTTCTCTCAGGGCTCTGGATCTCCTTCCTGCCGGGTCAACACCAGCTCCAGGGGTTACATCATTTGAACCAAAAAAATCATAAGATTTCAAAGGGATGCAAAGGGCTAAATCCAATCTAAGCCACTTCTGCCTGCAGGAAGATACAGTCAAGACATTCTCTTTGACAGATGGCCATCCAGCCTCTGCTTAAAAACCTCCAAAGAAGGAAGAGAGATTCCACCATACTCCCAGGCAGCAGCGTATTTCGCTGTTGAACTGCTCTGACCATCAGGAATTTCATCCTAAAGTTTAGATGGAATCTTTTTTCTTGAAGTTTGAAGCCGTTGCTCTGTGTCCTAGTCTCTGGGGCAGCAGAAGACAGGCTTGCTCCATCCTCCATATGACATCCCTTCAAAGATTTAAACATAGCTATTATGTCCCATCTTAACTTCCTTTTTGTCAGGCTAAACGTACCAGCTCCCTAAGCTGCTCCTCAAAGGGATTCATGGTTTTCAGGCCTTCCACCGTTTTGGTTGCCCTCCTCTGGACCCAATCCAGTTTGTCAGTTACTTTCCAGCATGTCAAGTTCTTCCTGATGTTCCGCTGGAATCTCTTTTCTTGCGGCTTGGATTCAGTCAGGGCTTCCTCCCCCACCACCGCCAAAATGCACGCACGTGTCTTCACCCCCTGGGTCCCCGAAGTGATCCTGGGGGCTCAGAGATCAAAGCCAAACAGGCACCTCAAACCCCCCTCGTTTCCTTTTGCTCCTCAGGGATCTTCACCGCTCCCGTTTCCGGCCGCTACATGGTCAGCGCCGTCCTGACCGGCCACCGAGGTGAGAAGATTGAGGCCGTGCTGTCGCTCTCCAACCAGGCCATCGCCCGCAGCGACTCCGCCGGCTACCAACCCGAAGGCCTGGAGAACAAGCCCGTGGCGGAGCACCAGCCCAGCGCCGGGGCCCTGGCGGTCTTCACCCTCGTTGTCCCCATGGAGGCCGAGGAGACCCTCTGCGTGGACCTGGTCTCCGGCCAGCTGGCCTACTCGCCGGACGAGCCCCTGACCGTCTTCAGTGCCGCCTTGCTCTACGAGGATGGGTTGGGGGCCTAGGCGGGTCAGGGGAGGAGCAGGGCAGGAAAAGCTGGATCTCTTCAGCAGCCCAGCCTGAAAGGGAGTGATGAGGAGGCCCGGACCCCCTTTCGTACAGCCCCAGTCAAAGCCCCCCCTTCCCCTCCTGGGCTGGTGCTGCCACCTGGAACTTCTGCCCCCCCGGCCAGAGCTGAGAGGCCAGCTTGTGGGGAGTCCTGAGCAGGGAGGGTCTCTGTGCCACGCGGGATTCCCCAACGCCTGCCGGCACCGCCTGGCCCTCTGCCGCCAGCCACGGGGCGCGCGGCATGGCCGGCTGGAAGCTCTGCGGCGGCACCCGTGCCCTCTGACCCCTCTGCCGTGGCCGCCTCCGGCCCCGCGTGGCAAAGAGAGGAGGGTGCCGCTCACAGTGGCCGTCCCTGCCAACGGGGCCCATCGGCCAGGAGTCGGAGGCTGGCAGGGGAGAGAGGAGACAGAAAGGGAGGGGGGGTTTTGTTATTTATCTGTGTCTGTCGTACCCTGAGAAGCCGCCCCTCCTGCCCTCCGTCCTCCCTTCCCTCCCTCCGTCCCTCCCGCCAGCGCCGTCGCCTCACCGTGCCACCGCCCGCCAGCTTCCTGCCTTGCTCACGCTTTGCCACCGCTGGGACTGCCTCCTCTCACTGTGCCCGGAGCGGAGCTGCCCAAAAGCCGTGCCGTACCACGCCGCGCCAGCCACGCCGAGGGCGGGGACTGCCCTGCCCTCCCCGGAGAGGCCGGAGGAGGAGACGACGCCCCGTCTGAGGACTTTGGTGGAGATGGACGCAGAGGGGCCCGGTGGGGCGAGGGGAAGGGGGGGCAAGGAGCCCCTCGGAGCAGATGGTCTTCCCGCGGCCCACCCCTCATGTATCTGCTATGTAAGGGCTTCCCTCCGCTACAGGTATGACGACGGAATAAAGAAACACCTTTCTTTTTTAAAGAACTTCCAAACCCTCTTCTTTAAGAAAAACCCACCCCGAATTGTGCTCCCTTCTGTGCATGAGTGAGTCCTTCTCTGGAGGAAACAGCTTCCTCCCACCGCTGTCAGGGTCTTCAGTTGACACGTGGCGCTTTACAGAGTAACTTTAGTACACAGAAAAAGGGACTCTGGCCTCAAGGAGCCTGCAGTCTGCCCTTCAGCAAAGGCAGGAGCAAGGGGAGAAGTCCAGTGACCAAGGAGGAGGGCGGTAAGATGTCGGACACCCCAGGGGGAGCAAGAAGGTAGATTTCATAAATTCCTAGAGCTGGAGGAGACCCCCAGGGCCTTCCAGTCTAACCCCCTTCTGCCACGCAGGAAGAGACAATCAAAGCACTCATTTTGACCGGTGGCCCTCAAGCCTCTCTTGAAAAACAGTCTCCTGAGAGGCAGCAGTTGATTCCACTGGCAAACTGCTCTTACCCTCAGGAAGTTCCTCCTAATGTTCAGGTGAAATCTCTTCTTGCAGTTTGAAGCCTTGGCTCCGTGTCCTAGTTTCTGAAGCAGCGGAAAACAGGCTTCCTCCATCCTCTATATGACATTCCTTCAAATATTTAAACATGGCTATCAAGACACCTCTTCACTGTCTCTTTTCCAGGCTAAACATACCCACTTCTCTAAGCTGCCCCTCATGGGGCTTATGGGCCATTTCCACACTAGACTGTTATTGCGCTATTATTCCACTTGCAACATCCTATGGAATCCTGGGGTTTGCAGTTTCGGGAGGGGCCGGCCGGGATTCCATAGGATGTTGCAAGTGGAATAATAGCGCTATAACAGTCTAGTGCGGAAACGGCCATGGCCTTTTACCATTTTGGTCATCGTTTTCTGGACACATTCTGGTAGATTTGGACCTGCCGGTTCTGTTCTTGGGGTCTAGTAGAATATTTCTGTCTCTCTGTTCTTCAAGCAATAGCATGAACAAGGTTACCCTCCCCTCAGACCTAAATTAATAGTCTGAAATGAAGAAAGTTTGGAGGTAATGGTGAGCCTGAGTGGGAATTTCTGTGGAGTGAGGACCGAGCGCTCCATTTAGTTGTGAACAAATTCCAGAGTTCAGAACTTGTTGCTTTTCTGGGTGGACCTTTCGCATGCGGCCCCGTGAATGGATCTCTCAGGAATCTCATCAAAAACCACCACCACCCCCTTTGTAGAGCTGGGAAAGTTACTTTTCAAAAGATTTAATCTTCTGTTGAGCTGAAGCCACCCCTCCTTGAGCAGTAGGAGGAGGGTTCTGATATTTCGGGGCCTGGACCCTCTTCCCTGGTCCTTGGGGTGGGGGGAGGAATCTCAGGGTGAGGGCATTGTCTTGAAAAAGTATATGCATATGCAAATATTCATCATTAGACTTGAGAGGGGTTGTTTGAATCTTTTAATCTATACAACTGTGGCTGATGCTCGTGGCTTCATGCCTTTGGCTTCACCAGGGTCAGCCCTCTCTGACCTTGCAAACTATAACCCCTCGGTCTCAGGTTCTGCCCCTAAATTCCCAGGGCCCGGAGGAGGAATCCTGACTTGGGAACCCGAAGCGGGAGAGAGGTGTTCTCTAGGACCCAAAGTCCCCTCTTCCGCCTCCTCTCAGTGGCTCCCAGGTGGCTTTGCATTTATTCTGTATGAAAGTAATTTCTTCAGCTCTGCCCTCGTGGCCTTGAAGGGAGGGTGCTCCTGTCAGTACAAAGGAAGGCAGGATAAATGTGCCACAAATAAGAGCAGGCAAGCAGAGAAACCAAGCAGGAAACGAGGGATTTCCTGGTTGCCGGAGGCCTCTCCCCCCCAATCTCTCCTTTTCTGGGACCCATTTTAAAAGCCCCTGTCGAAACCCCCTCTTCCCTCCTTCTGGGTGGATGGAAAAGAGCCTCACCTGCCTTTGGAAAAATGCTCCTCTGTGGTGGAGGTGAGCACCCCTTCTCTGGCTGGCTTTGGCCCTGGGCCGGTCCGCGTTCTGTGCCAGCCGCAGCGGGGGCGCTTTTCCAAAGGCGAGGGGATTTTCGGGGCTCTCCATCAGGGAGAAGTCAGAGGGGTCTGGATGGAGAAAGCAGTGGGCCGAGGCCTTCCGGGCAGTTTTGTTCCCAGCTGGCTGGCTGGAGGTGGCAAAGGGTGGTTCTCAAAGGCTCCTGGGGGGGGGGTGGAGTGGGTTGCCCGGGATCCCTCGGTCTTGAAGGGCTGCAATAGGGGTTGCACGTGACTCCCGATTTACTGACGATTATTGAATTTTCCACTGTGTTGTGTCTTCTCATGCTATGTGTCCAGAGGACAACAGCCTCAGTTTGGTCATCTTGGATTCCAGTGAAAATTCAGGCTTCATTTCCTCTAGGAGGCATTCATTTCCCTTTTTGGCAGTCCAGGGTATCTATCTATGGAGCTCTTCTCCAGCACCACATTTCAAAGGGGTTGATTTTCTTCCTGTCGCCCTTCTTCACTATCCAGCTTTTACACCCATATATAGAAACTGGAAATACGAAGGTACAGGAGATCCTGACTTTGGTATTCAAGGAAAGAAGACTGTTTGGACCCCAGGAAGAGCGGCAGTGGCGGCGGCCGCCACCCAGAGTCAACAGCGCTGGGCCAGAATGAAACCCAGGCTCAGTCCAACAGCAGCTTCCAGTCTTCCCAAGTCCAAGCTGTTCCTTCAAGTTTCTAAAAAGGGCATTTTAAGTGAGGGCCAAGGGAGCCATACAGCGCTTCAGTGTCAAATCACAGACTTCCAGAGGTTTTGGGGAGCAGAGTTTGTGATTTGGGGGGAGGGGGCAGGTTTTCTGAGGGGGCGGAAGATTTTGAGGACTCCAGAAGAAGGCAGCTCCCTGTTTCCAAGGCTGAGTTAAGATGCCACAGTACTAGAACAGCAAATCCCCCCAACACACTTCTTGCTCATGTGTGGGTCCCCCTTTCAGACCCAAAGGAAGAGCAGCTTCGCACATCCCCAGTCCCACCTGGTGTGACCAGGCTGGACTTCCACAGGCTGCGATGGCAACGCACTGCCTGCCTTGGCGCTCCACTGCTGGAAAATGGGTGGCAAACACTGCTAACCCCCTTGGGCGGGAAAGGAGGGGAGAGATCTTGACTCCTCTTCTCCACAGCATTTCCCACTTGACCATCTCACTACACAAAAAAACCCCTGCATGTTGTGTTTGTGTGGGGTCAGCAGCAGCATGGGGCCCTCAGCCCCTCAAGCCTCAAGGGCCTTTCCTCCAACAGCACCCGTGACGGTTTAATCCTGGGAGCATCTTATACCTAAGGGACAGGAGGGAATCCCTTGCAGAATCCAGCGGGCAAGGGGGCAGGGGTGATGTGTAAGGAAGCCCAGAGCATGTGCCCCAAGATCACAGAGCCCCAGAGCTGGAAGAAAACCCCCGGGCCACCCAGTCCAGCCCCCTTCTGCCACGCAGGAAGACACTCCTATCCGAGCCCTCCTTTTGACTGATGGCCGTCCAGCCTCTCTTTAAAAACCTCCAGAGGAGCAGGAGACTCCACCACACTCCATTGAGCTCTCACCATCAGGAAATTCTTCCTAATGTTTACACGGAATGTCTTTCCTTGAATTTTGGAGCCATTGCTCCCTATGTCCCAGTCCTTGAAGCAGCAGCATAAAACAAGCTTCCTCCATCCTCTATACAAGATCCTGCCAAATCTTTGTGGGTGGGGGCCCTCCGTGCCTGCCGCAGGAGCCAAGAGCTCGGAACGGGGCCGGGTGGGTGGGCAGGCTTGGCTTCTTCAGCAAAGGTGAACCTGACCAGCAAGAGAAGCGGCATGAATCACAGCTTCCCTTGGAAACCAGTGACTAAGAGATGCCCGGTTGCCGAAGCAATTCCTTCTCCTGCTCAGAACAGGTGACTAAACTTGTCATTTGTTCTGTCTTGCCACTTTGTCTCCCCGAAGCTGCGTTTTCCCCTCCAGAGCTAAAAACTGTGCAAAGACTCCTGGCTGCACCAGGCGGCTGCCTTGGGCAGCTAAGAGACATGGGTGGGAAGGAGAGACTGAGCTGCTCTCTCACACAGTGTGGCACGGGCAAAGGCGGTAGAGCTCCATGTCCAAATCATAGAATCCTAGAAGTAGAAGAGACCCCCAAGGGCCATCCAGTCCAACCCCCTTCTGTCCTGCAGGAAGACACAATCCAAGCTCTCCCTTTGACAGATTCTGGCCATCCAGGCTCTCTTTAAAAGCCTCCAAAGAAGGAAGATACTCCACCACACTCCATGGAGACAGCAGCAAATTCCACTGTTCAGCTTCCCTTACCCTCAGGAAGTTCTTCCCAATGTTTAGGTCGAATCCCTTCTTCATGTAGTTTGAAGCCAAGCCCCTTGCTTTCCAGCACTTCATTTCCAGCTGTGGAACCTGGGAGGTGCTTTTAAAGCCTTTCTCCCTTGGAACAGTGGAAAGGATTGAGTACTTCTCTCCAGAACTTCAGGGGAGGTTATGGAGGGGAAGACAAACAAACGTCCACAAAGTCCTTCTTGGTCCATCTACCATTTCAAGGACTCTTCCCTAACCAACAACCATGTTTTTTGGTTTTAAGTAATTTTGCTGGAGGGAATACAGCAGGAAGGGACATGATAAACGGCCAATATCCCATCTGAAAGGGTAAAAAACCAGTGACAGACAGATACAGCTTCCCCTAAACCAAACAGATTGGAGAGCTGGGCCAAGGATAACAAAATGAAATTCAACAGAGAGAAGTGTAAGGTCCTACACTTAGGTAGAAAAAATGGAATGCAGAAATACAGCATGAAGGACGCATGGCTGGATAGCAGTACGTGTGAAAGGGATCTAGGAGTCTTAATAGACCACAAGCTGAACATGAGTCAGCAGTGTGATGCGGCAGCCAAGAAAGCCAACGCAATTCTCGGCTGCATCAATAGGAGTATGGTGTCTAGATCGAGGGAGGTACTGGTACCACTCTACTCTGCTTTGGTTAGACCTCATCTTGAATACTGTGTCCAGTATGAAGAACGGCTTAGGGAGCTGGGTATGTTTAGTCTGCAGAAGAGAAGGTTAAGAGGGGACATGATAGCTATGTTTAAATATTTGAAGGGATGCCATGTAGAGGAGGGAGAGGGCTTGTTTTCTGCTGCTCCAGAGACCAGGACAAGGAGCAATGGATTCAAGCTGCAGGAAAGGAGATTCCACCTGAACCTCAGGAAGAACTTCCTGACGGTCAGGGCTGTCCGGCAGTGGAATCTGCTGCTGCCTCCATGCAGTGTGGTGGAGTCTCCTTCTTTGGAGGTTTTTAAGCAGAGGCTGGATGGCCACCTGTCGGGAGTGCTTTGAGGGTGTTCCGGCATGGCAGAGGGTTGGACTGGATGGCCCGTGTGGTCTCTTCCAACTCTACATTTCTATGATTCTATGAAACCTTATCTGCTAACTTGCAGCAAGAGTCCCCTCTTCTTTATCCCTTTCGTAGACTAAACCAAGTTATTGTGAAAATCTGAGGGCTTGTTGCTCCAGGAGGAAACGGTGTGCATGTGCCTCCCTCTCAAGGCTTTCAGGGCAGCTGGAGCGTGGGAAGCACCAAAGCCCCTTGGAAGGGACACATGCCGGAGGCCTTAAGACCAAGGCAACCAACCTGCAGGCCTCCAGATGTTGCTGGGCTACAATCCTCATCATTCATCACATTGCCTAGGCAGCTTAGGGCTGATGGGAGCTGCAGTCCAACCATATCTGGCAGGCTGTGCACACATCCACAAGTGCACCTTATGTAGCCCATGATTTATAATCTCGATCCGCTGACAGCGGGAGTATTTATTGACTGATAACAGAGCCCCTATCTCAGGGAAGAGAATCATTTGATGTCCGTTGAGCCAGAGGTTATCCAGATGGAAACATAGATAGCCAGGTCTAAAAGGCTGAAACCCTCCTTGATGTAGGTTTGACCAAGTAGCCCCAGTCACGTATCCAGAGGAAGACCCTGGAAAGGCATGTATACATTTCAAACGGGCCAACTGCAACTTCAATACCTTGAGAGACGAAGTGTCTCCTGGATGAAGCTAGCAATCACAAATCCTGGGAACTACAAAGCTGAGGTCCATCTGCATAATCCGGTTTGTGTCCTTCCCAGGAAAAGGGTCTGCCCCCCACCAGGGATGTTCTGCCATATAATTGGATTCTGTTTTGAGATTTGCGCTCTCTCTCTCGGGCCCACTCATTCTCTCACTCTGTCTCTTTGTCTGCCAATCTATCCCGTGTTTTTCCTGAAAACAGCAGCCTTCAGAATCAGGTGCAGTACGTTCACTTTGTCCCTTCAATCTTTCCCTTTCTTAAGATTCTCAGAATCGGTAGTCCTTGTGTGCTTGTGTGAATGAATGCTTTGTGTGTACGAGGAAACTCTGCCAGTTCCACCAAATAAAAGACCATTTAAAAGGACACTTGACTTCTCTCTTTCTCATGCAGTCTGACCTCGTAAATACAGGACGCTGCGTTGTCCTGCCCTCCGTTTTGCCAAGTTGTGCTCTGCTAATTTCCTCAACCTTTGTAAAATTCAGGTGTCCCCCAGGGACCCCCAAAAGCCAGGGTAACACTCAGATGGAAGAGGAAGAGGGCATCCGGGACGCAGAGGAGCACCTCGCACCCACCCTGCCTAAACTTGAGGGAGGGAACGAAAGACCTCGCAGCCAGCGCATCCCCTGAAGTCATTTATTCCCCACATTGAGCAGCACAACACAGCAGGGCTAGAACTTTCCCTTCTCACAGTGACGTCACCCAAGACAGTCATTTCCCAGAGAACGTCGGAGCAGCAGCGGGTGGGCACGGAGGGGCACACGAGTCACTGCCAAGCGCTGCGGAGGAAGTGGGGGCACAGCGGGGCTTTCACACGGGCACCACCCACCCAACACCATCCAGGAGCCTCCCCTCCAGAAAAGGCCTGGCGAGACGACTCCGGTCTCTGAGGACGGCAGCCCCAGGTCTCATCCACACAGGAGGCGAGGAGCCGGGAGCCGGGGAGGGGGCGCGCCTCCCTCCGGCCGGCACAGCAGCTCAGAAGTCTTCGTCCCAGCCAGAGAACTCCTCCTCAGGCACTTGCCGTGAAATGGAAAAGCGCTTGAAGTTGGCATACGGGGGGCCCTGGAGGAGGAGAGAGAGAGGGACCAAACCAGGGAATCAGGGCAGCAAACGCCTCCCCTCTGCCCGATACCCAGAGAATCACGGAGCCGGAAAGGGCCAAAAGGGCCACCCGGTCTGCAGGGTCAGGAGGGGACGGGATAGAGGAGGAGGACGGCGTGGGGTGGGGACGACGCTGCTGGCGCAACCCCTCGCCCCCCCTGACCTGCTTGAGGAGCACGGTGGTGGGGGCATCAATCTGCCGCAGTGCCAGTTTCTTCCAGGAGAGGGAGCCGAACCACCTGGGGGGGCAGGAGTGAAGCCGTGAGGAAGAGAGCCGCGCACAGCTAAGGACTGCGCAAGGTGTCCTACGCAAGGCGGCTCTTGGAGACAACGCAGAAGCTGCAGCAAGTGCCAAATGCAGCAGCGAGATCCCTGAACGGAACACGGCAGAGGAACTAGGCAAGGCCAGCTTTAAAAGAGGCCAACGTGCTTTTGGTCCGGATCCAAGGCACCCACACCCTATATATGGTGGCTCAACATCTGTGGGAAAAGCCTGCTCTGTGACTCACCGGTGGGAGCAAATACACTGCGTGAGAATGTGGGATTGGGGCCTTCTCCACTACAGCACCCCGGCTGCAGATTGCCCTCCCCTTACAGAAGAAGTCCCCCCAGATGTTCTCTGGAAATGGTCTAGGGCATGCGCCCAGCAGCCCTGCTCACTCCACATGGGCCACTAGAAATGACTATTTTAACCCCTCATCCCACCTGCCAGGCTGGAGCAGACACTCCCTGCCACGCCAATGCCTCCTTTCAGCCACCCAGGATCTGCTCATCTGGCCCAGGCCGCTTCCTTTTGCCCTTGTCTACTCCCCAGGAGACCAACCTGTGCTTCCGGATGCCCCGGATCCCGCTGCTGGTGTTGCCCAGTCGCTGCCCAGGTCGGCGCCTGCAATTACATGGCAGGGTGGGGAGGGAGCAGAATGTCAGTTTGGTTTCTGCGCGTACCAGGCAGGTGCTGATCCTGGAGGAAAAGGATCAGGTCCACTTACGGATGGCTGAGGATCAGGAAGCTAAGAGCGTCAGCATTTTTAAAGTCCTGCAGCGCGAACCACTCGGGACTGGCTCCGCCCCAAAGGGCAGCAACGAACTATTTTTAACTTTACAAATTACTCAGTTAAAAGATAATAATAAACGGGCACTTCTGACAGCAAAAAGATGCAAGGACAGGGGTCTCCGTAGGATCTGTACTGGGAATGCGTCTTTTTAACTTGCTCCTAAAGGGCCCCTTTAGGGAGCTCAACGCAAGCTGCAGGGTGGCCAAGCTGGGAGACAACATCCCGTTATGCTGTTGGGTGTTTTTAAGAGTGAGCAAGTGAGCGAGCCGGCAGGGACGAGCTCTCAAAGGCCTTCTCCAAACAGGAGACTGGGTAGTTTCTATGGAGAAGGAGGAGAGGGGGGCCATTAGGGACTGCATTTCAGGAACGACAGTCTCCCAGTGGGGGCAGCATGCCTCTAAGCAGCAGGTGAGTGTGTGGGGAGGGGAAGCAGCCAACCGGGAGAGTCCCTCTCATGCGGGAGGGTTTCCTGGGGAGTCCAGGATGCAGGAGGGAGGGGAGGGACCTCCTGTCTGGTCCGGCCTCCAAGGTGGTTCTGATTTCCTCCTCCAGCTGCCCTTTAGGAACAGGCAGCCGCTGCGCGCCCCCCGCCCAGCCAAAGACAGCTTCTGTTGTTGGGCAATTCCTGCACCTGTTGAGTGTGCAGGGGAGCAGCACTAGCAGGCCAATCTGCACCTGACGCATGTTCCAGGTGTGACACAACCCTCAATGCGCACTCCCTCTTGCCCCACGCTCACCGCCCCAATGCACACAGAATCTTAGACTTGGGAGGCTCCACAAGGGCCACCAAGTCCAACCCCCTTCCGACACACAGGAATCCACGACCACTCCCAAAAGACGGCCACCCGCCTCTGACTAAAGACCTCCGAAGATGGAGAGCCCACGCCCTTCCAGGCAACCCGCTACGCCACCCAACAGTTCTTACAATAAATATGTGAATCAAGGTGAGCACAGCCCCCTCACCTTTTCCCTCTTCCTCGGGGAAGCAGATCCTGTGGACCCCAGAGCCCTTCCCACCCTCACGGATGGGGTCCCGGCAGGGGGACCCACCTGCAAAGCTTGGCCACGAGGGAGCAGGCGGCCTCGCTGACAAAGGCAGGGAAGGAGAAGACGCCGTCCATGATCTTGCTGTAGATCTTCTGAGGCTCGGCACTATGGAAGGGGGGTCTGCGGGAGGAAAGCGGAAAATGTGGGAGGGGGAGACCAGTGCCACCGTGGGGCAAGGGTCCCACTCTGCCCTCACGGCCAGAAGACCCTCCTCTGTGCCGCTCGCTCCTCCCCTTCTACACCCAGAGGGGCAACGGCTTGGCAGAGGCCGGAGAGACGCCAGTTAGGCACCTGGACTTTCCATTAAGAGTTGGCGAGGAGGGATTCGTACCAGCTCTCTCCTTCATCCTCTACACGCGTTTTAGATGCTTAAGGCAGAGCCTTCCAAACTTTTCGTGTTGGTGACACACTTTTTTAGACATGCATCATTTTGCGACACGGTAATTCAGTTTTACTAGCAAACCGCAGATTAAACTAACCCCTTATAAGAGATACAGACACATACATAAATTATAATAGCAAAATGTATGGGGACACAACATATCTCATGAAAACCTTTCATATATTTTTAGATATACATGATTTATAAATAATAAGGTACATTTCCGAGACTGTAGGGGACACACCTACACACTTCAGGCAACACACTAACATGTCGCCGCACCTCGTTTGGAAAGCCCTGTCTTAAGGGATGCGTGACACACAGCAACTGGGCATTCGCTAGCTAATCAAGCGGGCCTGTAACAAATAAGGAGAAGAATCCGGATTTCACTGTCAGCTCACGCTGCAGAGAGAAATAGGAATGTCTCCATCTCGGCCTGGCTGGGAAACTCTTCCTTTCCTAGCTAGGAGGGAGTACTCTTCCCTCCCCTTGGCCTGGGGAGAAAGGGTGCTTAAAGATCGGGGGAAAAAAAGATTTATCTCACAATCAGGGAGGGGGTGCCCCTGGCCGTAGTCCTGTCCGGGAAGCTGCTCTATCGGGGCAGCGTCTAGCCCGCCAGGGGGACCCCAACGAACAGCCGCTCTCTCACACAGGGCTGCTTCAACCAGCTGAGTTAGGACCCACTGCCGCATCCTGCCAAACTCCACCACGTAATCCACGAACCCTCGTTTTGGTGCCTCCGTGGCACAGTTTCGTTTTGACAGACTCTCCGGCCCCAGATGGCCTGCGAGGTGAGTGGATCGGGGCCCTGGCACGGTCATAACATCACAGGAGGGGCTGGAACGAACTCCCCCATGAAGGAGGGAAGTGATGTGGGAGACCTTACTGACCTCCCACCCCCTCCCACAGCCCCACTTCCCTGCCAGGCTGATCCGGTCAGTGCCCGCAGAGCACAACACTCCAATCCGTGGGGTCCAGGGGCTTCTTTGCCCCTCTGTTCTTGGTGCCCACGCCCCCTTCTCCTGCTGTCCCCCCACGGCCGCCGCTGCTGGGCATGAGGGAGGGAGAAGGGGCACCCGCTCACGAAGGCCCCTCCCCACAGCTGTGCCGCAACGGGGGGCTGGCTGGGGGAGAGCCTCACCTTCCCACAAGCATCTCATAGATGAGCACCCCGAGGGTCCAGAAGTCTACGGAGAAGTCGTGGCCTTCGTGGCGCAGGATCTCTGGGGCCAGGTACTCGGGGGTCCCGCAGAAAGAGTAGGTCTTCTCCCCCCGCTTCAGAGCCTTGGCAAAGCCAAAGTCCACCTGCAGACATCGAAGCAGCAGGCCGGGGACGCAGAGGAAAGAGTCAGCAAGGGAGCAGAGTTGGGGGGGAAGAAAAGAGACGGAAATGCAGGGCCGCCCCTTCACCTGAGACCCACACAATGAGCCAGGCCACTCCCCACACCCCTGGCATCCATCCTGTTGAGCATGGCTGGTGGAATGGCCACCAGTTCAGGTGGGCTTTAAATCTCCTGACTGACTAAATCCAGAGAGGCTGGGCAGAGAAGAAGAAGAAGATGGGGTCCATCCTAGCTTGCCTCTCAGCCGTGATGGCCAAGCGGAAGAGCCAAGATTACAGGCAGCCTGAATGCCAGGTCCTAACCGGAGGGGGAGAGCCCTCTCCTTCATGCCCTGACCAGGGCTCACAGGAGGTCTCCGGATGCTCCTGCCAGCAGTGGGCCGCCAGGCAACATGGGGAGTGAGTGGTCGAATCCCTCTTCCGGTGTCTGTATCCTCTGCCTCGAGAGAAGGACCACCCGTGTGCCTAATCTGGGGGTCCCTGTGGATGCTACTCTCTCCCCTATCAGCAGCACTGCAGCCCCCTGGGAAGGGAGGAGCTGGGCAACCTGGCTGGAGACAGCCAATCATAGCTCAGGAAGAGCTGCGAAGGGGGGCCTGCAGGGAGGAAATGTTATAAAACCTGAGGCTTGTCTCCGTCAGACGGCAGAGAAGGAAAACCCGGCACAGAGAAAGAGAACAGATTTCAGAGAGGAACAGATGGAACAGAGACAGGACAGTCCAGAATTTGTTTTCGGGCTGGGGCCTTTCTGACTGACTAATATGGAGTGCCTCCAGACATTCCAGCTACTTTCCCAGGTGCCTGGCGGCTGGTGCCCAGCACCTCATTTCCATCCCACCCCTGGAAACCAGACACCCTGCCCGTTTCCTGGCTGCTCCCTCCCCCCACCACCCCCGCTTCCTCCCGTACCAGTTTGATGTAGCCCTTGGCATCCAGCATCAGATTCTCGGGCTTCAGGTCCCGGTAGACGATGCCCTGGGCGTGGAGGTAGTCCAGGGCCTCCACCACGCAGGCTGAGCAGAAGATGGCCACCGGCTCTGAGAAGCAGCGGCTGCAAGAGAGGGAGCAAAGCTCAGAAGCAGAACCACGATTTGCAGGCAAAAGGTCCTGGGGCCACCCTCAGCAGCTTCGGGTGAGGCTGAGAATGATGCTTCTCTCCCCAAAGACACCGAGCGAGGCCTCTCCAGGTGAGAAGACGGAGCTCAATGAAGCCAGGGGGCAGACTCTGGGGGCGGCCTCCTACGGTTGCATAGGGACAGGGGTTCACCTTTAACCACGGTGGACGGAGGCAGGGCCCCCTCAAAAGAGGAGGGGTTCTGGGCACTTTTCACACCGCGCAACGACCGGACTAGGACCCCCCTTTTAACTGGCACGGCTCCCTCCTACAGAGCACTTGGTGAGGCATTCAAGACCCTGCCATACCGCAGATCCCTGCATTCTGCAGGACAGCGCCCTGAGGACCGTTAAAGAGGGATCAAAGGGCTGCAATCGCGGGGCGTGACAAGGCCCCAGATTTGTGCTCTCTCCTCACAACACCAAAAGCGTTGGTTTTTTCCAGGTTCCCAATCGTCCCAAAGCCACCTCAAGGGTCTGGGGCAGCAGTAGGGAGCTTGATGCCCAACACCCTTGCTGGATGAAGGACCCCTCCCCATACAGTGTGGTGGGAGGGGCTTCTGTTCTGGAAGGGGGGAGCCCTCTGCAGGCCAGGAAGTGGAGCTGGCATGGCCAGCCCCACACGACCCCACAGAGGCAGCCCGCACTCACCCCCCACCCTGCAGCCTCCACAAGCCCTCCCAATACAGGCCCTCTCGGCCACTCCAAAGGTTCCCCCGGCCCTTTCCGACCCACAGTTCCAGCCCCTCGGCCAAGACCCCCACCCCACAGCCTCCCCTCCGTACACCTCGCGCAGCTTCGCCCACAGCTCCCCTCCTTGGCAGAACTCCAGCAGCAGGTAGACGTGGCGGCTGTCCCGGAAGGTGGCAAAGAGCCTTGAAGGAGGAGGGAAAGCGAGGGGAGATTTAGTCCCCCCCAAGACCACCACTACCTACTTCCCCCTCTCCTCCAGTTCTCGGGCCTCCTGCTGCCTTCCCTGGACTTGCTTCCCACCAGAGCTGGGGCCTTTTCTCTTTGTCTGAAGACGCCTTTCCTTCCGGCAGCCCCAGGAGGCGTCCAGAGCAGCCCCTCTCCTCTGCACCCACCTCGCGCCCCCCTTCGCGCCGCTGGAATGACACCGGGGAGCCCGGCTGCACCCAGATCAGGGCAGGCGTGCCTCTTTTTCCCGGGGACCTGCTCTCTCAAGCACGAAGAAGAAACGCTCTTGGGCACACGCTCCGGATTGGGCCCTCCTGCTGCGGCTACAGCAGCTCCCGCAGCCTCCCTCCAGTCCCAAATCCACTTTCCCCGGGCCGCTGCTTCGACCAAACTACCACTCCCATCATCCTTGACTCTGGACCACATATACTGGAAAGGATGGGAGCTGAAGTCAAATGGCACGTGAAGGACTACAGGAACTCTGTGGGGGAACCCTCTTCCTCTCCCACCCCACGGAGACCCCGAGGGGGAGGGGGCGCTGCCCACCTGACGATGAAGGGGCACCGGCTCCGGAGCAGGACCTGCTTCTCCATCAGCACGTGCTCCTGCTGGCGCTTCTGGACCACGTGGTCCTTGCGCAGGCGCTTCAGGGCAAAGAGGCGCTCGGAAGCCCCCTCCTCCGCGCAGGCGCTCCGCACCTGGGGAAGACCGGCAGAGGGGCCGGAGAGGAGGAGGGCGTCAGCCGGAGGGGTGCGCCTCTCCAGACCTCGCCCCCGGATCCCATAGATCTCTCACTCCCCACCTTCGCTGTGGGTCGGGGGGCTTCGACGGCTGCCCCCGCCGCTCCTCCCCCTCTTCTTCCACCGGGCCAGACCCCTCTCCGCGGCGCAAGTGGGGGTCCGGGCGGGGGGCTTCTCGAAGGGAGGAGAAGAGATCGCAACATTCTATAAGAGGCTACCCGAGGCGCTGAGGGAGCGGGAGGGGGGTCTCCTCTTCCCCCCTCCCCGGCCCTCTTCCTCCCGGCCCCCCCTTCCCCACCCCCGGCCCCGCTCACCAGCTCGACGGTGCCGAAGCCCCCGGTGCCCAAGACCACGGGGCGGCCCCGGAGCTCGCCGTCCTCGTAGAAGACGGGCAGGAGGTCCTGGAGGCGCGGCGGCGGCGGCGGCGGCGGCGGCGGCGGCGGCGTAGACGCCCCCTCGAGGAGGGACCCCCTGGGGGGGAGGGAGGGAGGGAGAAAGGGGGCCGTCAAGCGAGGGGGCCGAACCCCCTCGGCCGCTGGCGGGCAGGGAGTGGGGAAGGCTTTCTGGGCCGGAGACCCCGAGGGGAAAGGGGGGGCTCGCACGCCCTGGTATTTGCCACTCGACCCCCTCCCGTTTTCCAAGGTCGGTCCCGCGGAGGGGAGCAAAGGCTGTGCCTCCCCCCCTCGGCAGCGCGCCCCCTCCTCCGGTCTGGGCGCCTCCCTCCTCGAGGGGGGCGGTGGTAGGACCCCCCCCCCGCGTCGGTGGCTTTTCGTGCGAACGGCCTTATTGTGCAAGGAACATCGCGGGGAGGGGATGGGGGGGCTTCTCATGATCGGGAGGCAGAGCGCCCCCCCGCCCTTGGTGGGAACGATCCTCTTGGGGCCAGCGGCAGCTTTGGAGGCTCCCTTTGCTGGGGTGGGGGCAATAAAGGGCGAAACGCGCCCCAACCGCGGTGGGCTCGGCTGGGCCTCTTCTCCTTGCGATTTTTAAGTCCCCCGCCCCCCCCCCCCGCCCGCGATTCAGTCCAGTTCGCCCGGGAGGTCCTTGGAGGAGCAACGGGAAGGGTGCTGCTCCGGTCTGGGCAGGGAGGGAGCGAGGGGGCCACTGCTGCCCCCACCCCAGAAGGAAGAACAGCTCAGGTGAAGCCGTGGCTGCCCACTTGGAAAAGGGCACTCGCTTCTGGGGCGCCCCCCTCCCGCAAGGATAGACCCCACCACGTCTCTCCTTCCCGCAAAAGGTCGCCCACCTCATGGGGAGCTTCCCTGCGGGGCCGCTGGCTTCCCCCGGTCCCCGACTGAATCCCTGGGATGTCTCTGGGAGGAGACTCCCCCTGCCCCCCATCCAGCAGGCCCCAGGCCTTCTCTCCTTGTAAAGGCCCCACCTGGGAGTTTTTAAATGAGGGGCTGTCTCTTGGGTTGCCTCAGCAGGGACTCCCACCCAGGCCAGAGGGGGCTGGGCTAGATGGCCCCTGGGGGCCCCCTCCATGACTTCCAGGCTTCAGCTACTGCCGGGCCTCCCCCTCCGTCTCCGTGCCTGAGGCAGGTGCCCCCCCCTCACTGAGCACAAGCCAGGAGGGGCACAATGGCCCCGGGCCCCATTTGCGCCCGCGTGTCACCTTGTGAGGAGATCCCGGTTCCTTTTTATTCCTCCGTCTTCTATTAATGGCTCTTCCCACCCACGTCGGTTCCCAAAGCAGAGAACACAAATATGCAACAGCCAAGCAAAGCAGAAAAAGCCCAGTGACTGTGGGGGGGGGGCCTTGTTTGTCTCAGCACCCCCTCAGCCTCAGCCTCCCCTCTTGGGGGATTGAAAGAGGCGGGTGGTGGGTCATGGAGAGAGGAATTCCCCAGCCAGCTTGGAGGCCCAGGGGGAGCTGCCCCGAGGAGCCTCGGCGGGCCACTGCTGTCTGTCAGGGCCAGATGAGGGTGGCATCCGGAGCCCTCAGCGGGGTCACGTTTGGAAGGAAAACCCTGGGCTACAGGAAAGAGTGGGCAAAGGGCTGCCCCCGACAGAGGGGCTGGATGCACCTCCCTGCACAGCCAGTGGGGAGGAACAGTGGTCTGGATGGCCACAGGATTCCCACCCCTGGATCTGAGGACCCCACCTGGGTCCTACCTGGCACGGATCCCATTCTGCTAGAAGCCCCACCCAAGGCGGCTTCCCTGGACGGTGTCTGTTCGGGAAGGGCTGCCCCGCAGAGAGATTTCCTCCTGGGCCTCATTGGCGGGGCCTGAGCTCAGGAAGTGGCATACGCCCAGGGAGCAGCCACTGTGGACATGGCGCAAAGAACTCGCCATTGCGCAGTGGACGAATCCAGCGGCAAAGGACTGCAGGCACACTCAGGAGGCCATGGTGGAAGCACTCTGGCACAACCAGTGACCTTGCGCATTCGGGCTGGGCTTGCCACCTGGCAACTTTTGGAGGTTGGCTGGATAGATGATTGCCCCCCCCCACTTGCTCCTGGCAAAATACAGAGTGCATACAGCTGGGGGGGGTACTTTCTAACCCTGCCATTGTCCCCCCCAACACTCCTAGAGGGGTTGAGCGCGTGTGGCCCTTCCGACGTGGCCCTTCCAGCGTGATTGACGCAGCTCCCATCTGAGCTGTGAATAATAGGAGGTGTAATCTTTGAACTAGCATGAGGTGGCAGGCAGGCTTAGAGGAAGCACCCCGAGGGCCTTTCATAGAATCAGTGCTGGAAGGGACCCCGGGGGTCACCTCGTCCAGCCCCCTTCTGTGTCAGTGCAGGAATCCTGAGGAAACGCTCTTCCCGCACAATGTTGCCTGGGGACAGAAGGCAGCACGCCCGTCCTTTTTATGGCCACATCCCTTGCTTGTCCACAAGTGGGCTACCTGGACCCTCCCAAGGGAGCCCCAACTGAGGCTGACACCCCTCCCCCGCTGCCACAGCGGCCTGGGCAAGCAGAGGAGGTTTGGCACTGACCGTCTGGACTCAGAGGGAGGGAGGGCCTCTTGCGCGGTCGCTTCCCTGAGAAAGAGCAGAAGAGACAGGAGAAATTAGCCAAGCAAAGCCCCCTCTCTCTCACACACAGGGACTTTCCAAGGCCGATGGAGGGCCCCCTCCTCTGCCAACATGGTTAGTCCCCATGGCCTCCCCCCATGGTGCAGGAGGGGAGCCTTCAGTTCCGTCCTGCCCCGGCTGGTTCCCATGCTGGGACCGTGGAGGTACCAGCAAAGAGGGTGCCAGGGGCCAACAGTGGGTGGCCATGAGAAACCGGAGGCGGGCCTCTCTTTTTCATCATTCTGGGATTCTGCAGCACCCCAAGGAGAAAGGGGTGATTCTGGATGGGGCCCCTGGTGCAAGGCTGCAGCCAGGGAGAGGCCCCTCTTGCTCTCCCTAGGAAGGGAGGGAGGGTCACCCCACAACTCCAGTCTGGAGGATGGGAGACCAGCAACAAGAAGGGGGGCTCTGGGGGGTTCAGAAAGAGCATGACGCTGATTCCTCCCCTCCCCTTTAAGATAAAATAGCATTATTTGCACTCCATGCAGCCTTTGGGGGGATTTACACTCAAAAAAGCATAGTAGCAGAAGACAGGAGAAAGAGAACCCTGCACCCAGAAACAAGCAGCAGATCACCCCAAATCATAGAATCCCAGAGCTGAAAGAGACCCCAAGGGAGATCCCCTTTCTGCCGTGCAGGAGGACACAATCCAAGCCCCCCTTTGACAGAGGGCCACCCAGCCTGTTTAAAAACCTCCAAAGGAGGAGACTCCCCTACACTCCACTGAACGTGTATTCCATACATCCTTACTCCCAGAGAACAGTCCCCTGGGAGGCGACACCCCTTTGTGCTCGCACAGGGCGCACATTCATCCAAACAGGCCAGACTGTTCTGTTTTCCAAAAAAACAAACCCCAAAGGGTAAGGAATGGAACCAACTCTGGCCTCGTGAAAATAGGAAACCCACAAAAATAGCCCCCTGCTCCCCTTCTGCTTCCACTTTAGGTTCAGGGAGGATGCTGAAGTCGGTGACTGGTTCCCAGTCCTTTATTTATTTGAGCAGACCTCACTCAGTGTGCCAAAGAGAGCACATAAGTTTACATAGGTCCCGGAGACTACTGGACTTTCCTGCCCCCATGTCACCGAGCTCCGAGACTAGAAGGGCATCCCCCCCTTCACAACCGCCCCTTTTTGTGGCTCCCAGGGCCTTCCGACCAGAGGCAATTCAACGCCAGCCAGCTGCTTCCTAGAGCAGGGCAGGCAGAAGGCAGAGCATGATCTCTGGATTGATCAGCAAGGGATTTCTGGTGGACTGGAGAGGCAGGAGTATTGATTAATAATTGCAGCAAAGAAATTATTTTTGCCACACAAATAGCAGCTGCTAAGAGGGAGAGAGACCGGGGCAAGCAGGAGAGCACTCCAGAGCAAGAGGACTATGAGAATGGACCCATGGGTTCAGTGTGTTGGAAGGAACCCCAAGGGCCATCTAGGCCAGCCCCCTCCCAGGCAGGACCCCCCGAGCTTTCCTCCCCTTTGATCCATTAAGTCTGAAGTCCTGTGCCCCCAGCACAGGTCAGGGGATCTTGGGATTCTGGCAGAAGCCCAAGATGGGTGCAACACAATCCTGAATTCTCCCCGCTTGAGAAGGCTGTTGTCCTTCATTCGTGGGTGCGGGATTTAGGCCATTTCCACACTAGGCTGTTACAGTGTTATTATTCCACTTTCAACATCCTATGGAATCCTGGGGTTTGCAGTTTAGGGAGGGGCCTCAAAGGCCATCCTTAAGGGCCCCTCCATAAACTACAACCCCAGGATTCCATAGGATGTTGAAAATGGAATAATAGCAGTATAATAGTCTATTGAGGAAATGGCGTCAGTGTGGCCGAGCCCTTATTGTGTAGGACACACACCCTTAATTCCACCTCACAGGAAGCACTCTCCTGGAACGGCGGAATGAGCTGGGATGGCGCAAAGAGTACGGTAGGGTGCAGCCAACAGCCCCAGTTTATCATGGTCATCGCTGGGTGGGGATGCGTGGGATAGGGAGAGGGCCACGGCACAGGTCTGGGGCACAGAAGCACATAAACTGGGAGTCTCTTGAAGCGTCTTTGGATTTTCACAAAAACAAGGAACAGGCCACCAGCTTCAGCATCGTTTTCACGACCTGCCCAAGAGAAACCCACACTGCTTCATCTCTCCAAAGAGCAAAGCAGGCCTGGGTTGCAACACGCACTGCAGAGCAGCTGCAGGGGGCTTCCCTGCACGCGCACACACACGGATAGGGGCCCAACTCAGAGCAGGGAGTGTTGGTGTGGGTTTGTGAGTGTGTGTAGGGGGGTGAAGAACAATCGTGGGCTGCCCAAAAGATCTCTGCACAGAAGCCCCACTTATCCCGCCTCCCTGCCCAAGATGGGCTTCTGCTACTTACGGCTCACGGATGCACAATGGGCTCAGCTCCTGGAAGTCTCTGGGGGGTGGGGAGAGTTGTTATCATCATCACCATCATCACCATCATCATCATCATCAGTACCCCACCCCTCTCCCAAAACAGGGACTCAAAGCCACTTATACATTAAAGCAACTCCGATATAGCTAAAATCATACCTAAAACCAAATGTTCAGAGAGAAGTAAGCTATTAAATATTAAAACTGTTCAAAACATGTAATCAAAAATAATAAAGAGGCTATTTAAAAGCTACAATTACCACAACGCAGCCCCCTCTTAAAAGCCCCTTTCTCCAAAACCTTCAGTTCCAGAAGTCAGAATTCCAGTATTAGAGGAGAACCTGCTTGGAGAACCGGCTCCTTCTCTCCCCACGGCTGGAACAGGGCTGAATCTCTGGGGCTGCAGAACACAACCACGCGTACATGCACAGACACCCACAGCTGACACAAGCTGAGCTTGAAGCGGTGGGCCAGCTGGCCCTCCAGGAACCCCCATCCCAGCCCTACGAAGTGGGCATCAGAGGGCCAGGGCAGCAACCGTGCGGCAGGCCAGAAAGCCAGATGGGTCTCTGGGGAAAATGAAAGGCTGTGCAAGGGGGCAGGGCAGAAGCCTGAGCCATTCCACGCGGTGGGGGAGTGGACGGGCCCATTAACCCTCCGTCTCAGTCAAAGACGTTTCCGCGTTCCAAATCGCTCCCCGTCCAAGTGGCCGCCCCACCAATGGAGGATGTGGGCTCTGAGGGCAGCAGCGGGTGTGTATGTGAGAGACAGAGAATGAGAGAGAGAGAGAGAGAGTGGATCCACTCTGGATTCTAGTCCAAACTGTAAAAGAGCCAGCTGAGCTGTCCACCCTGGTAACCAAATAAGCTCAGCACCCTGGACAGCTGCCCCAAAGTCTGGACTAAACCCAATGTGGATTCACCAACTCCACTGAGATAGAAGCTGCCAGAGCAGATGCCCCCATGCCCCCCATATCTTGGCAGCAGCAGGAGAGGTCCCCCCCTTGCCAAAAATCCCACCCAGGCCAGGGCCCATTTCTGTCTTCCTCAGCGGTGCGAAAGGGAGACGCTGTGTTCTTGAAACTGAATAGATGTTAGGAAACGGGGGGGTATAAAAGCTATCAAGGGCCACAGGTAACGGAGTCCACCCCCTTGTGGTTTGCCTCCCCCCCCCCGCACTGTCACGTGGCTGAGAGTCTGTCACTTTCCAATTGTGAGCCTGGAGGCAGCGGAGGGGGGAGGCCGCCTTTAAGGCACACATTGTGCAGGGCCTATAAATGGCAAACCTTTTATATAAAAGCAAAGTGCCACACTGCTGAGAAGGAAGTCCACAACCACTGTGCATTTGAGAAACACGCACAACAACCGCAGCACAACCGGTAAGTGGAATTGCCCCCCCCCCCCCAGTCATGTAACAGCCAAGCCATCTCCAGGTGTTTAAGACTTTTGTTGTGTGCTAATCTTTGTCAGGCTTACTAACACTTTTTTTTCTCACTAATAAGTCTTCCCACAGCGTTCTGTGCGTCAGACGAAGCCTACAGTTGACCTAGAAACTACATTTGATATTTCTTTATCTTGCGTAACCCTCTTTGGCTAGATACAGAAGACTGATTTTTCAGAGCTCCAAAGGCAAGGGGGTTTTTTTTGTTTTTTTGGTTGGGGGCAGGATTGGATACTTGTGGCTAAACGTTCTTCCCATGCTCACCTCGAGGCAGACAGGTCTTGCTTTGATTCAGAAAACCTGCCAGATCTGTTGGACCTGAAGTGACCAGGAAGCTAAAAAAGTAGCTGCTGGGATGGCATCCATGACGGGCAGCCAAGCCTTTGGCCTTGTGAGTGTTCAGCTCCTTCAAAAACTCCTGCCTGTCCCCCTGGCTTTTTGAGTAACGTCGTCTTATCCCAAGATTTTGGACTTCAATGCTCCTAAAACAGCAAAGCGCCTTGTGGCAAGCTTTGCTCTGGCAAAAGCTCTCAAGGATTAAGGCCCACTTTGCTGTCAGGCTCAGAAACGCTACCCTCGGTTGGCACACGTATTTGCCAGCTGATCTAAATAAATGCATGAGAATGGAGCCAGGCGGCAGAGGGGAAGTAAGCGGCGGGTATCAACTGCCAGACTGTGAGGCAGCAGTGCAAAGCTTGGGGCTGGAGCGGTGGAGCACAAGCAGTGGTGGCAGTGGGGGGGCCTTCCTCACCGGAGACGTTTTCCACCCTCCGTGCCCATCCGCATTCGGATCAGCCCACAGAAGGGACTACTTCAGTTACCCAATCAAATCCAGTGGAGGTTTCTGCCACACCATATCAGTGAGTCTTTAGGATGTCACAGAACTCTTTCTCACTTTTGCTGGAACAGCTGTTGCACCCAAGAGCCCCCAAGCATCCTGAGCTTATTCTGCAGCTGAGCTTTGCACCCCCCTTCTGGCCTGTGGGGTGCTGGCCTAACTAACCCCAGGTGGCCTTCTTGCTCTGCACCCGGGAAACTTCCAATATTTCTGGCCAGCCTGTTCTTCACCCAACACCTTCTGGTGAGCGGAAGCAAAGGAAGAGCCCACAGGAACCTTGAGGGAGCTGGTCAGCAGGCCGGGGAGGCCCAGTTCTTATCCCCCTCCTTGCATGCTGAGAGCACAAGGGGCTCTTTCGAGGCAGTTCTGAATTGCATAGGGGGCGTGCATGATCCCCACCATCTGTCTTTCTCCAGGCTGAATCCCCAGGAATGCTGAACTGCTTCTCAGGTCCTCTTTCCCAAAACCACCGAGCATCCCGGGCCAGGCTAATTGGCCTTCAGAGTGCCCCGAGGGTGCTCTGTGTCTTTGCTAGAGATTCCACACCCACCAAACAGGGAAGATATTTGGTGGCATCAGATGCACCACCAACAAACACTTTTCTAGCCCCACGTCCTGGTCCAAAAGGCAACCAGAGGGTCATCTTTGCTAGCCCAACTTTAAATCCCCCTAAAGGCAAGACGGCCTGCCTTGCAAAACTGTTGTGGCCCTGCCTGGTGACAGCCCCTTCGCCAGGTGCACTGAGCAGCTGTGGCCCCCTCCCCTTTCTACTTACTCTTTGGAGATGGCAATGCAGGTGACCTCCTCCTGCGCTCGGCAGCTGGCCGTCCGGCGAATGTTGCTGCAATCCAAGAGAAGGCAGAGGGACAGGACAGAGGGGAGAAAGAGGGTGAAGAAGCCAGGTTTCCCAAGATCACCCCTAAACCCCAACGTGGCTGCAGCCCTGAGAGCAGAGGAGCAGCCCTGGAAGCAGGTTGCTGCATGCGTGGCTTCATCCAGAGGCATATGAGCGCCACTTTCCAATACAGCCAAGTGCAGACCCTCATCATGACAGCCCCTGGAGTGACACCCCCCTAGGATGCTCCCTCATGTGCAAGTGACTGCGCTGATCCATCTGTCCTTCTAACTAGCTATAAAAATTCTCAGAGCTCTCTGTCTCTGCTAGGGCAGGTCTTTTGCAAAGCTAATGGTTCTTGCCTACACAAGACTGACCCAGTCCAAGATACTTGACTCGCAACAGAGATACAGCTCAAAATGCCACATTATTACTGGGAGCGTCCCTTTCCCTTCCAGCCATTCAATCGAGGTGGGCTGGGGAAGGAACGGGGAGTCCGGGGGGGTGGCAGGGGCAGCTGATGATGCTGTTGTCTCTGCTAGCCAAAGGATCCTGGGGCTTCCTTGACCCTGCGAGCCCAGGGGCACCACACCATCACTCCCTGTCCCCAGGGGGGGTGTTGTGGGGAGCAGTGCAATCCCACAGCACGGACACAAGGGGAGGCCTGGTGGGACCGCAAGGAAGACTCCTGTCCACAGTGGACGAACTGACCAGGCCCAGGAGGCTGGACCTCCCTGCTGTTCCCCAGCCCAGGCCAAAGGCAGGTCCAGTGGCCACGTCATGGAACTGAAGGAAGCCCCCAGGAGGGAAGGAGGCAGGGAGGGCCCAGGGATTAGTGGCTGGATTGGGTCCTGGGTGCAAGTGCTTGCTTACTCACTTGCTTGCTCTCACGTACACACACAGTGCATCTCTCTCAGCCTCAGTCCCCTCTACAAAATGGGGGCTCATCCTGAACGGCAGGCTGGGTGGGTGGGAGCAGCAGCTGACGGTGAGGTAAATGTGCGAGGTCCCGAGGGCCTCCAGGCCCCAAGCAGATTCACCAGGGAGGTGGTTGCCTTCTCCCATCGGGAGCAGCCCTGTGTCCTTTCCCCACCCCCCACCCCACACACACACACTGGAAGGCCCCTGGGAAACTTCCTGAGACCCCAAAGAGATGCTTCCCATCTCCAGGGCAGGAGGGAGTCTTTGGCCCAATGGGCCAGTGGCTTGATTCGGATCCACCTGGGCTAGGATGCTCCTGGGGAGAGGAGTAGCCAGTGGCTAGGCCCCGCTCTGCAGCTGCCTCCGGGAGGGGGCTCAGACCCTGATTTCTCAGTAGGCTTCCTCCCCTATGGCACCCTCTAATGCCCCACACCCCACCCACCCCCAAATGACCTACCGGATGAGGGAGAGCTCCCCAAAGTGGTCTCCCGCCTTGAGGACACGGATGTGCTCCTCCCGGCCCTCCACGTTCATGGTCACCTCGACCTGTCGGGGGAAGGAGAGCCAGAGGGCAGGAGGAAGGGGCGGCCCCAGCCCTGGGGCCCTCTCCACCCCAAAAAAAGAGACGGGGCATTTCCAGAGTGGCTGCCGGGTGGGCAGGCCGTGTTGGGGGTGGAGAGGGCTGGGCGGTGGCATTCCACTCCTCCCGTTGCATCAGGGGAGGAAGGGCCCCGGGCCCCTGGGAAGTGGCCCCTCCTGGCATTCAGGGGCACAACTGAACTGGAGACTTGGAGGTGTCTTACACACACATAAGCTCCCAACAGAGGCGGCTGGACATTTTTGCTCAGTGTGGAACTTTGTATTAGATTCGAGGTTGTGAGAGGCAAGTGGTACATGCTGTACCCTTGCGCATGGATCCACGAGGGTACGTTGTGCATGAGAACACGTAATTCCACAAGCATAAAGTTACCTTCGGTCTTCTCGGGGTGGGATCCCAGCCTGCCAGGTTTCCCAATGCAGTTGTGAGAGCAGGAGAAAGCCAGTGCTCTGGGTAGTGGCATGGGGTGGGGGAGAGACCCTCTGGGCTGGCCCAGCCGCTCGTGCTGCGCCCATGGGCCGTGGCCGAAGGCAGGGCAGGGCTTGGAAGCAGGCTCTTTCACCTTCCCTCCCCCCACACCCCTGCAGATGGTGAAGGGCAAGTTGCACAGGCTCTCATCTCAGCAGAGTGGTGGTGAACCTGCTCTGGATTCTAGTCTGAACTTTCAAAGAGATCTCCAAAGGCCTGGATTGATTTTTGGAGGCAGGGATCAGCGTTTTGGATAGCCTCTTTAAGGTTCAGACTAAAAATCAGAGCAGACTCAGCCTCCCACTGACAGAGCAAACTGCCCTTTGTGATGATCTGGACCCGCGGGAGAGGCAGGAGGGGGTCTCTGCCTTGCCCTGTCAGTGGGAGGCCGAGTCCCAGGAAGTGGGAGAAAAGGATCGGGGGCGCTTTGCCATTGACCCACCTGGCCGCGGAGGATGTAGAAGAAGCTCCGTGCTTCGTCCCCCTCCTGGATGATGAGCTCACCGGGGGCAAAGGTGCGCTGTGGGGGGGGGAGGCACCAGGACAGATGATGAGGTCATGCAACATTGGGGGGAGGATTCAGGAGGGGCCTCGCCTCCCCCCCAACCAGCCCCCTCCCAAGCGTGTGTTTCCTGTTACCTCTTCTGCAGAATCCAGGAGCTGTGAAAGGGCCGCATCCGACAGTCCTTGCAGGGGCTTCACCCTGGGGCGAGGGAAGGTGAGGAAAGAACGAGGGGAAGAGAAGGAGAAAGGTGGAGAGGAGGGAGAGATGAGGGAAGGCTCAACAAGGAAAAAAAACCCTTTGCTTGTATCTGGACCAAACTCACACAGGAGCTTTTTATCTGATTTTTAAAAACGGCATGTGACTTTATTGTACCAAAAGCAACCACTCCAACCAAATCTTAAATCATGACCTTCCAGTTCCATCAGTCTTTCATCTCTAAGCAAAATCCATTCTTTCAACTCTGGGAAGCCTAGAGAGAGAGGCACAAAAGGGATGACCTGGAAGGACCCCAGTCCCTTCAGCACAGAAGCCCCCTCCTCCTCCTCCTCGCTCCACGGGAAGGGGAGTTACCCCTTCCCATGTGGCAGTCAGTTCCACAGCTCCCTCCAGCACCATCTCTCAATCTCTGGCTGCTTCCTCCCTGCTCCTGGGTGTAGTTTCTTCTCTCTCCCCAGGAGGAAGCAGCCCCCTACCCTGGCAACCAGAGGGAGAGAAGGGGGTCTTCCCTTTGCAACAGAACAGCCCCTCCCCAATACACACGTTACGCTTCTTGGTGGTATTTATTCCTCTTGCTGACTCCTGCAAGGGTCAAGGTAATGTTTGCGACTCTGCTCTTGCCAGTCCGCTGAAAGAGGGTCCCTCGCTTCTCCCACTGCCAGCCTACCACACATGTGCGTCTACACACGCGCATGCACGCGCTCACACAGCCTTCACTCACCCGCGCAGGCCTGCCAGGACCTCGGCACGCTTCCGCTTGGCATTCTCGGTGATGATGGTGCGGTACGCCTGCCGGTCAATGGCCCACAGCTGCACCGGGGTCAGGGCTGGGAACAGGAGGGAAGGAGTTAATTGGGGGGGGTCAGTCAGGGACAAGGACCGGTGTGGTCTAGTGGTCGGAGTATAGGAGTGTCTATGTGCCTTTGAGTCTCCTGTTGATGTAAGGCGACTCCTTGAATTTCATAAGGTTTTCTTAAGCAAGGAATCCCAATCAGAGGTGGTTTTGCCAGTTCTTCCCTCTCAAATATCGCCTACATCCGCTGGCGTTCATCGGTGGTCTCCCATTCAAGTACTAACCGGGGCTGACCCTGTTTAGCTTCCAGGATCCGACGGGATCTCGAGACGAGCGTTCAAATCCCTGTGTGGCCATGGAAACCCAATGGGTGACCTTGGGCAAGTCACACTCTCTCAGCCTCAAAGCAAAGGCACCCCCCCGCTGTTGCTGGGCTAACTGCTGGCCCCCTCCCCTCCCCCTGTCGTGCCAGGGAAGGCGGGCAAGGCTTGCTTTCTCAAAGGGAGCGTTCCCCCTCTCCGCCACACACAAAGCCCGACTGTCACACTTCCATCTCATAAATGCGCGCGCGGGAGGCTTTCAGAATGGAACGGCAATTTGCCACACGCTCCTCCGCTCCGCGCGTGGGCCGCACTTTTGCCATTAACTTTCCAGTCGTGATCGACACCGCCGGGAGCGCCTGCTCGGAAACAAAGAGAAGGAAGACCGGCAGCAGCATCTCGGAAGCTGCAAAATGCAGGGGAGCCCAAGGGGCCGTCCCGGCACGGAAGCCGGGGGGCCGTGAAGAGACGCCCCCCCGGAACTGAGGGCCCCCTCAGGAAAGGCGACCGGCGGGGAGGACAAAGGAAGGCCACGCAGAGCGGCTGGCGGGCCATTCTCTTCAGCAGCCGTGGCAGTGGCTGGAGCCGGAGAAGATGCCATTGTACCATCCCCATGGCAACGGCACCACGGATGCCCCAGCAACCCCGACATCCAGCGCAACTCGCGCAGCCCCTGAGTGCCAGCGGGAGGGGAGGAAGGAACGCCTCCCCCTCTGCCTCTGCCCAGGCTCTGGGACTGAAGGGACCTCTGTGTTTGAGGGTGTTCCCGCATGGCAGCGGGTTGGACCGGATGGCCCGTGTGGTCTCTTCCAACTCTACATTTCTACGATTCTACGATTCTGTGCCCCGTGGGCCAGTGGGCACAAAGGGCTTGGCACTGGCAGAGGCACTTTTGGGGACACAGGCGCAGGGAGCAGCGGGTTGTGCGTGTGGGGCAGGCAGTCCAGAACCCAAAGGATACAATCCAAATCTTTCTCTCAGGTTCCCAGCCTGATTATTTTAGATGGCTGGAAGTGTGTACCAGCTGTTAAATGTTACGAGTTGCGCTATTAAATTATTGCATAAAATTCCTGAGGGGCTGCCATGTTCGCCTTTCACAGCAAAATCAACAAAGAGAAGCTGAGCGCATAAACACTAACAAGCGTCATGGGCACGAAAGCTTTGGCTGCAAGAGCTTTGTTTGTTTCTAAGGCCCCCCTTCCCCCTCCCCGAGCCTGGTGCTCTGGCATAATTTTAAAAAATTGTTTTCTTAAGACGACACCAGGCCCCAAGGGTAAGTGCAATGGGGCCACAGACTCTCCCACCCATTCAGAGCACCCCAGGCCCAACCACTCCCCCCACCACGGCCTGGCTCAGGGGGGTCAGCTGAGTTCTGGAGGTGAGAAACCAGCTGGTGTGCGGTGGGCATGGAGCGCAAGCATGTGCCAACAAAGATTGCACCCTGCAATGCTCAAGCTGGTGCCACGAAAACTGGCAGAGTGAGGCAGCCAACTCAGGTAGCGAGTTTCAGGTGTGGGGAAGGGGCAGCCCACTGTTCTTGCCAGGGCCGATACTGCGGGGCGGGCAGCATTTGCAGCTGAAGAAGGGAGAGGAGCTGGTGGGGTTTCCTGCCCCGGGTGACTTGGTTTGGGCCCCATGCCCCTTTGACCTAGCGGGGCTGCGGCAGGTCCTACTTGCTGTTCCTCCTCCTCCTCCTCAGGCAGCCACATGTCTCAGGTCAGCTGCATCTCAGGCCCACTCCCATCCCCCCCCCAAACACACCACTTCCTCACCTGCGACCGTGGCCGTGCGCCGGCAGTTGTACAGGACGGCCAGCTCCCCAAAGACGTCCCCCGGGAGCAGCATGCGCAGCTGGCGCCCCTTCTGCGTCACCCGCAGCTCCCCCTCTGCCAAAGGGAGAAGGAGAAATGGGTTGGCAGCAGCTCACACAGGGACGGTGCCACCCGTGGCTGCCACAGTCGCTCCCCGGCCCAAGAGGGCCTCCGGTTCTGGTGCCTCTGGGCTGAGAGGATCAGATCAAACCAGCCCACGGAAGAAAGGGGGCAAAATGGGCTACCTGGAAGGGAGGGGCTCTCCTTCGCTGGAAGGGGGCGTGGATGGTCTTCAGGGGACCTTCCATACGTTCTTTCATCCCTCTTCCCATGTGGCTGCCCAGCCAAAGGAAAGAGGTTCCCTTGTCCCCCCCACCCCCCTGTAGATTCATAAAGTCATCGCTTTGGAAGGGACCCAAAAGTCCATCTAGTCAACCCACAGCCAGGGCAGGAATCCCCCGCTGTTCCACTCATTTGACTTCAGGATTTAGTTTTAGCATGCTCACCTTCCTCCAGGCCACCTCTGTGGTCTTAGTGGGCGGGGGGAGGGAACAGAAGGTAGGTCTTGCACAGTGATTACCCTGTGGCCCCACGCCTGAACAGCAGCTTCCCCCAATGGCTTCGTGCAGATATCAGGGCACTTAAGGGCCGGAACAGACTCCTGTTGTGCCCAAAGGCTGTCGCTGGCTAGGAGCACCTGGGCTTCCTCCCTGCTTTTCATTAATTGCTCCCCGGGAGCTCTGCGCCTTCCCTCGGTCTTCTCTCAACTCATCCGTCCCGCAGGTAAACCAACTGCCTATCTCTCCCCTCCCCACCAGGGTCCCCGGGCAAGAGGATCAGATGAGACACAGGTTTGTTTCTTTGTTGTGTGCCTTGAGGTTGCTTCCAACTTATGGCAACCCTATCACGGGGTTCTCTGGGGCTGAGATACTGTGGCTCAAAAGGCACGGACACATTGGCAGCTATCTTGGGTCTGGGGAGTGAGGTCCACCAGTCTGTGAGTGGCCGGGTGGCTTGACCCTCCCCTGCCCCACAGATGGTAGAAGGCGCTTCCTTTGCACCCATCAGAGGTCTCAAGTGGGCAACAGAAAAGCCCTTTGCACCAGCTCAAAGGTGCTCTCCTCTCTGGCCCCTCCTAGTCACGCGCCAGGTGCCCAACCCGAGGAGAGATCTGGTCTTTGAGGGGCACTTCCTTGGCCTTCCTCGCCACCTGGGTTTCCCTGGCCGCCCTTCTCTCTCCCCAGACCCCCAGTCCAGGGAGCTCTGGGTAAGAGAAACAGAGCCGGACCCTCCTGCCAGCTTGAAAGGGGCAGCCACCGGCGGAAAGGGGAGGAATCCTACCTGCTTGTCACCCGTCCTAGAAAAAAGGAGGCCACAGTGGGGGCGGAGGTGTCCCCGTGAATGCGTAAGGACGGCTGTTCCCCGCACCCCTCTTCCCACCCGGTCCCACTGCCCCAAAGTGGTGCTTGCAGGACCAGGGCATGGGGAGTCAAGGGGAGGGGGACGTATGCGGGATGTTTCCCAGGCGAAAGGGCCGGCAGAACACATCCTCCGAACCTCCTTTTCCAGCCCGCGTCTTAAATTGTTTGCATGCTGTTAATCGCCTCCTCCTGTTTGACGCTGACCTTTTGTGTGCGCTCTGAATACTACATTGCAGCCGTTCTAATTTGCCAGCCGCCCAGCGCCCCAGACTTGTGGAGGGAGGGGGAGGAAGGGGGCATAAATAAAGCTAATATGGATAGTAATAAAAATATTAATCCCACAAGAAAGGGGCAAACAGGCAAATGGTATCCCCCCATGGCTTGAGGAAGGGCTAGATAAGGTCCCCCCATGAAGAAAACTGACGAGAAGAGTCCCTTTCCCTCCCCCTCAAGCCTGTTTGCAAACAGGGCAAATAGTGCCAACGGGGTTGGGTGAGGATTTACCCAGGGCATTTGCGGGGGGGGGGGCAAGGAAAGCCTCCTTGGCACAAGCAGGGCCAGGGGTAGAGGTGGGGGTGGGAGGGTCAACTCCAAGACTGGTGCCAGGGAAGGTTGCAGGTGGCACCAGCTTGAGGGGCTCCCAGTGATGTCAAGGACCACAGGGCATCTGCCCAGCGCCTCGCCCCTCTTTCCCAGAGCAGCTGGGGCTCGGTCTCCTGGCCTCTCCTGCCCTGTCTTACCCATTGTGCCCCCTCGGCCCCCTCACCAGCCACGATGTACATGGCGTGCCCGTCGTCGCCCTCTGCCACCACCACCTGTCCTGGCTGGCACTGCTCAGGGGTGAAGCTCTCCACCAGTGGCTGGTTCTGTCCGTCGCCCAGGCAGCGCAGGAACGCGTTGCGTTTCACAGCTTCCAGGATGAGGCCGGCATCCCTGGGGCAAAGGAGGGGGGAGGGAAGGAGATTCTGTGGTGGGCACAGCAGCTTCTGCCCTCTCCTCACACCCATGCCCGCCCCCCCCCGAGCCAGCACCCCTCTCTTACAGCTCACCTGGGGGATTTGGGCACGCAGGGCACGTGCCAGTCTGCGTCGGTGATCAGGGGCTCGGGGACGATGGCGCCGCCCCAGCTGCCCCTCCCGGCTTCCTCCAGGGGAGAGCGATCCTCCTCCGGCCCTTCCTCTGTGGGGGGGTCCCCGTCTGCCCCACCTGGGACCAGAAAGAAAGGGGGTAGAAGAGGCTTGTAGCTGGCACCCCAGTTGCCAGGACCTCTGACCTCAAGCACACACAGACACACACACCACCCCTTTCTGCACCCTGGGCTAACTGGGGGTGGGTGGGCTCCGCTCTGTCCCCCGCAACCAAAAGAGAGCGCCCCCCACCCCACGGCTCCTCCAGAACTTCCCACCCTGCAAGGACCCCTGGAGAGGCAGTGGGGGGGGGGCAGCTGGACCACACTGGCCAGCCTCAGAGGCCGCCCTGGCAACCTCACAGGGTTGGTGTGGGAACTCAGGGAGGAGGGGAAGCTCTTCTCCCCCTCAACCCCGCGCGCGCGTCTTGGGCAGCCGAGCCCGACCTCCGGAAGCCCCCCCCGCCGGTCCAGCAGGCAGGGAAGGAAGGGGGAAGTGGGGCGAAGGCGCCAGGGGGTCCGTTGGCCCTGGCCTCGGGCGGGAAAGTCGGGGAAGCTCTGGGCCGGGCGGTGGGGGGGGGGCGCGGCGGCGGGAGGGCGATGCTGCATCCTTTCCAAACTGCGGCCCGCAGACACTTGTTGCGCATCGCGGCGTATCCGGAGCGGCGGGGAAGAGTCTGGCTTCGCGGGGACGGGGAAAGCTCGGGAGGGGGTAGCGGAGAGGTGGGGGGGTAGGGGAGGGAGGGAGAGGAGGAGGTCTCTGCCCCAAGCCTCCTCTAGTCGCCACGCACCGATCCAGGGAAGCGGAGCGCACTTTGGGAGAAGGGGCTCCGAGGCGGGGGGACCAGCCCTGACACACACAGACACCCCGCCGAGTGCCGGTCGGGACCCTCCGCCCCTCCTTCCCGGGGGGCTCTCTCCCCTCCCCTCCCTCCCCCCCGGCTCACCTGGCGGAGGGAGGGCGACGGTCTCTAGGAAGGCGCGCTCCTCCTGGAGGCGTAGCTCGCGGAGCCGGAGGTCCATGGCGGGGCCGGGGGGAGGGGGTCGATCGGCTGGTGGGACGGCGCTCCCGCGCCTCCTCTTTCTCCTCCTCCTCCTCCTCCTCGCGAGGAGTCAGCGGGCAGAAGCGGCGCGGTCCCCTTCCCGGCTCTGCCAGCAAAGAGGGAAGATGCGCGGCGCGCGTTGGCGGCGGCGGGCGCGGGGGAGGGGAGGTCCGCCTCCGGAGTTTGGAGTCCCCGCTCAGCCGCCGCCGCCGCCGCCCCCCGTGGCCCCCCAGGGCCCGAAGGTGCCTTCGGATGGGGACGTTCTCCTCCTCCCCCCGCCCCACCAAGGGCGCAGGGCCCTCCCTGCTGCCCCCGCCCAGGCGACACCTGAAGCCCCGGAGGCGAGGACGCTGCTGCCGCTTGCGGGTTGGGGGGCGCCTCTGCCGATCGCCTCCTCTTCCCGGCGCCGCCGAGCGAGTGAGGGGCTCCGCCGCCGCCGAGTGAGTCACCCCGGTGCCAGGGGCTGGGGGAAAGAGGGAGGGAGGGAGGGCGGGGGTATGGGGCGTGCCCGCCCACCCACTCCCCCGCCCACTCGCCTCCTTCTTGCTGAGTCTGCCCCCGCACCCCCTCCCTCCCCGGGTGCCCGGGTGGGTGGCCGCCCCCCCTGCCGCCGCCGCCAAGCCAGATGCCAAGGTGTTACTAGGCAACCAGCCAGTTTGCCAAGGCGGCCGCCGCTCTGCCACGCGCCCCTCCCTCCGCGCCCGGGCGGCCCACCCAGCAGGGCGGGGCGGGGGGCGCCATGAGGGCGCTCTCAGGGCGGGAGGGGCGAGGGAGTCCGGCCCCTCCCCCTCTTCAATTAAGACCTGGCGCCGGGCGGGGGGGGGCGACGACGTGCGCTGGTCGGGAGCCTCCACCGAAGGTGCTTTGCTGTCTGGGGTGGACAACAGCTCCCATCAACCCCTACCGGCACGGCTGGTGGGAAGGCGCTATGGTAACGGCACCTCCTCGGGACAAGCGCCCTCACTGGCAGGGCGTCCGCCCGCTTCTTCCCCCTCACCTTCTCCTGTCGCTGCCCAGCGCCCGCAGGAGTGGCGGGGCAGAGACCTCGAGCGCCGGCGGCGGGGAAGGAGGGAGGCGGGGCGGCCGCTTTCCCCAGGGCGGGGCCGGGGGACCGCGCGAGACGCCCCTGCGAGCCGTGCCCCCCAAACCCCTCGTCCCAGAAGGGGCCTGGCCAGGGGTCTCGGAGGGCTCCGGCCGGGCGGCCAGGGTGGTCGCCGTGACCCAGCCTCCGCCTTCTTCTCCGGGGCGACCGATGGGCGCTCTGCACATGCTTTCTCTTTCCCTTTCCCCTGGAAGCCAGAGTGGCCCCTTGGAAGAAAAGTTCCTCCCGCGAGGACTCTGCCCGCTCCGCCTTGGACCCCCTCCCTCCCTCCTTCCCTCCCTCCTCCTCGCGAGGAGGCGGCGCATCTGAGGACTCGCTCTCTGAGGATCCCATCCACTCCGGGAGCGCAGCAGGGGGAGGGAACTGTGGGGCCCCGGCCGCCCCCTCCCGCGCCCACCTGCCCACCGGGGTTTCGGGGGGGGTCCAGCTTCCATGTTTCCCCGCAGCGGCCAGGAAGTGGGGGTGGACATAGCGCCCCCCAAACTCACACTTCCGAGGAAGTGGTTCTTCCTTCCCCCGCCCCACGGCCTCCTCCCTCCCCCCTTCCCTCCCTCCCCCTCTGGCTGTGGGGAAACTGCCCCCTCCCGGTGGGCGCCCAGCCCCTGCGGCCCCTCCCTTCTCGGCGCCCCCGGAGCGAACCTCCTTCCGCCGCTGCCCCCCCGGCTCGGCGGCGCGTTCCTCCATGGCCGCTCGCCGTGCCGCCTCGGCCGCGCCCTGCCCCAAGGAGGTTACACATTAATCCCCGCCGGAGGACTCTGGACGGCGCTTCCCGGCGGGGCCGCTTCGCCCGCCTCCCTTTGTCACCCAGAAGAAGCAGAAGAAGCAGGGCCGCCGCGGAAGCGCCCAGAGCCCGGCGGTCGCCCGTGGCTCCCGAGGGGGCCGCCCCCAGCCGACTCGCGAGGAAGCCACTGTGGGGAGGGGGCGGAGTCCCGAGCAAGCCCCCAGTGGGCGCGGGGCGGCCCCGGATTTGCGCCCCCGGGGCCACCCGCGGCAGACGGGCGGGCCGGCAGGTCGGTACCCCCCGGGAGATTTTACGGGGGGGTTAAAAGCATCACAGTCAAGTGCCGAAGGCTCGAGAAGTGGACCGGAGGGGCAGAGGATGTGCCTGAGCTCGGAAGGGTCCGGCTGGAGGCGGACTCGGGGGGGCGACGCGCGCGGGGAAGGCGGCTCCCTCGCCACTGGGACGCGCTGCCGCTCCCCAGGAGGGAGGCCGCTCTCTTTCTCGGGGCCGGGCGACCGAAGTCGGGCTCCCCGGCTCCCCGAGGTCCTCCCAGGACGAAGGAACCCGATTAGCAACAGGTGGGGGAGGAGGTTTGGGGGCGATGGATCCTCCCACGGGCCCCAGTCGGCTCTCGACTCCGACTGTTGAGCTGGGCCTCCCGTTTCCTCTGCCCTTTGTAAGCTCCTTGGGAAGGGGGACCTGTTTTCCTGATGTAACTGTGCAAGGCCACATGTTTGCCGCTGGCGTTGCCCCGTCGATCCACCCTGCATGCCCAAGATTGCAAAGAGCCCCTGGAAGATGGGCGGCCGGGCCAGCCCTGGCGTTGCTGAAGAGGATCCATCTGGCGGGCCCTGCCTCTGAAGGCAGACCCAGAAACGGGCAGCAGAGGAGGGCTCCGGTCTTTTCCCAGGCCCCACAGCAACGCTCCCACGGCAGTGATGGGGAGACTGGACTCCCCAGCATCACAGAGACACCCCGGGGGGCCCCGTTCCACCTGGCCGTGGAGTCTCAGTGGATCTTCTTGTTCTCTGGATTTCAGCAGGTGGGAGGGGTTGCTTTGCCCCCTTAACTAGGAGGGATGTCTAAAGAACTCTCAGTGGAGCTAAAATTTAAAAGGGCCGTGTGCAAGAAATGGAAAAAGGGGGAAATCAACAAACAGGAATTCGAACAAATAGCCGGCACGTGTAGGGAAAAAGCCAAAGCACAGCTTGAGCTCAGGCTTGCTAGACAGGTCAAAAACCATAAGAAGGGCTTTTGCGGTTGTGTCTGTAGCAAAGGAGAAACAAGGAGATGGGGGGGGGGCTGCAGGGGGAAGATGGAGAGGGAACAGAGAAAAGGCAAAACTACTCAGCATCTTCTTTGCCTCGGTCTTCCCTCAAAAGGAAGACAGCGCTCTACCTGGGGAACATGGAGCAGATGATGCGGTGGTGGAAACGCAGCACAGCGTCGGTAAAGGGGTAGCGCAGGAATACCTGGCTGCGCTTAATGAATTCAAGTCACCAGAGCCGGATGAACTACATCTAAAGGTATTAAAAGAACTGGCAGAAGTAATTTCAGAACGACTGGCAATAATCTTTGAGAATTCCTGAAGAACCGGAGAAGTCCCAGCAGACTGGAGGAGGGCAAATGTCCCCATCTTCAAAAAGGGGGGAAAAGAGGACCCAAACAATTATCGCCCGGTCAGCCTGACGTTAATACCAGGAAGGGTCCTAGAGCAGATCATTAAATAGACAGTCTCTAGGCACTGAGCAAGTAATGCCGTTGTCACCAAAAGTCAACATGGATTTCTCAAAAACAAGTCATGCCAGACTAATCCGATCTCTTTTTTTGACAGAGTTGCAAGCTTGATGGATGAAGGGAATACTGTGGATGGAATTAGTGTATCTTGATTTCAGTAAGGCCTTTGACAAGGTCTCCCATGATATTCTTGCAGACAAGGTAATAAAATGCGGGTTAGACGAAGCTACTGTTAGGTGGATTTGTAATTGGTTGACCGGCCGAACCCAAAGAATCACCAATGGATCCTCGTCTTCCTGGAGAGGAGTGACTAGTGGGGTGCCGCAGAGTTCTGTCCTGGGCCCAGGGCTACTCAGCATCTTCGTCAGTGTCTTGGATGAAGGAGCAGAGGGTATGCTCATCAAATTTGCCGATGACACCAAATGAGGAGGGATAACTAATACCCCACAGGACAGGATCAGAAAATGACCTTGACAGATTAAGAACTGGCCCAAAACTAACAAAATGAATTTTAACAAGGGAGAAAAGGAGGTTATTACACTGAAGAAGAAAGAATGAAAAGCACAGATATAGGATGGGTGACACCTGGCCTGAAAACAGTCCATGTGAAAGGGATCTAGGGGTCTTAGTGGACCACAAGCTGAACAGGAGTCAGCAGTGTGATGTGGCAGCCAAGAAAGCCAACATGATTCTTGGTTGCATCACTAGGAGTATGGTGTCTAGATCGAGGGAGGTAATAGTACCACTCTAGTCTGCTTTGGTCAGATCCTACCTAGAGCACTGTGTCCAGTTCTGGGCACCACAGTTCAGGAGGGAGACTGATAAGCTGGAATGTATCCAGTGGAAGGTGACCAAAAGGGTGGATGGCCTGGAAACCATGAAGCCCTATGAGGAGTGGCTTGGGCAGCTGGGGATGTTTAGCCTGATGAAAAGAAGGGTAAGAGGTGATATGATGGCCATGTTTAAATATTTGAAGGAATGTCATGTTGAAGATGGAGCAAGCTTATTTTCTGCTGCTCTAGAAATAGGACATGGAGCAATGGATTCAAACTTAAGGAAAAGAGATTTCACAAACATCAGGAAGAACTTCCTGATGATAAGAGGCACTCAACAGCGGAATATGTTGCTGCCTCAATGGTCTCTGGTGGAGTCTCCTCCTTTGGAAGTTTTTAAAAGTAGGGTGGATGGCCATTTGTTGGGGGTGCTTTGAGTGTGTGTTCCTGCGTTGGCATAATGCGGGTGGACTTGATGGCCGTTGAGGTCTCTTCCATATCTATGATTCTATGATTCTCCCTTTCGGAAAATGCAGGAAAGGGAGGATGTTGGGTCTGTTCAGAAAATAGGTTTGGAGGCAGCTAAAAGTTGGCTGGCCGTGTGGTGGACTGAGGAAGTGCAGGGAGAGGGGATGGAGAGGCTCCTATGAAGGCAGAGCAGCGTCCTGGAGCCTCTGCCCGGCCCCCAAAAGTAGCGCATGTTGGCGCCCACATTGGAATCGTGCGGCAGCTGTGCCAGGCTCTCCATACCGCGGATGGTGGAAGTGTGCCCTGAGCGGCTTATGTGGCGGTGCGCACGCACACATGCTCTCAGTCCTGTTGGATAAGAGCTATTTGCATTCTAATGTAACCAAATGTATTCAAATAAGCACCGCCTTTGCCTGTCTGCCTGTGAGACCAGTTGGGGGAGGCGCTCCGCTGAGACACTTTCACACACGCCTGGTCCGTGTCCAGAGGGGACTCCATGGCAACAGTGAAGGCGGCCCATTTCCACCCTTCATTTCTGATTAGCTTATTTCAGAAAATATTTGTGTCTCACCTTATGTCAGAAGATCTCAGGACAGTGTACCAAAAAAAATCAGTTTAACAATTTTAAAACAGTTAAACAATTATTTAAACTGATTGAAAACATTTAAACAAATTGACAAATAACACAAGGGTGGTTAGAACAGTTAAAGCCATTTAGGGTAAGGGTTAGGTTTCAGATCATGTGCTTGGACTGTGTGCATTGGTGTAACAGCAGTTGGGCTCCCCAAGGCTTCATGGAAAACCACGTTTCCCCTTTTTTGCTGGGCCGAGCCCTCCCACTGGGGTCCGCCGGGCCTTTGGGAGAGGGGTAGTCCACAAGTGAGAGCCAGTGCAGAGTATTTAGTGGTTTGAGCATTGGACTACAACTCTGGGACCCAGGGTTCAAGTCCCTGCTCAGCCCCCGTGGGTGACCTTGGGCAAGTCACACTTTCTCAGCCTCAGAGGAACACAAGGGCATACCCCCCTCAGAACAAATCTTGCCAAGAAAACCCCATGATTGGGTGTCTTAGGGTTGCCGTAAGTCAGAAATGATTTGAAGACACACAATAACAACAACCACACGAAGTTCCCAACTGGGGTCTCACTGGAGACAGCACACAGCTCCCGCGACTTCCTGCAGTAACTAACAGGGAGGCACCACCTGGGCATGTCCAGAGGAAGGCGACCAAAATGGCGAGGGGTCTGGAAGCCATAAAGCCCTCTAAGGAGCAGCTTAGGGAGCTGGGGATGTTTAGTCTGCAGAAGAGAAGGTTAAGAGGGGACAGGATAGCCATGTTTAAATATTTGAAGGAATGTCATGTTGAGGAGGGAGCAGGCTTGTTTTCCGCTGCTCCAGAGACCAGGACAAGGAGCAATGGATTCAAGCTGCAGGAAAGGAGATTCCATCTGAACCTCAGGGAGAACTTCCTGATGGTCAGAGCTGTCCAGTAGTGGAATAGGCTGCTGTCTCAACAGAGTATCATGGAGTCTCTTTCTTCTTTGGAGGTTTTTAAGCAGCAGCTGGATGGCCATCTGTTGAGAGTGCTTTGATGTGGGTTCCTGCATAGCAGGGGGTTGGACTGGATGGCCTCTGGGGTCTCTTCCAACTCTAGGATTCTGTGATTCTATGATTCTATGAAAATGCACAGTTACTTGCACATTGATTATGCTCAAGCAACTCTGCTTCCAGGACTGTAAGCGGAATGCTTGGTGAACAAAAGGCAAATGTGCGCATGTGTCTAGCTGTGGTTAATTGACATCAAGTTGACTTACAGCAACCCTAGGAATCAGAGACCTCCAAGGTCATTTTGGACCCCCATCGTAGGGTTTTCATGGTAAAAGACATTCCAAAAGGGTTTGCTGTGTTTCCTTTTGCACAGCACTAAGAAGCATTAGCTATGGTGCCACTGCTGCTGTCTCTGAGAGCCCCTCCACCAGTGTCACCCCGCACCCCAACTCCTGCTGCTGCCCAGTAGCTGCTTGGCACACTGGGGTCTGGATCCCCAGGAAGACCCTCCCAGCAGCATTGCAGCCGCCAGCATCACCCTTTGCCTCTTTGGAGCATGCAGTCCCACCACCATGGAAAGGGAGTGCCATGGGTAGGAGGTACACGTGCCCAAAGGCCTCTGGCCACCATGTGCGCAGAAAGAGCTCTGGCTATAAAGTGCTCGTTCCTTTTCTGTGTCAGTCCAGCCCCTGAGACTCTTCTGGAGTGCAGAGGCACATGCAGGGGCAGGGGACATCCATGTGCGCTGCTGCATTTTGCAGCCAACTTCCTACCTGTGGGTGGACTTGGGGGAAGGGTTGGGGGGGGGTTCCTTTCCACAGTAAGAAACAGGCCACAGGGCAGGGGGGCTGTTCCGGATGCATTGTGTGTCTTCAGGCCTCGGTCAGGAATAGGAGGAGCAGTGGGTGGGAAGGGGAGCAAAGCTTTCCAGGGCAGTGGAGGGAGGAAACAGTGCAGGCAAGACAGAGCAGGGAAGGAACTGAAAGAAGGGACCTCCTCGGGGTTTCCCTGGACTGTCGGGGCTCAGGGCTTTGGGTTTCCTGCCAAGGCAAGCAAGGGGCCCAGACTGGGGAAGGAACTGGAGCCGAGGAGCCTGGCCTGGGGTTCCACAAAATGAATTTCTGCAGATGACGTTACACGTGAATTGTGCTATGCAACTCCCCTTGAATTAAATGCACATCCACATGTGCAAATTCATCCACATGCACAATGCGCAATGCCACTTTGCATCCTTGAAGTGAACACCGACGTTCTTCATTGGACAAAAATGCCCAGCTGCTTCGGTGGGGATGCCAAAGACAGGATGCCATCCGCTGCCCACTTCCTGTTCTACTCTGCAGTCACAAGTGCCAGAGAAGCACTGTCTCTGCCTCTGCCATCCCACTGGCACCAAACTGGGGTTTGGTACCTGCTTTTTGAGGAAGAGATGGCTGTGATGGGCAAAGGAGCAGAAGAAGGAAGCCGGGGAAATGCCACAGGGAAAGGGGCAAGCACTCAGGTAGGCTGAGAGTCTCCCGAGAGTCTCTCCTTCACAGCTCCCTTGCCCCAGAGGAGCTCCTTGGTCCAGAGGACGCCCCCTTGTCCATAGCGTGTGAGGAGGGCATCTTCCCGAGCCAGACATGAGAGCCATGTTTAGATAGTGGAAAGGCTGTCATATGAAGGATGGTACAAGCCTCTTTTCCACTGCTCCAGAGACTAGGACACTGCAGAACAATGGTTTCAAACTTCAAGAAAAGAGCTTCCACCTAACCATTAGGAAGAATGTAAGAGTAGTTGGACAGTGGAATATGCTGCTCTCTCAGTGGAGTGTGGCAGAGTCTCCTCCTCCTTTGGAGGTTTTTGAAGAGAGGCTGGAGGGCCAACTGTCAAAGGGAGGGCTTTGACTGTGTCTGGCAGAACACAACAGAACGTGGCAGGAGGGGGCTGGACCGGATGGCCCTTGGGGTCTCTTCCAACTCTGAGATTCTATGACTCCTGGGCAGGAACTCTTTGGGAAGCTCCACCAAATTCCCAATCATTTTTACCCCATCATCAGCCTGAATCCAGAACAGTCCACAAAACAGTTCTTTGTTCCCACTCAAAATCAGTCTATCAATCGATCTTTATATACACCCAACTTTTCCCCAAGACTCAAGGTGGCTTACAAGATAAAACACACACACACAAGTAAAATCACATGTAACCAAGGTAGTACAAAACCCCCAAGATTAAAATAGTATTAAATTGACTATAATCAAAGCCATTTAAAATAATAATTGAACAGCACAGAATGAAAGTACACTAAAACCTCTGCATGTAAACCAGTCATTTCCCAAAAGCCTGGGGCTTCTTTGCAATGACATAATAATAGGCAGGGAAACACAACGATCCATCAACATTATCTACCGACCACAAAGCACACGCATACAAGCTCCTGACTTCCACCCAAATGCAGTGACCCAAACCCAGCGTCCAGTGGCTGCTGGGGACACCAGTGCCAGCCGGACAGCAAATCTGGCCTGGACTTTATCCCAGATTTCAAAGGAACTATCCGAGGTGCTGAAGGTTTTCTCCCCCAGATAGGTTCTGCACCTTGCGTGGCTCGTTCACCAAAAGGCGAGGGAGGCCTCCCTGCCCCGCAGACGCAGACGCAGGCGGCCGCCTCTTCCTACAACTCGACCCGTCAATTGAGGAGGCCTTGCCCGTCCCCAGGAGCAACCCGTTAGGGATCAGGCCCCCCTCCCTCTGCCTCCCTTTCTCTCATTCCCCGCCTGTCCCCCAACATGGGACCCAAGGCAGCGACAGACAAGAACAAAGAGCAGTACAACTTTAAGAACCCATAATAGTAGAAAACAGTTTTTTAAAACCAATTACATATGTCATCCTATTATAAACAGCATCAATTTAAATCAGTTTAAAAACATTTAAATAAAAATGCAACATGCATGCTCCCACATTACAAGATCCTTCAGGAGTCTGAGAATGGTCAACAGCCCCTCTAAATAAGTTGGTTCTTTGCTTGCTGGCAGAAGGAGAGTGGGAGGGATAAACTGAGGCTCCAGTGGCAGGGAGTTCCACAGCCTGCAGAGAAGCCTGTGATGAGGATATGACTAAGAGAAAGGCTTCTCCCGGAGATCTCAAAGCTTGGGCATATATGGCCCAGACCCCTGCGTAGAAGAGAAGGCATCAGAATGCCTCTTGCCACCCGCGGCTCCCAGCCAGAACCCCTCCAGCGCATCATCAGAGAGCCACAGCCTGCACTCCCAGAGAATGTTGCCTCCCTTTTCAAAGGCCTTTGAGTGGGAGGGTCTTTGGGGCCTGCTAACCTACGGTCCCCCTCCCCTTCTTTAAGTAACTGCTCATGAGCAAAAAGCATGACATATGGACAAACACAGGGAATGGTCCCTAAGTTGATCCCAAAAGCCAACTCTGTCCTCACAGCTAGTCATACAACACCATTCTGGGACCAAGAATGTCATCGTATGTGGCACTTGCAGGGCCATGAGATCCTCAAGGGAGGCCTTCTCTCTCAGCCCCACCATCCCCATAGGCCTGTCCAGGGACAGGGTCTTCTCAGTGGCTGCTCCCACCCTGTGGAATCCCTTTCCATCAGAGACCATCCCAAGCCGCCTCTCTGCTCTCCTTCCACCACCAGGCAAGGACCTTTCTATTCAAACAGCTATCTAATGATTAATTTGTTGCAGGAGACATTTTCACATGCTGCATTTTAAACTCTGTAAAGTAGCCTAAATGCTCTAAAAGTACCAGATCCCATCTGATCTTGGAAGCTAAGCAGAGACAGCTCTGGCTGAACTTGGATGGGAGGCTGCCAATGAATCCCAGGTGCTGTAGGCTCTATTTCAGGAGAAGGAACTGGCAAAACCACCTCTAAGGATTCCTTGCCTAAAAAAACCCCTGTGAAAATCATGGGGTCACCATAAGCCAGTGGGTGACTTGAAGGCACAGATGCACATACACATTTTTTAGATTTTTAAAAAATTCAGTGACATTTTGCCATACAAGGAGGAAAGCAGGATATGAATTAAATAAATAAATAGACACATTTGTTTACTTGTGTTTTTCCTTTTTTATTATTAGGTTTTAAGTTTTATCTTATTCCAGCCATTTTACAAGCCCCCTTGAGTCCCATGTAGAAAGACAGGTGGTGTGTGTGTGTGTGTGTGTGTGTGTGTGTGTGTGTGTGTCTGTCTGTCTGTCTGTCTGTCTGTCTGTCTGTCTCAGCCAGGAATTCATTCCTTTTTCTTCCACTGAGATCTTGGCCACTTTCAGCCTGGAGTGTTTGTCCATGTCCTCTACAAGGCGAGGAGGTCAATTTCTGCTCAAAAGACTAACCGGATGGAGACACCTCTGAGACGGGAAAGGGCAGAGTTCGGAGACCAGTGGCGGGCAGAGCAGCGTTTGGCCTCTGAGGGCTCTTTGTCACTGACCTAAAGGAGCCGTCATGAGGAGAGAAGACATTTGAAACAGAGACATGAGAACGAGAGAGAGAGAGGAAGAGATCATAGGCTATGAAGGCTCCTCTTGTCCTGTCTATTTGCTTGTCTTCCAGGCATCACTGGGCGCTTTTCTTCTTTTTATCCTACAAACTCTCCCCCCTCACCACCCGGAGAGAGGCAAGTAGCCACCTCTGCCAGGAGGAAGCCCAGGGCTGCATGAAAGAGGAGAAGCCACTCTCCCAGACTACAGAGACAGAGAAAGAGAGAGGCTCCAGAGAGACCCCACGAATCTCCACCGAATCATGGAGTCAGAAGGGACCCCAAGGGCTATCTAGTCCAACCCTGAGGCGGCTGCAAAAACCCACCCTTCAAGCACCATGAGAGGTGGGCTCCCGACCTGTGCATAAAGACCCCCAGTGAAGGAGAGCCTTTTGGAAGCCTCCACTTGGCCCACTCAGGAGGCCCTCCTGGATTGCGGTGGGCAGAGGCACAGCTGGGGCTTCCCTTTTGGTGGGGGAATGAATCCAAGGCGACCTCCAGGGTGCTGATACGGGCACCCAGAATAGGTTCAGACCCTTGAATGATGCTGCAGTGAATTGGGCCTCTGCCACCAGTCAGATGAGCTTAGGAGTCCTTGTTAGCATCATGGCCAGAGGTTAACAGCTGGGCAGTGCTAACCTGCATTCATGGCCTTGTTGGAGGCTTCTTGTGTTTGCTTTGCAGTCTGAGGTTGACAATGGACATGGGAGGGGTGCTGAGTCTCTGCTGCTTGCCCTGTTCTGAGGAGGAGGTGGGTCTCAGCTGCGAACTTTGGTAGCCTTTCTTTGCTTCTGCACTCTGTAAGCCTTGGGGGTCCCTCTTCCATTGGCATCAGCGTGGGGGAAGGGTTGCACCCCAATGAAGGTGCCCCATAGATCCGGTGATGGGGAATTTGATTGCTGGCCAGGGACAGCCTGGGTAGAATTTGTCCAGGGCCCGGTTGTACTCCTGGCTGTGGGGGGATGCTGGGCCCATCCAGGAAAGGGCCTGAAGTCTTCTCTGATGTCTACCTTTGCTGCATCCACATTGAAAGAAACCTTGGAAGGCCCTGGAACTACGCCCACTTCTGGAACAAGACAAGCTCCTTTGAAGTTCAGACTAAAAGCCAGCACGGATTCCTTACCCCACAGACATGGGAGCCCCCAGCTGCCCGGGACAGCCAGAGGCCTGGCCCACATCCCCAGGGCTCTGTGAGGGATTTTCCTCCTCCAGCAGGGTCCACGAAGGCCTTCTCAGTTTCCAGCAGGAGAACTCTAACCCGGGAAGGACAGGATGGTCCCCAAAAAAGCAAAGCTCCACTGGGAAAGAGCGGGGGAGGAGTGTGGCCGGGAAATCAAATAAAGAGGTAGATCTAATAATAAATAATATAATGGAAAATATACAGAACACAGAAAAACCAAAGGCAATGAAATATGACTAATGACCAGCCACGAGATACAATACAGAGTGGTACAAATGCAAAACAGAATAATACCAGACGCTATGACGAAGCACAAGGATTGCATTTATGGTGAGGACGATTTCACTCAAAGAACACAGGCCAACAAAGGCCCACAGGCAGGGGAAGATAACTTACCCCACAGAGTACGGCAAGTGCGTGTGCCAAGCAGGTAAAACAGCGCCTGCAGGTGGAGCGACTGAAGGGCTCCAGGGGGGCCAGGGCTCCCCGTCCCAGCGATTGGGGGCCCCTCCGGCCGGGGTCTGCCATCCCCTTCTCAGGGCCGTGGCTGCCTGGCCCAAGGGGAGCAACATTTCCTGGGGGAGGGCTGGCCAGGATGTGGCCCCTGCCAAGGACACGCACTCTCTGTGATCTTTCCTGCCAGATTTTTAGCCACGTCCCCTCCATCACCACCCCACTCTGACGAGGTGCATTTCTGCCTCTCCCGCAGCTCTCTTCCTGCTGCCGGGGCTGTCAGCGGCCTTTCCAGGGGCGGGAGCAGGCTCTCAGAGGTCCCTTTTGCAAGCCAAATCTCCGTTTATGAGCCCAGGAGAGCACTGACATCGTCCAGAGAGGCCTTTCTCTCTGTCCCACCCCAGTCTCAGGCCATTTCCGCACAAGACTGTTATAGCGCTATTATTCCACTTTCAACATCCAGCCGGCCCCTCCCTAAACTGCAAACCCCAGGATTCCATAGGATGTTGAAAGTGGAATCATCGCGCTATAACAGGCTAGTACGGAAATGGCCTTAGGCTTTTAAGGCTGTGCAGTTCTGTTTTCAAGGTTGGTACACAATCTTTTAGTGCATTTTAATATTTTTAAGGTGTACTTGTTTTAACCTCATAAATTGTTTCATTGCTTTTTTAAAATCTTACATTTATACTTTTATAAATGTTTTGCATTGTTTTTAATTTGTATTGCTTTAATGTTGTTCGCTGCCTTGACTCCCATTATTGGGAGACAGGTGAGATATGGATGAATAACAACAACCTCTCTTTTTTTCCTTGCACCTCTTGGAATGACTGTTACTGCCCTGGCTAGTCCGAGCTTTGGGGATATTAAAAGATATCCTCTTGATATCACAATTCAGCTTCACTTCTCTATTCCCTTCCACGTGCTTGCGAGGCCACCGGACAAGCACGCATACAGGCTCGGCCGTTAATCGCCATAATATTCCTGGACAATACAGGCAGGCCAGAAAATAGCTGACTCACTGCTTTAGGAGACCTCCAGGCAACTACTCTAATCAGGTATGCATGCAACCTACAAAAGAGCCTCTGCCCCGCGCTGGCAGCTTGATGGGTAACCTATGCAATACCCAAGTACTCTGCGTTTGCATACTGGCTACTCTACTGAGAACCGCTGCGATAACTCAATCATTCAGATGCTGACCTTTCGGAGGCTTTGTCTCCGACTCCAAATCTATTGTTTTCCCCAAGTACGGCATAGCCTGCAGTCACAATCTCCTTATAAAAACGCTCAATTCCGAGACCTTCCTCGGATCGCTCCCGAGTTTCATCCCGCCTTGCTGCCGCTTTGCTTGGCGAGCCTCCCCTCAGCTCCACGTGCTGAGCTACATCGCAGCCTCGCTCTCTATTTTTCCAGGCTTCAGGACAGGTGAAGTATCACCCAAACCAGCAATCCCTCTAAAAATCCCCCTATACCACTCCAACCTTTATTTTCTTTAGTGATCTTGTGTGAGTGTGTCGCATACACTGTTTTGCTTGTGTTTAATAAAACTTCATTTATTGTTTCAACTTCTGTGTGCTCCTTGACTCGACCGGACCCCGTAGACATAGGGTTCAAGATCTCGCTACGTTACCCTGCCTCTCGTAACGCTAAGCAGTGCTCTGAGCTAATTTTCCCCAACTTTAGTTGAGCACATTTTGGTGTCCCTCCCGGGACCCCCAGTACACAGGGTAACATGACACTTCTCACAGACAATCTCCCTCACCAGTGGCTGCAGCAGGGAGGTGGCTGCACAACTGGGTGTGTTCCCAAGCCCTCCCCGGGGCACCCTGACTGGACTGCTGCGTCCCAGTCGCCCATGGGCACTGGGGGGGGGGGGCTTCCATGCAAAGCTGTTTGCAGAATTGCTTTACTTCATCCACTCACTTTGTTTAAAAACATCTGTGCAAGGTCCTTAGGAAGCCCCCATGGTTTTTCCATTCTTTTTAGACAGCAGAAAAATCTCATTGTTGAAAGCAAAAGAGCAACGACAGTGCCTGCAGTTACAGATCACCTGTTGCGACACGTGCCCTGGGCCTCTGGACCCATCCGTGGAGCGACCCTGTAGTTTGAAGCCACTGCTCCATGTCCTAGTCTCTGGAGCAGCAGAAAACAGGTTGGCTCCATCCTCCATATGGCATCCCTTCAGGTATTTAAACATGGCTATCAGGACGGCCCCTCTTAATCTCCCCTCAGACTGCGGGCCTTGGGCTTCCCCTCCTTGCATGAGGTCAGTGGTTGACCATTTCGCCTAGGGCGAATAACAATATGTTAAAAACAATACAGAATAAAATTGTACAGCTGCTTCAACAAAAATATAAATATAAAAATTATTTTAAAACAATTAAATAATTGATAAAGTTAAAACATTAAATATCAAAAACATTAAAATTCTTTGAAAGACGAACAGCCTAAAACAGGGCCATAAAGCATTAAAAGCCCACCCCAGCCATTTTCCGAAAGCCTGGTGGTACAAAAATATTTTAATTCGATGGCAGAAGGAGAGCGAGGACAGAGGGAGCTCCAAAGTCTGGGGAGCTGCCATGGAGAAGGCCCCGTCTCCCTCGTTCCCCCCAAGCCAGCCTGGGAAGGTGGAGGGACGACGGGAGGGCCTCTCCAGGGGGTCGTGGAGCTCAAACGGGCTCATAAAGGGAGACACGTCCCTTCACATCGCCTGATTTGGGGGAGGTCGGTATCTGCCCTGGATCCTTGCCAGTTGTTCCGTTGTGACACGGGAGGTATGTACTTCTCGGTAACATGTTCAGAGTTCTGGAGCTAACTCATAATGCCAATGTTATTTCAGAGCAGCAAAGAAAAAGACTATAACAGTAATTGCATCAGTGAGAAGTCTGGTAAAAGGAAGAGTGAAGGGAAGCAAAGGTCCGTGGAAGCCTGCGCCATTTAGCCAGCCTGTAATGTCGTTCAGTGTGTGGCTTTGCTCTCCTGTTCCTGACTCCAAGTCTAGCGATGGCTCTGAAATTTGGAAACTGCAGAGACTGTGTTCCTCCTTGCAGAAGGCAATTCGGCCATCGTGACTCAGGAAAAGGCCGGACAGCAGAAACAAACTGATAAGAGACTCGGGATCAGGGTCTGCTCGCAGGAAGAAAGGGGGAATCCACAAGAGAACGTTAAACACTTAAAACAAACATACGTTAAAAGTTTTTGATTTATAGACCGTCCTGCAAGATAATAGGCATTTACATCATAACCGTGTTTACCGAGGTAAATCGCTTGCTTAACTGGAGAAGACGAGGCGGAAAAACACTGCTGATGACCTCCCCCAAAAGGAATCCACAAAGAAGCTGGAGAAGAGAGGAGCAAGAGAGCAGCTTCCCCAAGACATCTAGAGATGAAACGTGCCTACAAAATCCGGGCAAACGCATTAAAATATCTTTGAGAAGCAGGAGGCGGGCCGACGAGGGGGAGCAAAGGAGAACTGGCCGAGGATAAGGAGGTTGTGGGGAATCTGAGTGAATTCCTTGCATCTCTCTTACCGCAGAACATGGAAGGCAGGGCCTTGGACCAGACAGACGGAGTTTCAGAAACGGAGGCAGATTGTTGCTGCCGCTGCTGCTGTTATTATTATTTGCCGTCAAGCCAACTTCAACTTCTGGCCACCCTCCAACCGAGAGCCCTCCCAGTCGCTCTGTCTTCAGCGGCCCTGCTCAGGTTTGGCAAACTCAGGGCTTCCTCGGTTGCCTCCCCGCACTTGTAATGCGGCCGTGCTCTTTTCCTAATGCCGACCACTTTCCACAGCATTATCGTCTTTTTCATTGAGTCTTATCTTCTCACGATATGTCCAAAGTACAACAGCCTCTGTTTAGTCGTCTTGGCTTCCAGCGAGAGTTCAGGCTTGGTTTGCTCCAGGACCCGTTTGTTGGTCTTTTTGGCAGTCCAGGGCACCACATTTCTAATGAATTGATTATCTTCCTATCAGCTTTCTTCACTGTCCAGCTTTCCCAACCATACATAGAAATGGTAAATATGATGGTGTGGAGAAGCCAAGACCCTCAAAGGTCTCATCCAGTTCCTTCGTAGCTGCCCCCTTCCAAGGCCAAGCCTTCTTCTGATCTCTTGACTGCGGCCTCCATCCTGATTAAGGACGGAGACGAGGCGTGGAAAATCTTTAACCATTTTAATGTCCTTGTTACCCATTTTGAAGTTACGTAAAGGGTTTGTGATCATTATTTTTGTCTTCTTAATACTCAGTTGTAGCCTTGCTTTTGCTCTTTCTTCCTTAGTTTTTGTCAGTGGTCGTTCCAAGGTTTTGCTCTCTTATGCAAGTAACGTGTTATCATCTGCATATCTTAGCCTGCCGATGTTCCTTCCTCCAGTTTCTGTGCTTCTTCCCATGAGTCTAATCCTGCTTTCTGTGTGATATGAAAATTAAACAGATAGGGTGATGAAATGTCTGACTGCCTTGCCCAGGAAGAACCGTTCTGTTTCTCCCTATTTTGTCCCGACAGTGGTCTCTTGTCCGGAGTATAGGTCATGCATCACAGCAATCAGATCTGGTGGCACACCCATTTCTTTTAGAGCGAACCATCATTTCTCATGATCTACACAGTCAAAGCCTCTGGTGTAATCTATAAAGCATGGGCTGATTGTCTTCTGAAAATCATTGAGGCATTCCATTATTCAGCATACATTTGCAACATGATCCCTAGTGACTCTTCCTTTCCTGAACCCAGATTGGACATCTGGCATTTCTCTTGCCACATACGGCAGAAACCTTTATTCTGAACTCTTAAGCATTGATTTGCTTCCATGGGAGAGATCAGCACAAGAGCCCAATGGTTTCCACCATCCCTGGTGTCCCCTTTCTTGGGGACTGGGATGTATATTGAACATTTCCAGCAGTGGCATATCTAGGCTCAACAGTGCCTAGGGCAAGTGTGGAAGTTGTGCCCCTGGGTGCTGCTTCTTCCACTGCTGCTGCCCCGGGCTGAGGAAGACCCCAGTGGGGGCGGGGGGCAGCGGCAGGTGGGGGGCTGCTGCTGCCACTGCTGCCCGCGCATCTGGCCAGGAAGGACCCCAGTGGGGGCGGGGGGGACAGTTGGGGCAGGAGGGCTGCTGCCGCCACTGCCCCTGCACTGAGCCAGGAAGGACCCCAGCAAGGGCAGGGGGGCAGCAGCAGGTGGGGGACTACTGCTGCCCCCCGTGAGGGGCATGGGAAGACCCTGGCGGGGGCAGGGCAGCAGTGATGGGCCAGGCCCAGGCAGGAGGGTGGGGGGTCCAGCATTTTAGTGCCCCCCTGGCATTGGTGCACAGGGTATGAGCCCCAGTTGCCCCACTCTAGATACACCTCTGCTTTCCAGTCTGTGGGCCATTGATTTGATTTCCATATTGACTGGTGGGTTTTGGTTAGAATTTGACTGGATTCTGTCAGGACAGCTTAACACAGCTCTGCTGGGATGCCGGCTGTTCCTGGTGCTTCATTTCTCCAAGTGCTTTGAGAGACTTTTCTGCTCCATTTTCTAAAATTGGGAGTGGATTATCAAAGGGTTCTTCCCTGAAGGAATCTGCCATCATGCCAACTCTTATACAGTTTCTCATTGTGGTGCTTTCTCCAACTTTTCGTTTTGTTCCGCTCACACAATGTCTTCCAGCTCTGCAGACACTCTCTGTGGTGCTGAACCAGTTTTTGAAGTGGCTGCAGCACCTTGAAGAGCTCATTAAGGCCCGATTGGAAACCTGGAGCGGATTCACCGCCCCGCTGACTTGGGAGCCACCACCGCGGGGGCGCAGACCGCCTCTCCTCCCTTGTAGGACTTTGGAGACTGGGTGGGCCTCTCCTTGGGGTGCTTTAGCTGTGGATATTTCCCGCTTTGCCCCACTCTGGGTGGACTAGCTGCCCCTTGGGACCCCTTCCAACCCTGCCACTCCAGCTCTAAACCTCAGGAAGAACCTTTTCCTGATGGCCAGAACTCCATCCCGCTGTGCAAAGGACTCCGTGGCTGGGGGGCTGGGGGCCGATTCTCCTTTGCAGAGCTGGACGCCCCCTCTCCTTAGCAGCGCGGGCACCGGGGGCTGGACTAGACGGTCTTTACTCGTCCCTCCTCACTCTGCTATTCCTCGATTCTCAGCCGGCCCCGGCCCCCGAGGGCAGGTGGGACCCCCTCCCTCCCCGGTGGGCAAAGGAGTCGCCTGGTATTATCGCCGCTATTGTTGCTGACGATGCAGTTACTATCCACGCTGCCTTCATTAATTCCAGTCCCGGGACCAGGCCGGCTCGCACACGCCCTCCCCCGGCACGGCGCCCCCTCCCTCCCGCCTTCCCTCTTCTTTTCTGCCGGGCTCCTCCAGGGGGCGCCGTAGCAGAAACAGCGGGGGCGGGGCTTGTACAAGCTCTCCCGTCTCATTGGCCGAGCCGCTGCCATGGGCGGGGTCAGTGAGAAAAAAAGGAGGCCGTGCCCCGTCCCGCCAATGGGAGGCGGGATGATTTGCATGCCGCCAGGAGGGAGCCAATGGGAGCGGGCGGCGGCGCGCCGTGGCCAATGGCTGCGGGGCGACCCGGGAGCCTGGGCGGGGAGAGCGAGAGGCGGGCGGCGGCGGCGGCGGCGGCGTCTCGGGGCGCGGAGGCCCGGGGGAGAAGCGGCGCGGCGGCGGCTCCGGAGACCTCGGCGCCCCACCGGCAGCGGCATCGCCTCCGATGGCGGCGGAGAAGCCGATCCTGTGCGTCGGCCTCGTCTGCCTGGACGTCATCAGCGTGGTGGATCGCTACCCCGCCGAGGACTCGGACTCCAGGTGGGGCGGCGGCGGGTGGCCCGTGCCCAGCCTGGTGGGCGGCCGGCCTGCCTGGCGGGCGCGGGCGGGCGGGCGGGCGGGGCCCCTGGGGGCGCCCGCGGGCTCCGGGGGCAGCGGGACCCCGGGGCGCCTTCCTCCGGGCGGCGCTGATCCCGTCTCCCTCTCCCTCTCCCTCCGCCCTTCCCGGCAGGTGCCTCTCCCAGCGGTGGCAGCGCGGGGGCAACGCCTCCAACACGTGCACGGTCCTGGCGCTGCTGGGCGCCCCCTGCGCCTTCATGGGCTCCCTCGCCCCCGGGCACGCCGCCGAGTAAGTGGCCCCCCGGCCCCGGGCGCCGGCGCGGGAGGGGGCTGGGAGGCCGAGGAGGGCCCCGCCCCGGGGCCCCTTCCCGGGGGTCCGGGGGGCGCAGAGGGAGCCTCGGGCGTCGGCGGTGAAGCCCCGCGGGGGGTCTCGGCCAGCGGCCGCCTCCCCGCCCGGCCCTCCTCGCGGGGTTGTTGTGCGGGCGTAGGAGGGAGGGGGTGGGAGGACCGCCGTGGACGGGACCGGGTTTCCTGGCGGCCGCCCTTGGCCCCCGGCCCGGATTCTGCCTGGGGTGAAGCGGGAGGAGGGCGGTGGGTGGGTGGGTCGGGGGTCGGCCGGCCAAAAGGCGCCCCGCCTGGCCCGGGGGTCGGAGCGGAGGCCGGAGGGAGCGGTGGGCGGGAGATCTCGGACGACTCCGGTGTTTCTCGGGGTTTTGCGTCCCGCGTAAAACGAATTAATTAGTAACACAGCTGACGTCGTTGCGGCAGCCCCGGAGGAGGCAGAGGGGAACCGATCCTGGGCGGGTCTGCTCGGAAGTCCGGCCCGTTGGCCGCAGTGGGGCTGACTTCCGAGTGGTCGGGGCGGAACGACCGGCCGGGTGCCTTCTGGCGGGAGCTTTGCTGGAGCGGGGCCGGGTTTTGTGTGGCGGAAGGAGGGAGCGGGGTGCCAGACCTTCTGGCTGACCCCTCCTCTCACTGAAGCCACCGGCCGGCAGCGGGCGAGGCGCCGCGGCCGGAGCGAATGGGCGGTTGGCGGCCGCGGCGGGACCGGCCGGGCGTTGCTGCATTAATCAGCCCCCGGCGCGGGCGGCTTTTCGGCAGGACGGCGGGCACTGTTTTTACAGGATTGTAGGCTCTAGAGCTGGGAGGGGCCCCCAGGGGCCCCCTAGTCCAACCCCGTTCCTCCATGCAGGACTACACAGCTCAAGCGTTTGCAAAATGTGCCCCTCCGCCCCCTGCTTAAAGACCCCCCAAAGAAGGACTGCCAACCGCTCTCCAGGGAAGCCTATTTTATATCACAAACAAATCATTTTGTTTTATTCCTATCTGCCTTTCCTCTAATGTGGGACCCAAGGTGGCTCATAGCATCAGTTAAAACTGAGCTCAGAAAGGTTTGAAATCAATTAGGTAAGCTGTCCTATTAAAATACCACTAATTTAAACCGACAGAAAAGCATTTAAAAACACCACAGTGAGAAGAAAGGTATGGCTGGGAGGGGCAGGAATCCTGTGGCACTCCAGCTGTTGTGAGAGTGCAGCCCCCATTCATTCCTCACCACTGGCTAACGCTGGCTAAGGGAGTGATGGGAGTTCCAGTCAGACAGCACCTGGGAGGCCTCAGGATCCCCAGCCCTGGAAGAGGGAGGGGCTGGAAAAGCAAATTGTGGGGCAGGATTGGATGGAAATGGGGGAGGGATTCTGGGATGCACAAGAGACACAGGGGAAAGAGGGGAGGCACTGCACCGGGGAGCACAGGGCCGACCCTGCCATTTGGCAGAGCAGGGTCTTCGCCTCAGGCGGCAGATGTCGGGAGTTGGCGTCGAGGTGTTGGAGGAGCCAGCTGTGGTCACCCCTTCAATTGGCCTGCCACTTGCAGGTGTGATGGAGAGTGCTGGCCCATCCACCAGCATGGAAGAAAAATTTGAAAGTTAGTGCTAGAATGAGAGAATCATAGAGCTGGAAGGGAGCCCTGAGGCCATCTAGTCCAACCCTCACTAATGCAAGATATACAGGAGCCGAAGGCCTCCTGAAACATGTCCATCAAACTCTGTTTAAAGAAAGAGCATCCACTACCCTCCCATCAGGTCGGGAGGCCAGAAGAGCTGTCTTGTTCTTTGCCTCAGGCAGCATAATTTCCTGGGTGGGTTGAGAAGGCCAAGGAAGTATCACAGTGGCCAAGGGGAAAGGCCAGTGTGGAAAGGGGAGGCAGGGGGCAGAGCCACGGAGGACTTTGCAGGCCAGGATGAGGAGAAAGTGGTGCCTGATCCAGCATGGGTGAGGAGCCAGGGAGGGGATTTAAGGAGAGCCGGTTCACGTGGGCAGCCAGGACCAGAGAGGGAGGTAATTTGTGCCAGCAGAGAGCTGGATAGACGACGAGAGATGAAGGCACAGCTGATCTTTCCCTCCAAGAGAGCTTTTGCAATGGTCCAGACTTGTTTCAGTATAAGCACGCCTGCGCCAGGCTTGAGGTGGACGGAAGGTGAGTGCCCGGCCTGCTGGGTGAGTTTACTGCCAAGTGAGGGCACGGAGTGTTGCAGCCAAGGCTGGGCCCAAGTGGAGCAGAGCACCTAATCAATTGCTGAGTGGCCAGTAAATCCCAACCCGGCCCCGTTTTTTCTGATTGGTTACGTTTGGCTGGTGTGACTCCTCTCCCGGCTGTTCTGCAGAAGGGGTCTCGCTTAGAACCCGCTTCAAAAGGTGAGGCTCAGCTTCACAAGTGGAGGGAATAAGGAATAAAGAGGAAACCCTCCCTGGAGCTTTGAAGCAGAGGTTGGAGGGCCACCTCATGGGGATGCTTTAGGTATGTGGGGGGTCAATCCAGATGGCCTTTAGGGGTACCTTCTGACTCTAGGATTCTGTGATTTCACCTGAAACTCCTCATTTGTGCAGGACTTGTTTGAGCCAGGGCCTGTTTAGTTGCTGTGGGAGTCTGGCCATGTACAAAATGCTCATAATTCTTACCAGGAACAGCACAAGCAGACTGAGAGTCTGCCTTCCAGGTGAGAGATTCTGGGGGAGCAGGGGTGACTCGGTGCCCCCACAACTCCCCCAGTTTCCAGGGCCCCCTGCCTCCCTTCAGAAGGCAGTACGGTTCCTACGGCATGTTGACTGGTACCCCAGGGTGGCTGCTTGGGATGGAGGCGCTGCTGCCCTTGACCTCTCTTCCACCTTACCAAACTGACAGGGGGCCTGCCCCTTCCTTCTTCTCAGACACTGATGCTCCCATCCCCCCATTCAACCCCCCCAGCTTTGTCCGAGATGACTTCCGGCACTACAAGGTGGACCTCGCCCACACGGCCGCCCACCCGGACGCCACCTTGCCCGTCTCGGTGGTGATCGGCAACTGCAAAACGGGCACCCGCACCATCCTCCATGCAGCCAGGTGCGTAGCCGGAGCCTCCTCGCCCACCCACCCTCTAACCTCCTCTTTCTCTCCCCTCCCCTCCCCCCACACCGGGTCCCCAAGCTTCATCCTGGCCGATTTCCGGCGCCGCCGGGTAGACGTGGCCCACCTGGTCTGGCAGGGCGGCGGGGAGACGCCGTGCGCCTGCTGTCTCGTCAACTGCTCCAGCGGCTCTCGGACCGTCACGCTCCACGACACGTAAGGCTGAGTGCCAGCCGCCTCCGGTTCTGCCCCTGCCAGTGGGTGGCGCCAGGGGCATTCTTAATTTGCCACGGAAGTTGGGCGGGGGGAGAGAGAGAAGGCCTGCTCCAGCAACACTCTCTGCCTGGCCAGCCAGGAAAAGCCCTTCATCCCCCGGCACCCCCTCCGGCCCCCGCTCTGGTCCGGCTCTTTCCTGGAGCCCCTCGCGTGGCCGAAGGCTTCCCCTTCCTTCCCGTGGAGAGAGGGGGAGGCAGGACTGCCTCGTTAGGATCGGCTCGCGTCCTGCCTTTACCCCCAAAACTGGGAGTCCAGGCTGCCTACGAAAGAATTAAATGCAGGCAAAAACATACACAAAGCTGTTAGCCACACTCTCCCTAGAAGCCAGAATGACCAAACTGGGGTTGTTGAACTTCGGGGCATGTCGTGAGACAGCAGGACTCGTTACAAGAGGCAGTAATGGTGGGGAAAGTGGAGCTCCCATCCCCCCATTCAACCCCCCCAGCTTTGTCCGAGACGACTTCCGGCACTACAAGGTGGACCTCGCCCACCCGGACGCCCACCCGGACGCCACCTTGCCCGTCTCGGTGGTGGAAAAGGGGGTGCTCATGGGAGGCAGACTGAGTCAGGGCAGCAGCCGTGCCTTCCCGGGTTGGATTTGCAAGACCTGAGCAGTTCAGTTGAGGACCGGGGAGGGGGGGCTCTCATGGGGGGGCTGCCAGCAATGAAAATCAACCTGATGGCACTGACAACAAGAATGAAGAGTTAAGGGACAAAAATACTATTAAAATGCAGTGACAATATCCATAGAATTAAAACCGTTTAAACCAAAACTGTAAAAGACAAAAGGGAAAATCTCAGTAAACTATTAAGTACCACTACAGTCAGTTCCCCAAAGCCTGTTGGATTAGAAAACCCACTGCAAAATCCATTTCCCCACTGCAAAACATAACGCAAGCCCAAGATCCTACTCGGTGGATCTCGGTGGATACACCTGTGGGATGACATACCGGCTAGGCTGTGCAGCAGCTTTGCACAATCCACTGTGTGTCTGCATCCACCCCACAGAACTCTGCTTCTGCAGCACTGAACGTAACGCAGCTGTTCTGCATCAGGCAGGAAATCTGCAACTAAGGCCTTTTCCGCACTAGACTGTTATAGTGCTACTATTCCACTTTCAACACCCTATGGAATCCTGGAGTTTGCAGTTTTGGGAGGGGCCGGTAGGATTCCATAGGATGTTGAAAGTGGAATAGTACCACTGTAACAGTCTAGTGCGGAAATGATTAAAGCCTCCAAGGGGACTTGCGCGCGTGTAAAGCACCTAGTGGATCCCAGCCATTCTGTGGCGAGGGATGTGCCCAGACCCTTCACCAATGAAAGCTGCACTGTGGAGACCTTTGTAAAATTACTCCCATCTGCATTTTAATTGCTCTGCATAATTTTAATTCATTTGCATAGTTTTATTCTGCTAATCATGGAAGAGGACAAAGCAGAGTTCAGAGAGCTGGGGTATATCTGCCTCCCCGGCTCTCCCACTCACGTTTTGTGCTCCTCTCCTTTTTATAAACTAGAGGCATTGAGGCTGACAGATGGGCAGACGGGCAGACAGAAGGAGGCCGGTGGCTTTCTTTGAGGGGCCGGCGTGGCACTCGGAGGTTCATCCGTGGCAGGGCCTTGCCCGTGGATGCCTCCCGCTGCCTGCCCTTTGGCTGCAGAGGAGCTTTCCGAGAAGCCTGGGGGCACGTTGGTTGCTCTTTGATGCCCGGCAAGATAAGTACCACCATGCCCTTTGCGCTTTCGAAGTGCTCGATTAATCATTAATATTAGCAATAATTGATAATAACTGGAAATGGAGAGGCGATAGAAGGTAGGCGATGCCTCATCCTCCTTCTGTGTGCCCCCAGCCAGTTAAGCCAAGGAAGCCAGAAGCGGCATCACTGAGATTTCCTGCTTCATTTCTGGCTATTTTCCTTGCTTGAAAAAAAAGTCAGCTTTTGATTTTTTAAATAAGGTGCAACTTACTTGAAAAGAAGAAAATTTAGAAAGAAAGGAGGGAAACCAAAGGCACAATTTAAAACAGCGGCCGATCCCTGGGCCCATGCTGGCGGCACCTTCAGCAGGCAGTCGGTGGCCTTGGCTTGCCGTGGCCTACGGCTGGCAATTGGGTTTTGAGGCTTGCTGGGCAGGAGGAAAGGGGACCTGGACTGCTCCCCCCGGAGTAGTGGCGCCACCCAGTGGGAGACGAGAAGAACGTCACTGCCCGCGCACGGATAATCAAGACCTCATTCACCCTTAATTCTTGGCAGATTGCTCATTCAGCCGCCAATGCAGCCAATCATCTGTGCCAATCCTCAGTCCTGATCAGCCTCCTCCCTGGTAATTGCTCCTCAATTGTGCATGCGTGTTGTGTGCATCCATGCGCTGTGCCTGTGTGTGAGGGTTTGGGGCGTATGGAACGGGCGTCACGGGGGTGGGCACGACTTCCAGCCCAGAGCAGGGAGGGAAGGTGGCCTCTCTCTGGCAGCGTCCTGGCAAGAGCCTCTGGGCAGTGGGGCAGCGAAGGAGGGCAGAGGCTGGCGGACGCTTTCAGAAGAGAAAGGGCGGCAGCGCTTGGACTGGCGAGCAAAGGGTGAATCGGAGGGAGGGTACAGGGGCCCTTGGAGCTGGCCAGGCGTTGCTCCTGAGCCCCCAGCCGTGGGAAGGGGCTGCCAGACACCACCACCTGCCTCGGCCCAGCCCCTCCCCTGAGAGACGAGACGGCCGTAGCAGGCACAACCGAGGGCTAAGCGGGGCCAGCGGAGAGAGTGCTGTCCTTCCCACTTCGACATTCCCGTATTCTTCTTCCTTCTCCGGAGGAGGTCGAGTCTCCTTCCCACACAAAAAGTCAGGCAAGGTCAGCCGCGGTTGCTGGTCTCTTTAGTTGCCCCGCTCTGCATCCTGGCGTTTTGGTGGCAGGGAGCGCGCGCCCTCCCGGGAAGCGTCCGTGGCACCTGAGGCTGGGCTCGGGTCAGCCTGGGCCTTTGGGGAGGGGGGTTGTTCGCAAGCCTCCTCAGCTGGTGCCAGAAGCTGCCAGCCTGTGCCAGTGAACTCGCCGAGGGCTGGTTAATGATTCCGGGGGCGTCAAAGGGGCCCCCAGGGAATCCAGATCCCCTGGGCCTGGCAGTTAATCATTGACGAGAATCCCCTTTCAGGGGAGAGGTGAGGCCCTGCAAATGGGACGGGGCAGTCCGAGAGTCAAAAATTAACCTCTTACGGGAGAAGGGGCACCTCAAATACAGCCCCCGCCCTGCCCCCAGCCATGCGCAGCCCGGCTGGTTTCAGCGCCAGGGAGCTTGGGCTGGCTCCGACCCAAAGCGGCCTCTTCCGTCCAGCGTTTTGCTCCCATGGTGGCTGACCGTACCACCGTCCCTTCTGCCAGCGGGGAGCCCACAGGCGGGGAGCCACGAGGGCAGCTGCCACTTGCGAGCCCCTCCCTCTTCTGGGCACGCTGCCTCTGGTGATGGGCAGGTGATCTATAACTACTGGTGGCCTCAGCCTCCTCCCTTAAAGGCCATTGCTGCATCTTGTGGCCATGAGTTCCACAGTGTAGCCAGATGCTGTGTGGCAAAATCCTTCCCTCCCTCCCTCCCTCTGCCCTGAAATCTCCCACTGCCAGTGAAGGGCAGACCTACAGTGCCACCCTAGTCCTCCTCTTTACATACAGACACCAACTTGGACTGCCACTTGGATGCCAGCAGGGCATGGTGGGAGCCAGCATGGAGGACTGGCTTGAGTGGTCAGCTAGCTCTCTGGGAGTCCAGAGTTTGAGTCCCTGCTGGGTGACCGTGAGCAAGTCACAGCCTCAAAGGAAGGTACATCTATCCAAGAAAACCCCATAGGAGAGATGCATTGAGAGTGACTTGGAGGGCCATAACCACAAAGAGGCTGGCATCCCCTGCCACAGCCAGGGCAGCCTTAAAGGGTGCAGGAGGGTCCATGTAGCACCCACAGCTCTGGCCTGGGGGCCGGAGGAAGAAGAGCCACGGGTCTGTGGTTGCTGACCCCCAGCACCTGCTGCCTGAGACGACTGTCACTGCAGAAACAGGCCTGATGTGGCCACGTGGGGTTGTGCCCTCAGTTCACGTGGCAGGGAGGAGAGGTGGGCAGGTGGGTGGGTGGGTGTCCTGCAAGATCTGTCCTGCATGCCAGGGAGAAGTGGAGCCTCCTGTTTCAGAGGCATGCGTGCTGGGGAGGGGTCCCCTTGGCCGGGGGGAGAGGGAGTCTTCTCCCCTTGCCACCTTTGCTGCATCTCCAGAGGCTTCACAGGGCTGGGGAAACAGGAGGCTGGCTTGAGGGGGGGGCATCCATTCTGCTCGTCCTGGCTGCCAGTCGGGCGGGGGGGGGAGAGGCCGAGACGTTGGGCTCGGTCGGTCAGAGTTGGTTACTCTAAAACAGCTTTGCCTCCTTAATTGGTTACCCGCGCTGGACCTTTGGTTCGGCTTGCATCTGTGACTTTGGGTGGGGAAGGGGGCCCTGAAGGCCGTGGGTCCAACCCATCTCACAGACCTTTGTCCTCCCCCATCTTCTCCCCCCCCCCAGCAATCTGCCAGATGTGACGGCTGCTGATTTTGAGCGGGTCAACTTGTCTCAGTACAAATGGATCCACTGGGAGGTGAGTGGGGGGAGGAAAGAGGGAGATAGCGAGGAAGTGGGAGGTATGGGGAGCCTCCTGGTGGCCAGTGACTCAGCCTTGCTAGCCATCTTGGATTCCACCCATTATGTGCATTTCAGGATGCCTTGGCAAAGGTTTTGAAAGCACCTTGGGTGAGGGTTCCCAGATGTCGGAGCCTGGACCCTTTTCTCCAGCCTACAGGGCAAGGGGGAGAAATCTCAGGGTGAGAGCACTGCCTTGAAAAGTGTGTGTGTGCGCGCGCGCGCGCGCACACGCATGGGTGTTTTCCTCATTTGTTAGACTTGGTGTTCTCTATTTCTCTGACCTACTTGAGTGCCACTGCCATTCTGCCTAACGCATCGTCATGCCCGGTGGCATCCCTCTCTTTGCGAACTGGAGTGGCCCTAACCTGGCCAGAAGCTTATGCTGGGTTCGGTGTGGGGCACCGTGTGGCTCTGCAGTGACAACTGTCAGCTTCGGATAAAACATCTAGTAGCCAAACAGGCACACACCTTATCTGACAGTGGAACTGGTTGGGAAGCTGGACCTGGTCTTTCGTCAGTTCTCCACTTGCCTTCTTCCTGGGGGGGGACATAAGGGAATGATGGAAGGGAATTATGTGAGAGAACTGACCAAAAGGTGGGACCTGCAATGAAAGGACCATACATGTGTGTAGTTTACAACAAACGAGAGCAACATCAAAAAACAAATGAAGAAGTGGAGGACACCCGTATAAGTGACCACCATGTGCGTTCCACAGTGAGGGCAGGGAAGAACAGTGCCAGGTCCCAGAAGCGCCCCCCAGGACAGGAGGGCCTTTTCTCTGCCTCTGGAAGGACGATGGGGAGGTGGCTCAGGGCCTCCGCTGGGGAGCCATTCTGGGGCTGCCACAGAAAAGGCGCTTCTCTGGAGCGGGGCACCTCCGGCCCACACGATGCAGACCGTCAGCAGGGCCTCCTCCGTGGGTCTTAGTTTTCGGGGAGAGGGTGGCTCACACAGGAGAAGGGGACCCCTGAGATGTTCGGGACCCAAGATTGCCACTGGCCTTCTTGGGTTAAAAACATTCCCTTGAACTGGACCTGGAGGCAAGCTGGCACGCAGCACGTAGCCTTCACCAGGAGGGAGAACGGGTGTGCCAGCTGCCACTCATTAGCCATGGGGGGCAGTGTGGTGCACTAGGTGGATCCTCCAGGCTTAGAATCCTAGAGTTGGAAGACCCCAGGGGCCCTCCAGTCCAACCCCCTTCTGCCATGCAGGAACACCCATCAAAGCCCTCCCTGTGACAGATGGCCATCCAGCCTCTGCTTAAGAACCTCCAGAGAAGGAGGAGACTCCACCACACTCCATGGAGGCAGCTGCATATTCCCCTGCTAGACAGCTCTTACCATCAGGAAGTTCTTCCTGAGGTTCAGGTGGAGTCTCCTTTCCTGCAGCTTGAATCCTTTGCTCCTTGTCCTAGTCTCTGGAGCAAAACAAGCCCGCTCCCTCCTTGAAATTACATCCCTTCAAATATTTAAACATGGCTATCATGTCCCCTCTCAACCTTCTCCCCTGCAGACTAAACATTCCCAGCTCCCTAAGACTTCATGGCTTCCAGACCCTTCACCATTTTGGTCGCCTTCCTCGTGACACACTCCAACTTGTCAATATCTTTCTTGAAGTGAGGTGCCCAGAACTGATGGCTTCTGCCACCACAGGCAGCCTCATGCTGAGACAGTGGCACCCCTCCTCCAGGAGCCCCTTCGGAATGGCTGCCAGTGGACCCGTCCCCTTGGCCGTCACAGTTCAGGTTCCAGGGGCTGCCCCACTTGCCCACCCAGCTCAGAGTGATTGTCTCCCCCAGGGCAGGAACGCCTCAGAGCAGGTGAAGATGTTGCAGAGCGTGGAGAAGCACAACCAGACCTGCCCGGCCTCTGAGCGCGTGATGACCTCGGTGGAAGTGGAGAAGCCCAGGCCTGAGCTCTACCAGCTCTTCGGCTACGGAGATGTGGTAGGGGACCTGGCCGGCAGGGTGGGTTTCCGGGCCAGCCGGAAGTGAGGGTTTCCCTTGCACGCTAGGGACTGGCTAGCGCTGGCCTTGTCTGGCGACGTAGACGTTGCCCCTGCCGCACAATGCCCTGCTCTCCGAAGACCCCCCAAGGTGTCACTGGCCAAGGGGAGCAAGGAGGGGTGGACCTGATCCCGCCAGGTGGAGCTGACTGTCCTGCTCTCCTCCTCCTCCTCGTGCAGGTCTTTGTCAGCAAGGACGTGGCCAGGGATTTGGGGTTCTGCTCGGCTGCAGAGGCGGTACAGGGGCTGCGTGGCCGGGTGAAGGCCGGGTGAGTGGAGGAGGGGCCTGCTGGGTTGCTCTCCCTCCCACCGCCAGCCTCCTGCTTTGAGGTGGAAGCATCAAGCAGGACAGCAAACCAAAAGGTGGCAAGAGGTGGGGAGGGGGGCTTCAAAGGGCAGCTGTGACCACCCGCTGCTCCCTAATCAGTAGTTGCCCACCAGGCCAGCCCACCGAACCCCTCTTGGTGTCATCTACCCCCTTCCGGCTGCCTCCATTGGCTCTTTTGCAGCAGCTGCAGCTTCAGGCCTCCTGGGAGAGGGGGCCTCTTGTAGCCCCCGACACACTCAAGAACTGCTCCCTGATTTGTGCCCCCCCCGCTTCCATTCTGAGCTTCCAGCGGGCCCAGTTCCACCGGGTCTCCCCACTCCTGATGGTTTCCTTGCTGCCATCCTGGGGAGGCATCAGCAATAGAGCCCTGCACCCCACTTCTGAGGCAAGGGGCCCAGCTCTCCCAGGGGACTGGAGGCAAGGGGACCCCAGGGTCTGTTCTTGCACCTCCTCCCCCAGCAACCCCCCTCCCGGCTCCCTCGCCAGGGCCACCTTGATCTGCGCTTGGGCCGAGGAGGGGGCTGATGCCGTGGGGCCAGACGGGCAGCTGGTCCACTCAGACGCCTTCCCCCCTGAGACGGTGGTGGACACCCTGGGGGCCGGAGACACCTTCAATGCGGCCGTGATTCTGGCGCTCAGCAGGGGTGAGTCCTGCCTGCTCGCCTCCTCCCTCCCCAACCCTCTTCCTGCCCGGTGCTTGGGGCCTGAGGCCCTAGAAATTGCCCCTGAGCATGCTGCCCCTGGGAGGGAGGGGGGAAAGGGGGCTGCCCCTTTCTCCTCAAGGCCTCCCTGCCCTGGAGCAGGGCCCCGGGGGTGCCCGGGGGGCTGCCTCTCTCAGGGCCGAAGCCTGACCTTCGTCCCTCTCTCCGGCAGGGCAGCCTCTCCACGCAGCGCTGACCTACGGGTGCCAGGTGGCTGGCCGGAAGTGTGGGGTGCACGGCTACGATGGGATCGTGTGAGCCAGGGCAGGAGGTCACGGACCATGCTGGGGTCTCCCTCTACCAAGCCTCGGATCACCTCCCCCTCAAGAAGAGAGGCCAGCGGTGGTGCAGCTCCCATTACCCGTAGCATCTTGCGAGCGGGGCACCTGAATGGGGCTCCTGGCCCTGCTTGGACTTGGTGGTGGTGGTCTCTCCTGGCAGAGGAGAGGGGAGAAAGCTGGGTGGGTGTTCTTGCCTCCACTTCTCAAGCCAGGGCCAATAAAATCCCAGAACCCACTGCCCGGCGGCTGCTCGCTCGCTCGCTCACCCCCCAGACAAGACCCCCCCCACACAGCAGGGAGTCGGCTGGGGGTCACCACGGCAGCAAGGGGAGTCCGTGGTCTTTTTCAGCTGGCCAGCCAGGCAGTGGAGGGCCAGAGGGGAACCAAGCGGGCATCTGGGTGCTTTCAGCCCCACCGCACAAGGGCAAAGAAACGCTGCCCTGATGCTCCATGGCTGCAAGGGGAATCTGATGCACACACACACCCAGAACGGGGAGGCCCTCAGTCCCATCTCAAGATCCTGCAAAGAGCCCACCTGGGAGTAAATTGGGGGCCCCTGGGGAGGGAAGAGAGGGTGGGCCGCACCAGGAGGAGGAGGAGCAGCTCTTGCCACCCCCCGGCATCCATCCGTGTTGCTGCTTGGCACGTCCACGCTGCCAGCTGCCCCCAAGAAGCCCTGATCCTGGGGGGACTGCAAGCCAGACTGCCCCCACCTTAAAGAGTCCTCTTCCCCACCCCACATTTATTATCTAGGAAGGCATTTGCTTCATTAAGATAATTTATTAGTGCACTGGGGTGGAAAGGGCTGAGGCCTGGGGGAGCACCAGTGTCCAGCTCAGCACAGCCCCTCCCTGGAAAGAGCTGGGTGGGTAGGTTGCAGGGGAGAGAAGAGGGGCTGAAGTCTTCCTAGGGAGAGAGGTCGTGTCTGGACCCCAGGTCTTGTTGGACTGCAACTCCCAGCAGTCGCAGAGACAGCACAACAGCAGCTGGGGTGCCACAGGATTCAGGTTGCAGGGGGATCACTTTGGAGAGGGGGGGGCCTGCAGCCAGAGAGACGGCTCTCCAAGTGCACTGCCTGTGCCGGGGGGGGGACAGTTTGTAATCCCGGCCCCTTTGTAATGCTGGCCCTGTCCTTGTGGCCCCCACCCCGATATCCCCCAAGGCAGCCCCCTGCCTTGGGCCCACGGCCCCCCTCAGAGCTGGTCCTTCTCAAAGAGGGGGGCGGGGCTATTTTAGTCTCAGGAGTTGGGGGGCATCATGCCCCCCGAGGTTCTGCTTCCCGGCCGTGCCCTCCTTGGTGCTGCTCTGGGAGGGGGCTGGGGGGTGGGGGCGCCACCATTCCCTGCTCAATGACAGTCTCTGGCGCTGGTGGTGCTGGGCCTTGCTGGCTGGGTTGCGCTGGGTGCCCAATGCTCTCCTCACCGGGTCTGGGAGCCTCTGCCCACAGCACGGTGCCCTCGTCCTCTGCCACCTCCTTGTCACCTTTGCTGGGGCCGGCAGGGAATTCTGGGTGCTGGGGCTGGTGGGGGGCAAGAAGGAGCTCAGGGGGCTCCAACAGGCCGTCCCGGTTGCGGTCCTGAGTCTCCAGGATGCGGTCCACCATCCACTCCACCTGCGAAGGGAGGGAGGGGGGGCTGAGTCCCTGTCCCAACACGGAGGCCCCCCTTACCTGTTGTGGTTTTCCTTTTCACGGTTCAGTTGGCTCAACCGCTTTGCTCACAGATCCACCTTCCTCCCTCCCACCCCTCCTTTGCCCCCAACCATCCCCTGGCATCTGGTGATGGCACCCACACGGCCCGCTCCAGGTCCTGCCGCCCCACCTTGCCTGGCCACCCCCCACTTTAAGCCCCCCTCTTCTGCCAACAACACCGCAGGAAGCGGTTCTGTTGTCACTGGAAGTTGCCTCCCAGCTTCGCAGGGACCACAGGAAGGCTTTGGACCCTCTGGCTGAATGCAGCCTCTCTCTGATCCCTGGGAAGCAAGAGCGCTGCTTCCGGTGACGGAGTCAGGTTCGGACCCTCTGTGGTTTCAGGCGTCCACAGGAGGTCTTGGAACATACCCTCCATGGATAAGGCGGGCAGGGGGACAATTGCACTCATTAATTCTCCACCACCCCCTCTCCTACAGTCACTAAGCAAAGGGGCCAGCCCAAAAAAGGCTCTGCTTCCCTCGTCCACTTGCCTTCCTCTCTGCTTGCAGGCCAAGGCCCTCCACCAGTGTTGCATGGCATAAATCCTCCCGGGTGGCATTATGCATTAATTCTGCTGTACAGCTCTTGTGCTGAAGAGCAACACTGCGCAACAGAACCACAACACCCAGTGTGCACCTGAATGCACAATGAAATGGGTACACAACTCTGCCCAGTGGACCACCTGTGTGCATTGGCAGAAGGGCAGCATACCTGGGGCTCTTGTTTTCACAGCTTTGGACTGAATGTGCCTGTTCTGCACAGGTGGACACATAAGGCATCCACCGGGTTCCAGGCAAGGGCTTTGGAACTGAGAGTGTGGGAAGAGGCCTGCCAAGTCCAGCATCCTGGATTGGCTCAACCAAGAGCCCCAGAGGGACATGCGCTTCCCATCTGGACAGGACCAGAGCACCCTACTGGTTCTGTTCCCCAGTAAATATTATTGAGAGGCACGCAGCCTCCAGATGTAAGGAGTAGCCCTGCCTCTACAAATGCTTCCAATCCCCCTCTAGATTCTTTCACGTTGGTGGCCCCCCATCACACCTTGTGGCAGGGAGTTCCACAGTTTAACCCTGGCTGTGTGAAGACTTCTGTCTCTACTTGTCCTGACTCTCCCTCAGAACTGATCTATAACATACTCAAGTATTGCCTTCTGCCTCTGTGCTCTACAACTTCTCCGCACCAGACTGCCAATAACCCCTTAAAAACCTCACTGGCTGGGGAGTGGTCTTGGGGGTCTAGGTGGTGTGGCCTTTTCTGGCACCAGAGTCAGAACTAAACCTGGCTTACTGATTTAGCTTGCAGCCTTAGGGTCACTCATCGAGCCCAGGAAAACGGGACGGAGCTGGAAGGGCCCCCGTCCAGTTGTTAATAGAAAACCATTTAAGAGAGAGAACCGCAGCAAGGCCGACTGCAAGGTTCTTCTGCCACAAGGTGGGATCAGCCACAGGCTCATCACAAGAGAAAACACGGAGGTCTCGTGAGACCCTCAGGCCGCTTCACCGCCTGGGCTACAAGCCACCGGCCACAGGCCAGGCCCTTGCGAGAGGCACTTCCCCCTGTGTTGGCAGAGGGGCCATCCCACCCAGCACACAGGAGATGAGGGGAGAGGAGGGGTCCTTACCGCTTCCGACGTGGGCTGCCCTTTGGCCTGTTGGGCGGCCAAGTCACTCAGCAGCTGCATGAATTCCAGGCCATCCAGCCGCCCGCTCTTGTCGTAGTCATGGAGAGCAAAGAGGAGCAAGAGCGCTGTGGGGATTGGGGCCAGCGTGGGGGCAGAGGAAGAGGAAGGAGAAGGAGAAGGCATGAGCCAAAGAAGAGCAGAAGGAAGAATTGGCCAGAGGGGGACCCACCACTACCATCACCAAGGGCTCACCAGCCTAACTGCCGCCTGAGGCCAGTGCCCCCATCTGCTGGAACCCTCCCTTTGTGCTCCCCTCATGCGGTTCCATGGCCTTCGATGTGCAAGAATTCCCCACTGCTGCCCCCATGAAAAGTCTGGTTTTTCCCCTACCTGCTGATCTGGTGAGGTGGGGAGGGTGGGCTTGATGGCTATTTACTCAGAAGTGCTTTTGTACAAAGCCAGGCACCTGCGTTCTGAACGCTTCTTCTTGACTCTCAGCAGGGCTAAAGGGGGGGGTGGCGAGAAGGAGGAAGAAGCCCCTTCCATTGGGACCTCTCAGTTTCTGCTGCCTTCCATTCCATTGTGGGGGTGGGGTGGGGAATGACATGGAAGCATCTGAAATCTCTGGAATCCTATATGATCTGTTAACCTTGCATAACTTTATGTATACCTGGCTATTTGTCCAGTTCTGGGCACCCCAACTCAAGAAGGACATGGTCAAGCTGGAGCAAGTCCAGAGGAGGGTGACCAAAATGGTGAGGGGCCTGGAAGTCATACCCTATGAGAATAGACTTAGAGAGCTGGGTATGTTCAGTCTGCAGAAGAGAAGGTTAAGAGGGGACATGATAGCCGTGTTTAACTATTTGAAGGGATGTCATGTCAAGGAGGGAGTGGGCTTGTTTTCTGCTGCTCCAGAGACCAGGACAAGGAGCAATGGATTCAAGCTGCAGGAAAGGAGATTCCACCTGAACCTCAGAAAGAGCTTCCTGACGGTCAGGGCTGTCCGGCAGTGGAATCTGCTGCCTCGGAGAGTAGTGGAGTCTCCTTCTTTGGGGGTTTTTAAGCAGAGGCTGGATGGCCATCTGTCGGGAGTGCTTTGAGGGTGTTCCTGCATGGCAGGGGGTTGGACTAGATGGCCCCTGGGGTCTCTTCCAACTCTACATTTCTATGATTCTATGTAGCAGAGGTGCCAAGAAGCCCCTTATCTAAATCGTGAAGGTGTGTAACAGGACACCGGAACAAGTGTCCGATGTGCATTGGTGCATGGTAACGCAACAGGTGCCCTCTACTGGTTGTGGATGCTACACAACTGCACAAAATTCTAATTCCTGCAGATATAGATCTGCTTACAAAGGTGTTAGTCCCCACCAGGATTCTGGTGATCATTCTGGAACTTGACAGATCAGTGTGAGTGCAGACCTACTGCAGTTAACAACCCCAGACAGTGAAATTCCTTTTCACAAAGTCTTTTTTATGCTGGCCAGAGGCCCCTTCCTCCTCATCCTCTATTCAGCTGAAAGGTATTTTTTTTAGCACTAGGAGGAGAGGAAAGGACGGCTGGAAGAACACAGTCTTTTGAAGCTGGAGCCATTTCCGCAGTAGACTGTTACAGCGCTACGATTCCACTTTCAACATCCTATGGAATCCTGGGGTTTGCAGTTTCGGGAGGGGCCGGCAGTGCGGAAATGGCCTGGTTGCTACAGCAGGCAGTAAGCTAAGCTTGAGCTGGAAAAGGTTGGGATGCTGCTCCAGCTGATATAACACAGCTGTGCCTCACCAGCTGTGCCCCCCTCACATGTTAAAAAAAAGCAGACATCTAAATTTGCTTAGGAACACATCTCCTTCATTAACTGAGGCACACCTGTTATTGCTGTGTGCCTTCAAGTCATTGCTGGTTTACAGCAACCCTAAAGTGAACCTACCACAGGGTTTTCGGGGTTGAGCGTGTGTGACATGGCCAAGGACACCCAGTGGGTTCCCATGGATGAGCAGGGAATCAAACTTAGGTCTCCAGAGTTGCAGACCAAGGCTGAAGCCACTACAACACACTGGCTCTCAATGGTTCACCCACATGCACCCCCCAAATACACCATACGCACCCCCCAGGTCTCCACAGGAAAGGGGAGAAGCAGCTATGGCCTCAATCCAATTGTTAATCTCTGCCAGAACAGACCCACAGAAGCAGTGGGTTTCACCAGTGTGTCAGCTCTCCATTCAACGGTTGATTCAACTGGTTTCCTCTAATAAGGAGGAAGCAACAGGACTGGGGGCTCTGTGGAATTAAAGGCAGCCCCTCTCTCTGGGTCCACGCCCAGCTGCCCCTTCCGCTTTTGGAAAGGAATGTGCCCCAGACGTCTCTGGCACCGGGGAGGGCGCTATCCTTACTGGATTCTGAGGCAGGAAGGGGCCCTGGATGGGTTTGGCCAATGGTGGCGGGAGGTTTGGGCACCACGTGCTCAGAATGTGCCAGGCCGGCAACTCCTTGGCAAACCACAGATGTGTGACGTACCAGGTCCAGAGCTTTTTTAGGGGCAGGGGAGGCAGCAATGATGCATGTTCACAGTGGACCATCAAAGGGAGGGGTCCCCTCTCAGAAGACCACCCTGAGACCCCCAAACATATCCACCTCCCTGGGAGAAGAGAGTGCTGGGCAATCACGCGGTGCCTTGAGCCTTCATGCAGGCCACGGCGGGGCAGGGCGAGGTGCCTGTGGTTTCTTTTAGCTCCTGTAACCAGAGGGTTCGCTTTGGCGGGGAGGAGCTGCCGGCCACAAACGGCAGGAGGGGCAGAGAGTAAACATCTGCCACGTCTCCAGGCATCCAGAAACAGGCACCTTCCAACCTTGGCATCCTGGCTGTGAGGTGATGCCACTATTAATGGGTTTTTCCCCCCAAGTTGATATTGTAATTTCTGTGAATGGGGATGAAATCAAAAGCGGGGCGGGGCGGCAGAACGCAAAGGGCACTTTGGGCTCAGAACCCCTGAGGAACCACCCCCAAGTCGGGCCTGTCTGTGGGGGCTTCTCTTTCCTCCCACTCTCTACACATCCTTCTCCGTTGTTATTTTTTTCTCCCACGGCGTCCCTCTCTCGTTCCAACTGCAGCAGGCTTGGCCTTCTTGCCGTGTGTCTGTGCATGCTGCGGTCTCTGTGGGGGTACTGCAGGCCTCCCACCTCCCCCAGATCATCCAGGAGTTTGTCCCTCTCCAGGTTAGTTCGGGTTTTCTAGTATGCAGTTGGATGAAAAACGAACAGTGTGGAAACCTATAAGGTGCCCTGAGCAAAATGAGAGGAAATGTTAGCCAAGTTCCTCTACTGCAGAGCACGACATAAAAACGCCGCTGGCAGATCTGTGCTACACCTCCCCGGACTCCCTGTTTACAGCTGCGGTCCCCTGCTCGGGGCCACTCGGGCTGACGGAGAGCGGCAACGGAGGTTGGAGGCACCTGTGACTGCGTCCCCACAGCCAGGCAGAGAATGAAGACCATCACTTGCCGAGAGCTGCCAGGCCCCTCCAAAGGCCTCAGTAAGTGAAGTTACCGCTTTGCGCCTGGCTACGGTAACACAGCCAGACACTTCTCTAGTCCCCCTGCCCTCCACCAGCCACTGAATGGCACAGTGGGTGGGGTGTACTGCAACAGCTAAATGGCGAATCCGGGGAAGGGTTGGGGGCTGCAGAAGGAGGAAGGAAATAATGACCTCTGCAATGACATAAGAAGATACTCACACAGACACGGGTTTCCTTTATAGCTGTGTGTGTCCTTTTGGGAGCACTGAAGAAGACCACAGCAGATCTCAGCACTGCTGTAATAACTTTGCACCTGGCTACAGAGACAAACGCTTCTTTGATCCTACCCACTCCCCACAAGGCCCAGAATGGTCATGGGGGAGGGAATCAGAGGCCGTAAGGCACATCCAGTGGGGCAGGGGGCGTATACGGCTCACCCAGCCGTGGGCTGCACGTGGAACTGCTATTCTGAGCTGAGTTGCAGCCGCAAAGTGTCTCCCAAGCACTTAAACGGGAGAGTTTTTCAAGTAGTCTTGGTGGAAAGGAGAGAAGTCCAGAACTGAAGAGGGACACTTGTGGGCAGCAAAGATCTGAGGAGGCAACAGGAATGAGGGCCCTTGCACAGGTGTAAGAAGTGTCACTCTGCTGGGATCTACACCAGGCAGGAGCTCTTGGGCGCTCCCATTAGTCTAGAAACTGAGGCAGGGTCATAAATAAACGGGTGCCACCTAGCAGACCAGAGCTGCCCACTCCCAGGGAGAAAGGGCCATGGAGCCAGGGCAGGGTATCAGGGAACCGAGCCGGCTTTGCCTTGCCTTTCCTTTTTTTCTTTTCTTTTTTTTTTAAGTGTGGGGAATTTGTTCCACCCCCACGACTCCCATTTCTGTTTGTCCCTGGGACTTGGTTGCTTTTTGGAACATCTGCATTCAGAGCCAGTCTGGGAAACCAGATGAAGGGACTGCTGGGGAATGGCCCGTAGCCCCTTCCGGAAAGTGCTAGCCACTCTCGCTGCAGGCGAGACAGGGCAAGGCCCCCCCTCCGCTCACTCCCATGAGCCCTGAAGAGTGCCACCCCCAGCCATCACACTGTCCGAGCCACGTCATCATGGACCCTCTTACCCTGTTCCCTTGTCAGGGGGCTGCCGGCCTCGTCTGCCTGGCCCACGCTCTTCAGGTAGTCCTGGAGGACCCTGGGGGAGAGGCAGCCAGAGTCAGCCGGGGCCCAGGCGCAGCACCACAGGGCTGGCAAATGGCAAAGCGGGGAGGCAGGGGTGCAGCTGGAAGGACAGGGGCTATGGGGGCTGCACTCCTTTCCAGAGGAAGCAGGGGAGCTGGAGGAAACACAGGCAAACTCACAAAGACAGACACAAATGGGAAGCTCAGCCCTGGCATCCAAGAATGACTTGCTAATGGTAGAAGGGCACTCTGCACATGCTCAGGGGCCTTAAGAGGTGCCAGGGCAATGCAATGGCCTGGATGAGGGCCAGAGGAGGGAGCTGGAAACTCTCTGGCTGCTCCAGTAGGGCGGGGGCGAGAAGACTGGAGGGCTCCCAGTCCCCGGCTACCAGTCTGGGTGGGTGGAAGGACCCTGGCCAGGAGGAGGGGACCCTCAGAGCCAGAGGTGAAAAGCAAGGGGGGGTCTGCTGCCCCCTCCAGGTGGGCTTCCCCTTGAAGCATCTTTGGGCCCATTTACAACAAGAATTCTGGCCCAAATGGGCTGCCCTGGCTCTTCCTACCCAGGGAGGGGGGGCTTTCTTTCTCCCCGAACGAATGTCAGGTGGGAGCAGGAGGGGTTTAGCCTTCAAGTGGGGGGCATACAGTCCTCTGGACATCTATGGGGTGGAGGAAAGCCCTCCCTTTCCAGTGAGAAGCAACTTTAAGTAAACAAATGAAAAAGCAGAGGGGGGAATCGTCCCAGCCAGCTGCCCTGAAGTTAGGAGGCACCCCCAATCTGTGATGCCCCCACATCCTCAGACTTCTGGCCTTCTCAGCGGGTGGGAGGGATGGATGGGGCGCGTGCTCACCTCAGGCCCCCCTCGCCGGGTTGCAGGGGGTTCAGGACGGCGGCGGCGTCACCCCTGGGCTCATCCTGTTGGGGGGGCTCGGGAATCCTGGCGGGGGGAAGAGAGGAGCATCGTCCTTGTTAGGGCAGATCGGGGGCCAAAGGAAAGCCGCAGACCACTCTGCCCCGCCCCGCCTCGCACTCTGAGGAGACCCCCGAGCCGCCGTCTCCCCCCTGCGGTTATAGTACCTGTCAGTTCCGGCGCCGTCCTTCGGGGCTGCCCGTCCGGAGGCAGGCACCGGGAGGAGGAAGAGGAGGAGGAAGAACCCGGGGGCAGCCCACAGGGGCCTCATCCTGCGGGCCCGATCCGGGGAAGGTGCGTGCACTTGACGGGGGTCTCAGTCACTTCATACCGGGTGGGGGAGAAAGAAAAAAGGCGCCCCCTGGCGGTCGGGCGCTCCGGGGCACCTGTGGCGAGAGGAAGGCGAGGGGGGTCCAGTTGCACTCCGGGGCCAGGCGAGGGGGCAAGGACGGGCCTTCGCCCCCCGGCCCGAGGGAGGGAGGGAGGGAGCGAGGGAGGCCGGCAGGTGCGCGTCCTCCGGCCGAGGCGGGAGGGTCTCCCGCTCCGATCCGCTCCTCCCCCGCCGGCTCCGGCCCGGCCTCCTGCCCCCAAGGGAGCGCTCGGCAGCCGGGACTCTGCGGGCCCGGAGAGGTGCCTCCGTCCCTCCGCAGCCACGCTGCGGCCCGGCTCCTCCCTGCGGGCTCCCCCATCCTGCGGGGGCTCCGATCCCTCCACGGAGGAGGGCGCACTGAAAGGTATCACCCACCGCGAGGAGGAAGCCCCGCCAGCGCTCCCGCCGGCTCGTCTTCCCCGCGGGAAAGGGCCGGGGCTTGGTCTCCGAGGAGGAAAGGGCCGAGCCGCCCGCCCCTGGCGCGGATGGGAAGGTGGCTCAAAGGACCGGGGGCGCCGACCGCAGCGGCCCGGCTAGGCGCCCCCTCCGGCCTGCCTGCCTTGGGGCGTGGGCGCCCGGGACCCCCTTTGCGCCTCCCTCTCCGCACGCAGCCGGGCCCTAATCCCGCCACGCCACGCGAGACCCGCGCCGCAGCCACTGCCTGCCACCCACCCGCTTGCCGGTGCCGATAGGAAGATGGAAGAGAGGAGCTCGGCCCGGCGCTGCTGCCGCCGCCCTGCCGCAGGTTCTCTCCCCCTCTCCGCGGTCTCACGGGGCCACGTGGCGGGGGAGGCGGCGCGGGTGGCCCTGGCAAGCTCCTCCACGCCTCCGCCGGCCCCGCCCTGCTGCATCTCGCCCCCCCCCCTGCGCCCGCGCCCCTCCCGCACCGCCTGCCCGGCACCCCGACCGCGCGCCCACCCAGCCCGACTCGGGCGGTGGGTTGCACTCGGAGGTGATGAAGCGAGCTTTTGCTTGCCGCGCCACCTGAGGGGGCGCCTTTCGCCGGGAGACCCACGGAGGGACCCCCTCGACCGCTGGCGGTGGGAGAGCGCGCGTCGGCCCTCGGGCTCCACGGACCTCTGCCAGCGCCTTGGCTGCGGCGACGAGATCGACGCCCCCCGCGCTGACCCCGCCCCGGCCGGTTCCTTCCTCTGCCTCGGGCCCCCCCCGGGTCCAGCCGCCCCATATGAGGGGGGCGCGGGGGCAGTCGTCGCTCTGGCTCCTGCAGCAGCTCATATCCAGCAAAGCGTCCCCCCACACACACACACAGACACACAGCGTCTCAGACATTCCGCAATGGATTTCCACCCCGGGGGCGCGCGAGGCGGGGTCGGGAAGGGAAGAGAGCGAGCTCCAAGCGACCCCTCATCGGTTTGGAGCAGCGAAGTTCAGCGGAGTTGGAGTCCAGCGGGGCGGGGGCTTTAGGGGGAGAGTCTGCCAGCTCAAGGGCTTTCTTGTCTTCGGCCTGAAACCTTTCAGAAGCAAGAATTTCTCCAGCGCCGCCCCCTCGCGCCCATGCCTCCCAGCCCCGATGTCGGCCACGGGCCGGGTTTTTGAAAACCCACGCGGCTCCTCCAAAGATTTCCGCGGCCCCTCGATGCTTTCTGCCTGGGGAGGGTCAGGGGATCCGGAGAGGCCGATCGGGGGGGGGGGCAGGGGGAGAAGCAGAGAAAGCCAGGAACTGGAGGGGGGACGCCTGGCGGGGGGGGGGCAGATTTGGGGGAGGGGGAGCGACCCCACTCCTCCCTCCCGCGAGGACCCTGCGAGAGGATCCTCGCCTGCCCAAACGCAAGGGGCGGGAAGAGAAGGCACCTTTTCCCAGGGGGAGGGGACGAGAAGCCCCCTCCTCTCCCAAGGTAGCTTCCTCCCAGGGGAAACTGAGGCAGGTCTGGGCCCTTCCTTTTTTGTGTGTGTGTAATTTTTATTGAAAGTTCCTCTGGAAAATAAAACCACCACCCCTCACACTTCCATGCTTAAATCTTCCAGTTGAAATTGCTTATTTCCATTCCATTAGAGACATAATTTCCATCTTACAAAGAGAAGAACAGTTACATTATTTCTTCTTTGATTTCTTATACATTTATATCCTTACCCAATCCAATACTCTTTTCCATTCTTTCTCAAAGTTCTGGGTAGATTTATTCTTCAAAGAAAATGCTAACTTTTCCATCTCTATCATATCCAGAACTTTTAACTTCCATTCTTCGATATCAGTATGCTTCTTTTCTTTCCAGTGCTGCAGGTATGTCAACCATGCCACAGTTATTAAATATAATAATATCTTCTGATGACTTCTTATTTCCCTTTCTTGCCCTAGCATATTTAACAAATAAAGCTCTGGTTTCATTTCAAAATTCAGCTTACAAATTCTTTGGATTTCGTCACGTACCCCCTTCCAAAATTTTTTTGCTATCTTACACATCCACCACATATGGAGAAAAGACCCCATCTTTTCATCACACTTCCAACAATCTGAATTCCCATTTTTTGTTATTTTTTGTAATCTTTCTAGGGTCATGTACCATCTGTAAAATAATTGATAAAAGTTTTCTCTTAAATTTAAGTTTGATGTACATTTTATATCTATTTTCCACACTCTTTCCCAAGTTTCTAATTCAACTGAATGTCCCAAATTTTATGCCCATCTAACCATTGTTACCTTCGACTGCTTCTGATTCCATTTCTCTTCCCACGCACACGGACACGCGCAACCCGCTTCTCCCTGGATGGAACCCGCTGCCACCCAGAGAGGGAGCCAGGGCACGTGGGGGGGGGCACTGCATTTAGGGAGGCCGGGGACCCCCTCCCCCAGGAAGGCTGCGCCTCGGCCTTCCCTCGCTGCCCCCTCGCCGCCGGCTCGCGAGCCAGGCTCTCCCGGTTCTGCGGGGAGCGGCCAGTGGCCGGGAAGGGGCCCCCGGTGCCACCGAAGGGGGGGGGCAAGGCCTGAGCCCCGCCCGCCGAAGCCGCCGGGCCCCGGGACTTTCCCTGGAAGCCCGGCGGAGGGGAGGGGGGAGCCGCTGCACGAGGGACCCCCTGGCGCCGGGCCGGACCCCACCCCCTGCGGGCAGAGCACCGGCAGGCCGGGCCAAATCTGCATCCTAAAATAGGAGGAGTACCGGGGGTCTTACGCTGGCCTCGGGGCCCCCCTGTGCCCCGCGGGCCAGTCTTCGCCGCTCCCCCCGATAAAAATTCGCCCGCCGATCGGAAGCAGACGTGGGGATAATAACAGATAAATAGATCATGGTGGCGGTGGCGGCGGTGATAGAGCCAAGCCAAGGGGCGCTTCGGCGGGAAGGCTACCCCGGGGGGGGCGGGGGGAGGGCAGGGGGTACGCAGCCCCTCTCTCCCGCCGAAGCACCCCCGCCTGCTGCCGCCTTGGACGCCCCCCCGCCAGCTGTCTTGGTGCGTTTTCCGGCCGCCCGAGAACCCCAGTTGCACAGAGGGGGTCTGGGCGCCCCGCTGGGGACCGACGGAATACCGCGAGGCCAGACCCCTTCCTCCGGCTTCGCCTGGCCTACCCCGCCGGGCTGTTGTGCGGGACGCGATCGAACACGAGAAAAGCGAGAAACAACAACACGATGGAGAAGCGGGGCGGGACGGAGGGCGACCGACTCCTCCAGGGTCGTCTCCCCCGCAAAGTCCGCCATCCAGGACCGTCCCCCCCCCGCTCCCGCGCCAGACTCGGCCGGCCCCCCCGCCCGGGCCTCGCGCTCTGACCTCGCCGCCGGGGGACGGGGCGGGCCGGGAGCCTCCCCTCGCGAAGATGGCCGCGGCTGGGCGGAGACGGGCGCCTGCCCGGCACAAAGAGGGCCGCCCAGGGCGGAGGAGGCAACTGCGCCTGCGCCTGACGACCGCCTGCCTCTCCTCCGCCGGGTGGTTCCGCGGGCGAACGAAGGAAGGAGAAGCAGGGAGGGAAGACGCGCGGACGGGGACGATGCTGCTGGGCTTGTCGCTGCTCCTGGGCTTCGCCACCGGCCTGCTCGCCTACTACTGGGCGCGCGTCCCGAAGGTAGGTCGGCCTCAGCCCCGGGGAGGAGGGAGGGGAGGAATGAGGGAAGGGGCTCGATCGTCGGCCGGCAGCCCGGCGGGCAGGCTGAGTGGCTGGCTAGCAGGGGCTCCCCCGGGCCCCTCTGGCGAAACCCCGACGAGCAGCAGCAGCGAACATCCTGGTAAAGGACGAGTGGGTCAGCCTCTGAGCATGGGCAGAGTGCCTAACTCCGTCCGATCAGGAACCGGACTCAAACCGAACAGGAAGCGCCCGGCGGGATCGGGATGGGCTCGGTTTGCTTTCTTCGGCGGAGTCCGGGGGCGGGAGCGGGATTTGCTGCTGCTGGTGGTCTTCCATCTCCTTTCCGCCGCGCAGCGTTGCCCATGTCCTTGGGCAGCCCGAGGCTGACGGGAAGAAAACTTCGGTTTTCTGTGGGGGCTTATCTACGACTCCTCCTCGCCCCGCAGCCGAGTTTCTGTTCTGCTTTGAGGCGACGTGGGCGCTGGGACCTGGCAGGAAGCTTTTGCACTCTGTACACGCTCAGAGGCACTCCCCGGCCCTTGTTCTCCTCCCTCCCAGCCGCTCCCGGCTCCTCTCGCAAACAGGTTCGGGCACTCTCCTGACGGCCCCGCCCGAACCCCACTTAAGGGCCGAAACGCCGTTCGCCTGGCGCCCGCCCTGGGGCCCAAACGCGGCCGCTTCCCTTCCCTGGGTGGGGTCTCCAGGGGGGTGGGCTGGCCTGGGGTCCCCCTCCTCCCCACAGCTCTGCAGCCGCCGCCGCCGCCGCCCCGCGACAGGGGAAGAGAAGCCGGAGCTTTGCAAAGAAGTTGCAAGCTGCTAGTCCGCAGTGATCCCGCCTCATCTCCCTCTCCCTCCACGCAGCCCCCCCAGACCACACCGAATGCATAAAATCGGGGGGCGGAACCGGGTGTCCCCACCTTTCTCCTAGTTCTTCCCCCACCCGTCCCGTCTGCTCGCCCCCAGGTCATGTCTCCCCTCTCACCGCGGGCGGCCGGGGGTCCCAGCCGCTCGGCAGCCGGTTCCTGGGGGAATTGGGGCGGGGGTCTGCCCGTGGCCCCTCCGGCTCCCCGAGACCGACTTCTCCCGCCCTCCGCAGCGCCCCCGTCTGGTGGCCTGCCGGCCCTTCCGCGCCTTCCTGGAGAGCCGCTGCCCCGTCGTGGGGGAGACCTTCTACCCGACCCCGTGGTGCTTCGAGGGGCGCCTCCAGACCATCCTCCGCGTCTTCCTCCAGTCCCGCCCCACCGTCTCCTACCGCAGGTGGGTCTCCGGGGCGGGGGGGTGTTTTCGAAGCCGCCTTGGCTCCCAGTCTGGGGCCATTTCCGCACTAGGTTGTTATAGCGCTATTATTCCACTTTCAACGTTCTATGGAATCCTGGGGTTTGCAGTTTAGGGAGGGGCCAGCTGGAACCCCAGGATGCCATAGGATGTTGAAAGTGGAATGATCGCACTATAACAGGCTAGTGTGGAAATGGCATGGGAGAAAGGCGGCATACAAATGAAATTAATAAAGGTGAAGACGTTTTCAATTAAACAAGTTTTTTTGAAACTTGAAGTTTAATTATGGAGAGACAGTGTGTGTGAGAGTGTGTTGTTTTAGCCTCTTTATTTGTTACTGAAATTATTTTTAGTGTATGTTTTGAGTGTTTCTAAGCATGTTTTAGTAATTGTGACAATTTCTTTTTAACTTTTAAAAAGTTAAGAAGTTCTGTTAAATTTTAACATAATGCATTAGTAGTATCTTTTCAGCTTATTGTAAGTTGCCTCAGATTCCATTTGGGAGACAGGTGGGATATAAATCCAATAATTAATTGTGGGCACCTCCTGGGGCCAGACTGGCTGACCAGCCAAGGTGGGCACCGGATCTACTGGCTCCCATCTCTCGCACTCGCCTCCTCACCTCTCTGCTTCTCCTTCAGCGAAGTGCTGCAGACACTGGATGGGGGGCAGTTCTTGCTGGACTGGGCCGAGGAGGAGGGCAGCTGCACCCACAGCCGCCCTGACCCAGAAAGCTGCCCCATTGTGCTCTTCCTGCCCGGCGTGGCAGGCAGCAGCCAGGAGACCTACATTCTGCACATGGTCCGTGCCACCCAGCGCCAGGGCTACAGGTGAGGAGACGCCAAGTTGCGGAGAGTGAGTTTGCACATGATGGCACTGTCTCTACGGACTTTGTGCCAACATTCAGCCCTGCCTGGCATTGGCATTACACGGTCCTGTCATGCGAATGCCAGCAAGGCTGAACACTGGCACAAAGATTCACGTTCCTTGCCGGTTGGGCCCCATCTTCCATTTGCAAAGTGCTCTGGTATGAATATTGGGGAGGGGGAAGGCCCCACAGCCTGGAGGGCTCAGCTCTTCACGCAGACTCATTTGCCCTTCTACCAAAAAAGCTGACTTCCAATTTTCTCTGCAAATACATTATTCCTACCTCACTGACACTTAAATCACTTCCCTTCTTTGAATATTTAAGCCTTACTCATAATCAAAACATAAAATTAACATTTCCATTTCTCTTTTTTTCTCAAGAAAATCAATAAAGAGGTCCCCATTCTTTAAGAAAAGTCACTAATGATCAAACAAGTCAGGTTATCCATTTCGAGCAGGTCTATGAATTTCAGCAACCACTTTTCCATAGCAAGTAATCTGGCTTCTGCTGTCCGTGTTCATAGAAGAGTCTCGCTGCGGTAGCCCTATACTGAAATAATCTTCCAAGAGTCTTCCCCACCAGCAGTCCCAACAGCAATATTTTAGTTTAAGTTGAATCATAACCTTTAAAACATTTATTCCTTGCATCTTTTGTTGTACTGTTATAATCAGGGCTGTCCGGCAGTGGAATCTGCTGCCTCGGAGTGTGGTGGCGTCTCCTCCTTCTTTGGAGATTTTTAAGCAGAGGCTGGGTGGCCATCTGTCGGGAGTGCTTTGAGGGTGTTCCTGCATGGCAGGGGGTTGGACTGGATGGCCCGTGTGGTCTCTTCCAACTCTACATTTCTGTGATTCTATGAATTTGTAATAGAGGAATGTGACTGCTCTCCTGCCTTCCAGGGCCGTTGTGTTCAATAACCGGGGCTGCAAAGGAGAGGAGCTGCTGGTAAGGAGACCATCTGCGGCCTGTCTCTCTCTCCCTCCCGGTGCGTACACGCCCACTGGCTGCTCCACAAGGGACTCTGCGTGCACATGCATGCACACATGTGGGGGGGAGGGATCTGCAGGTTTTGGGGTTCCCAGGTGAGGTAGCCGTTGCCTGCGATGGGCAGCCTCTCTCTCTCTCTCTCTCTCTCCTCTCCCCATTTGCTGCTTCTCCCAGAACTGGTCCCCCAACTCACCCTGATTTTCTCTGCCCCCCTTCCATGCAGACTCCCCGGGCTTTCTGTGCCGACAACACTGAGGACCTGGAGCTGGTGGTGGCCCACATCAAGCGCCGCTTCCCCCGAGCCCCCCTGATGGCCGTGGGCATCTCCATGGGCGGGTGAGAAGTTGGGGCGGGTGTTGCACTTCTAAGACAGGTTCCCCCTCCCCAGGTGGGTTTCTCTGTTTTGTTAAAAAAAGAAGGCAGCCAGCTCTATGGAGGGGAGGGGAGGGGAGGGGATGGAACTCCCTGTTTGGGGGAGAGGAATTCTTACTAGGTTTGATTTTGTCACCCGGGGTGAGGCTGTTCCCAGTCTCCCCGTGCCTAGCTTAGACTAGGACCCAGCTGCCCAGCACGGGCAGCAGGGAGGGCACTGTAACTGCCTCTTCTTGGGTGCCCCCTGTCTGTCTTCTCTCCCTAGGAGCTGCCCATTAAGAACCAAGCACGAGAGCCCTTTGTGAACTTTTAAAAAAGGCTCGAGGCCACGCAGAGCAAAATACAGGGCTCTACAGGAGCCTAGCCCACCCACACGGGGTTGCCGCTCCTGCCGGCCCTCCTCCTGCCTTTTGGGTGACAGCAGCCCAGTGTGCTGGGTGCCCCCTCGGCCCCCATCGTTGTCACCCTTCCTCTTCTCTGTCTTTCCTTTATAAAAATGCATGCAGGGGGTATCAGGAAGAACAAAAAATCAGAACGGTCCCCTTTGAGGGTGGTGGGGTACCTGGGGAGAGGGTCTGCCCCAGGATGGCAGGGCAACAGTCGCTGGGAGGCTGATGGGCGCAAAAGCAGCTTTCCTGGTACCTCCCGGGCTCTTTGGGCTGTGGGTGGCGCAGCTGCACCTGGCAGGGATCCAGCCGTTGGGCAGGGAGGTATTGGGGTCCCTTCTACTTACACCTACCCAACCCCTGGGTTATGCAAAGGGATGTTGGCAAGGCCTCCTCAGAGGAGACCTGCAGGGCCTCTGCAGCAGGGACGCTGAACTGAACACAGGTGGGGTGTAGCAACAGGGAGCGCAGGGCCTGCAGGGATTGGGGCCCTTGGAACATAGCAGCTACACTGTGCCCTGTCATGGCGCCAAGTAAAGTTAAATCAGGAGGTGGCGGCGGTTGCTGACACTGCCTGTGGGTGAAAGGGAAGCCGGATGCTGAACTGCCTGGTTGTACGGGGCCTGGGCGTGCCAGCCGCACCCAGCACGCCTGCCTGGCTCTTCCTGAAGCATTGCAAACTTCTACTCTCTCCCTGCACCCTGGTCATTTCTTGCCGTGAAGGCAGTTCATGTGCTGGCAGCAGGCCCCTCCTCTGCTCCCAGGGCAGCTGGGCATCTTGGTCCTGAATTCTGGCCTCCTGGCTCCATTCTGCTCTTGGCCGGACGGACGGCTCTCCCCCTCGGCCCTCTTTCGCCGCCTGGCTGGCCGGCCAGCTGGGACAAGTGATGCTCTGGAAAAGCGTCCACCATGAGGGAACCAAGGGGGCAGGAGCTGCCCAAGCCCATTTCTGGGACCGCATGAAGTGGCTCCTTTGGAGCAGCCCAAGTGTTCTGGACGGCCTGGCTGTCCGCTGCCAATGAGAGGGGTTTCTCTGCCATGAGAGAAGTTCTTTGCCAGTTTGGAGCTGGGACCCCCCCCCCCAAATCAGTTCCTAGAAGGGCAAAGCAGAGAGGGGAGGCCCTGGCATGCCCAGGGCACCTGGCAAGCATGTTCCTCCAAGAACAGCCGCCTCCTTAAAGATCCTCTCCTGGCATCCTGTTCGCTCCCCCCAGCCTTTGCAAACCCCTTCACTGGAGAGGCCCGCTGGGGTCTCTGGCTGGAGCTGGGGCCTCTTGCCTTATGCCCACCCTAGCCTAAAGATGCATGCCTGCTCTGTAGGCCCTGCACGTCTCCTTGGGGGTTTACAATTGCAGAACCGGGGTAGTACCGGAGAGTAAGTACTGCTTACAAAGTTGCACAGGAGGGGACCCTGGTGCCTCCTTGCCCAACAGTTTCCTCCTGATGGAACAACAGCCGGCTGGATGTAGTTTCGAAGTGGCTTTTGCCCTTGATCTGATAGAAGTTGCTGGTCTTTTAAACTCCCATTTCTGCAGATGAAGATGGAGAGAGGAAAAAAAAGGAATATGGCAGAACCTTTAAGACTAATCAGTTTTTATTTTACCATGAGCTTTCTTGGATATAAGCCCACTTCTAGAGAAGAGTTACTTGAAAACATGGCTGGACCGGGCTGAGACATGGAAGGCCCGCCTGTTCTTCCTTGGCTTTGAGAGCTGGCGGGGGCTTAGCAGATCGGGGGGGGGGGGTCTGCAGAACTGCAGTGTGTGCGCATGCCCAGAGAAAGGGCCCAGTGTCCCGTGGTGGTCCTCCTGATCTTCTCCTCCCTCTCGGCAGGATGCTGGTGCTGAACTACCTGGGCCAGAAGGGCCGGGAGGCTGGGCTGGTGGCTGCCATGACCTGCTCCGTGAACTGGGACTCCTTGAAGAGCACCGCCTCCCTCGAGCAGCCCCTCAACCGGGTGCTCTTCAACCAGCGCCTGACTGCCAACCTGCGCAAGCTCGTCCAGCGGTGAGTGCAGGAGGGGTGGCAGCGACAGAGGGGGTGAAACCAGAGGCAGAACCACCACCACCCCGCCTGGGCTCAGGACGGGAAGCCTTGGAGGGGCAGGAATGCCTCTGGGGAGGGGGGAGGGGGTCTCGCTCCCCCCTTCAGCCCCCTGCCCTTTCTTGAGCCACCTGGAGAGGGGTTCCACCCTGCCTTGCTGATGGTACCACTCCTCTTCCCAGGCACAGGAAGGTCATTGAAGAGATACTGGATGTGGATCACGTGCTGAAGGTACCTACCCTGCCCCTCACCTGCTCCCCCTCCACGCCAGTGCTTTCATGCTTCTGACCCCCCCCCCCCTCTCTCTCTCTCTCTCTCTCTCTCTCTCTCTGCCCACCCCACCCACAGGCTCGCAGCATCCGGGAATTCGACGAGCGCTACACCACCGTGGTCTTTGGCTACAACTCGTGTGAGGACTACTACCGGGCGGCCAGTCCCTGCCACAAGGTGGGGGGCATCCGGGTGCCCGTACTGTGCCTCAGTGCCTCCGATGACCCCTTCTCCCCTCCGCACGGTGAGCCTGGGGGCCTGCCTCTCCTTGGGGGTGTGTTCTACAGGGTAACCTCCCCATTTCACCACAGCTGTGCCATCCGCCTGTCTTGCAGCCATCCCCACAGAGGCTGCGCAGAAGGTGCCTGCGCTGGCGCTGCTGGTGACGGCAAGAGGCGGCCACGTCGGCTTCCTCGAAGGCCTCTTTCCCCGCCACCAGAGCTACATGGACCGCGTCTTTGCGCAGTTTGTGGGCGCCGTCTTTGAGCACCTGCAGGAACTGGCCCAAGCGACAGCGATGGGGGAGCAGCCAGAGGGGGAAACAGATGCCCCCAAGGGAGAGCCCAGCCTCCCCTCTGAATCTCTGGCCCTGTGAGGCCTGTAGCGGGCAGAGGGCTGGGCCTTGTCCTCCCTCGCAGGGAGGGCCAGCACAGGACCTACTCCAACAAACAGAAGACACCAGTCGCAGTTGCTGCTGCCGCTTTTACATTGCACAGAATACAGGGCTCTTTTTCCACTTCCTTGGTGCAAAGCATTCCCTTCTGAGCCCAAATGGAGCCAAAACACTTCCCCGCCGCATTCATTTGGGAAGTTGCTGGATGCTCCTTCCCAAGCCAGTCTCTCCTCCTGCCAAAGCTGCCCCTCCAACTGAAGGAGAAGGGGCCCAGCCCTCAACCCCAGGCAGTGGCTCCAGTGAGCACGGAGCCTTTCAGACACCCCCCTCCATTACACACGGGTGAAACAAGCCCTCAAGTGGCTGGGAAGCACATCGCCAATGGGGAAGGGAAACCCTCCTCACTCGTCACGGGGGTGCCAAGTGCTTCCTTCAAGTGGCACAGGGGCGCATGGCCCCCAACAGGAGAGGAATCCTCACACACGTGGGCCGTACATGTGGCCCAGACCTCCTTACCCTCACGATCATTCTCATGGGGATTACGGGCTGTTTACGGCAACGAGGAGCAGAGGAGGGATGCGGGGCCGGCTGCTGGACAGCAATCGCCGTCAGCCCCAGCAACAGGGTCAGGGATGCAGAGAGGGCCTCGGGGGCCGCCTGGCTCTGTGGTGGATGCTCCCACTGCCGCCTTGGCCGGCCGCTGGGGGGAAGGAGGAACGGCTCAGCTCCACCCTCGTGTTCAGCAGCAAAGGTCACTGTTCCCACTACAAGGTCAGGAATGCCGTCCTTGCGCTCCCTGGCACAAAGCGACCACTCACGTGCTCCCAGCCCCGCTGAAGCCCGGAGGAAACGGAGACATGTGCCCCAAGGCAGGCCGGAGGGTTTTGCTCCATCATCCTGTTTTAATCACAGCAGCGAGCCCTGCTCCTTCTGGGCCAGAAAGGGACTCAACCGCTCAGAGCAGCTGAGGCTGGAATGTTTCTCCCAGCAAAGTCACAAACACAGAGGTGCTGCCCCCTGCCCTCCGCCCCCCGCCCCCCTCTGCCAGACCCTCACCCCCTGCGGCGGGAGGACAAGGGCCAGAAGTCACACTGAGCCTTAATCCTTGTGAGCCGGCCCTGCCCACAGCTCAGCCGAACAGCATGGCCGTGTCCCTGCGGCCAGCTCCTCTTCAGTCAGTGGGTCCAGGAAGGGCCACGTGAGGGGCCACCGTTCCCCAGAGGCTGGCCGTGGAGGACGGGATCACAGGAAGCCCGGGAAGGCCAGCTGCAGCAGTAAGACCGTGACCGCAATCAGCCCGGCACAGAAGAGCAGCAGTAGCCACATGGGGAAGCTCCCTGGGGAGAGAGAGGGGGACACCCAGTTCAGGGGCAGGTTGAGGACAGCCCCACCCCACTCCTCTCCCAGCACCCCACCCCATGCTCTGCCCTCCCGCTTCTCAGACGTACGCCGGCTAGGGATCTGGTGGACGCGGCAGCGGCTGTCCACAGCCACGCTCAGCAGGGCAGCTTCGTTGTCCTTCAGCAGCTCCGTGGTCTCCGGCAGGAAGGCCACGGCCGTGACCACAATGCCATGGGCCTCCCGCACATAATACAACCTCTGTGGGGTGGGGAGAAGGAGAAGGACATTGAGAGGAGGAGCGGGGGAGGGTGGCAGGGGCACCAGGAGATCTGGGGCTGAGGAACCAGGTTGGAGCCCTAGCATGCAGCCTTGGGGGTCAGGGCAGCCCCACCCCCTTGTGCTCTTGGCCCCCACTGGCCACCTGCCCTGCCGGTCAGTCCAGTGCCACAAGACTTCCCAGGTTAAAACCCCAACCCACGTCTGGCTACAGGGGAGCCCCAGCTTCTCCTGCCTTCCACCGTCATCCCACTTTGGCCCCTTGCCTGGCCCAGGAAAGTGAGCCTGGCCAAGCCCAGAGCAGGGTAGGGGAGGCTCCTACCTGCAGAGAGAAAGCGACAAAGATGGCCACAGAGCCTGTGACAGTGCCCAGCCCCAGGAATGTGCCCGTGTCACTGCCAACAGAGAAGAGAGATGCCTCTGAGCACCACACCTTGATGCACGAACACGTATGTTCTCCCCCACCCTGACATTCTTTGCTCGTAACTGGAGCTTCTTCAGAAAACCAGCCAGAAACACATCTAACAAATTCCCAAATCTCCCTCCTGCTGTGCCCTTCCCTTGGCCCCTCGTGACACTGTGGATGAGAAAGGAAAAGGCTCACCGTGCTGCCCAGGGAGGAGACTCCGCACCCATCAAGGTGAGAAGAAAAAGCTACAGAGTCACCATACGGCCACTCCCGCCGGCATATAAGGGCGGCAGAAATGCTCCGCGGATGGCTGGGGAGTCCTCCAGCTCTCACCTGACAGAGAGGCAGGAAACCACCTCGTTCCCACAGGGCCGGGTGAGCAGGGGCAGGAAGCTGTGCCCGTCCCACTTGGTGATATAGCAGGGGGGCGGGCGACGCTCCCGCTTGTAGGGGATCTGCACCGTGTACAGCCGCAGGGCCCGGTCTTGGTCCTCCACCGTCCCAAACCTGTGTCAGGAGGGGGAGATGTCAGCAGGCATCCAGGCACCAAGCCCCCAGCCCTGCTCCCAGCTGACTGACCCCACTACCTGCAGGCCTGGTAGCGGTAGGCCTTGTCTGGGATGCCCGGGAGGTTCTCGTTCCAGTGCAGCCCCGTCACCATTTGGTCCCGTTGCCAGACGCAGCACCGGAAGTCCCGACCCACCGTCACCACCTGCAGGGAGGCAAGAAGGCAGCACTGAGAGCAGCCTCAGGAGCCCTAACCCAGCTGGCGCCCACGGAGGGATACCCTCAGCCAGACACAGACACTGCAACTGCCACACTCTGCCTTTTCTGTGCCTGCCCTTCTAAGGTTCCCATAAGGCTCACATGGAGGCAACCACAGCTATAGAAAGTCACTTGCCTGTCACTGGTGCAGCGTGGCCCCTTTGGCCCTGCCCTCGGAAACAAGGACCCCGGAGGGGCCACCTCCTGCAGCAAACAGAGATTGTTGTCTCACGAACAGCCAATGCAAGGACCTAGAGGTGCCCAAGGCCAACAGCTCTAGCCAAGATGGCCAATCGTTAGCATCACGATCCATGTGCTGCTCCAGCTTTGCAGGATTTATTTTTATCTTTAAGCTTATAAAGACATGGAGAATTCCACAAGGGCAGAACTGCAGTCTCCTGGTAACCCCCTACCTAAGCAACGCTGGGGGTGGGGAGGGCTTTGTGGTTGAGATAAGCACGCTCCCCACTGGGAACCTGAGGAACCATAAAGATTCATTAGGGCTGGCTAGACAGAAACTTCTCCAACCAAACAAGGACTTGCAATATCATGAACAGAACCTTCGATGGCCCCTACTGAACCGGGAAGGAGACCCCCCCCCCCCCGGCTGGGCCAACATCTCTGATATTTCCCCAGTCACTCCCCGGGGCCAGCTGAGCCCCTTACCTTCTTGTCGGGGCTCAGGGCTATGTCCTCAATCTCCCCGCTGTGGGCCTGGAACTCAAGGGTTTTCTTCATGCTGGGAAACTGCAGAAAACAGCCAAGAGGAAGAGAGAATGAAAAGGGAGAATCACAGAGTCGAGAGGGGCCTCACAGGTCATCAAAGCCACCCTCTCTGCGCAATGCAGGAACAGCCCTATCTGCTGAATTTGGCCAGTGTAGACAACTGAGAATATTATTCAGTTTGTTTTTGAAAATAACTTGCCATAATCCACGTATTTCTTGATAAATTCAGTGGAAATAATATGAACATTTAAAAGTAGAATGTGGAGAAAAAACCAAACTGAGAGATTGGTGTATTCTTAGAAAGAGTAACCACCCCATTCGGCAGGCGACATGATTCCCTCCCATATAGTAAACATTAATGACAAGACCACGACCCAAATTCCATAACTAATCCAAAGTAGAACAGACCCATCAAATAAATGGATGCCTGCTAAGCCAATGCTCTGGCCAGACCTTGCTTAGAGTACTTTCTTCAGTTCTGGGGGCCACAGTTCAACGGGGCTACTGGCAATCCTCAGTCCAGCTCAGGAGCAGGGCAGGGCAGGGCAGGCAGGGGGAAGGCAATACTCACAAAAACAGACCCCACCCCCCCACACACACATAGACCTCACACCCCCACATCACATGACATCACTGCCCTTCTTCGTACCTCCCAGACCCGTAAGAAACCATCCACGCCACCCGTGGCCAGGAGGGTGTGGTCATCGCTGAAACAAACGGCCTTCTGCAGGGCGTCAGGACTGGTGTCCGTCTGGACGCAGTGCAGGGTCTCCACCGCCACCTCGGTCGTCTCATTGCGCGTGCCTCCCGAGCCGCTGGGGGTGGGGGCCTTACGCCTCCGGGGGCCCTTCTCACCCCCACCTGAGGGCACAGAGGAAGCGCTAGTGGGCTTGCGACACCCCTGCCCATCTGTGCCCCACCTTTCTCCTTCCCTGAGCTCCGTGCTAAGAGCATGTGTTGAGATGGCCTGTGGCGCTCCCTCTGCATGGACCTCCCAAATGCGGCACCAGTTTTCTGGAAGCACAGCCCCTCCTTTCCTGGGGGAAGGGTTCCACACCAGGAACAATCTCCAACCTGCATGGTGTACTCAGTTGTGCCCACCCCCACTGTTTCCCACAAGATGGGAAGGGCGGGAGGCACATCATGGCCAAAACCCACCCTCAGAGCTCCAAGTTCTCCCTCCCGTCAGGAGCGGCAAGGCTCCGAAGGCGCTGCCGCTTGTTTACTGTTGAGGAGGGATGGTGAAGGACTCAAACCATAAAGCAGCAGCTGGACTCAGCTTGGGGTAGTGAGAAATGAGGGCGCAGACATTTCCCCTGTCTTTTCTTCCCCTGGGAGCCCAGAGCAGCCGTTGCTTTGTGGTCTCAACTGCCTCCTCTCGCTTTCTTCGTGGGTAAGGAGCAGCAGCTGACCCTCCCAGGAACTGACAGCTGCAACGGCAAGAAAAAAGCCCCCTTTCTCTTCTCCAAAAACGAAGACTGGGGTGCAGGCCACTAAGAGGGCTCCCTAAACCCTGTTGCTCTGGGCACATGAGGAAGGGAGCCCTGGGCCCCCTCAGTCCCTGACTCTCGGCTATGACACCAGCTATGACCTGCAAGAACAGGTAGCTAAAGGCAGCCGGCAGAGTCCCTCCTCTGTCCCTGACACCCCCCGGTGACCCTTAATTAAAAGCCCCCACCTGCTTTGCTGGGGGTGCTGTCCCCTGCAGCGGCTCCGCTGGTCCCCTTCTCCTCCCCGGCTTTCTGCAGGCGGAAGCTCAGGATGTGGCAGGCGGCGTCCTGCCCGGCGGCGATGACGTCCCCCGCCAGGTCCATGGTCATGGTGGCCCGGGTCTCCGTGTCGTGGGCGTGGAGGAGGGAGGCCGAGAGCGCCCCGCCCCGCCAGGAGAGCTGCAGGAAGTGCTGCGGAAGAGAGAAAACGGGCACGGGCAAGGGCAGCCGGTCAGCGACGGAACAAGCACGGGAAGCCCCCCCCCCGTGGAAACTCCCTCCTCGTTAACGGGGCAGGATCCCACAAGGGGGCGGGGGGTCCTGCCCCGTTAACGAGGAGGGAGTTTCCACCGGGGGGGAGGCTTCTCATGCAACCAGGCGACCAGACACACCGGCTGCAGCCCCCTCTTTTGCGCGGCCCCCCAGTTTCCACTCTGGCAGACCCCCCACAACCTGGGGAAGGAGGGGGGCTCCCCCGTCTTCCCGCCCCCCCAAGAGGGCCACCAGAACGGGGGAGGGGGGAGGGAGATAGAGGCTGGGGCGTCTTCGTGTCCGCCCCCCCACCCACGGAGATCCTCCCGCCCGCTCACCAGGCCATTGGTGATGCCAGTCTTGGCCGCCCCGCCGCCGCCGGCGAGCAAGGCCAGCCCGGCCTCTCGGTGCACGCGGAGGGCGTAGAGCGGGAAGGGCGCCCGGTAGAGCTCCGGGGGCCGCCGGGGTGCCATGGCGGCGGCGGCGGCGGCGGAAGGGACTGACCCGGGTCACCTCATGCCAGCCCAGCGCGCGGACGGAGGGAACCAATGGCGCCCCCGGTCCGGCGAGGGCGACCTTCCTTCCCTTCTTCCTCGATCCCGCTGCAGACCCTGTTGCGGCACCGCTCAGACTCCTACTGAGCATGCGTAATGCCGCCGCTCGGCCGGGCTGCGCAGGCGCGGGGCTCCCGGCCCACGTCAGCGCAAGGCTCGGTGTGCAGCTCGCCCCCTGTCACGTGGCACGGACGGGAACTTCCGCCCCTCCTCGCCATCTTTAAGAAGGGCAGAAGCTGGACGGGAGGCGGAGCGCCTGTTAAAGGGGCCGCGCAGGCGAAGAGACCAAAGCCATTTCCGCACTAGACTGTTATAGCGCCGTTATTCCACTTTCAACATCCAGTGGAATCCTCGGGCTAGGCCCGTCCCGAAACTGCAAACCCCAGGAGTCCATAAGATGTTGCAAGTGTAATAATAGCGCTATACCAGTCTAGTGCGGAAATCCCCAACACTTTATCTCCGCCTTGAATGAAGAGGCAAAGAGATCCGTGGATTCTTGGTTCCAAAGCCGGAGCGCCGCCCAAACTGCAAAGCTCAGCGTTCCTTAGGACGATGGCGGTGCTGCAAGTGTGTCCCGCCCCATCTCCGCCCCAGAGCCCTCGTTACCATTCTCTGGTTTTACGGGTCCTGATCTGTCCAGGAAAAGTCTCCCGGAGAGGGGCTGTTGCAATACGATAAAACGCATGGAACAGTTTTAATGCGCGAATAAAACCAGGCAGGTCGGTAACCGGGGCTGCGGCTTTAACGCCGTCCGGGTAGAAGAGGGGATTCGAACACAGCTAAAGCTAATTATAAACGCTGCTGTGAGCTCCGTGCTAAGAGCGTGTGCCCGCCTTCCTCGCCCTCCCTCCGGCTTTCTCCTGGTGCCCGCGCTGCAAAGCGGAGTCAGGAGGCTCCTCGGGGCAGAGCCCCGGCTCCGATGCCTGCAGGGGGGGGCCCAGGGGACCTTGCATGCCGGTGCAACCCCGAGGGCGTCCGGTGAGCCTCGGGCCGCCTCCCTCCAACGCAGAGGCCAGTTCCGCACGAGCCTGTTATAGCGCTATTATTCCGCTTTCAACCTGCTGTGGAATCCTAGGCTCCGCTGCCCGCCACGGATCCTGCCTGAGGCCTCTCCCGAAACTGCAGACCCCGACCCCAGCGGAAACGGGCCAGCCCTGCGTGTCTGCGAAGGAGGCGCTGCGCTCGAAGGGAGCCTCCTCGGCGGTTCCGCAGGGTCGGGGTTTTGGGGGCTCCCGTGCCCGCCGGTGACCGCGGAGCCCCGGTCCGAAAGGTAGCTCTGAAAAGAGGGTGGGGTGAATGCCGCCTGAGGCCGCGGCCCAGGGAGGCACCTCGGCAGCTCCCGGTCGCCTCCTCCCCGCTGAAAGCCCTCAAGACTCGCGGGGCTGCCGCCTCAGAGCTCGGGAGGGTGACCTAGAATCGTACAGATGGAAGAGACCCCAGGGGCCCCCCGGTCCAACCCCCTTCTGCCCTGCAGGAAGACGCAGTCCAAGCCCTCCCTTTGAACAGCTGGCCATCCGGCCCCTCTTTAAAAAAACCCAGAGAAGAAGGAGACTCTTCCCCACTCCCAGGCAAGGGCAGATTCCACTGTCCAACTGCTCTTACCTTCAGGAAATTCTTCCTAACCTTTAGGTGGAGTCTCCTTCCTGGAGTTTCAATCCATTGCTCCACGTCCTAGTCTCTGGAGCAGCAGAAAACAGTCTTTCTCCATCCTCCATTATGACATTGAATATCTGAACACAGCTATCATGTCACCTCTTAACCTTACCTTCTCCAGGCTAAACGTATCCAGATCCCCAAGCTCCTCTTCCTCCTTACAGGGCTTCGTGGTTTCCAGGCCTTCTGCCATTTTCGTCTCCCTCCTCTGGACACCAGCCAACTTGTCGATATCCCTCTTGAGTTGAGGTGCCCAGAACTGGACACAGAATTCCATTTTTGGCTACACCTCCCAGTATTCTCCTGGAGTTTTCCAAAGGCTTCTGCTGCCCATATTGCACAGAGAGAAGCGATTAGTGGGGTGCCGCAGAGTTCTGTCCTGGGCCCAGGGCTATTCAACATCTTCATCAACAACTTGGACGAGGGAGTAGAAAGCATGCTGATCAAATTTGCAGATGACATCCAATTGGGAGGGGTTGCTAATACGCCAAAGGACAGGATCAAAATTCAAAATGACCTTGACAGATTGGAGAGCTAGGCCAAGGCTAACAAAATGAATTTCAACAGAGAGAAATGTAAGATCCTGCACTTAGGCAGAAAAAATGGAATGCACAAATATAGGATGGGAGACAAGTGGTTGGATAACAGTATGTGTGAAAGGGATCTAGGAGTCTTGGTGGACCACAAGCTGAACGTGAGTCAGCAGTGTGATGCGGCAGCCAAGAAAGCCAACGCGATTCTTGGTTGCATCAATAGAAGTATGGTGTCTAGATCAAGGGAGGTAATGGTGCCACTCTATTCTGCATTGGCTAGACCTCATCTGGAATCCTGTGTCCAGTTCTGGGCACCTCAGTTCAAGAAGGATATTGTTACCCTGATTCCTGGGGGTCCCGGGAGGGACACCTAAATGCGTTCTCAATTATTTAAGTTGGGGAAATTAGTCAAGAGCACAGCCTAGCAATACGAGAGGCAGGGTAACGCAGCGAGATCTTGAACCCTATGTTTACGGGGTCAGGCCGAGTCAAGGAGCACACAGAAGTTGAAACAATAAATGATGTTTTTATTAAAACACAATCAAACAGTGTATGCAGCACACTCACGCAGATAACTAAGGAAATAAAGGTCGGAGTGGGATAGAGGGATTTTTAGAGGAGTTGTTGGTTTGGGTGGTACTTCACCTGTCCTGAAGCCCGGTTGGAAGCAGAGAAGCCGGGGAGCGTGGATCTCAACCCGTGGCGCCGAGGGGAGGGCTCGCCGGACAAAGCGACAGCAAGGCGGGATGGAAGCTGAGAGCGATCCGAGGAAGCGCTCAAAGTCAGGGGGTTTTATAAGGAGAATTGTGACCGCAGGCTAGGTCGGACTTGGGGAAAACAGTGGATTTGGGGCTGGAGACAAAGCCTCCGAAAGGTCGGAATTTGAATGATTGAGTTATAGCCAAATTATCAATAGGATAGCCAGTATGCAAACGCGGAGTACTTGAGCGTTGTATAGTCCAATCGTCAAGCTGCCAGCGTGGGGCAGAGGATCTTTTGAAAGTTGCGTGCATACTTAGTGAAGGTACTTGCCCGGAGGTCTCCTGAAGCTGCGAGTCGGCTATTTCTGGCCTGCCTGTATTGTTTCGGAATATTACGGCGATTATCAGCCGAGCCTGTGTGCGTGCTTGTCCGGGGGCCTCGCAAGCACGTGGAGTGGAATGGGTATGTGAGGCCAAATTATTGATATCAGGAGATACCTTTTTATATCCCCCAAGCTCGGGCTAGCCAGGGCAGTAACAATATTGACAAGCTGGAACATGTCCAGAGGAGGGGGACCAAAATGGTAGAAAGCCTGGAAACCATGAAGCTCTCTGAGGAGTTGCTGAGGGAGCTGGGGATGTTTAGTCTGCAGAAGAGAAGGTGAAGAGGGGGCATGATAGCCATGTTTAAACATGTGAAGGGAAGTCATGTCGAGGAGGGAGCGGGCTTGTTCTCTGCTGCTCCAGAGACCAGGACAAGGGGCAATGGATTCAAACTGTAGGAAAGGAGACTCCACCTGAACCTCAGGAGGCTGGGTGGCCATCTGTCCAAGGGAGGGCTTTGATGTATGTTCCTGCATGGCAGAAGGGGGTTGGACTGGATGGCCCCGGGGCCTCTTCCAACTCTAGGATTCCATGAAGGGAAGTGTGTGGGGGGCGATCCACTGCAGGAGCCAAGGCCTTCTCCGCCTGTAACCCGCCCTCCCCACCTGAGAGGGGTCCCCAGCACCTCCAGTAATACCCTTCTGGCTCCAGGCAAGGACCTTCTTCCCTCTGCCCCAATCCTGGCCTTTTAAACTTGCCAAACCATTAGATTGGATTTCGTTCTCAGAATCTGTTAGATTGTGTTCTTTCATCTTTCAGGATTTGTTCTGGTTCTTGAGTCTCATATGCAAATTGCATTTTGTGTACTTCCATTTTTAGTTTAGAATTTGCTGCATTTTATTTTGTTAAGGTATCTGGAACAACTTGTAAATCACACATATAATAAACATTGATAGGAGGTACATTTCTGCCTCCACAGGCACTGAGGAACAAATTTCCCAGCTTTATGTTTTCCGTTTTCAGTTGGCAGGACCTCTTACAAATCAGAAAAATACAACTATCTCCAGCCCATCACAGGAGCTGGGCCGGAACAGACAAGAGGGGTATCAGATCCAGAACTGCAGCAACACAGTGACCACCCAGTCACCAGACATTTATTTAGTGGTACTTGGGCATATTAGCACCCCTTCCCAAACACACACAGAGGCACACAACGCTCATGTTCTCCAGCGTGAGTTCAGAAGTATCCTGTATCTGATGATGCATGTTTTGTAGATATAGCAAGTACCGTCTTTGTCTTCGTCCCCCATGAATTTTCTCAACACCCTTTTAAAGTCCCAATTGGCACCTATTAATCTACATCTTGTGGCAGTGAGTTCCATGGTCTAGCTCTGTTCTGCATGAAGATGTCCTTCATATTTATCTGTCCTGACCTTCCTACTTTCCACTTTCAGTGGATAACAACTCCTCTCTCTCTCTCACACACACACACACACACAGACAGACATGGGGTTCTGGTATTATGAGAAGCTGGATGCATGCATGCGCGCGTGCGCACACCCCTTCCTCCACGCCACACAGGACTGTACACTCCTTTCCCATGCCCCCCTCACTTCCCCCCCTCAAGCTAAAGAGCCCCAAACTGTGTCAGCTTTCCCCCCGGGGTGTCATTTCTAATCCCTAGATCTTCCAGTTTGCCCTTTTCTGCTTTTCCCCCAGTTCGACTGCCTCCGTCTTCAGGGAAACAACGGTCAGACCCAAAGGCAGGGCTTTGAGCGCAGCTGCACTTCATTTCCAGGAAGGAAACCTGTTAGAGACTCATAGCACCCATCACTTGAGACGCAATCATGAGAAGCTCTGAGCTTATGCAGAGGGCCTTTCTGTTGCCACATAAGGAAAAAAGGCCTCTCGTTTCCAACAGGGCGCTGATAGGCAGGAACGAAGCGGGGAAAGGCGTGGGAATTGGGGGCGGCGGCCCCCTTACTCCTGCTAAAGCTCCCTAGGCTTTAGGGCTGATCTCCAAAGTGCTGAGCTCCCCCCTCCACAGGCGCAGCACCTTGGAGAACTCCCAGCCCCAGATTCATTGCCCATAGCCGTGGGAACGCTGCTCTCTTCCCTCTGGAGCTTGGGAGCTGCTGCCCTGTTATTTGGGGTCCAGGGTACAAACTCCAGCAGCCCCCTTTCCAGCTACCCAGAGAGCGGGGGAGCGGAAATGGTGGACGGAAGGCCCGCGGCCACTTCTTGAAAAGGTTCCGGCTGGGGCCAAGGCCGGGCAGGTAAACCCGCCCTTGGGCGGAGAGGTGCCGCCTCACCTTTGCTGGCCGCCGGCTGCCGCCCCTGCCTCCGCTGCTACTTTTCCCAAGCCGGCCTGGGCGGACGGGGAAGGCCCAGCGGTGACTCAGCAGGGCCTCAGCCCCGACGGAGGCAGCACGCCCAGCGCCTCCAGGTGCCGCTCGGTGAGCCCGGGAGCGGGAGCGGGGTTCTGAGCGAGGGCTCCCCAGCCCCCGGGGAAGCGGGTCTCGTGCCTGTCGGCAGGTAGCGGGAGGACACGGAGGGGCCGCCCCTGGCTTTGGCACGCCGGCTCCCCGGCCCTGCGTCGCAGCCTGGGTAGGGTGCCGGGTGGGCGGTCCGGATGCCGGGCTGTATGGTTGTGCGGTCCTCAGTCCAATTCATCCAAAACCCACCGGCGGGGCAGGGCGACTCCTTTATTAGGACAAACACAAGGGCCGCGGGAACACGCACACTTTTTGGGCAGGGCGGACTGAAGAAGAAATGAAACAGAGGGAGAAAGAAATGGAGAACCCCAAAGATTAAGCCATCGGGCATCAGGCCCACGAGGTCAACAATTCAACAGCACATCAACACGGGTGTTTCCACACCAAACAAGTCCAGCACGTGGGTCTTGCGCAGAGCAGGAGCAGGGGGGCCGCGGGGAGGGCGGATGTCGAGCTCCTTCCCTGCTTTCCTTTCGCTGGGAAGCAAAGACCTTGGCAGGCTTTTAAGGGATAAGCAGGGAAGCTGTTATTGGGATGTTCTATAAATTTTTGTATGTTTTTAAATGGTTTTATATTGCTTCTAGTGGTTTGTTTTTTTTAATTTCATTGTTCAGGCTCTTTGTCCTTTTGAGTCTTGCTGGAAGCCACCTTGCGTCCCTCCTCTGGGAGAAATGTGGGCGTACACGTTAAATAAACAGGTTGAGGAGGAATGGTGGGGCGCCCGGGGTGTGTGTGTGTGTGTGTGTGTGTGTGTGTGTGTGTGATATGCTGAGCCCAGTTCCCTGGACACCCCTGAGCGGCCCAGCCGTGCCCCCAACTCCTCTTCGCCCAAGAGCACCCGCCAGGCGGAGCTCTGCGGACCCTTCATGGAGGACTCAGGAGAGGAGGGGCTGCTCCGGCCACCACGGGGGAACTGGGGGAGATGCGCCCTGAGCCCTCTCCCTCAGGAGGGGGGCCGCCCAGTCCCCTCCCCCCCGCCATGCCAGCCCCCGCCCCAGTCTCCCACCTTCTCCCAGAGAACCTCCTGATGGAGGAAGGGTCTCCCTGGGACGTGCCTTTGTTGATGGTCATTAAGCACACACTGGATCGCGGCCACCTCTTTGTGGGGGCTTCAGTTGCGAGAGCCCCTGCACGGCCAACAGGGGCTGGACTAGATGCCCCTGAGGGTCTCCCCCTCCATCTCCCACTCTGTGATTTCTACCCTGCTCCCTGGGCACAGAGACCAAGGCAAGTGGTGGCCTTTGGGGGCCGGGCTGCCCCTCGCTTTCCCCCACCAGCGCAAAGGGGGCAAGATCAATGGGAGCTTGGGGAGGGCAGCACCCAGCTCAGCTGCAGAAGCCGCCTGGAAGCACTCCTGGGGGGCCGCTCTTTGACCCTCAGTGCAGAATTCCCCCCCCCCCAACACATTCACTGCCCCACCTTGCGGTCAGGACTTGAGACAAGCACAGCCCGCCTGACCCCCCCCCCCAGAAGGCGGCCTCAGGAGTCCCTGGATTCGTGGCCGGAGAGGAAGAGCCAGATCAGGTGGGGAAGGGCGGGGGCAGCTGGGCAGGATGATCCCCCCCCACAAACACACACACGGAGACACCAGACACAAAACCAACAGGCCCCAACGAGAACCGTTTTTACTGACAGCAGCAAAAACCGGCTGCTGAGCATCAGAAAGACAAGAAACGAGGACCGGGAAAATAGAACAACTTCTCGCAGACACAGAACGCAGGATTCAAAAACGGGGACAACAAGGCAGAAAAGACATGGGGGGGGGCAACATTTTGCCCAGGCCCCCCAAAGTAGTTCCCCCCAAGCCAAAGGCTGGGGGAAGAGGGGTCACATTCTGAATGAGAAGAACTGGCCGGGAGGTGGGAATGTCCCCCCCCCCAACCACCAATGCCACCAACGCCCCAGTTGCCAGCTTTGGAGCCGGAGATGCCCGGCTGCCCTCCGAGCGGCCCCGTGGACGGAGGAGGGACTCCTGTGGGCCGTGGGCCGTATCCTGCTCTTGCTTCCGTGCCTTGATCCCCTGCCGGGACTGCCAAGAGAGTGGGGTGCGGTTGAGGGTGGAATGAGAGGGCAGCGCAAGGACGGGGCACAGCAGCAGCGGCAGGCGGCCCCACTGTGAGATCCCATGGCTTCTTTGGTGAGGCCCCCCGACACCTGAGATGGGTGGGATGGAGGAAGGGGAGGTGCCACGAGGCCACGGAAACCCCTGCGGTGGCCTCTTGGGCTCGGTGTTTTGGGGGAAGAGCCCTACCCGCCCGTCCCTACCCGGCGATTGGCTGTTCACCCTTCAGGAAGAGGAGCGGCGTCAGCCCCCAGGAAGGGGCTGCCCCGGCATCGGTGCCGGGGCCGCCTCCCACCAGAGGCCGTGCGGAGGGGGCTGGCCCAGGACGCGGTGCCGGGCGAGCCGGGAAGGGCCTGGCGGACGGGCCAGGAACGCTCCTTTGGCACCAGGAACCCGGGGGCGCCTTCTTCCCAGATCAAGGGGAGGCCGCTGCCAGCTCCCCACCTCCAGCCCACTCCCTCTGTCCCTCTGCCCGGGTCACAGGGACGTCTCCCGCAGGATGTAGGCGTGGGCTCCGTCTTCCCGGACAAAGCCCTCCTCCGGCTCCGGGTCCTCTCCCTCGGCGTCGCCCTCTGAGGGAAGCCCCTCCGGTAGTCCGTTCGGCATCCCGTTGCTGGTTTTCTCCACGGCCAGGGAGGGGGGCGACGGGCAGCTCCCATCCTAAGACGACAGGGTGAGCGGGCACGTCGGTCAGAGGGCCTCTGGCCGTCCCCGTGCGGCCCCCTGCGGCTCGGGTGCCAGCTGTCCGACTGACCAGATCTCCCCAGATGAGAGCCCCAGACGAGAGCCCCAGATGCCCTCTGCTCTCCTCGTGGAACAAGCCCGTGGGGATGTGAGATGGGGGGCCCCAGTGGCTGCGCCCAGGCTGTGGAGCTCCCTGCCGCAGGAGTCACAGAATCACAGAAGAGACCACCAAGTCCAACCCCATTCTGCCATGCAGGGGGCTGCCTCTCCTTCTTGCCTTTCTGTCGGCAGACAGGAAACGCATTTATTTTCAGAGGCTTTTGGGAAAAGAGGTTTTCAGAGAGAGGGCTTTTCACAGGACGCCCTACTGTTTTTTATCTGCGCTGTTTCAAAGGGCTTCTTATTATTTTCATTCATTGTCTGAACGTACAATTAAGCTGTACGCTTTACTCCTATGTCCTAAATGAGTCACGCAAATAGGTGACGCATTAGAAAGGAAGATAATGCTTGGGAGAGGGGGGCGGCAGCAGAGAAGGGGGACTGTGCTGTAGGTCGGCGGGGGGCTGCACCAGGGAAGCCGCGCCTGTCTGGAGTCTGCAAGATCTGAGCAGGGCATCGGAGTGCCTCTTTCGGGCCCTCATTCAGGGGGGCAGCGTACTACGCAGCCAAGTTGACGGCAGTTAACAACAGCAGCGTTTTAAATTGCTTTATGGTCATGGATAGTCAAATCCACTTTACTGTTGACCTTTGGCATGTTTTTAGCTCTGCTGCAGTTGTTTCGATTTGTCAGCCGACTGCCTTGAGTCCCAGTTCTGAGGAAAGGGTGAGCTGCAATGGCCACGGCAGCAGAAATACCAACGCTCCGTCCGCAGACGGCACAGCCGGGGTCCGGCAACCAGGCTCCTGGCCCCGCTACAAGGCTTTCCCCGAGGCGTCCCCGCTGCGGCTCCCAGGGGCGGCAACGGCCGGCCAGCCGGCCGGCCAGCCAGCCGGTCCCCAAGCAAGACACAATGTTCTCTGTTATTTCAAAACACACCGTGTTTCTCAGTCTGTATTATTTTGAAATAACACAGCTAAGATAATATGCTTGGTGCCAGCCCTTGGCCTTGCCCCGACGCCGCACGGCCGGGTTGCAACCCCCTCCCCACCAGAACCTCTTGGAAACCGAGTCCGGCCTTGGTGGGCAAAGAGCTTCCACCGCAGGGGGAGGGGCAACTGCCCGGGTCGAAGGGCCACAGGGCCCCCTCCCCAGAGGGCGGCTGCTGCTGCTCCTGCTCCTGCTGACTGCAGTCAAGTTGATTCTAACTTACTGCTCCCCTGTGAACCAGAGACCTTCAAGAGCCCCCCATCATCCTCTGCTCTGCTCTGCTCAGGTCTAGCAAAGTCAGCTGGGGTTTCCTTGATTGAACTGGAGGCACGGTTAAAAAAATAGTTTTGGGGGCCCAAACACCCCAGTCAGCAGGGGAAGGGGGGCATTTCACCATTTTTTGTTGCCTCCTGTTGGAAAAAGGCACCTCCTAAGCCTAAAATGGCCGGGCGGTGGGGGGGAGGAAACGGTGCCAAAACTGACCCCACACCTCTGGGGGTGTTTGGAGGGGGAAGTTTAACAATCTTGGAAAACTTTCCCAACAGGAACTTGGGGCTCTGAGGACCACGAGATGGCCCTGGGTCCACCCGTGGCCCCCAGACCGCCCTTTCCCCGCCCCTCCTCTCGCGGCCCCACCAGCCTCTGAGCGGGGCCTGGCACGTCTGCTGCTGCCCTTCTGGGCCTTCAAGTCATTTCCGACTAAGGCAACCCTCCCGCGGGGTTTTCTTGGCAAGCTTTGTTCAGAGGGGGTTTGCCATCAGGGCCTTCCTCTGCAGCTGAGAGAGTGTGGCTTGCCCAAAGTCAGCCAGGAGGTTTCCATGGCTGAGCAGGAATTTGAACTCTGGTCTCCAGAGTCACAGTCTGATGCTCACACCACCACACCACGCTGGCATGCAACCCACCCGAGGAGGGATGCCACTCTGCAGGCTCCCCTTTCCATGTTTCTTTGTTGGGGGGGAGGGGGACCCCAAAGGAGGTAGGCAGCCATTGTGAGGAGTCCCCACTCCTCGAGCCCCCACCTTTCACCTTTCACAGAAATGTGCACGTGGAGAAAGGCAGCCATCTCGCTCCCCCTGCCCACCTGCCCCGTTGCCCCACACGGTGATTTGAGGGGAGGGAGAGGGGGTGGGGGAGACCGCTCCCAGGACACGCGGCTCCCCAGGCCTCACCTCTGCAGGGTCCCGGACGCCACAGAGCAGCTTCTTCTGGTATCTCGGGGGCAGGCAACAGAGCAGGCGCGGCAGGACCGGGAAGATGGTGTGGGGGTTCACGTCCTCCCCCCGCGTGGGGCCTGGGGGGACAGAGGAGGCCGAGTAGAGCTGAAAGAGACCCCCGGGGCCGCCCAGTCCAGCCCCCTTCGGCCAGGCAGGAAAACACCGTCCAACAGGCAGACGGCCACCCAGCCTCTCTTTAAAGCCTCCAAAGAAGGAAGGGGCTCCTCCACCCTCCACGGGGGCGGCAGCGGATTCCACTGTCCGGCTGCCCTTAACCCCAGGAAGTTCCTCCCAAAGGGATGGACCTGACGAGGTCCCCTCCTGCTCACCAGGGGTCAAGACACTGCTCCGGAGGGGCAAGAACGGGGGGCAACCCAGCCGGATCAGAACCCAGGCTCCCTGCCCCGCACCACACACACACACACACACACACACACACACAGCCATGTCTGGAGCTCAGGGGCAGAGGGTCCCCACCTCCACCAAAGGCCAAGGGCAGGGTGCCAGGAAACCTGGCTGGGAAAGGACCCTCCTCACACCCACCTCCCCTGGTTTTTCAAGCTGCCCCCACCAGCATAGTAATCCCAGCCCCTGCCCCTCATTCAGCCCGACTCGGTTTCACTTTTCTCCCAGGTTCCTATGAAATGTTGCCCACCATGACCGTGCCAGTGAAGGACACCATTCAGACCACCCGGTGGGAACCTGCAACAGGGTCTCTTACACTTACTTTCACACATACACACTTCACCCTTTGGGGAATCCCACTTCCCACCCCACGTACCTGTGAGCAGACTGACCAACAGCCCCACAAGGATGACGGTGGTGGAGTTGTGCGCGCTGTACCACATGTACGAGAGGTTGTAGAACTTCCGCAGTCCGGTGAGCCTGGGGGGGGGGGCAACAAGAGCAACTCAGCAGCCATTTGCTTTCCTCAAGCATCCACTTCCAAGGAGAGACCCAAAATCAACATCCCCACCCTCACCCCCCCAAAGACCCTTCCTTCCCCAGCTTCCTTAAGAGCTGTCAGGAGAACAGGGCCTTCTCCGTGGCTGCTCTGCTCTTTAAAGACGGCTTGTGGGTGAGGCACGGGGTTCTTCCTTTTGTTGTTTTCAGTTGCATTTTTAAATCTGTTTGCATTTCTATTCCACTTTTACGCTTGGTCCCAGTACCTTCAAAGGCAGACACAGGACAAGGCATTTTCAGTGCCACCTCCCAGGCTGTGGAACTCTGGCACAGAAGGGTTTTTTCCCCTATGGCCAGAGGGGTTGTGTTGTATTTTTATCTTTGCTCTTTCCCCCACCTTTTTTTTTTTTTTAACATGACTGTACAGGCATCTCCCACTCATTTGATGCGTGAAGAACCAGAGCAGTGTCAGAAAGTGGAATTGGTTGAAAAGTGGAAATCCATTCTTTTTTCAGTTCTTCTCCTCTTGCCTTCTTCCTGGAGGGAACATGGGGAAATAACGGAGGCTCGCTTCCGAGCCTCCGTTATTTCCCCATGTTCCCTCCAGGAAGAAGGCAAGAGGAGAAGAACTGAAAAAAGAATGGACTCCACATTGAAGGAACGGTACATATTTGTAATTTACAGCAGCCCAAAGGGGGAAATGTTGGAAAACCTGTCGTCGAAAAGCAAGGCACACCCATGTAATTTTTAAAGTTATAGTGCTTTAAACATGCTAGCTTGTTTCAACATTTTATCGTCAGGTTTTTTTAGCTGTACGTTGTTCCTAACTTTGTTGTAAGCCCCCTTGGCTTCCACATTAGCAGGAAAGGCAAGATAGAAATGAAATAAAATAATTAATAACATAATTGGTGTTTATTGTTCATGCTCCTTACCTATCTTTGCTGATGGAAAAACAACCTGTTATTTTTTTTTTCTAAAAAGTAATAGTGTTACCTTCCCCCTCCCGAATTCTAGAGGGCTTTTCATCTCCCAGTACAGTTTTCTGGAAGGGAGGTTGACCATTCCTCCCCCCTCCCTGGCCCCAAAAGGAAGGGGTGGCAGAGAAGAATAATATACAATTGAGCAGGGATGTGGCCCTTGGTGTGCTGGAGATCAGAACAAAAGGGGGACTGGGGCACCTGAGCAAGCAAGGGCCTGTCGGTGGCCAGTAGTCACAGTGGCCACAAATCTCCTTCACTTTTGGAAATGCTTTGATGGTGCATTCCTGTATGGCAGGGGTTGGACTCAATGGCCCTTGCAGTCTGTTCCTGCTCTATGATTCTGTGATTTGGAGCACCAAATATCCTTTTGCTGGAGCACAAGAGTGGGAGAAAGGCTCACACCCGTCTCTCTGCCCTCCCGCTTCGGGGTGTCCTGTTTTTGTGGGGTGCAGGGCGCCATGGGGCTCCGTGGGCAAATTCCCTCGTCGGCACGCAGGAGTCCCACGTGCCACCCCTGGCAAGTGCTCCAGGAAGTCAGTCCAGGAACAAAAGACGGAGAGGCCCACAACAGCGGCTGCCTGCCGGTCATGTTGGCAACACTGGGCTAGAACAGATGCCAAGGGGCTGGCTCTGCACACAGCATCTCTTCAGGTCCCTGTGGATTTAGACCAGCGTGGGAATCATGCAGCCCTCCGGAGGTTGCTGGACCTCAGCTCCTAGCCAGCGTGTTCCCAGTGGTGAGGAATGTTGGAAGCCAGAGTCCACAGATTATCTGCACAAAGGTCACACAACTCCAGCCTCCAAGTTAGTGGGATCTTTGGGGGACCCAGCTGCAGGACCCCCCTGCCAAGCCCCCCCCCAACTTGACCAGGCTGGCTGGCTGGCCAGCTCTGCCAAAGGTCAGCAGGCAGGGAGTGTTTTGCTCCCTTGTTCTGCTCTGCTTCTCCTCTAACCCTGGTTTTCCATTCACATTTGGTTATCTCAACAGCAGGCTCCCAGGACCGGCCTCCATGAAGGAAGGTCAATTTGTATTCAGCCATTGTTTTAAAAAATTAACCAGCAGCTGCAAATGGGTTCCAGGCCAGTGGGCGCCTGAGAGCCGCTCACACCTTACACTCTCTCAGCCGCCACCGCTGCTGCTCAGGGGGGGACACCCGGCTCTCCCCCCCTACTGTGGCCGCTGCTCCTCCCTCCAATCAAACCAACCAGGCCTCGAGGCTTCATCCAAATTTGTGCCTGCAACAGGGCTCTAAATAGTTTTAAACACTTCTGGCTGGTTCTAAAGTGTCTTCTTATAAGTGTTCAGTGCTTTAATATGCCTTACAGTTATTCTTACGACGTCAATCTGTTCTAGGTTGATTTTATCGTACTGTGACCTGAGATCCTCTGGTATAGACTAACGTATAAATATTTCAATAAATAAATGATGTCAGGAGAAAGTTGCCGTCCGAGAGGGAAAAAGGTCAGGAGCAAGACAAACCACTGGGGAGGTGGGAGTCAGAGGATGGGGCCAGGAGGAGGGCTCCCCAATATCCGAAAGCACCTCCGGGAGGCGGAAGACTGAGAAACCTGCAGCCCAGTTTGCCGACAGCGCGTGCATGCACGTGTGTGCGCTCGCACACGTGCTTACGGCCAGGGCCAGCCCAATTGCAAAAGCCACCCAACCCGTGGGGGGGGAGCTCAAAGTCCGGGGGAAGCAATCCCAGAATCCCTCGCAGCACGGAGCACCTCCGTTTATGGCCAGCTGGGTCCTCTGCCAGCCACTGCCGCTGCTCTGCCGGGCTGAACAAACACCGGGAAGATCTCCTGAACAGCCGGAGCCTATTGCCCACAGAAGAGGCTGGGAGTGGGTGGGGTGTGCTTCACGTGGGAGGGGAGTGTCCCCGAGGAGGCGGGGGAGGAAACAAGGGGAGGTTTGCCTGGAGGCCGCTGCCGTCTCCGTGGACAGGAGAAGAGTGGCTCTCTAGGATCAGCGGGCAGGTCAGGAAGCCAAGGGGAGTGTGAGAGAAGGACCGCACGGACTCCTCCCAGCCCCCAACCCATAGCTCACGGCTTCCCTCCCTCCTTGGCAAAGCACCGCAGCATTCTGCAGATGGGCCAAATGGGGTTCTCAGAACCCCACAACGCCTTCCTTCAGCAGGATAATTTTGTCCAAACCCAAACTCTTAGTGGTGCCCACCAAACACACACAACCTCCTCTCCCCAGTGCCCCCTCCCACATACTACCTCTCCGGGGTAGTTGCTGAAGTCAGCAGTGTTGTCATCATAACCGTTGTCACGTTCCCATCAACCGGTGAGACGGTGGGCTCAGAGGCCGAGGCCTGTGTGCTGGCAACAATGCCCCCAATGCCCACCCAAAATGCCATGGCCAGCCCAGCAGCCAAGCCAGCTACGGCACCCTGAAAGGGGGCAAGAAAGAGAGCATGAGGGGCCCAGATCCACTCTGGGGGGACTGTGAGCCTCTCCGACTCACTCTTCCCTCCCACAGCATCCCTTGGCAATGCCAGCCTCGTTCTTGAGGGTGGCGGGAAACGGGTGAGTGCCAACCCTCTCCCTTAAATTTTATCCCACACTCCCTCAGACGGGCAGGGAGCCGGGTAGGAGGAGGCCATGCAAGTGACTCCAAGAACAAGGGGCAGGGGGCAGAGAGCGGGCACGAAGGGGCAGCAACACTCACCACAGAGTTGGCACAAGGGAAGAACATGCCAAGGCAGAAGAGTCCCAGGAGCGGCCCCCCAACCATGCCAAAAATGCTGATGGCAGCCTGAGAAAGGAGGGAGAGGGGATCGTTGGGGGGGTCTCTGTAGTTTTAAGGCGCCAAAGTGTCCAAGTCAGGAACCAGAGGACCAGCCCAATCGCCTGCGCTAGCCCGAAGGACCAACGGCCACATGCCGGGCTAAAGGATTCCCCTCCCAGGGAATCCCAGGACTGCAAGGGGGAGGAAGGGTTAAATCCCCCCAGCCTCCCCCCATGGATGCTATTTCCCTCTGAGGACACAGGGGCCAACATCATGGCCCCAATCCAGCTGTTGGCCCCAACCAGAGCAGCCCCATGGATACAGCAGCAAAGTAGCACTTGTGTAAGTTCCACAGCCGCAGCTGGTTTACTTTAGTGGATAATTCAACTGTTAAGTCCCACCAAGAGTGTGTTTGTGGAGGGGAGACACGGAGCCTGGAGAGGGGCACGGTCTTTCTGCTGGCACTCCCGCTTACACTCTTATTTAAACCAGACCAAGAGCAGCTCGGACGGGCGCCTCTCGCACCCAGGGTCTGCATTCCCCAGGCTTTCCCCTCCAGGCAGCCCGCCCGCCCGCCCACGTGCCCACCTTACCTGCAACACTGGTCCCATCATAGAGGAAAGGTAGGCCATGCCCAGGCAGAGGAGGCCGTAGCCCAGAGCTGGAGGAGAAGTGGAGTAGGGGTCAGGGGGAGGGAGAGAAGCCGAGCCCCAGAGCCGGGATGGAGAGGCATTGCCCCCCACGCGCGCACACTCTGCAGAACGAGGGGACGGTTTGGCCTGCTCCAGACCCCCGCACACCGCCAGAGGGCACAACGCACCTAGCAATTTGGAGTAGAGGGCGGCACGTCCCTCCGAGAGGCTGTCCACGTGGGGGCGGATCAAGTCTTCCATGGTCACCGTTGCCAAGGAGTTGAAGGCAGAGGAGATGGTGCTGCCCGGGCAAGAGAGAAAGGTCAGCGGCAAAACAGAGGAATCCTAGTTTGCAGAGACCCCAAAAGCCATCTGGTCCAGCCCCCTTCTGCCATGCAGTCAAAGCCCTCCCTTAGACAGACGGAGAGCCACCCAGCTCCTCTTTAAAAACCTCCAAAGGAGGAGACTCCACCACACTCCACAGAGGAGGCAGCGGGAGATTCCACGGCCAAAGAGCTCTTACCCTCAGGAATTTCTTCCTCAGGGTCATGAGTTCCCTTGGGACTCATGACCGGAGGGGCGCCAAGGGGGAAGGGGGGAGCTGGAATGCCCACCTCAAGGAGCCGCTGAAGAGGCAAGCCACAAAGAGGCCAGGCAGGCCGGGCACTTCCTGCAGGACGTCCATCACAAAGTAGAGGACCATCTGAATGGAATTGAGGACGGGGAACAATCAGTGCTGTGGTTCGGGGAGGGGTTAAGACAGTACCCCATTTAGCCTCTGACTGAGAGCTGACTGGGGCACGTGGGATGGACAACAGCAGCGGAAAGGGGGTGGGTGATAGGAGGGGGAGGGTCTGGGGTGTCCGCCCTCTCCCAAAACTCATCTGTCTGCACAGGCGCCCTGCCAGCGTGTCCGTGAGGGGGCACACATTTTTGTGGAGCTGCTGGATACAAGCAAATGGGGAGCCCCAGGGAAGCCTAGAGCCGGAGGAGACTCCAAGGGCTGTGCAGTCCAACCCTTCTGTCCCGCAGGAAGACACAGTCAAAGCTCTCCCTGCGACAGAGGGCCATCCAGGCTCTCTTTAAAAGCCTCCGAAGGAGCAGGAGACTCCAGCACACTCCAAGACATGCGAGGAACCCACACAGGACTCAGCACCAGAGTCCCCCACCCCTCCACACCCCAAGAGCGGCCCCGCGGGGCCTGAGAAAGGGGGCCGACCTGGTCCGGGGAGGCCTTGGTCTGTGCCTCGGACAGCGGGTGCTCCTGGTAGAAGGCAAACATCACCAGCCCGGTCAGGCAGCTGAGGCAGAGGACGATCTGCTGGCAGGGGAAGACGGCATAGCAGGAGCTGCGGGGGGCAAGAGGGAGAGGAGACTCTGAGCACGTACATGCGTGCATCCCATCCCACACTGCACCTCCCAACCCAGCACCCACCCGCCCCCCAAAGAGGAGAACGAGAGACTCACAGCACCGCTTGCCGCTCCGAGCGGGAACTCAGGTATCGCTGGACCTGCGCCTGGTTCACCCCGTAGAGCGAGAGCATCATGAAGACGCCCCCAAAGGCCAGCGTCCAGAAGGTGTGCCGCTCATAAGGGTCCGGGTTCAGGCTGCGGAAGAGGAGGAGGAGGGGGAGAAGATGCCAATTTAACAGATCCAAGTCGTGGTGATGACAACCTTCGAAGTCCCAAAAATGGCCTGGGGCCTCCAAGGATCATCGCTCCCTACGTACGGCTCCCTGAAGGGAATATCCGTCTACTGGAGGGGCCCTCCTCTGAGTCCCACAAGTGGGGCAGTGGGAAGGGGGGCACGGGAGGGGGCCTTCTTGGCCGCAGCACCCCAATGGTGGATGCCTTCCCCTTGGTGTCTAACTGGCGCCAGAACGCCGGTTCCTCTCCGGTGCCAAGCCAAGGTGTGGCTTTTTATTAAAGCCTCTGAGGACAAACTCAGTTTGGGGGGGATGGCCTAGAGACTGGGAGGAGGCAGGACAGTCAGCCACGGGGAAGAGCTGAACTGGATTTGGGGGAGCTGCAAATTCAGGAGCTAATGACTGATCTAAGCACGTCTTACTGAACTTCTGATTGTTTATTCTTCCTTACAACTGCATCTGGCTGTTCCTGTGAGGTTTTGACAGAGAGTCTGGCCACATTTACCACGGAACGACACACCCACAGCTCAACACAGGGATCACCCCGGGGCCCCAGTACCTGATCCAGGGAGGGATCCTGATGGGAAAAGGGGGAGCAGAGTGGACGACAAGGGCCCAGGGGTCGGAACGGTGGGGCCGGCCCGGCAAGGGATCCGTTGCAGGGCGGAGAGGAGACGAGGGCCTCGGCAAAGAGCGGGCGAACGAGTAAGAGCACACGCGCGCCTTTGTGCCCCCTCGCTCCCCACGCTGCGGCTCCCCAAAGTACGGAGGGGGCACGCCACGCCACGCCAGCGTTCAGTCCAGGCACGAAGGGGGATCCTTCGTCTTGCCCACCACTTACTCGATGCCTGACACTCTGCCCTTCTCGACCGCCAGCTGCCAGACGCGGCCCATGCCGCCCACCTTGACGGTGCCCACCACGATCACGGCCACTTGCCCCGCGAACATGACGAAGGTCTGGAAGACGTCCGTCCAGATCACGGCTCTGAGGCCGCCCTGCGTGGGGGAAGCGGGAGGGGTGCGGCAGGGGGTGCCGGTCACTTTGGGGGTGGGCAAAGGGGCTCAGAGAGGGCGGAGCAGTGAGAACAGGAGAGATTTCTGCACCCAGGACCCTCCTGAACTATGGGATGGGGAAGAAGGGCAGAGGGGGTCCCGGAGGAGGACCCAAAACTGCCTGCCCCACGCACACCCCCACACCCCCAGTGGGGCCAAGCACACTCACCAGGGCGGTGTAGAGGGTACAGACCAGGCCGATGGTGAGGACGGAGATCCAGAGGTCAAAGTTTGTCACTGCAGCCAAAAAAGAACCCCTCAGGTGATGCCGTGGGGGGGGCGCCAGGCACCAAGCACTCCCCGAGCAGGGCTGCAGCTGGGTGGGACCCTCTTCCGCTCCCCCACCCTGATCTCCTGCTCCTGCACCCAGCGCCTCGGAGTCTCCAAGCAGCAAAGTCAGTAGAGGCGCTCTCGTGAGGAAGGCGCGCGCCTGCCCCTCCTGTGGGTCCCCAGAGTCAGGGCCCCTGACTCACCTGCATTGAGCGCCAGGGCGGGGGCATAGAGTACCACCCCCATGTACACCACCTGTGGGGAGAAAGGCAGCCGGCTGTGGGTGGGCATAATTTGCCGCCGCCGCCACCCCAGTTGGAAGGAGCCCCCGGGGCCAGCAGCTCCCTCCCGGGGCCACAGGGCCACTTCACGCCGATGTCCTTCCTTGGAGAGCTAAGAACTTCAACGGCTTCCACCTCTGACCTCCAAGGATCCCAAGGCGCCCCTTACTTTCCCTCCTCGCAAGAGCCCTGTGAGGTAGGTTGGGGTGGGAGGACGTGACTCGCTCCGTGGCACCACCTGGCGGAGGCTCAAGGCACCCGGGCCCCCGGCCAGAGGAAGGCAGAGCAGGGGAGGGGGGTTGGGGAGGGGGCTTCAGAAAGGCCGAGGAGGAGAAAGAGGGGCCTCGGCCGGGAGGAGGAATCCCGGCACCGCCGGACTGCAACAATCGAGGAACAGCTGGACAAAAGGGACGGGAGGAGCTCGGACGCTGGCACAGGGGGTGGGGGGCACCCCAGGAGGGGATGGAAAGTAGAAGCAGACACGGGGGACCCACAGAGGGGGAATGGGGGTACCTTGAGCGAGAGAGAGGGAGGAAGAAGGGGGCCGGGCGGCCCTCTGTCCAAGGGAGTGCTTGGACAGCGTCTTCCCGCAGGGCAGGGTGGGGCTGGACCGGGCGGTCCTTGGGGACTCTTCCAGCGCTAGGATTGTATCATTCTATGGTTCTCAGCAGAGAGAAAGGGGCAACCTGTCCCCCCCACAAGGCATCTGGTTGCCCCAGAGGCTGCTGGCCAGAAGGGAGGACCAGGAGCCTGAAACAGACGGAAAGGTTGGCAGCGCCTAACCACCTCTCCCTCCCCGAGGACGGGCACGGAGCGACGGAGAAGACCCCCGGACTCACCATCTGGAAGATGAAGGTGGCCGTGCCGCAGATCCTCACCGCCTTGTTGAACCGCAGCTCCAGGTACTGGGGGAGGGCGGGGGGAGGGAGAGGGAAGGAGAAAGACAACGGGATGAGAGAGGCGGAGGGGGAAGCAGGGGGACGCAACAGGCAATCGGGCCAACAGCCCCCCTCCGTGGACCCCCCGCAACGGGAGTCCTGACTCAGGGGAGGGAAACTATGACCCCCAGGGCAGCAAAGGAGGGGGCCCGGGGGTCCTTGGTGGGTCAGTGACTGGGGCAGGCAGGCAGGCTGAATGGGGACAGATACCCATGTTTAAATACATTACAGGGCGTCACAGGGAGGATGAGAGCCAGAGTGGTGTAGTGGCTGGGAGGGGGGCTACAACCCTCAAGACCTGGGTTCAATCCCGGCTCAGCCCCCAAAACCTACTAGGTGACCTTGGGCACATCACATGCTCTCAGCCCCAGAAAGCCCCATGACAGAATTGCCTCAGGGCCACCGTAAGTCAGAGGGGGCTTGAAGGCAAACAACAACACGTGGAGAATGGATCCAGCTTTTTCCCTGCTACTGCAGAGACTAGGACGCTGTGGAGCGATGGCTTCAAATTACAGCTGGCCCTCCACACTTGCAGGTTTCGCTTTCATCGATTTGATTATTTGCAAGTCTCTCCAACCCCTTCCGCGCCACCTCAAACGCCTCTCTTCGGAGGGAATCTTCCCTCTTGGAGGCTCCAATCACACGGCACAGTCCTTTAAAAACCTGCCTCTGATCCCCTTCCTCCTCCACCAGCCCCTGGCCAGCTAAGGATGGAGCACAGCCTGATTTCTCAGCACCACAAACTTTCTCCCAATGCCCCCCACCCACCCAAGGAAGGAGATAGGCAAGAGGAGGCAAGTATATGGCCACCATGCAAACCCACTCCCCTTCCCTCTCCTCTCCCTGACCTGGTTTGGACGCTGGGAGCCCGCTCTCCTCACTGTGCCTCAGCCCCCTTCCCACAGACACACACGCACATTTTGATATTTGCAGTTTTTCCACTTTTGCAGGGGCCCTAGGCCCCTAACCCTAGTAAATGTGGAGGGCCAGCTGTACAGGGAAAGGGATCCCACCTAAACCTTAGGAAGAACTTCCTGATGGTGAGAGCAGTTTGACAGTGGAATTCGCTGCTGCCTCAATGAAGTGCGGTGGGGTCGCCTCCTTCTTTGGAGGTTTTGTAACAGACGCTGGATGGACATCTGTCAAAGGGAGAGCTTGGATGGTGTCTCCCGGCGTGGCAGAATGGGGTTGGACTGGATGGCCCTTTGGGGTCACTTCCAACTCTAGGATTCCATGACAGAAGGGGACATAGAGGAGCAGAAGGGGGAGGGAATCTTCTGCCCCACAGTACTGCTCCAGGGACTCCTGGGTGTTCTTGTGCTAAGCCAGGGGGACATGATGAGGCTCTGTCCTTCCTCCCTCTCACTTGCACTCCGAGCTGTGTCGCCAAGAGGGATGGGAAAAACACTGCATTGCATTTATTTAGACTCTGACTTTTGCCCAAAGCTGGGACACAGCTGTGCAACTATTACTGTAAAGAGGCATGAACCAATTTTTAAGTGAGGGTGGCCAGGGGATCCTGCCACCTTTGGCCTGGGGAGGCAGCCTTGGAAATGCCTCTGCTCTAGAGCAACTCTGCAGGTGACACTTCCATGCCTCCCCACCACCAGCTGCTCTCCCCCTCTTTTACCAGCCAGGACAGGCGGATTTCAAGCACATGGGGCTAAATGAAGTCACTTCTTCAAAAAACCAGAGTGCTGGAAGAGTCCAAGCAGAGCCAAGGACAAAAGAAAAGGCAGCAGGCAGAGCCAGACACAAGACGTGGCTCTGACCTGCCCGTGGGCCAGTACAAGCTTCCGGCTGAGAGACAGTAGAACTGGGGGGGTTGGGTCCGTAACAGGGAACTCTGAAACACAACAAGCTCCGCTAACACCCACATCTGAAAGTAAGGAACAGCAGGGTGGGGATTATCTGAAACTTGTGGCTTTACGAGACAGGTAACGGTGCCAGCAGTATTCAAGACAAAGTCCTACTTCACGCTGAGACTCAGAAACCCTGTCTGCATCCTCTGGCCAGGCAGGGAAGTTTGAGCAGGACTGGAGCTGTTCTACCAGCTGCTTTTTGAGGAGCAAACGACAGTTCTCTAGGACTAAAGTGGTGGCCTGTGGACCGGTTCTGTCCATAAGCCATCACATTGTGACTGGTCCACAGCAAATTTCCAGGAAAGAAACAGCCACTAATAACACGGCACAGATAAGTTCCTGCTCCCTGGTATATTGGAGAACAAACGCCGCTCGGCCACATCAGACAGCTTGAGAAGCTCAGCTCTAGAGCAGCCCTGCTCCCCAAAACTACAGGTCCAGCATTCTACGGGATGGAGCCGTGACGGTTAAGGAGGTATCACTGTACCAGAGCAATTGAGTGCAGAAGCACTCCCAGCCCCAGAAAGCACCGCACGGTAAAGAGCAGAGCCCAGTCTGACCCGCTGCAGGGCGATCCTGGCACCCACTCGCACGCCACCCCACTTCTGCCATAACCCTGCACTGCCCACCCCAGCCACCCCCCACAGGGCGCCACTTACCTCATATGCGCTCGTCAGGCGCAGGCGGTAGAAAACGGGGATGAAGACGTGCGCAGGGATGAGCAGCCCCAGGAGGTAGGAGCAGCCCAGAAACCAGTACTCGGTCCCGAAGCGGTAGATCTCCGAGGGGACTCCCAGGATGGCCACCGCCGACTGGAAACTGGCTAGCAGGGACAGGGCCACAGGCAGGAAGCTCATGCTGCGGTTGGCCAGCAGGAACTCCTGGACTGTGCGCTGCTTCCCCCCACTCAGTGCATGGAAAAGCCCGATGCCCGCCGAGAAGACCAGCAGCAGCACGAAAATGGCATAGTCTGCCGCTCCAAACGTTGCTGCGGCCGGCATGGTGTGGCAGCTGCAGCTCCCACCGCCCGGTGAAGCACCCGCTGGATGTGCCAGTTATTGGCCCCCGAGCATCCCTGAGGAAACACCTGCGTCCGGCAGGAGGGCACCGAGGGGCTCAGTCACACCCTGCTGGTGGTGCTGCTGCCGCCGAGGTGGGAGGCGGCTCATCTCAGAGGGCCACGCTGACGATGCCACACGCCTGGGACTCTGCTGAGGCTGCCATGGCTACGATCTGGAAGAGAGACAAAGAGGGGGCACCTGAGCCACAGAAGGCAGCCCCTGGCTTTGCCAAGCCATGCCCGCGGGAGGGCGTTCCCCTTAGTCTCCCGGGAGGCGTCCACCGACCTTCCCTCAGGCACAACTCGGCTCAGAGTCTCACAGAAGCAGCCAGGAAAGTCTCCTCGGCCCGGCAAGTGCTGGCGTGGCCTCAGGCAGGGCGAATGCTGCCGCCCGCCATAACCCTTTCAGGCCGAGAGCCCTCCTGGCCCTGAGGCCCAGAGGCCGGGGGGACGAGGCCAACCCCACCCAGGCCACGCAGAACATACACAAGAGGAGCAAGCTGGGGGAAACTAGGAGGAGCCGGCCTGGCATACTGCGAGGCTCCCTGGTGGATGGAGTCGAACCCAGGCCAAAGCACACAACGTGAGCGGCCCAAGAGCAGCAGCACCGCTCCCACGACTCAGCGGGTGTCGCCGCCAGAGGATCCTTCCAACCCCAAGAGCAGCGCCTCTCCCTTGGCTGACCGGACTGGGCTAGCGTTTGCCGTGGAGAAGCAGCCAGAAGCACAGGCGCCGGAAGAGAGGCCTCGCTCACAGCAGCAGCCGGCGGGGCAGAGAAGTTGGACTGTTGCGGACTGCCCAGTTTTGGATGCAGACCATGTTACGTGATGGTTAGAACAGGAAGGAAGGGCCAGGTCGTGACCTCCCCCTACCCTCATGAGCAAGCGTTTCCCTCTTTCTCATGCACACAAGCAGCCCTGCACACGGAGCTAAGCCACTTCAGACAGCAGGTGGGCATGCACTTGGTGGAAAGCTCCTTAGCAGGAATCAGAAAAAAAAAAATCCAGGCCACTTCTCTGCATGCAGACAGCTAGCTCTCAGGGAGACTGTTGGACTGGAACTTCTGCCACTGACACGCTCATTTTTTATAAGCAAGGGGTTCGCTTTGTCATCTGTTTAGTTTGGATCAGCATGAAATCATGGGGGCCTCCCCTGTCTACCCACTTGGAGCCCACTGGTTGAATCCCCCCGGTACGAACTAAGAGGAGAAAAGACAGGGGAGAGGAGAGGGCCCTGTGTGTCCATCTGCTACAACTGCCAGGCAGCATCTCCAAAAATGTCCAAGTTTCCAGTCCTAGCCTGCCTGCCTGCTTGACAGCCCAGCCCCCTGGAACCCTTGTCAGCCAAGGGGACTTGAGCCACACAGTGCTAGGAGAAACCACAGCAACCTTCTGAGAAGGAGGGAAGTGGCAACTGGCACAGACCTGGGGGAGAAACTTGGGCGAGCAGAAGGCCCAGCTCCCCTGGTCGGAGCTCCGCTCACTGCCAACGGGTCTGCAGACACATACCCCCCCACACAGGTGGTGCTACAAGACTTTAAGCCCCCCCAATGATTTGCATTTAGTTCAGGGGGGGTTCCCAAAAACAGCACACCCTTCAACAGCTGAAGAGTACCCTGCCCAGAGGTGCTGCTAAGCAAAAGAAGATTCGGGTCTGAGACATAAATCTACACTAAGGTTTACATAGGCTAATTTATGTCCGCACATTGGCAAATTTACCAAAAAAACCCCACCCCTCACAGGCCCATTTTCCCACACGACAAAGCTGACAAGAGTGCTAATCCCAAAGTAAGCACATTTCTGGAGACAAGGACTAGCCTGTGCCACCGAGACAGAGTGGGGTGGGTGAGACGCCAGGCTGTCCTCCAGGACCCCGAAGCCCCGCCGTCCTCTCCTCGCCCCAGACTTGCAGGCCGGCCAGGCCAAGAACAGCCAGGAAGCCTTGGCTGACCGGCAGGTGCTCGGATGGAGGGCTAGGAGCAAAAGGTTCAGCCAGGAGAAAGTGAAAAGGCAGGTGACGCCTCTGTTTTTCCACCCAGCTCCAAGTACAACTTTAAAAGAAGGGTCCAAGAGTGACAATTCATCATCCAAGCAGTGGGAGAACCTGCTGAAGGAAACAGCAAGGTGAGGCTCTCCTCTGCAGAGCTCGGCTCACGGGGAAACTGAGGCAGGGCTCTGCTGCAGGCAGGGCTCCCCAAACACAGTGGGCGGATCAGGGCTGAGGCCTCCAGCGGTTGCCCAAATGCAGGTCCCAGCCAAGGGGGTGGGAAGGGAGGACCCAGCCAGCACCCGAACAGAGCACATTCTCAGTTCCCTGAGCCGCTCTGTCCTTTGCAAGACCTGAGATGCAGCTGCTCAGCTCCAGCAGAGGCAGCCTCATTCCAACACGAACGAGCAAGCCAACCTCCATCCCAACAACCAGGAAGAGGAGAGATGCCCGAGCAGAACACGCCAGGCGGAAAAGGAGTCTTTCCCATGGGCAGCCCCCTGTTTGCACCCCAAATGCAGCCCTGGGTGTCGCAAGGCAAGGGGGTATGGGGTGACACTGTGGAGAAGGAAGCCGGCTCACCCACACAGGGGGAGAGGAGTGCCAACAAGCGCAGCCAAGAGAACTACAGCGGCTGCTCCAAGGATCTAGAGTGAGCGCATAGTTCCCGGGATTAAGGCCACGGGGGGAGGGGGGCAAGCAGGCCTTGGCTCGCCCAAGATTTGTCTGGGTTCAGCAGCAGGAGGGGAGGAGGAGGAAGGGGAGCTGGCATGCAGACCCCTGAGGACACGGGCGGCAGGAGAAAAGGGAGCCCCCCCAAGGCTCCCGGCCTCCTTCCAAAGAATCCCCCCCAAAAGCTCTCACTCCTTGCCCACTTCTCTGTGCAAAAGATAATGGGAGAGGGTTACAGCCGCACCCCGCCCCACACACACTTGCTGCCTACGGGGCTCTTGAGCGCAGGGCACGCAGGTGGATGTACACAAGGGAAAGCTCTCAGGAGCTGGTGGGAGGGGGCGAAAGAGGGAGGGGGCTCCAGGTGCAGCAGCAGCAGCAAACTGTCCAAACACCAGAGACTTCCATCTCCCCACTTCACCCCACACGTGCCCCCCCACTGCACTAGGTCACCCCCTGCTCTGAAAGGTGAGGCTCCCGCGCCGCCTGCCAAGAGAGACAGCCAGGCGCCCATCCTGAGCTGAAAGAAGGGCTCCCCGGCTCCAGCCATTTCTTGGGAGGGGGCAGCAAACTCAGCATGTCTGCATCTGAGAGAGAGAGAAGGGGAGGGCAAGCGGGGGGAGACCCCCAGCCTGCAAGGGGGCCTCTCCAGAGGGCCAACCTCCCCCCTTTAGACTCCACAGTGACCTTCCCCCAAGGACATCGCAGCGCCTTGAGTTTCCCGGCCACAACCTCAAGTTGGGAGGCAGAAGGTTTAAACGGGGGGGGGCTGGGGGCTGCCGCCCCCTTGTCTCCCTCCCTCCCAGGGGCTTTCAGGGCTGCGTGAAGCCCCCTCAAGCCCCCCCCCGCCTCTCTCCGCTTCGGGGGCTGCTCTCTCGCTCTCCGTGCACGGTGCCACCCCCACCCCCTCTGGCCAGCCCCCAAGGGTGCCCTCTCGGGTCAGGACGCCTCCCCACGGGCGGGCAGGGGCTTGCCGAGGCAACGAGGCTCCCGGCAGCCCAAACGAAGGCCGCTCGAACCCCCGCCTGGACAGGGAGCCAGACTTGGGGTCCTGGGAAAAGGCAGAAGCCCCCCCTGCACCCCATCTTAAGTCACCCCCCTTCCTCCTACGGGACATTGCCTCCCGGCGGAAGGCAGTTCGGGGGGGGGCGTTTCTGCTTCACGTGTTGAAACAACCGGGCGCCTCTGGCACGGAGCTGGTGCGCGCGAGCGTCCCCATTTCCCGCCCCGTTCCCGGGGGGCCCCGGGGCCCCGCCTGGCCCCGAACTGGTTCGGCGAGGCGGGGAAGGAGCGGCACCAGCGCCCCGCTTCCCCACCCGCCGCAAAGGGGCGCCGCCGCTCGGCCGGCTGCGCCCGCGGGAGCTCTTCCCGCGCGGAGGCGGCGTCCCGCGAGGGTGGCGCGGGTGGCAGCGCTGCCCGATGGGCCGGGCGGGCGGGCGGGCGGTGGATCCCGGCCAAGCACGCGCTCCGCGGGTGGAGGGCTGATTCAAGGGTCACGCAGGAAGACATGCGGGGAGCCGGAGCCAAACCACCCCGCTCCCCCGACCTGGTCCACACGCCGGTTGTTCCGGGACCAAGTTCACACACCCCAGCACCGGACACGCGGGGGGCCCTGGAGCCGGCTCAGGCAGGGAGGGTCCTGGGTTCGAATCTCTCCTGCGGAGGGCGGCAGGCCGGGTGGGACGCCTCTCAGCTACCTCATGGGGGGGAGGCGCTGTGCGGCCACAGCCGGGGAGGGGGCCGGCCTTGCGAGGGGCCCGCAGCCTTTCAGCCCGAAAGGGGCTGGGGGTGTGAAATGTCCCGCGGACTAGACCCCCCCCGGTGGAAGGAGCGGCGGCCGCGCCAGGAGAGCTGCACCTGTTGAATGCCTGACAGAGGCAGCGGGGGCGGCGAAGGGGCCTTCTCCGCTGGCCGAGGGCGACCGCCCCGTCCGTGATCTCGTCGCCGTGTGTGGGGGGGGAGCAGCCTGGAAGCCAAGAGGGGCGTGGGATCCTCGCTTAGGGCCCCGTGGCGGGCGTGGGGGCGCGCGTGTCCTCCAGTCCCAGACTCTCCCCTCGGCGCTAGAGATTCCCTCCAGCTCACCCCCCCGTCGGGGGCGGCAGCAGAGCGACCTCCCGCCTGCCCCAGGGCGCCCCGTCTCTTCTTTCGGCGGCCCCACCGCCACGGGGTCCGGCCACGTGGCTGCCGAGCGGCCGAGCAGAAGCCGGTGAGCGAGAGTGCCCCTGAGCATGTGCAGCCTTCGGGGCAGCCGCTCGGGCCAGAAGGGACCGGCGTTCCTGCTTCCTCCCCTCCCTCCTCCCCTCTCTTGGCCTCCCGAAGACGGTCCTTCGCTCACCGCCGCCGGGGCCAACCGGCGCCTCCTGCTTCCTCCGCTCCACGTGCTCCACCGCAGCCGCTCCTCCCGCCTCGGCGGCGGCCGGCAAACCTCTCAGCAGCGCGGCGGAGCGGAGCTGACATTCCAAGGGTAGGCACCGCCCCCCGCCCGGCGCGCGCGATGACGTAGGCGGCCGGGCACGAAGCCGGGCGCCGCCACGGTGAGGCCGGGCACGGCCTGTGGCGGCCTTTCTCCCTCGAGAAACACAGGGGCGGGGCTTATCCGGGATGCCCCGCCCCGCCGGCCTGGCGCCATTTGGCAGGCGGGGGTGGGCTCGCGGCCCCGGAGCGTTTCAGAGGCCATTTCCGTATACGCTCCTATGGCGCTATGATTCCACTTTCAACATCCTGTGCAATCCTGGGGCCAGGTGGCCCCTCCCTGAACTGCAAACCCCAGGATTCCATAGGATGTCGAAAGTGGAATCATGGCGCTGTAACACTCTAGTGCGGAAATGGCCAGAGTCCCGTTACGGCGCTGCGAGTCCGCTTTAAGGGCCAGGGCTGGATCCGCCTCTGGAATCCCGGTGACTGCAGTTTGTGGAAGGACCAGAAAAGGCCTCTGGCTGAGAATTCTAAGCGCTCTCCCCAAAACTACAGATCCCAGGATTCCATTGGGTGCAGCCCTGTCAGTTAAAAGCAGAACCACGGCCTCGGAGGCCACTTCCACACCAGACTGTTGTAGCGCTATTATTCCACTTCCAACCTCCTTTGGAATCCTGGGGCTTGCAGTTTATGGAGGGGCCTCTAAGGATTCCATAGAATGTTCAGAGTGGAGTAATAGCGCTACAACAGTCTAGTGCGGAAATGGCCTGAGGAAAAAAGCTTCTTTTTACAAAGACTTTTTGTATCGTCCAGCCGCCTTCCTCCTTGTCCTCTGTCTAGCTGGAAGGGGAAGGTGGGGAAAACTGGCTGGAGAAACACAGGCTTTTGGCAGCCGTAAATGCCTGCCCTAAAGCAGGCGATGAACCCTGAGCTGGAAAAAAGATGGGATTCTGCTCCAGCAAATCCTATTGTAGGCATCAGCTCACAGCAGGCAGGCAAAGAGCAGCTGCCCCCAGAATCCCCCACTGAGCATGTGGGAAAAACAGAACAGAGACCCATTTCCGCAAGAGACAGTTATAGCGCTATTATTCCACTTGCAACGTCCTATGAAATCCTGGGGGTTGCAGTTTAGGGAGGGGCTGGCTGGCCCCAGGAGTCCATAGGATGTTGAAAGTGGAATAATAGCGCTATAACAGTCTAGGGCGGAAATGGCCAGAGTAGGAAAGGGAGAGCAGGTAAGCCTGGTTGATGAGCAGCTCCCAACACATTTAAAAAGGATAGATCTATAAATCTGGTCACCAAAATGTAAATCATAAGAAGAAAAAGATGAAAGAAGGAAAACGTCACCTTTGGATGCATTTTGGGGGAAGCCTTGAAAGGCTCCAGAAGATTCCAAATGTTTTGGCTTACAGGTGCAATGCTCGCCTGACCTGATTGTTTCATTTCACAGGTGCGTCTCTTTAGTTTTGAACAATAAGTCCACGGACGCACGTGCAAGTTGCTCTTCCTTTTTGTGGTGTAGGAACCTAGCCCCATCCTTTCCACGTTATTTTTGCCTTTGGACCAAAGTTCTTCTGAAAGAAGTCGCACCCAGGAACTTCTTCAACTGAGCTTAAAGGCAAGAGTGAGTTTCTGTCCTCTTTTTGGAAGGCAAGGGGCTTCCAGTGTAGCTTCTGTTGACACACATGGAATTATTTATTATGTTTTTCACCCAGTCATTCTCCCTCTGCCAGAAAGGGGGTGGGACAGCTCCCGGTAGCCTAAAACTAACATGGATTTTAAAGGTGCCGACTGAAAACGTTAAAAGCACATTAACTAAAACATGCATAAGCAGATTAACTGAAACTCTTTTAGGGGAAAGTTAAAAATAAATGTTAGTTTGTTGATGGGCCTCATGCAGAACTCACGTGGACTGAAGGCCACCTTTTTTACAGCCACCCACCTTAAATGCCAACAAGCAGTGGGGGAGTCCTGTTGGGAGACATAGGCTGTGCCAGGCCAGGCCAGACTCCTCCGCTGGGTGCCTCCTGGGCCGTTTGTGGTTGGTGGAGCAGAGAAGATGGAGAACTCAATGCCCCCCCCCGAAAAGAAGCCCATTGGCAGGTTGTGAGATGGGCAACTGCACCTTCCAGCTAATGACCCACAGAGCGGTATCCTCATTTGGTACTGGATGGGCCACGTAGCCATCTCGACTAATCACCCCTGATAGCAGCCCCCTCCTCCTCCTCCTCCCCCACACATTTGTCCAGAATCACCTTTGGAAGCCACCCGCTTGGCAAGCAGCACAAGATCCTGTGGCAGCAGGTTCCATAGTTAATGTGAAGAAGTCTGTGCTTTTAGCTGTCTTTCCTGCCATTTGGCTTCCCTGGGCAACCAACTGGAAGAAAAACATCTCCTGAACCTGCATGAGGCAGCTCTGCCCTGCCACCCATTTTTCAGACCTAAAGAGACCTGGATCGTTTCCTTTGCACCTTTCAGCAACTTTTCCAGCTCTGCAGTCTCCTTTTTTCAAATACAGTGTGAGCGAGTGTCGGGTTGCTCCACTGCCCCTCCATAATATATTACTAGGCTGTGTAGTAGAAGCAGCTTGAAGACAGTTGAGTAAACACCGACGGGTACTACTTTGGGATGCACTGATAATGATAACACAGTTCCCAGGGCCTTCAGATGTGGGAGGGGCGCCAGGTATCTTAAGCCGGTGCGCTTTCTCTTTGCCTCTAGACCACTCACTACAGCCAGTACATGTATACACTCCAAAGGAACAGCCATCAATGAACTGTACTGTTTGTGCACGGATTCTGTTCCTGACACTGAGGCTCCACGTGTTATTCCAGACAGGTTCGCATACAGTGTGGCTTTGTACAAAGGCAGTGCGGCATTAGCTCTTTGCCTTGACCTGGCAGCTTGGCTGTGAAACAAAAAGAACTAGGCAATTATTAACCGTGGCTGAAGAATCACTGAATTCTGGAGCTGCAAGGGGCCCCCAGGGACATGCAAGAATCATGTTGCTGTTCTTGTTTCAGTTTGTACCCCACTCTTCTTCTGACACGGGACCCATGGCACCCATAGCTGAAGCACTGCCACTGATAGATGCCCACCCACCCTCCATTTAGAGACCCCCAAAGATGGAGATTCCATCTCCACTGAGATGGTCCATTCCACCATAACATTTGTGGTTACTAATTTATACCACTGATGCTGTGCCTTTCATCCCACCATGACATTAAAAATACCTCTGCCTCTGTCAAAGGCAGTTCTCAAACTTCTGTCGTTGGAATTTGGTGTGCCAAAGAGACTCCACACAGACCCATGCAGTCCTTCACCCAGACACTGGCAGAGTAACCAGGAGATGCACTGTGCTGATGAGTGCAGGGTGGGTGCTGTTGCTTTCTCAGGTCCCCACCCTCCATACCCAACACAGTAGGTAAATCTGACCCCTAAGCATGGGGCAGAACTGCTGCCTTGGGTCTGTGTGCCCATGGGAACCCTGCCACTCAAAGTGAGACTCACAATACAAATTCCTTTACGGTCTGTGCACATGCTCGTCACAGTGGACCCTCAGCTGGTGTGGCAGGAACAGGGGGTGCTCTTTGAATGGTGCCGGAAAAGATCCACAAGGGTGAGCAGGACCTGCAGGGGCTGGGCAGGCTGGCAGAGGTCATGCCAAAGTGGGAGGGGCCAGACCAAGTTCTGGGCTGTGTGTCATTCCAGGGATGGCACCTGTCTCCTCCACATCTGTGAGAGCCAGTGTGTGGTACAGTCTGAGCACTGGACTTATGACTCCAGAGACCAGGGTTTGAACCTCTGCTAAGCCATCAAAACCTACTAGGTGACCTTGAGCAAGTCACACTCTCTCAGCCTCAGAGGGAGGCAAGGGAAACCCTCTTCAAGCAAATAATGCCAAGAAACCCTCGTGATAGGGTCACCCTAGGGTTGCCATGAGTCAGAACTGTGCACAGTACCAACAATCACCTCCACATCTCCAAGATACTGGTGTCCCTTATGGTCTGGCAGGACTCTCCAGTTGCTGCCCAGTGGACTCTCAACAGAAGGCTGCCCACCTGGCAAGCTGTTGTTTCCTTGCACAGTCAGAGAGGTGCCAATGTGGAAATGCATTGCTGCCGTCCGGCTCCTTCTCCACCAGAGGAGCCGCCTGAGGAGGGCTGAGGAAGGTCTGTCCTTCCGCAGTGGCAGCTACTCCTAAAAGACTTCGTGAATGATATGCCAGAGGACCTGTGGCAGGGGTCGCACACAGGGCCTCCTGCGGCAAGATGTGGCTCTGTGCAGGGGCACCGGAGTGGGACAGAAGATAGCTTTTGAAATACTTTTCTGTAAAGTCAAAGGCTTTCACAGCCGGAATCCATAGGTTGTTGTGGGTTTTCCAGGCTTAGCATTTTCTCCTGACCTTTTGCCTGCATCTGTGGCTGGCATCTCCAGAGGATCTGGTGGCATGGAAGTGAGACAGAGTATATGTACTTGTGTGGTCCCCGGGTGGGAGGGAGCAATTTGCGCGTGTTACCGTTGGCCTGTGGGATGGCCTATTGTTAAATGGGATACCCCCCAGGGCTGTATTGCTAGTCAGGGGATATGCATAACAGTGCGTTAAGCACACGGGCAACCCATCGTACTGCTCCCTGCAGAGGGACCTCCAGAGTCTGGGTGCTGTTCATTGGCATGTTTTTGAGTCTTGATTTTAGTGTTCTTCAGTACTGGCAGCCAGACCTTGTTTACTTTCCAAGTTTCTTCTTTCCTGTTGAAATTGTCCAGGTGTTTATGGACTTCGATGGCCTCTGTGTGTAGTCTGACACAGCCTGCCCGTCCTGGGCAAGCAGAAGCAGGGGCTTGCCCCCTCCCTTGTGCTCTGCTCCTTCCCAAGGCCAGCCGGCTGGAAGGGACCGTCTGCCTGGCCCGCCGTGTCCAGGAATCTGGGCAGAGGATGCCCTGCCCGGGCACGGCATCCCCTCCAACTGTCCCAGTTTGGCCGGGGCCATTTAAACTAAGCCTTTGCCACCTCGCTTCTCCAGCTGCTTTTGCACTGTCCCGGTTTATGTCCCCTCCTCCTCCTCCTCCTCCTCCTGCCAGCCGGCAGGAGCAGCAGCAGCCCCTCCCAGCTTGCCGGTTCTTCCTGGTTCCTAACTCTCCCCGCTTGGCCACGCTCCTCCGATGTGGCTCGGCCACACGCGTCCCCCTGTTCATCTGCCAAAAGTGGGAGGCTACGGGGGGGGGGCGCGTGCAGGGGCTTCACCGGAAAGCATTTTTTGCACCGGACGGGGGGCGGGGCTCGAGCGTCCTTCAGGCCAGACGGGCTTCGGGGGAGCGGGACCCTCTGTGTCGGGGGGAGCTGGCGGGGAGCTCCTGCTTGTCCTCTGCGGGCAGGTCTTCGCGCCTGGGGGGGTTGGGCAACCCCGCGCTGCTGCTCCCGCCGCTCGTTTTCACACATATCTATTTAACTTTTAGGGAGCCCGCTGCCGACCGCCGGGCTCCTTTACGAGCCGAGGGCGTTTTTCCAGGTGTCGCCAGCAGGGGGCGCCGAGCGGCCCGCTGGAGCCGTCACCGCCCGGCGTCGCCGTTTGCGCCCGCCCGGCGGTCACGTGAGGGAGGCGTCATGGCTGCGCCCGGCCGGCCCTGCGCGGCGCGGGCGCCCCCGGGGCTGCTCCTCGTCGTCTTGGTCGCCGCCGCCGCCCTTCCCGGGGAGGCCGGCGCGCCGGGCCAGGGGAGCGGGGCAGCGGCGGACGCGGCCCCGGCTGCCCTCTTCCCTTCCTCCGGGCGCGTCCCCTCCGCCGGGCCCGGCCTCGCCGGCCCCTTCCTCCCCGCCCCGGCCCGGCGGCGGGTCTGCGGGGAGGGCTGCTGCGCGGGGCCGGCGCGGAGCGGCTCGGCGGTGGCCGCCTTCTGCGCCAACCGGACGGGCGCGGCGCTGCGGGGCCGATGCTGCCTGGACGGGAGCCCCCGGGCGGAGGGAGCGGTCGTCGTGGGGTGAGTCTGCCCGGGCGGCGCGCCGCGCGCGTCCCTCAGCCGCCGCCCTCGGGCGTGCGCGCGTTCGGGGCGACCGTCTGTGGCTGTCCGGGGGCGGGGCGGACCCCTGGCGCGGGGGCGAGGAGTGGCGCGAGGGCGCCGGCTGGCTTCTCTGGAGGGCGTCGCCCGAGTTGCGATCTCGGCCTGTCCGCTCCCGGCTGAACCGGCGTCGTTTTCGCTCCCCGGAATGCCGGTGGCCGCCTCGAAAAGCGTGGGCTCCCCTGGACGAAAGTAGTGATTCCCGCCCCCCACCCCAACCATTGCGGCTTGGCAGGAGAGGGGCGGGCTGGGCTGTGGCTTTGAAGTTGGTGGAAGGTGGCAGCTGTCGCTGGGGGTGGAGGGAGACCTCCTCGGGGCGCTCTGCCCTTTTGGCAGCTGGCTGGAGGCAACCCGAGAGGTCCAGGGACAACCTTCTTTAGCAGAACTGGCCACCGCCGCTGTCCAGAGGCCCAACGGACTTGCGTAGCCCAGCTTAGGGAAAGCCCTACTCGGCTTTCCGTGCGGAGATGCATCCACTGCTCCCAGCAGGAACATGTTTCCCTCCAAATTCCTGCTGACAAGTGGAGCTTGGGTGGGACGGGCAAGACTCTCCCACTAACCTCAAGCGGCCGTGGCTCCCATGCCTTTCTCTTCCCCTCTAGGCTGGACCTGGGGAACTGCTCCCTGCACAGGCTCTGCTCCAGCTTCCAAGAGGCCAGCACC